>OY992763.1:17694273-18894273 GCA_963921325.1 Logfia minima | reverse complement strand
TTTCATAGGAAGCAACGAATGAAGCCAGCACCGAAAGTTGTTGTTCTGCTGATTTCACACTCATCGGCATCTTATAATGCCCTTGAGTAGACTTATCAGAAGAATTGTTCCTGCTTCGTTTTTCACCGCCATCCGAAGCTATGAAGCACATATCCTCTGTTAACATTTCTCCGAGTTCATCAATTTCACCAGCAAACAATGCAGTGGTCGAATTGGATGAAGGATTAGAGATACTGGTCTTTCCATGGTATAAACCTGGATTCTGTAGGTGATCAGAATCTGTATCTCTTGTTTTCTTGGAGAAATCATAACCCCTGAGCTTGTCAATAGCCTGCTCTAGGGTCATAGTGGCATACCCGTTCATCATTGTCTTTGAGCATGATACCATACATTTCCCACTTACAAGGCAAACCCTCAATGAATTTGTCGGTTTTTTCCTTGTCATTGTAGAAAATTTCGTGGTCGTCAAGTTCACTTAATAAATGATAAAACCGGGTAGTGTAGGCTTCAAGGTCCTCTTTTCTAAAAGCTTTAAATACTATAAACTGCTTTTTCAGAAGATTACACTTGCCTGCCTTCACCTGAGGGCTTCCCTCACACCTTTTCTCTAGAGCATTCCAGAGCTCTTTAGCTGTATGAAAGGACTTCAATTGGTGATTTTTTTCCTTGGGAAGGCTCATTTTTATCGATGAATGTGCCTTATTATCAATAGTGAATTCTTTCTTCTGATTGTCATTCATCCTGTCGTAAGGCACAATCACAGTTGCATTCCCTACCTCAGTTGTAGGTGCAACATATCCGTTCTTAATACACAGCCAAATGGTGATGTCGTGGAATCTACAGTAACTTTCGAATCTGTCTTTCCACCCGTAATAGTCCTCAAGTCTGAGTAGCTTCGGTGGAACATTGGATTTGCCAACCTCGTGTTCCATCTCGATCATTCGACTTAAATCAGACATTTTAAGATCAAAAATTAAGTTATCTTGCGTATTCAGTAATCTCAACTCGCAACTAAACTCAATTCGCAGGTAAAGTCAGTTCGCAGAAATCTCAGCTCGCAGAGGATCTCAACTCGCAACTAAACTCAATTCGCAGGTAAAGTCAGTTTGTAGAAATCTCAGCTCGCAGAGGATCTCAACTCGCAATGGAAACTCAACTCGCAAGTGATCTCAGCTCGCAAGTGGATCTCACTTCGCAAGTGGATCTCAGCTCGCAAATAACTCTCAACTCGCAAATAACAGAAAACCCTAATCTCAACTCGCAAAACGGCGCCTCGAAATCTGGGAACTGAAACTTTTTGGTATTTTACGAATAAATCCGTAGATTTCGTTCGAAAAACGACCCTAAAGATGTTATATAACCAAAAACCTTGTAACCACAATGTTTCTAAGCCCGAAAGCTCTGATACCAATTGTAAGGTCGCTAGATCTTGGTTCGAAAACGGATTATCTTTTAGGTATTAAGGTGCGGAATCCTTCAATACTTAAGGTTTATGGCTTATATAACTAAGCTATCAATTAAAAAGCTTCGTTTTGATATTAACTAGTGTTAAACAATCAAAATCGAGCCTTTTCAATGATAGCCTTTATATCAGCACGAATTTCGAGGAGAATAATTAAATATTTGGTGTGTATTTCATAATGGCACAGATTTTCAGACCCTTTAATAATGAGCAGCATTAAAATATTTATATCTGGTTCAACTCGCAGGCTATGGGCTTTGCGAGTTGACTCAACTCGCAGCCCATGGGCCTGCGAGTCTAGATGGAATGCGAGCCCACATCTCAGCTCGCAAGTAGGTCCTGCGAGCCGAGAAAGCTGCGAGTCCAGTTTGAGCTGCGAACTAAGATCTCATCTCGCAGGATATTTGACCTGCGAGTTGACTTCTCATTTCTCGATTCTGACTTTAACTTGAAATCGTTAATTGTCTAATAACATTTAACAAATAATAATAGCAAGTTAATATCATATATTTATGAGTCTAAACCAATTTTACAAGTTTGACAATAAATACACCAGTCCTATTACAAGCTAGATCTGTTGTCACAATAACATGTCCCAACGAAGGACTAGAATTCGTGGTCTTCTGTGAATTAGAAACGGGCACTAGGTCCCGTTCATGTGAGTTGTTGACAGTCTCATGTTAGATATCATCAACATTGCAAACTGAAATAGGTGCAGGTCGATCCTCTCCAGTTTCCTATTGCGGGGCATGACCCTCATCGTTCAATGGGATGTCATCTACACTTACTTATTCATCATCACTTGAAGCATCACTAGTTGGGTCCTTTGACGTTGTATATTCACCTTTACTATCTTCATCATCATGTTAAGAATTTATTTTTGGTTCCCATAGCCCCAATTCTTTCACCCAGATAGTGTACTCATTTCCATCTATCATAACCATCATCGTTTCATTCAATTGACTTCCATTCTTTACTTTGATACAAACCCTCCCACAACATAAAGGGCCTTCATCCTCACTTTTACAAACATCACCTCACCATAATTTTCAACTATCTTTTTAAATGCAGCAATAGACCAAGCACAAAGTGGGAGACCTTCAATGTTAATCCGCAAAATCTTGTCGTCCACCACACAATTTTTGCTAAGAGTGATCAAACTTAGGAAGTAATACTTCATATCCTCATGTTGTTTAAACTTGTTACATACATTCTTGTTATCAAAATCCATCCAAATCCATGATCCTCCAATATTAATATCTACGTGATGAAAACCTTCTTTCATACTGTGACAACCCTCGAAAACCGGTATACTTCCGTACACAATTAACATGCATTCTTACGCTACTTCCCTCGTAATTATAATCGATTCGATTTAAAATGAGATAAGTCTAGCACATGCCCACGGTGCACATTTTGGTGTACTTTACTTTAATGCGTGACGCATTACATTTACGTAATTATTTAGAATTGCGCGATTTAAATCGGATGACTTCCGACAAATGCGAACGTTGGTGTAACTTTCATAAATAACGTAAATCTATTGATAATTAAATAGTAGTTATTATACTATATTATTATGCTAGATTAAAAGCATAACATTTTCGGATAACCGAACAAACGCATACACAATTTAAATTGAGCGCAACGGTTTTAACAAATACGCAATTATTTAAACGAATTAAAAATCGTGACATACGAATATTATCGAATCAACTTACAATTAAATTGTTAACTGTGAATTACTTAAAACTTACTTAATTTCTCTAATTATCTAAATTACACCTAGTTAATCACTAATATAGCCTAAGTACCTAAATATCTATCCATTTAATCTCCTAGACAAGAAAATGAAAAAGTCAAGGAGGCCATCACCCCTCCTTGACCTCCCTGCCGTTTTCTCCCTTACCCACCACCATCTTGACTCCTTTTTTCTTGCATCTATACTCCACATGCCATCCTTCCTTCCAATTTAATAATGGGAAAACCATACTCACTCTATTTCATATATACTAATGGTGTTGCTAGTGGAAGAAACACAAAACACACACACCACACCCACTTGAAAGAAAAATCTGCACTCCCTTCTCCATACTCCCTCCCTTCCAACGTATTTCATCAACATCATCATCATCATCATCTTCATTTCATCAACTCCTTCAAGAACTCCCATTTATATCCACCATGAATCACCATTGTTACACAGTAAGTTTCACCACCATTTAAGCTCATAACCACCATTGGACTTTCTGGAAATTCTCATCATCTTGAGATCACCACATTAAAAAGGAAAGCTAGCAAAAATCTGGGTTTTAAAAAGGATTTTGGGTTGAAGATTTAGGTTCAAGTTCAAGTTCTTTTCTTTTCGTTTATATTGTCATCCAAGAACTCATTGTAAGGAAACCTTTACTTTCATCTCTTTATTTCCCTAGTTTTGAATGATTATATGCTAGATGTTCACTCGTACGTTAAAACCAACTATGTATATCTTAAAAATGGTTGATTGAAAGATTTAAATGGTTAAAAATGTTAAACCTACTTTAAAATGATCAAGAACGTAATGAGTGTTAAAATAAGTACCTAGATATACGATATTGATGATATGTATATTATGATGTGTTTGAGAATGTTAAAATGGATTTATGGCTAAAATGGTGAAGGAATCATTAAACGAGTGAAAAACGGGTTTATAAACGAAAAGCAAAACGAGAATTTAAAATGAGTAACGAAACCCTCGAATATCTTATCTTGACAAAGAACACGTTTAAGCATTTTAAAATAGCTAAAAGATATGTGAAATTTGGGATTAAAATAGGTTAAAAAGGTCAAAAAATCTGTCATCTGGCCATTTCCCGGTAGGAGATTTGAGTTCCCGGCGGGACATATCCCCGTGATAAGTTTCTGTGACAAATTTCCGGTTTTAGACACTTTTTCCTCGGTGGGAGGATGGGATCCCGGCGGGAGATTGGACTTCCCGGCGGGAAATATTGTTTTTCATCATCCGACTTCTTCTTGCAAGTTGTAGTCCTTTGAGTTACGAAAATTTAGACACTTGAATCACCTCAATCGGAGTTCCTATGAGAGAGTTATGGCCAAAACCGTGGAGCCTCACCGAAACTACGATACTTCTTTGTTTTTAACATTTTCTTCAACGTTTTCATTCATTCCTAATGATAGTAAACACAATCAAAGCATATTAAGTACCAAAAGTACACTAAACTAATGATCAATACGGATAAAACGCGAAATATTGTGAGGGTAAAACTTGTATGAAATGAATAATTGGAATTTGTAAAAGGACTTATTTAACGTCACGTTTTAGACAAACGTTAACGAAAACTATTGAACGAATTGAAATGCGCGTTTTCACTAACAATATACGTTTTGAAAGTATAAATCTATAACGTACACTTTAATAGCAAAGTAACTATGGTTTCGAAAAACATACACGTATACATACAATACTATCACCAACGGGTCGTACACTTTTCGAGAACGAAATACTTTTCTACCTACTAAGTCGAGCGAACAACTAGCATAGATGTGCGGGTAGCCATCTACTTAAACGATTATAGATATGCGGTTAGCTATCTACTTATACAAACGACCTCATGCGTATAGGGCGTTAGGAGGCTTTTTGGGCAAACTTATTTAATTAAACACTAGGTCTCGCACCGCTCACCAAGTGAGTGCACAACCCCTATTTTACAGCTTTTTACTGCTTTCTAAATTTGGGGTGAAACATATGTACTGTTTACATACAAACTGTTTTCATGCGATGATTGAAAACCTGACAACGAATCCTTGTGCAAACCTACGTTAAACTAGTTGTAGTGCATAGAAGTCCTCATGACTACAAACTGTAACCATTAACTAGATGACGCTAGCAACCGAATATGCGAATAGTACTATTGGGATGACATCCCTCCCACTTTTGTTAGTCATGCTAATTGCCGACTATAAGTCGAGACGAGGAGCGTATATTTTAATGGTCCAGGAAAAAACAATACAAGTCGTGGTTTGGTTATAGGCCTAGGTGTCGTCACTTTAACTCGCAAGGTCTTGCAAACCTTCGGGGGATCACCGTCAGCTATTTATTATTTTAAACTGTATATCATCGTACTCTTGGCCATGATTGGCACGATGTGAATTGCGAAACAATTACTAAACGATTGGTTTAAATGATCGAGTCTTAAACCTGTGAATTTCACTCAACAATTTTGTTGACCTTTTAACTATGTTTTTCAGGGAATTAGCAGTGAAGTAAGAATTGCATGCATATTGGGACCCGCGCCTACCTTATCATTTAGGATGCCATTTTTGGGAAACTCACGTGATTTCATTTGTATTACTATAAACTGTTTTAGTTATATTTGTGAAATCTCCAAACCATTGTATTTTGATAACACTACTACTTTTGCGACTTGAATAGTCGCTACGTTTTGTAACAGACTATTATTGGCATTCTAATACAATGTTCCGTTGATAATCATATGCTCTTGATTAGTTAGATAACTAATCGCATTCACGCCCCGTTCTTCCGCACTTAACTCTAATTAGGGTTTGGCGGGGTGTGACACTTCCAAATAGTGAAAATATTTTTAATCAGACTGAGATCATGAAGTTTACCGAGAATTATTGTTTCAACATCAGAAATAGAGGTCATCTTTGATAACACCAAAGATAAAGGCTTCAGATTCGGATCAATCACTACATGAGGAGTAGTCGAAACATTAGCTTTAAAGAATGAAGCAAAGGATTTGGATTGTAGCTCTTGTATCTCTTGTCGAGTCTTTGATTCCTCGTGCATGTTATTTCCCGGTTTGAATACAAAAATCTTAGGGTTTTTACATCCAAATCGTGCCACAGATGCATATAAATGATGACTCCCATACCATGAATCACTAATGCAACGAATAAGACGATCAACGTTTGAAACCCTAATGAATCTTACAAAAGAATATCGCATGCCCACCTTCGATAATTTACGAGCAATATAGACATCAACGACCATTCCAAACCTTTGACATGTCTCACAGAGGTTCTTCGCATTCCAATCTTTAGTGAAGTTCGTTACGTAGATCGTCGTAGATTTTTTTTCCAATTCTGCAGATTTCAAATTGTTCCCCGAGTGCACTCCAGTTTCGATTATTCCCATGCATTCCAAACGTCCATTGCCAAACCGATGAATTATTTCTAATTTCCGACTAGAAAACCGAAACTCCATACATGGCGTCCTCGGTAGAAATTTCGGGATACACTATATATTTTATACAGTAGAGAAAATCATTAATCAAATTTTTTGACCAAGCCTTTTGAACAAGGTAATTATTCAACTTATGTTTTTATAAATCTAATTGACCAATTGGCGCTTATATAGGAGCTCACGGCACTCATGATTTACATATTGTTGTTAGTCACATTAGTTATCAAAGTTAAATGGTGAGCGAATTAAATATGACGCTCATGAATTAAAAATGGCACTAACAAGAAATGAACCAATTAAAATATTTAATCTATGCTAAAAGCACATTGTGAAATGGTTAGTCGAATTGATATAAAATAGCATGAGCGCTAACCAAAAGCACACCCAAATTTTTTTTTCTTATATATACAAAATAAAATAATAATAACAATTACTTACAAAAGTCGTAGAATATTTAATTCTTTTTTTTTTACTTTTTCTTTTACATTGATAAAAGGTGCCGTTGTTTTTAAATCATTGAAAGAGAAAAAATTACCACATTTTAACATTATAATTGTTTGTTGCATGTATAAAAATTCTATATTCACAAATTAAAAATCACGTTATTGTTTAAATTTTAGTTTATTATTTGATAATATTTTTAATGAAGTATAATAATAATTATTTATAAAAACTTGTATATTATAAAAAAACTATTTACATGTTAAATTTCTTTACAATGATAACATCGTATTTTTATTCAAGTATTAGATTAAATAAACTTTTATAAATAAGTAATCTTATCATAAATTTTATAAGATAAATTAGACACATATACTTTTCTTTAAATGCCAAACAAATATGTTTATATGCCAAACAAATATGTTATATTTAGGAAATAAAAATTAATTATATTCTTCTTAATTGTGATATAAAACCAAAAATAATAATAAAAGAAAAGGGTGTATATATGTGATATTCTTACGTGCATTTTATAATATTAGTTATCGTAAAATAAACTTTAACGTAAAACAAATACGAAAGAATCTCAACCATTAGATCTACATTTAATAAACTATTGAAAATGTTAATTAATTGTTGGTTTGTAGTTATCTTTTGGGATATAATTGACATTTATGTAGTTAATGGGTTCTTCTCTCTTTTTAAAAATATGGTGCACAAATTTTGATACCGACTGGTGCACGACATTTGTGCCGAAGGTATACAATTTTTCTTGTGAGTATCATATATCCACACGATGTGAATAATAACAATAACAACTGGACTTTACACAAAGGTTGGTGCACATATATATTATTATTTTATATAGTCTGGTGCACATTTATGACTTATGGTGCACAAATTTTGATACCGACTGGTGCACGACATTTGTGCCGAAGGTATACGATCTTTCTTGTGAGTATCATATATCCACACGATGTGAATAATAACAATAACAATTGGACTTTACACAAAGGTCGGTGCACATATATATTATTATTTTATATAGTCTGGTGCACATTTATGACTTATTAAAATGGTGACAGTTTTTTTTATTTTTATTAAATGAGAATAAATCATGAAAATCAAATACTCAAAATAACATTTGACCAATTTTAAACCTCAAGGACACGTGTCATCACCAGAATCTATCATATTTGTTTTACAATAAAGATTATTGTACATGATCCACTCCCTTACGTTTTGAGTGTGAATTGAATAAAAAACGTGTCGCTGTGTCATGAAGTCATCACTCTTCTAAAAATAAAACTAGTTTTAGACTCATATATTCACACATCAAGCAATTATAGTTTTTTAAGTAGATAATGATCATAAAAAATATTATCATAAAAGTTCATTTTAGAATAATTAATTAGTTATGTAAGGTTCATTTGGTGTAGTTATTTGATTTTGTGGCTACGTAGTTTACGTTTGACAATTGTTTTGGGTAATTTTGTTTTGTCAATCCATTTGTGTTTCGGATACTGCTTTGTATAAAGTTATATTTTGTTATTGCAGTAGTTGTGTTTGCGTTACGTTTTATGGTATTTCATTATAGTTAATTCAATTTTTCATGAAAATGTGCTTTTATTATGAGGGTTTGTTTTTTGTTCGATTTTATTTAAAGGGATGAAAGTTTAAGATTTTGGTGTTTACGGTTTTGAAGAAAACGTACTTTCATATATGTGTATATGTATATGATCATAAATAAGAACAAGAATAAAATATTTTGAAAACTTTTGGTAATAATAGTTAATTTATATATAAATTAAAAACAAAAAAGACATACAGATTATAGTTAAAAACACTTTACATATTACCAACTCCTAATTTCACTATTTTAGCTAATATTGAATTTTTATTTTCTTGATTTTACATTCTTTTAACTTTACATAAAATAGTAGTATTCATTATTTTGGAAATTGGCGTCCTTATTTTTTTAGTTGTTATGATTTAGTACAAGTTCTAAATCTATATATTCTTAATGATTTTATAGAGAGTAAATAAATCTCTTATTAAAGAAAATAAGAAAGAAAATGTTAGCTACATATATTAAATATATTAGTAAGAAGATAATCGAGAGATATAAACTGAGGCTAAGGATTTGAATTCATTAATGACATTTATTTGTATTTTCTTAAAATATTAATTATCATTTATGTTGGGTCTCGATGATCCCAGAATATAATTCACAAGTTTAATTAATTAGTTATATGACATTAATTAAAGCTTAAACAAGTAAATTAATCTTGGCGGAAACAAGATTAAATTGAAACAGAATTTTGAATTAAATTTGAAGTATTTGTATTCAAAAAATTCAAGAGTGTACAATGTATGAATTATTACAAACGCACTCAGCTAATTTGTCTAATTCAGACTTAAGAGAATAGTTATAGAAAATCACTAAGAGTTTTCTCTCTATTGCTCTAAGTATTACAGTGTAATTCACTAAGAATAAAAACAATTGCTTATTGTTTTTTTTTCACACACTCTACTTTAAATCTTAGATTGAACTAAGTATTTATAGACAACTTGAATAAACTTGAGCGTGCATGGAAATGTAGATTTCTATGCTGTCTGATCGAAACTTCTGAAGTGTCCAATCACTAAGTACAAGGTCAAAAGAAAGTGTACTACAAAAGTACTTTTAAACCCACACCTGTTGTCCTTTAGTTTCTGAATGCCGTTTTATCAGTTGAGTACTTTACAAAAGGATGTTTCCCTTTGTCAACGTCTATAAACAGTTCATTGGATAATATCCAATTTTCTTGTAAGGCATTCTTCAGTCTGTATGATTAGTCTGTGATCTTCATTCTTCAATCTGTGAGATCTCAGTCTGTGAGATCATAGTCTGTTTTAGTCTGAGTCTGTGTTTATCTCAGTCTGTGATAATCTCAGTCTGTGTATTACAGACTCAGATTATACAGACTCAGATTTACATACTCAAATAATATAGACTCAACTTTTTATAGACTAATATTTTACACTAAGTAAATTACAGACTTATAGTTTTGATACATCAGATTAATGGTTTGATCATTGTTTTTCCCAACAATTTATGATATCATCATGTCCTAGATTTTAGCTAACTTGACAAAATTGAATAATTTCATCTTATTCTTATATTGTACTAGGTCATAAACTCGCAATAACGCGGGATAAATTAGATTTTTATAAATGAATAAAATATTGTGGTCGACTTGTGGCCTATTTTTTTATAAAATTTATAGATTCGCGATAAGGCGCGATGAATTTAACTTTTATTAATGAATAAAATATTTAGTCAATTTTTTAATATTGTGACAAACTTTTTTAATTTAAATATATACATCAAATATTTAAGGGGCGAAAGTGTAATTATACGAAAGAAATGTTGATCGTTGCTAGTTTATAGACCCCCGATAACACCGGACGAATTTTATTTTTATAAAACAATAAAATATTGTGACCATTTTTTTTTATATAGTTTATAGACCCATGATAAGGCGTGACGAATTTAATTTAATAAATGAGTAAAATATTTGGTTGATTTTTTTTATATAGTCTATATACCTACGATAACGCCGAACGAAATATTGTGACAGATTTTTTATATAGTTTATAGATCTGCGATGACGCGGGTCGAATTTCACTTTTATTTGGTTGATCTTTTTATATAGTTTATAGATCAGCTATAATGCGGAACAATTTAATTTTAATAAAATAAAATATTATAGCCAATTTTTTATATAGTTTATAGACTCTTTAATTTTCATATATGAAAAAGTAATTACACGAAAGAAATTAAGATCATTGGATCGCAAGAAAAACAATGAAGGGCTTAGATTCCTCCATCGTACTCTCTTTTAATTATATATATATATATATTGGATAATAAAAATTTTGCTGACATCATCATCCGATTCTTATATTGTAATAGGTCATAAACCCGCAATAAGGCGGAAGAAATTTAATTGTTATAAATAAATATAATATTGTGTTTGATTTGTGGCCTATTTTTTTATATAATTTATAGACATGCGATACGGTGTGACGAATTTAACTTCTATAAATGAATAAAATATTTGGTCAATTTTTTGGCTGAAAGTGTAATTATACAAATGAAATGTTGATCATTGCTAGTTTATAGACCCCTGATAACACCGGACGAATTTAATTTTTATAAATTAATAAAATATTGTGGACATTTTCTTTGTATAGTTTATAGACTCGTGATAATGCAGGACAAATTTAATTTTTAGACCTGTGATAATGCGGAATGAATTTAATTTTTAGAGGGTCGAATTTCACTTTTAATACAGTTTATAGACCGACTATAATGCGGAACAAATTTAATTTTAATAAAATGAATAAAATATTATAACCGATTTTTTATATAGTTTATAGACTCTTTAATTTCCATATATGAAAAAACCATCTGGTATATTTTTTTTAATTTAAGTAAATACATCAAATATTTAAAGGAGCAAAAGTGTAATTATACGAAATAAAATTAAGATCGTTGGATCGAAAAGGGTGGTAAAAATTTAATTTAGATAATTATATCGAATATTTAGGGGGCCAAAAGTATAATTATACGAAAGAAATTTAGATCGTTGAATCGCAAACGGTGAAAAACAATGAAGGACTCAAATTTCTCCATTATATTCTCTTTTAATTATATATAAAAATAAAAATTTAGAATAATAAAAGTGCAATTGAATTAAACAAATAAAATGAACAGGCGCAATTAAAATAAATATATAAAGGGCACAATTTAAATTCGTTAGCGACAAAGATTTGAATTCGTTAACGATATTTATTTTTATTTTTTATTTTTATTGTGAACAAATAATATTGAGGGGCAGGGATGAAAATGAAATGGTTGGATAGGAGTAGTTATGTTTTAGGGATGACCGAGTAACACAATGACCATTTGGGCACAATTTTTAAGGCCCAAGTGAAACAGGCATCATTGGTGAGCGAATAAGTCTTTCGCTCAAGTAAGGCCATTAGTACTTTAATAAACAGCCCCTGCATCATAGACGGGGCAGTTTATTTTCTCGGTTAAGATATCTTTCATATTCTACTTTTTCTTACTTCGTTTAAGTTAACTATTGATATATATGGAATAACATTGAAGAGTTACTCATCTAAAGATATCGTATCGGTATCGATATCGAAATGACCTTTCAACTATAAAATTGAAGTTGAAATATTAAGAATGAAACAAATATACATATTCATTAATTATTATATATATTTATGATAGTGAAATGTGCGAAATAACTGACTCAATTAATTATTTTTTGAAAATATGTTTATAATCACTAATTTATACTTTCATCTTTCTTGTGACTGGTCCTGGAAAAATCATCTTTTTTGTTCGTTTTCATTATGTGAATGTTGATCGTACAATGCTCTACTACCTAAGCTTCGGCCTCTACCACTCCTTCATATTTACTACACGTACAAATTTGATAACCATAAATTAGATTTTTTTTTTTTTTTTCATTTTTTAATATCTAATTATTCTTATTTTTCTTGTTTAAAAAGACGACAATTACAATTACGGTCGGACCCGGTCGAACTGGACCAGAGATGAGGTCGGGTCAACCTCAAACCTGAATTTCAAAACATTGATATAAACTGCTCGAGAATGTTGATGCGTTTGAATTTACAGCCCGTCCTAGACACTTTGAATTAGAGATCATGGTTGGTTGAGCGATATATGAATATGTTGGCTCAACTTAGAGGTCAAAGCTTATAAGAAAACCTTTAATTTAATGTTATGACCATTTGATTACAAACACGAATTTTTTCCAGTGAAACCGCTTTTTTGCTAGCTATTTTAGATGGTACATTAGACATCAAAATTTTGTAGTCTTCTAACCCATCCCTTGATTCTAAATCTTCAAAAAATTATGCAATAAGATAAGACAGAAATAATCCATTGTTAGCTCGCCCGTCTAAGTAGACTTGTTTATCCATACTTGAAACGACCAAAGTAATAGGCGGTCTACTAGTTTGGGGAAGTTGTCGCATCAAACACAGTTTACATATCTGACCTTGAATCGTTAATAAAAGGAATTGTTGAATTTTTCATGGATTTTTGTTATTCCATGTAAGTGACCAAGTAGGGGTACAACTTGAGAAGACGTTCGAATATAATATGAAGTATATATTTTTAAAATTAAGCTGCTTAAGATCAAAGTTTATAAAGTACTAGCACAATGCCCACGCATTGCAGAGAGTAAATATATTATTTCGTTTTCAAATATAAAATGATTATTTAGATTAAATATGTAAATGTCTATTGCTTAAAGTTATAACTATTTACTTATACATAGTTTAGGGAAATTGTCCATTTTTGTCCCTATAGTAGTCGTGTCACGTTTCATGGTTTTTTATCCTTTTTCGAATTTGCTCGCGATTTTTGTCACTACAGTTTTCAATTTTGCCAAAATTGTCATTTTCACTAACTTTTGTTAAAAAGTCCGTTAAGTGACATCACGTGAGAAACACTTGAGGTTATCTTCGTCAAATCCTGTTTCCCTCTCATTTAAACACACAGACACACACATTTACATACTCGATCACACTCTGTTCCAGTTTACAATCCCTAAATCTACTCGAAAATTCCCAAATCCGTTCTACAGGTACTTCGATAAAAGGTTGCGCACGAAGGATGGATGGTCAACCTCGTTGGCACATTAGAGAGGAAGCTTTAGATGAATGGGGAATGTCTTTTTTTTATTATTCATACGGTAATTTCGATGGTTTTTTTTTTAAAAAAAATAAAATTTAAAGTTATTTCCGTTGATTTTGTCACTAATGAAGTTTATTTGTGCAGCTGAATATCCAAAGTTTTTTACTATCAAGTTACATCATGGGGGTGCGTTGTCGAAGTAACCAGGTCGTAAATACGTGGGTGGAACAACATCATTTGTGGATCAGGTTAATTTCTGATTACTTTTCAGTTCATGATATTGATAGGATGGTAGTTAAGCCGGGTTATAGTGAAAAGGATAAAGTGTTCTATCATTTTAAAAATCCGAATTTTGACCTAGATTTTGAGTTGGTAGCACTAAGAAACGATCAAGATGTATTGCTTATGATGAGTTGTATTGCAAAAATGAGGGAACTTTTTGTATACATTGAACATGGAATCACAACTGTTTCTACTTATTTTAGATCACCAATTAAAATTAATGTCGTAATTGAACAACTTGATGATAAGCCAGTGGAGAGAAGTTGTGCCCAAAAAAAGGAGAAAAGGAATGTATTTAGAATGGAGAGATGAGGGTGAAATTAATGCAAGCAAAGATAAGGTGTTAAGCAAAACATTATTTACAAAGCGAAACATAAAGCACTGAAACAAATGAAGGGTGCTTTCCTAAATCAATACAATTTGCGAAGAGATTACATACTTGAGCTACTACAGATGAACCCACAAACAACTGTCAAGATTGAAGTACAATCCGAACCAAACTCACACTTAGAAACAAGAGTATTTAAGAGGATCTATGTATGTTTGGGAGCTTTAAAAATGGGGCTCACGGCTAGTAAAAGAGAGTTGATTGGATTGGATGGTGCTTTCATCAAAGGACCATATACTGGACAAGTTCTAACTGCAGTAGGTGTAGATTCCAACAACGGAATTTATCTAGTTGCTTATGTTGTAGTAGAGTCAAAAAATTTGAATTCATGGACTTGGTTTTTGACTTGTCTAGGAGATGATCTTGGTTTGGAAAGGAATAGTGTTGGTGCATATTGTGTGACAACAGCTTCTAGTTTGTAATAGTTAGGTTTATAAGTCATTTTGTTAATCATTGTAATTTTTAACTTTAGTTTTGTATGTGTATTTTTTAGGTTCGTACGAACTTAGAGTATGTACGAACTTAGAAGTTGCCAAGTTCGTACGAACTTAGGTGCCTATATATACACAAGTCAGAAAATAGGATTTCAGGGTTGAGGAACTGAGTTTCCTGGAGACTAGTTCGAATACTTTGTATAAGTTTTGGTTCGAATATAATACAAGTTTACATTCAATAAAGCTTAAATTGTGACCTTTACATATTTGTTATTACTCGTTTATTAGCATTTGTGTATATTTGAGGATTCCGCACTCAAATATATCAGATTACCTCGTAGATCTAGGTTTCGGGAACCTACAAATAGCAACTTTACTTTCATTACAGACAGGCAAAAGGTATGCTAAGGTTTAACTGTCTAATTTTCTTTTATTTATCAAATTGTTTGTAAGTAGTTAATACATATGGATTAATTCCAACAATAGCAAAGGTATTTCATGTTGCTGAACACATATTCTGTTTGAGACACGTTTATGAGAACATGATTAAAAAGTTCAAGGGATCTGGATACAAAGATTTGGTTTGGAAATGTGCAACAAAAACAACATTGAGGGAGTTGGAAGAAGCCATTGATGAATTGAAGAATTTTGATGCAGCTGCTCATGATTGGTTAAGAGCCATTCCACTAATTTATTGGGCCATGACATACTTTAGTGGTAAGTTAATTGATGTTACTTTACCTATTCTTTTTGTTAACTAGTCATGATTGTATTTGTTAGTACTTTAAATATTACAGGAAGGGCACACTGTGATATCTTATTGAACAACATTTGAGAATCATTTAATAATAAGATTGTGGATGGAAAGGATCAACCTATAACTACATGTCTTCAATATATTAGAGAATACTTGATGAAGATGATTGTACTTGTTCAGAAAGTACAAGACAAGAGTCACGGTATACTAACTCCAACTGCTACGCTCATTTTTGAGAACATAAAAAGAAAAGCAAGTGACTATATTGTTACTTGGAATGTTGGGGATATATACTAGTGTAATGGACCTTGGGAAGAACAGGTTGTGGTAAATATGAGGATAAGAGAGTGTGTTTGCAGGAGGTGGGAATTAACTGGAATCCTTTACAAACATCCAATTGCAAGCCTATGAAATATATCATTGAATGGGTCAGATATTGGGTTGATTGAAGACTGGGTTCATCCATGCGACATACTGGATACTTGCAAAGAAGCTTATTCTTTCAAGATCCAACCAATTAATGGCATTAAAATGTGCCCAAGGAGTAAATGTCCAACTAGGTTGTTACCACCAATCCACCACACACCTATTGAAAGGCCAAAAAAGAAGAGAAGTACATGTGTTAATGAAGCACCATTGGTTAGTGGGGGAAAGCTTACGAGATTTGGTAAGAACATAATGTCATACCCCAATAAGATCTGATCACATTTAATTAAGGTGGAAGCACAGCGCGGGGGACGCGATTAATCAATAATTACTCAAGAGCGTATGATTATCGCAAACATGTACTTAGAATGCCATAAATAGTTTAAAGTAACGACTACAAGTTCATCGAATTCAAAAGAACGATAATTGTTTAGAAAAACAATATGATTATCATTTAAATCATATGAGATAAATCCAATGTTTTTAAAAGAAATGACATCCTATGCTTCGTGATGAGCGGGTGTCCCGATATGCATGCATGTTCTTACTTCAACGCTAATTCCCTAAAAAACATATTTAAAAACGTCAACAAAATGTTGAGTGAATCCACAGGTTTAAGACTCTTTCGTTAAACCTTTTATAAATCAATCACTTGCAAGCATAAACCTTTGCAATATCGTATACAATCAGTTGTATAAATAATTCAATTTAAACAATGATTGTGATTCCCCGCATACTAGCTAGGTCCTACGTGTTAAAGTACCGACACCTAGGCCTTTAATCAATCCACGAATTCCATTACTTGCTTATGCCTCTCGACAATCTAGATATACGCTCCTTATTTTGAAACAACTGATATTGCGCGATTTATACATGTTAATTCATTCCAATATCCCTCGTATTTATTAATAATTGCTATCAATTTAGTGGACTTTTGATACTTAAAAGGATGAAATGATGTTTCCAGGTATTAGAAGTCAATCGCGAGGAAAAACGTGCAAAAAGTGACAAAATAGTGAAAAATGCATAAATAAAGCTTTACCCGTCCGTGTGATTATGTTAGATAATGTGAAGGAGTAAGCAGTTCGGGTGAATGCACAACAGAAAGTCCCCCCTCCCCCCCAGTTCTAAATCACCCGTACGGGTGATGGCTTACCCATCCGGGTGAATATGCTGAGCTTGTCTCGTCCGGGTAGCCTTGATCCAAACAGGAGCCAAATTTATGGTTCACCCATCCAGGTGAGTAGCCGTTTCAGCAGATTTTGCTGCTAAACCTAAAAAGAATATTTTGGATGACATATCTTTTGGTAGCCATTTTCTCTCATATTCAAGGAGGGTTTTGGTGATTTTGGAGATACAAGCTATTGTTTCATTCATTCTCATTCAAGGATTGAAGATTAGTCATTTGCAACACGTTATTAACTCGGTTTTTATTCTTTTCATTCTTTAAGATGATTAATTTGAGTTATTTGATTTGTTTTGCTATGTCTTCTTTGATTATGAGCTAAACACTTTAACATTCACTTGGATGATGTGAACTTATGATTAGGGTGTAAATCCTTAGTGATTACCGTTGTTTAATTCACGTTTAACTGAAGAACCGTTTGTAATTAAGTTCTAATTGTTAATTTATATTATTGATGAATTAATTGGTTTCTATAATGAACTGCTTCTACACTATAATTGATTTATTATAATTGTTTGACCATGAACAATTATTGGATGATTGTGAACGCAAAAGTTTAAATAATATACTTTGATTGAACTTGATTGTATTTGATTAAGCTTAACTAGAGACGTCAAATTAAGTTTAGTATTTTTGCGAACGTAGATTACAAGATTAGATTGTGAATTAGTCAATTGAATTGAGATTTAGTTTGGTTGGAAACCTGGAGTGAAAGCGAAGGATAACTTATAACCAATCAATCGGGAGGAGTGACAGCGAATCTCATTCTTAATTCATTTGATAAACAACAATTGGTAAACATGATTTAACAAACACCCCAACATCATTAGTGAACTAATCCAAGTAAATGTCTTTTACCACTGATAAATTTAATCTGATACTTCAATATCCACTTGCCTACTATTTACTTTGATTTAATTAGTTATAATTGCAAAGCAACAAATCGGTTGCAAAACCCCCCCGTTTACTTACTTGTGAGATTAATCATTCACTACTCACTCTTGGTTATACAGTCCTCTTAGTTCGACTCAGACTTACCTTATCTATACTGTTACGCGACAGGGTTCACTGCCCGGTTGTGTGATAGTCTAATTTTGGTATTTCATAGTTTATAAATTTTATAACTAGATTTAACACATCAACAACGTCGACAATTAGCGCGCCTAACAATAACAGTGACGGGTAGTCAACCCAATATTACTATTCGTATATCCATGTGGCTAACGTCATCTAGCTAATGGTTATATTGTGCAACCAAGAGGACTTCAATGCACTACATCATGTTAACTTAGGGTCGCACAAGGATTTCTTGTCATGTTTTCCAAAACAGTTCATATGTTTTTCACCCCAATTATAAATCATTGAAAACTGTAAAATAGGGGCTGCGAACTCACCCGGTGAGCTTAAGAGTGCTAGCGTTTTAAAATGTATCGTTTGCCCGAAAATTATCCTCCTAGCGCCCGTCTATGCTAGTTGTTCACTCAAGTAGTAGGATTGTTACTTATCATTCAAACGTATGTACGACCCGTTGGTGATATTTTATTTATATTACTTCTTAAAACATCGATAATTTCATATGATAGTGCAATATCCAAGAATGAGCGTCGTTGGCTTGTTCGTTTAATAAATACATACGTACGTGATATATTTATAACGGGAAATGATAGTACGTATCGTTTATACTTAGATTCATATGTTTCTCGAAAACATAGTGATTTCGTATCATTCTTTTTAAAAAAACTATTTTTTTTGTCTGCTGGAACAAGTGTTACCCGTCTGGGTGGCTTAGCCACCCGTCCAGGTAAGGCTAAGCAGACCGGGTGACTGACCAACAGAACTCCAGGCTTGTTAATTCACCCGTCCGGGTAAGGCCAAATTTTGGCGTTTTAGGCAGTTTTCACCAAATGCTTTTAAGCACGATTTTTGTTATTTTAAACCAATTTTTTTGCACTTTAACAAGATGAAACATATTTATAGTCCAAAACATGAGATTGGATGTTTTCATTTCTCGTTTTAAAACCTTTGTTTTGTTTTCCGTTTATAAACCCGTTTTCGACATTTCTCGTTTGTTTAATCAAATCTTTCACCATTTTTACTATAATTCCATTCCAACACATCTAAAATATCTCATAATATATATATCACCAATCATACATGTTAGTACTCATTTTAACACAAATCTCGTTCTTGATCGTTTTAAACACATTTTATCTTGTTTTGAACGTATAGTTTTATGAATCGACGTTTTAACATTCATTTGGTCGAGTTTAACAATGGAGTGAACATCTAGCATGTAGGTATTCAAAATGTAGGAAGTGAAGAGATCAAGAAGAGTTTCTTTACAAAGCTTTAGGATGAAAGATTATAAGAAAATAACAGACCTTGAACTTGAACTTGATCTTCAACCCAAATCCTTTATAAACCCGATTTTCTAAGATTTTACTTTTAAATGATGCAGATGTGAAGATTATGAGATCACAAGGAACTAATGATGTTTATGACCTCAAAGAGTGTATAATAATGTAGAGATAATGTAGTAGGGATGGATTCAAGGTGGTGGTTTATTAGGGTGGTTTATGGTGGTTGTGTTCTTGAAGATGAAGATGAAGATGATAATGGTGATGGAAGGAGGGAGTATAGAGAGAGTAGTTGCAGATTTCTTGTGGTGTGAAGTGTGTGTGTTTGTCTTGCAACTAGCTTCACTACTTAAGAAGTTCTCTAGATCAAAAGTGATAGTTTATGCATTAAAGTATTAGAGATGGATAGGAGGTTGGAGTGTGCAAGCAAGTAATCAAGAAAAATAGTGGAGTGAAGTTGGTGGAGGGGAGGGAAAACCGGCCAAGCAAAAGGGAGGGAAAGCAAAATGTGACCAACTTTGACTTTTTGACATCCTTGTCTAGTTTCTTAGTTAATTGAATTAATTTAACGGTTTAAGCTACTTAGTGATTAATTAGGTGTAACACACATGATTAGGGTTAATTGGGAAGATTAAGGGATGTTATAATATTGTTAGTCAATTCCAAATTATTTGTAAATTATTGATGTATTTACGATATTTCGTTCAGTGAATCATGTATTGCTTTTCATCGTTGTGTTTAATTTAAATCCTATATGCGTTGATCTTCAATCATCCGAAAAGTTATGCTATAAGCTCTAGCATAATAATATAAGTAAATAACTACTATTTATATCAAATAGTTTTACGTTATTTATGAAAGTTTTATCACCAACGTTCGTATTCATCGGACTCTCCGATTTATCGCGTAATTCTCGGATTTACGTTTATTACTTACTTGTATATCAAACTCGTATGCAACATAAATATGCATAGTGGGCAAGCTAGACTTATCTCGATTATGTCAAATTCATTTCGATTACGAGGGAATTAACGTAAGAATGCATGATTAGGGTGTACGAAATTTACCGGATTTCGAGGGTAGCCACACATAACATGTGACAAATGTGGAAATAGGGGTCATAACCAAACTACTTGCAAGGGACAAAGTGGTCAATCAAGTCAGAGTCAAAGTCAAAACAAAAGGAAAACAGTTGGTTGGGGAAGAGGAACTTCTAGTCAAGTAGGTAGAAGTACAAGTCAATCAAGTCAAATGGGTCATGACAGTCAAAACTGGTAGGGTGTTGGTCAAGCTGGGAGTCAATGTGGTGGATCAAGTCAAACTAGTACAAGTCAAATGGGTCTTGGAAGTCAAAATGGACAAAGTAGAGGTGTAGATCAAGGCAAGGGTGGCAGGAAATCATTTGGAGGATGATTTTTGTTAGCATTTGGAGGATGGTTTGGTATGCTAAAACTGCTTATTTTGGTTGTATTTTGTATATTTTGGTGTAAAACAATGTCTGGTATTAACTCCATTTATTAACTCCAACTGCTTTATCAATGTATATATGCTATGTTGTCTAAAAGTGTCAAGTTTATTACTTATTGTTTACTTTTGACTAGTTGCATTTACTGGAATTTTGCAGCAACACTTGCATTTGCATCAACTGTTGTAAGAATTTTGTAGGAACACTTGCATTTCAAAATGGAATCAAATTATATTAGCCAAATATAGTCCAACCAAATTGATACAATCTAGAGTGATTACATAGTCAAAATAGGTAAAATATACATTCAAAGTCAAGATTAATCAACTTGACTTTAAATCAAATTGACATTCAAAGTCAAAATAAGTCAATTTCAATACCTACACTAAACTAAAAACACATACACAAAAAACATGATCCAACTACAAATCAAATAAAACTTCAATCATTTATATTCGTAATCCCTTGCCCTGAGAGTTTCTTCAACATTATTTCTTGCCCTCAATAATCCTAGTATAATGGCCACTGATCTTTGACACATTGGTGGATCAAACTACCCAATAAACCCATAATTTGCAGGCTGAAAAGTCAACAATTTAGGTTTTCGATCAATTTAGGGCAACATTTAACTTAGACTCTGAGCACAGGAATGAAAACCTCTTCTAGGATTAAGCGGGGTCCATGACGTTCGGATTATTGCAGGTTTGCCACAGCCACATAATATCACCATTTTGCTCGGTATACATTCAAAGTCAAGATTAATCAACTTGACTTTAAATCAAATTGACATTCAAAGTCAAAATAAGTCAATTTCAATACCTACACTAAACTAAAAACACATACACAAAAAACATGATCCAACTACAAATCAAATAAAACTTCAATCATTTATATTCGTAATCCCTTGCCCTGAGAGTTTCTTCAACATTATTTCTTGCCCTCAATAATCCTAGTATAATGGCCACTGATCTTTGACACATTGGTGGATCAAACTACCCAATAAACCCATAATTTGCAGGCTGAAAAGTCAACAATTTAGGTTTTCGATCAATTTAGGGCAACATTTAACTTAGACTCTGAGCACAGGAATGAAAACCTCTTCTAGGATTAAGCGGGGTCCATGACGTTCGGATTATTGCAGGTTTGCCACAGCCACATAATATCACCATTTTGCTCGGTGAAAATGAACAGGGAGAGAGAACAGATTGAAACGAATGGGGAGAGGGAACAGAGGTAAATGTGTGTGTCTATGTGTTTAAATGAGAGAGAGGAAACAAGATTTGACGAAAATACCCTCATGTGCTTCTCATGTGATGTCACTTAACGGACTTTTTAACAAAAGTTAGTGAAAGGGACAATTTTGGCAAAATTGAAAACCACGGGGACAAAAATCCCGAGCAAATCCGGAAAAGGATAAAAACCAAGAAATGCGACTACCACAAGGACAAAAATGGACAAAATTTACGTTTCATTCATTCTCATTTCATTCTCAACAACCATTATCGCATAACGATAGCAGGAGTTGTTTGTTTTATTCGAACGCTTACAGGAGTTGTACGTTTTTATTCGAAGGCTCATATATTCACAGGTTTGTGTTAGTTTAATTTCACAAAATCTGATTCAATGTCTAATGATGAATATGATATGGAAATTGTAGATGACTCTTCTACAGATGAATCCGATGGTATGGATGATACAACCAAATCACGTAAGTTTTCAAATGTTATATTGTCAACATTTATTATTTAAATTAGACTATTGATTCGGTAGTTAATATTAGTTATTCATATTTATCATTATGTAGTTATGTTAATTATCTAACCGTGATACGATGTTTGTGCAGAATATGAGAGGTTGTTGACCCCTCAATTTGTTGGTATTATGCCCGTTTCTCCGGAAGGTGTACCATATTGGTTGCCCGACGTGCCCGATGACATAAAACCAGTTGTTGGAATGTCATATGATAATATTGACATTGCTTAGGAGGCTTACAGACAATACGCAAAGCAATCGGGTTTTTCTTCAAAAAAGTCAACGAAGAATAGGAATAAACACCAACAAGTTTATCAAAAATTCTTTCTATGTGCAAAACATGGTTTTCCAAAACATAAAACTCCTTATGATAGCTTAGCAAATAATTGGAAGAAGCCACGTAAAACTTCATCTCAAAAGTGCGATTGCATGGCCAAACTGATTATCAAATTGAATAAGGTAACAAATAAGTACGAAGTTGAAGAATTAACTGAATACTGCGGAGAAGCTGGCCATTATATCTTCACTTGCAAACGGAAGGCAGAAGACGATGTTAACAAGATAAATAGCCAACTGATTGATGAGGATTCTATATCCACTCAATAGTCGGAGCCAACAACAAATTATTTTGTAAATTGTATGTGTTCTTTGTGGCTATTTTTGATTGAATAAGAAACATTAACTATTTGATTAAGTAATATAATGTTAACTCTTTGATTTAGTAATATATTTCTTTGATTAAGTAATTTAACCTTTTGATTCAGTAATTAAATTAGATTATTTTTAATTATTTGATTCAATAATATAACTCTTTGATTCATTATAATAACTCTATGATTTAGAATTATGCAGGTAATGTAGATTACCTGGTTTCAATGATGTAGAGAACAATTAATGCATTTATTCAAATACTATATACCATGATTCAGGAAAAATACACTGATATAGAGAACAAGTGATATGATTTAGAAAATTTAAACTGTGCTTCAGAGAACAAATAATATGATCCATAAAATAAAACTCTATTTCATACACGTTTCATATAAATACTAACACATTTAAAAAATTTTATCATAAACAACCACATGTTAATGTTCCAAAATACATTGTACTAAAGTTTAATTCCTAAATGTCCTTAACCTTTCTTCTCTTATCATAGAAAAATAAAACTACGATTCGGAAAATATACGACTATGATTCAGGAAAATAAAAATGTGATTCATATAACAAATACTATGATTTAGAAAATATACGACTATGATTCAGGATAAATAAAATTGAGATTCAGATAACAAATAGTATGACTCAGAAAATATATGACTATGATTCAGGAAAAAATAAAACTGTGATTCAGATAACAAATACTATGATTCAGAAAATATACAACTATGATTAAGGAAAAATAAAACTGTGATTCAGATAACAAAAACTATGATCCAGCAAAATAAAACTGTGATTCTACATTTTCCTTGTGTTTGATCTTTTCATTGTTGTTATTTACAACCCTTTGGTGGTGGAGCCATGAAATCGTCATTCGAGTTGTACGAAGCAAAATTGGATATACCTGCCATATTTATAATACCGTGAGGTTTATTTTAACAATTAACCCTTATTCAGGTAAAACACTAAATGATTCATATAAACCTTGATTCATATAAAATGACTATGATTCATTAAATATGATACTATGATTAAGAAAATTTAAACTATGATTCTGATAACAAATACTATTATTCATAAAACAAAAGGCTATGATTCAGGAAAATGCAATAGTTAAATCACTTAAACATGTTCATGAAAATCAACATTAATTCAGCGAAACAACTATTTGATTTACTTAATTATAGATTAATAAATCTCTGAATCACAAACAATCATTAAATCACAAACAATATACAATTTGAATTGTCAAAACTTAATTTTTGAATCACAAACATTACACAATTTCAAGTCCTTGTCTAATACAATTTGAAATATCAACTAATAACATACTAACATAATTTTAGTCTTGTCCTTGTCTGTTGTCTCCAGTGTGAAACATAAAGCTAGTCATTGGACTTGAATGGGAAACATAAACCCTTGTACAGTTCAAATACCAAGTATTAACACCTTCCATGACATGCGTAATTTAGAGTGTCATGGCCAAAAGATTCATCGACTCATGGATTCATTCGTGACCACAAACATTACACAATTTCTTAATCACCAACTATATCTATTCATGTGTGGCCCACTATTGGCATATGACCACCATATACATTATATATGAAATTATACAACAAGAACACAAACACGCACATATATAAACACCCAATTTCATATTCAAATTATTTAATTCATTAATCAATTATAGTTCGAATTATTGAGGTTCTTTATATCATAAATTAAAATAAAATACTGAAAACGCACCTTGTAAACATTCTAGATTTAGTTTTCTTGATTTCACCATCTTCTATTACACAATGTATGGTTGCCGGATTATTGATTACAAAATATTGATTTATGGCTGGCGATTTTGGTTGCGGATTTGAAAATATCCAGATTCTTGGATGCGGATTTCGAATCAGGTTTGTTGTGGATGCCGGATCATTTAGGGTTTGTAATTTTGGGGTGTGTTTAGGAATAATAGGGATTTGAACGATTTAATTGGATTTATATTGAAGATAGCTTGCATGCAAAAGATGATTCAGTTTCC
The DNA here is from genome assembly GCA_963921325.1 of Logfia minima. Taxonomy (NCBI): domain Eukaryota; kingdom Viridiplantae; phylum Streptophyta; class Magnoliopsida; order Asterales; family Asteraceae; genus Logfia; species Logfia minima. The sequence continues at coordinate 18,868,695 of OY992763.1, read as the reverse complement.
CTAAATATCTAGACATGTTTTAAATTTGGGTGCTGATATTTCCACCATCAAAATTGATAGATCCACCAAATTTTTACCATATTTCATAAAATACCCTTGTACCATTAACTTTATATTCACTTTTTTTTACTAATTATATACTCAATCAGTAACTAAGTTATCAACGAATGATCATAGTTCATCAACATTGCAACTTTTTCTTCTTCTGAATTAATATAGATATTAATGACTAAAAATCAGACCAAAACTAAAATAGGTATAAATATTAATATAATTGAAGGTCTAGTTGAATAAGATAAAGTCTTGCATTGGAAAATAATCAGCTGGGTTTAGTCCTAGACAAAACAACTTCTTACAATATAATAATTCATCAATACATGCACATGTGTTTGTTCAAAAGGTACCACAGTTTGTATTAGGAAAAATGACACAACTTTGTAACCAAAAAGTTGCAAAATTTTCTTAAAAATTATACTGTTAGATATTGTTTCACGAGTCGAAATCACCAAAGAAAAAACAGTATTCTACTAGAACTTCTAGCGGATGCTGCTAGAACAAGAAAAAATCTTTTGAAAAACCTTGATAACCATTTAAATCCATTAGGGTGTTTTCGTAAGTTAAAATTAGTGGTCAACTCGCAAGTCAATTCGCAAAGGCATTCAACTCGCAGAACAACTCAATCCGCAAGTCAACAAGTCAACTCGTAGGTCAACAAGTCAACTCACAAGTCAACAAGTCAATTCGCAAGTAAATAAAGTTGGTTCGCAGTTCTGTGAGTGTTTAACTGGTGAACTCGCAAGTATTTATACCAGGTGGACTCAGAGACTGGAGAAGCTGTCATGGTTGAAGCTGATGATGAAGTTGAAGGTGGTGAAAGAGAAATTTTGAAAGTCTATGACCATCGACACCTAATGAATCTGCCTAAGAAAGATCTGTTAAAGTTAAATGAGAACAGGATCTTGACGACTGAAGTATGGGGTGATCTTGCACAAGATTATCAAATGATGGTGAAGACTTGTGTTAGAATGAAGATTTATATGGGTAGCAAAATTTAAAAGTAAAAATCAAAGACAATATGAAGATAAAGACGCTAGAGCTATTGTCAAGGGGGAGTCTGTTGAGACATGTTTTGTGACAACAGATCTAGCTTGTAATAGAACTGGTGTAATTATTATCAAGTTTGTACATTGGTTTAGATTTGTAAATATATGATATTAGTTTGTTATTATTATTTGTTAAATATAATAATATTAGACAAGTAACGAATACGAATTAAAGTCTGAATTGTGAATTGAGATTTCAAGTCGCAAGTCATAAGACTTGTGAGATGAGATCTCAACTCGCAGTGTCAACTCAAGTCGCAAGTTCTAGTATTGCGAGATGAGATCTGGATTCGCATAAACTTAATATTGCGAGCTGAGACAAAGTCAATGGGCTGACTTGTCTTGCGAGCTGAGTCAACTCGCAAAGCCCACGGGCTACGAGTTGAGACGAGTATTTAATAAATATTCAGATTAATTATTCAAAATCAATTGATTAAGATAATTTACTGAGTTTTGAGTTTCTGGAGAGTATTAAATAGACTAACGGCTAGGTTTTGACTGATTAACATTCGTTAATATCAAAACAAAGCATATTAGTTAATAGTATCGCGTTATAATCTTGAATTAATCGTATTGAGGGATTCCGCATCTTAATACTATAGATAACGGAGTTATCGAACCAAGATCAGTGGACTTACACAGTCACTTCATCGCTCCTTTGAGATGCACAAGTAGAACTTGGATTATGACTTCGAGATGATTCAACAAGCTCAAATTTTGAAGGTTCTCGTGTAGTAGAAGTTATTCCTTTTTTCCTTTTTTCCTTTTTGATTTTGGTGGTCTCCCTTTTGGGCGTTGAATCAGCGGGTCGAATAATATATCGGGTTCGTTCAGAACTTTACTAATCATCAAAGCAACATATTCTTTCTTGTTTTCGGGCCACACTTTGTACTTTGAATGCAACTCATTGAGCAAATTAGCAAATCTGTCGCAATCATCATTGTGTAAAAACTCTTCTGAGTTCAAAGAGAACGTATCAATCCTCCAATGTGGATGAACAAGATTCAAAGAAAGTGGCATTTCTTGCAAGTTTTCTATCTTGTGGGCACATGGAAGACCCATAGTTGCCATAAAAGACCGATGCATGAATTCCTTGTACCTATATAAGTAATAGATAATACAAGTCAAGTAATATCAATCTAAAACTATTGTTGTAAGGGTATGTTGTACAACCCATGAATGAATCAGTGAGTTGAATACTCCAATACAGTAAGCCTTAAAACCAAACTACAAAGATATCTACTTGAACAACATGTTCTACTGAATATGACAATAACAATAACGATAATATATATATATATATATTATCAAATATTACCTTTTTTGATATTAGATATTGCCTATAAATCTCCTTCAATGCAAACTTAGATACATAAAACAGAACTTCTCGAAACATAGGCATGTTGCAGTCGCGAGGAATCTGAATTTTTTCACTTGCCAGTTTCACTTTAATCTCATGAAACTCATGCTCAACCGCTAGACATATTTTATCTTTCACTTCTTTCAAATCACCAGTGGAAACTTGTAAATACATTTTGAGTTTGGAATGGGCACCTTCAGCTCTTGAGGATGTTCGGTTACCAAAATGCAAATACTTTTCACTCCACGCACAAATAAAATTTTCTTTCCAAGGCAACCATGTGTTCTTTATATACTCAATTGCATCTTTGTTGACTTCAAAAGACAACTCGAATTCCCACCAATTATTCAGAAAGTGAGCTTCTGTTGTTAAATATGTTGTTGAATATATCACATTCTTCCAACTTGACATAAATATGTCAAACTCTTCCGCACGTTTAAAATGTTTCTTGCAATTCGCTAACACATTCTTTTCAATATGCCAAACACACAAAAGATTTGTTGTTGCTGGAAATACCTTTCTTATGGCATTCATTAGTGCTAGTTCTCTATCTGTCATAATCATGAGCGGTTGTTTCTCACTTCCAAGAATCTTTTGAAACGCATTCAATGCCCAAATATAACTTTCTTCATCTTCCCTTTCCAAAAAGGCAAACCCGGAATAAAATGAGGTATTGAAACATGAAACTCCAATGATATCAAGAAGAGGCATGTTATATTTATTAGTTTTGTAAGTGCAATTCATCACAAAGGTATCAGAGAAGGTTTTAGCCAATTTAATTGATAAAGGGTGTGCAATAAACAAACTCGTTATATGCCCTTGTTGATCATGTAAAAGATCGTACCAAAAACCACATTTTTGAAGCTCTTCAAATAAGACCTCAACCATTGACCTATCTCCTAAATTTTCCCTGCGAAGTTTTGCATTCACGTTGTAAATAGTTCTAGAGGTTGTTGGGAGATTTGGGTCTCGTTGACATAAAGAAGAAAGGATCTGTCTAGGGGGTATTCTAGCTTTGGTCATCTCTTTAACACTTTCTACGTTATCCGGTGCTAATCGGCGAAACGATGAATGTCCATATATATCATAAGATTGCCCATGGTTATGTTTCAAGTTTTTCGTTCTAAATATCCACATACCATCCCATCCTTTTCTACCTTCAATTTTAAAGGGACAATCAATCAAACAAGTCACGATGCTCCTTTTTCTTTTATCTCCAACATAATTTCTATCTCTAGGGGAACCGCCCCGATCACACTTTAGAAGCACAAATGTATCTTTTTTAGAATTACAAATCGATAGTCCAAAACCTTTAGTATAATAAAATTCTCGCACACTCTTTACTAATTGATCACGCGATTCAAACTTAGAACTTGTTAGATACAATTCTTCATCTTGAGTCACCTAATAAGTTAAAAAAAAATGAACATAAGCATATAAGAAGCATATAACGTGAAAGACCAAAGACTTTTAGTTTCATTCATCAACAACTTTTGAGGACAAAAATTGAGGCTATTATCTGACATATCTTTCTGTTTTTAATTTTCCAACCTTGTTATAAGAATAACCAAATATATTAAATCTAAATTTAATCCATCACATATAAAATAAGAAATAGAAACCAACTAATTTCTAGTGTATCAAATCACTCACATATATGTAAATCAAACAATGTAAAAAAAAAGAAAAACTCACTAATTTCTTGTTAGGGTTTATTAGAAGGCATGTGTTTGAAATCACTTGAGAAATTAAAACAACGATACATACCTGGGAATCCATAATCAAGTCATCTGAAAAGGTAGCCTTAAAGTTTTAGTAGCAGCACTAGTGATAGAGTAGAAATCCGACTATTTCATTGATTGATGAGGAAGAAACAGGTGGGAAGCGAAAGAGACAATGAGATAGGCGGGAAGTGAAAAAATCGTGAAAACTCAAAAGAGTTGATGGTTAACAGGGAACATGGGACAAATAAAATTATTAATATTAGATATTATGATAAGGGTACTTTGGGAAATAGAATAAAAAATTGGTGGAACTATGAATTTTGATGGTAGAAATATCAATTCCCTTTAAATTTAATTAAAAACTTATTCTTAATTATTAATTAAATGTACACTTTTACCCCTCAAGGAGTTAAAATAATCTAAACCATTGATTACTAGATCTAATGGACATAAACATTTCTCCCCTTTCTCCACCCAAATTTCTTTCTCTTTTTAAGCCAATATAATATCAAGTATTTTTATAGTTTTTTTGGTTTTTTGTATTTTTGTATTTTTTAAAATCTTATTTCTCTTTATTTGTATCTTATAGTAGAGTTTGTTAAACGTTTAGCGCATTTCCATCCTCTCGATGGTTATAACAAAAATCATCGGCGAAGGTAGGAGTGATATACCCGACGCTTACAATATATATATTTTTTCCCATTGAAGTGTAACGATCAATGAATGACTTAGATATTAAAAGAGGAGTTGACATTTTCATATTCAACATTGGCAGTACTATATTACAATGTTAGAAATGCTGTTAGTTACCGGTCTATTTTTAGAATAATAAACCCAAACTAAACCATAAAACGAACATTTGGTCCATTTTTGGATTTTATGTCGTCGTTTTTATATGTAATAAAAAAAATGTACTTTAAAAGAATCTTTTAACGCGCGAGGAAAATACTAAATTACATAATCTGATTCTCACGTTCACTTATTTTTTTTAGTGTTATTTTTCTTTCCAGGTTTGGTCGAAGGTTATGGAGGATTCGAGGTATAATCTTCAGATCGAGTGGTTTGGATATAGTTGCTTGGATAAGCCGATTGCTTCTAATGAAAACTGTGACAAGTATAGTTTTCAAGCTTGTCTTGGGTGTTACTGCTTATCATATTTGGCAAGAGCGTAATCTTTGGCTTTTCAAGAAGCCTAGTCGTTTGATCGATCAAGTAGTTGTGGCTATTCTAGATGTGGTTAGACTTCGGCTTTATTCTCTTTGGTATAAGCCGACTGATCGGGCTAATGGAGAGATGGAAGCTTTCAAAGTCCCTATTTATCGAGGGCTAATTAGTTTGCATGTATCCATGTGCTTATAGGGATTATTGCTTGGTTCTTTCATGGTAAATTTATTTGTTAAAGTGATTGATATATACATGATGGTCTGTCATGTATATGTCATATTCTTATATGAATAGTGTTAGATTAGTTATTACGTGATATGTCACATCTGTGTAGATGTAACCCTCTATCTTTTAATATATAAAATTTTGCCGAGTTTACCGGGAAAAAAAAGAGAGACTAAATTCAACCCTAATAAAATATCGGTATACAGGTCAACAATAATACGAAAACAGTTGGTATCCCATAAATAAAATATACTCCATAATATAATATAAAATTGATAAAACAAATTAAAATAAACTGTAATAGGAGGGCATTGACTAGGTATGAGTTGCTTGAAACACTGAAAATTCCTGCTACCATCCTCTTATTCAATTCCCTCCAAACCCTACCCTGTTTATAAATTACAACTCATACCTTTCAATAATCCTTTAACTATAATCCAATTCCATTTTTTTGCCATTTTTTTTTATCATCTATTATTTTCTTGAAAACCCCAATTCAAGTTGCTAATCAAAGCAGAATTACAAGATCTGATCAGTTTCAAGGTAGGCCCTTTTTGAGCCTTTTCAGTTTATTTATTATACAGAACAGTTTTTGAGCTGTTGCTGACCTTTAATTTGTTCCAATTTTGTTAGAACACCATAAGGTCAAGAAAAAGTTTCGATTTTTAAGCTTTTGATTACATGGGTAATTGTTGTGCTACACCCTCCACTACTGATTCAGAAAATAAAAAGGGTAAAAATAAGCCAAACCCATTTTCTTTAGATTATGGTGGCCCTAAGAATGCGGGATTCAAGACATATGTCCTAGATAACCCAACTGGAATTGAAATTGAGCAAACGTATGTTCTTGGTAAGGAGATGGGTAGAGGGGAATTTGGGATTACATATTTATGTACTGATAAATCTAGTGGTGAAGTTTGGGCTTGTAAATCGATATCGAAAAAGAAGCTAAGGACTAGAGTGGATATTGAGGATGTTAGGAGAGAGGTTGAGATTATGAAACATTTGCCTCCTCATCAAAATATTGTGAGCTTGAAGGATACTTATGAAGATGATAGTGCTGTTCATTTGGTTATGGAGTTGTGTGAGGGTGGGGAACTATTTGATCGGATCGTTGCTAGGGGGCATTACACCGAAAGGGCAGCTGCTGGTGTCACCCGCACCATTGTGGAAGTGATTCAGGTCAAGATTTATTTATCTTTATGTCCAATTATCCTGATAAAGTATGTGTTAATTGAGGCAATTGATAGTACTATTTTAATTTGCTAGGTTGCAAACCAATTTGTTACATATCCAGGTTGGTTGTATGGTTCATGATATCTTGAGAACTCCTAATCATTGCACTTTTGCATAGGGACTTAATATTATTAATTTGTTGACCACTTTAGAATTCAACTTGCAGGTTGCAACTCACTTTCTTTGGTGAGTTCGGTCAAAATTCAAGACGATACCTCAAGATCTTAATTTTATTGACCATATTAGAGTTTGACTATGTGGCACAGTTTAAATTATTGACCACTTTAGAATTTGACTTATAATTATGCCGATTGCTGTGTTTGACAAGTTCGTAGTTCTGACGCAATAAGTGTTTGCGGGTCAACTTGGCTTGGCCCACTTTGAACCATAATACAAACATATTTCAAATGGTCTAAGCCATTACTCCAAGGCGCACGATACCCATCTTGCCACCTCTAGTTGTGGGCCTCGTACCTCTTCTGGGATCGAAAGTTATACGTGTTTCTCCTGTCTTTGTCATGTTTTCAACTTCTCAATGTTCCTTGATTGCCTTGACTTGATGTTCAATCTACTCCCTATCATAATATCTTTTCCTCACTTATCTTTTTGGTAGAATGTTTTGTATCATGTCAATCTTAACTTACCACTGCATGCGATCTTGATTGTTATTGTATTAGTTGTAGCCTTTAAAGATTATCTATCTTTCTCCCGTATTAATTTGCTGTCCACTTCTTGAAAGTTGTTATGAATGGAGCCTATTATTTTTTTTCTTCAGATGTGCCACAAACATGGCGTTATGCATCGGGATCTTAAACCAGAGAACTTTCTGTTTGCAAACAAGAAAGAAACATCAGTCTTGAAGGTTATTGATTTTGGGTTATCGGTTATTTTCAAACCAGGTATAAAATCTCAACAGCCTTAACATATCCATATATGATTCATTAACTCACTTCATTTTACTTACATTTTTACTCAATGGACACCTCTTGATCTTGTGCAGGTGAGAGATTTGATGAAATTGTAGGCAGTCCATACTACATGGCTCCTGAGGTCCTTAGACGAAACTATGGTCCTGAAATAGATGTCTGGAGTGCTGGTGTAATCCTATACATATTGCTTTGTGGCGTCCCACCATTTTGGGCTGGTCAGTTGAGTTTTATTCATCAACTTCACAAAAACCTTTTTTTAACCGAATCTAAAGCTACAATGTATTTTCAATGCAGAAACCGAACAAGGAGTTGCACAAGCTATTATTAGATCCGTTGTAGATTTTAAAAGGGATCCATGGCCTAAGGTTTCTGATAATGCAAAAGACCTTGTAAAGAAGATGCTCAATCCCGACCCTACAGCTCGCCTTACGGCTCAAGAAGTTCTAGGTAGTGTTTCTTTATCATTTAACTCATCTTCTTCCCTTTAATATTCATTTGATTTTTCTCAATTAAGATTTTCGTTGGATTTACTACAGATCATCCGTGGATTCAGAATGCTAAGAAGGCTCCAAACGTTTCTTTAGGAGAGAATGTTAAAGCAAGATTGAAGCAATTTTCGTTCATGAACAAGCTCAAGAAAAGAGCACTAAGGGTAATGAAGACTTCGTGGACTTTTATATTTATTTATTTTATTTTATGAATATTTGAATTGAAGTTTATGGATCATGGCATCACAGGTAATTGCTGAGAGTTTATCTGCAGAGGAAGTGGCAGGGATAAAACAAGGATTTGATTTAATGGACACTACCAAGCAAGGGAAAATAAACATAATTGAGTTGAAAACTGGTTTGCAGAAGCTTGGTCATCAGATCCCTGATTCAGATCTTCAAATGCTTATGGATGCTGTAAGTACTGTTTGTAATATTTATTTATTCATACATACAAGTTGCATATAATAATGGAAAGATGTTCTTACAGGGTGATGTTGACAAAGATGGATATTTGAATTATGGAGAATTTGTTGCAATTTCTGTTCACTTGAGAAAAATGGGAAGTGATGATCATCTTAAAGAAGCTTTTGATTTTTTTGATCAAAATAAAAGCGGGTACATAGAGATTGAAGAACTTAGGGAAACTTTAGCTGATGAAATAGAGTCCAACAATGAAGAAGTCATTGCTGCTATTATCCAAGATGTCGACACAGACAAGGTTTGTTCGATTTGTTTCTTTTTTCTTTTGGTTGAAAAATTGCATTACTCCAAACTCGGCTTTAATCTTATACACTTTGAAAATGTGATGACTTCAGGATGGACGGATTAGCTATGAGGAGTTCACAGCAATGATGAAAGCGGGAACTGATTGGAGGAAAGCATCTCGACAATATTCAAGAGAGCGATACAATAACCTCAGTTTGAAATTATTCAAAGACGGTTCTTTGAACTTAGCCAATGAAGGGACGTAAATACGAGATTCTGATCCAACTCAACATTTTGTTAATACAAAAAGGAGTTCTTTTGCTGTTTGATCCTGTGCTTAACGCCTTAACTTCTAATCTTTGTGTTGAAAATCAACTTTTTATTGCTTTTGTTGTAGATATGTTGTAAGTTTTGCTATAAATATAAAGGGTGTGTTTTGTAGACTGCAAGAGCTGCATTGTGAAATTGAACTATTGGCTTTTTATTAATTGTATATTCTTGAGTGTTTTTTATGTCAGTGAGTAATCACGAAGCTTGCTAATACTTGTTTTGTAGACTGCAAGACTGCATTAGTGTTTTTCAGTCTCATTTGATAAATCTCATTTTAAAGAACACGATAACAATATCAGAGATACATAACTAATACTTGATATTTGTCGATTGCACAAACTACCAACTGCAAGTTACAGAATATTATTTAACACATTAGAGCTTCCGTAGTGACAAATGCAACCCCTTTTAACCTCACCTAATATATCAGTAACATATCAATTTTTCACTAACTTACATCAATTTTTCACTAACTTTTATTCTCAAACCATTTTCAACCTCTACTTCAAAAGAACCCTTTCAACCTTTTCCTCTTTTTCACTTTTTAATTCTTTTTCAACAAATTAATAAACTAAATAAAAATACTTTTCAATAAAAATAAATTGCATTTCATTATTTGTTTTAATTTACATGTTTAATCGATGTTTATGTTTTAATCGGTTTTTTTTTTTTAACTTTTAAAAACTCAACCATAATTAATTTTAATAACAAAAAAAAGTAAAAGAAAAGAGAAAATAAAAGAAAAAGTACACATTTTTTTAATTCCGGAAACAAAAATTTCAAGGTGGAAAAGAAATTGAAGAAAAATCGATATTAAGATTAAATTTTTTCTTTTTAAATGCCGACCTTAAAAAGTTTTGAATGGAACCCCACCAACCCCGCCCAACCCAATGAGCATTATGTATGCTCTTATAAGTTATAACTGTCTACTTATAACTATCGACTATAGATAATCTAGAGTTCTATTTAATATAATATTGTGACCTACTAAGTGAGTAAACTCTAATTAAAAAATAGCACAAATAGGTGTTTTTTATGTGATGTTAATCAAATCAAATCAAATTATTTATTAAAAGGGATTAGTAGTTGTTTGAAGAGTCAATATTTTCTTATATGTTTAAATCAATATGTAAGAATATCACTGTTCTATCTAATTTGCCATTCATATAAACCTATGAGATGAGCCACGTGTACAATATGAAATTTCCCGCACTTTTGCGTGTCACTGTCATTCCGTCTTGAACCCTCGCAAACACAACGACGCACAATTTCATAACAAAATTCAGTCATTAATTACAACTGTCATCATGACGTAAGATCTGAATCAACTATTTGATTGATAATACGCAGAGTTACGTGAATCTTCAACCGTTTGTAATCTACTGTTACATTCATTCATGCTTCCTCTATAGGTATTTACCGTTTATTCTCTTAATTAGTTTAATTAGTTTCATTATGTCGTGAAATTTCTGGATATGTTTTCCAAATATAAATTACAATTAGTTGAATTAGGTTTACGTACTCCGTTTATATATAATCATATCAATTTGATCAGTTTCTGTCATCAACCAGTTCATGATGACAAAATTCTGATCTAACAACAAATTTTCTGTTAATCATGATCTAAGATGCGAAGTTGATCATCTTTTCATTGATTACATGTAGAGTTAAATCTTCAACTGATCGTGATCGACTACTACGTTCGTTTGACATCTAAAGGTACTCTATCTCTCTTCAATAATCTTTTAATTGCATAACCTTGTTTACAATGTCGAAATTACTAATGCTGTTACCGTTTTCAAAAAATTTAATTGCAGTTTATCAAATTACTTAGCGTACTCTGTTGTTTAATCCGATCTTTTGCTGTTCGGAGTTCTTTTAGGATTTTTAATATGCGTTAATAATTAATTTTTATCTGATTTCATTTATTATGATCTCCATGAAACATTTAATGCGTTATGATTTTGTCCACCCGTTCCTGTTTTGTGATTTAATATGGCACATTTTTTAGATACTTGAAATATCTAGGGCTTAATAGTGATTCTGCTGTTAATTTAACACAATCTGCTTTTGTACATGTTATGATCTGAGTTGAGATGTTTTAATAACTTTAGTTTCTTGTGTATCTTTTAGGCTTTCTGGATCATTGCTGCATATTGTTGTTTAAAAATTTAACCTCAAGTTCTTGTTTGAGTATGCCATCTTTTGCAAAAATTCATTGAAACTAGATAAAATTCATTGTGCATTACGCTTAATTACTTCACTTAATTATAGCATAAATAGTATGAATCATTTGTTATGACGGGGATATTAATTAGATGATAGTTGAATGTGTTCTCTACTTCACCTGTTCAATTACTGAAAATTCTTGCTTTATTAGACTATAATTAAGTGGTGACACTTTAATATTTCCAAGGAGTAATGCGTAGAAGAAAGATTCGATCCATAAAATAATTGATAATTGATGAATCTTAAAAGAAAGCAATAATAACTACTTATACAACCCTCTACTATATGTTTGTTTTAGGTTCATAAAAAGTTGTCAAAATGGATTGTTTACTTCAACTTATGATTCTTAGTGCTGTTTTCAGGAACCTTTCTGGTTCAGGCTCATCACCATCTTAGCTAGATAAGTGTAACACAAGTTTTCAAGAGTTTTTGGTAAACTAATTGTTAAAGAATATGTCTCAACGAAGTAAAGATAAGGAGTTAAAATCAGATACTGAAGTTCAAGTGAAAGAAGAGACACATTCAGAGTCAAATAATGATGATGCTGTGAAAAGTAATTCAACATCCAGTTCCAGCCCCAGTGAAGAGGAAGGGAAGAAGTGCATGGATCCTATGGATTTCATGGCACGAAAAGCCAAAGAAATTGTAATCGACAAGGCGAAAAAGTCAGAAACTGGAGCTGGTAAATCATCTGGAAAAGCACATACTGGCAAGAGAAGAAAGAGAGCTCAGGGTGGTATTAAGAAGTCTATTTCTCTAAGATCAGGACTGAATGAACTTGGTATGACTTATGATTCAGACTCTGAACAAGTGCCAAAAAATGCTGATGTTGTGTTAAAAGGCAAAGCAAAGGAGGAAGAAGAAGAAACTGACGTGTTTCATGGTTCAGAAACAGAATCAGAAGAAGCCTGTAAGAGAATTAAGAAGGGAAGAAATACTGATGATGACTCTGATGATAGTGATGGTGCTGAACGTGGACATGGTGGTGTGGCACACAAAAATCTATCTGGTGGTCTGGGCTTTGAACTCGTTACAGGAAAATGATGGAAGAGTTTAATTCCAATTTGATGTTGTTTTTGTTAGTACTGTATATGCATTCTTTCATGGCTTAAACCATTTCACACCTTATTACTGTTTTTGATAGCTGACTGACATGAAAAGTAGACGTTGGATTACTTGAGTTTACTTTTGACAGCTGAAATGTATGTAATGATTCTCTGGCTCATTAAAGATTTTCCTTCAAAATGTAGTTGTAGTGGTGAGCTAGTGATATTCGTCTATTAAAGGTCTATGTTTAAATGTTAGGGATTAGTAAAACCAAAACAATGCAAGATGTTGGGTAGTTTGAGTAGCTCAGATACAGCCTTGGAATAACTTTTGGGTCTCACAGAATCAGGACACTGAAGTGTTTTGACACTTCGCTGAAGATCAAACATTACGATATTTAGCTCAATATTATACATATTGGATCAAGTAATATAACAATTCTTCTATAATCATGTATGCTTAATACGAACATGATTAGTTTAACACTAAATAATCAAAAAAGAGCATTTATTATATGTTTTTGGCGAACATCTATAATCAACACCACCTTAACTCAATGTTAGTATCGTATCTTTTTACAGAAAAGCGATACTCGAATGATATAACCTTCTGCAAATAAAAATCATAAGCTTAGCCCTTCATTTTATTAAGCAAATGTAATAATATTAATACATTCAACAAGATTCAGTTTTAAATGGAATGTTGCACTGTAAAGAATTGGCATATGAAGTTTAGGTATGAGTATGAAAATGGAATGATCTCAAAAAAGTAATACTGAAAATAGAAACTAGGGGTTAATTAATGCTCTGTATTCAACCTATAACCCGATGAGAGGGTAATTAGGAACATCAATAATCTCATCAAATTATTACCCTTATAATTTAGTATTATTGGTGTCGAAGAATTTACTATGCTATTTACCTTAATTATATTATATATTATATTAGATAAAAGTAACATACAATGGATATGATATGATTGTTAATTTAATTATTAATTACAGTTAATAAAATAGGTTTCTGAGGGACAAATTTACAATGGGGAGAATAAAAATAAAAGATTCAAAATGTTATAATAGCTAAATTATTTACCCGAAGCACGTAACAAAAAGTAATATTTACATGAGACCATGAAACGGTTGAGTTCGTTAGCTCGGTTTCTAGAATATCCAACTGACTTACCTCTATCACCAATGAGGTGTCTCCACGTGGACAACTTGAAAATTTCCCGCCTTTTACATGTACCCGCTGCTTTCATGTACAAATGTCCTACTTTGTGTAACAAAATCACCATAACACACACTTCAATTCTTCCAATACATTTTCTGTCATCATCATCATGTAAAGTTGCAAAATTTCATCAATATTCATTGATAACTCAAGAACTGATTCGATCTTCAATTCTTGGTAATCAGGTGCTGCATTTAACAATCGACTCATCAGTCGCAGGTACTCAATCCATCTCTCTTCATAAAACCACATCATGTTTTTTACGTTTCGAACTTTCGGTATCTTAATTGTTTAGTTTTTGCACTTCTTGATTACAGTTCTTGGATTGACTTGCTTAATTTGTACGTTTATGACTTGCATTCGGTAATCTGATTCTATATTTTCAATTCCATTGATTTCATGTTTTTACTGTTCTTGCTTTCTGTGCCTTTTGCTGTTTGACCCTCTTTTAAATTACATCAAGAATTGATTGTTTCTTTATATCCGTTTTCATTCTATTTTGCTCACTTTTAATGAAGATCTCCATTACAATGTTTACGTTTTTCAACAGTAATTATTTGTGGTTTTTCTGATTTCTTTTGCCATATTTTTGTGAACAGTTGAACTACTTTGGGTATTAAATTTGTTTCGCAGTTTAATTCTTTGACCCTGCATAATTAGGAACCAAATCTGATCTATGATTCAATTTAGGAATAGATTTTGATACGAGCATTAGTTTCTTGGGGAGCTTTATCTGTTTATTTCGATCACTTCCCCCCTTTTGGTTGTTCAAAATTTGAATCTAATTGCATTGTACATTATCTAATTGCTATGGCTCTGTCTTTTGGGGATCTTTCTTTGGTTGTTTGGGATACTAGAAATGGTTTATTCATCAATATCTTGGATCTTGACTCTTGAGCATTCTGTCCATTCATTATTTCCCATGCTAACTATTTTCAAATGACAAAACTATCTTGTATCTTGACTCTTGAATCATGAATTTAGTTCACTTCTACTATAAGGTCAGAAAATGCAATTAGTGGTCGAAGAAAGAGATGACCCACAAAATCATTGAATGAAAGCTACAAGTAATCAATATCAATATAAGCTAAAATACCCTAATTTTGTTTATTTCAGACTCAGAAGATTTATTTATCGCAATGAGTATAGATTTGTGCTCTTCAGTTTCTCATGACTCATAGTACTTTTTTCAGGAACATTTCTGGTTCAAGCTGTCTTGAGATCAAGACCATCATCAATACATCAGTGTAACACAAGTTTTAGCAGAAGTTCACTAATACTATAAGGTTAGAAATAGCATTTAATAAGTTGTAATCAATATAAACTAAAATAACCCAATTTCATTTGTTTCAGGTTCAGAAGAAGTTTGTATAAAAGTGAATATATATATATATATATATATATTTGTGATCTTCAACTTCTTATGACCCTTGATACTTTTTTCAGTGACGTTTCTAGTTGAAGCTGTTTGCCATCATCAATACATCGGTGTAACACAAGTATTAAAGAATTTGTGGTTAAATAAACTGTTGAAGTTAAGAAAATGGCCGATTCAGAATCAACTGACAGTGACGAGAAGAGAGATAGAGTGCCAGAGATGAAAACTGTTGAAGAAATAATAAAGGACAGAGCTAGGCGTAAGAAGCACATACAATATCCAAGGCGAAAGAAAAGAAAAAGGAATCCTAAGTTACAGGCTGAGGTGAGATCCATAACCGCACGAGCAAGACAAATTACAATTGATCGTGATTGGCGAGTAGCATATATCATCTATAAAAGTAAGCGCAAACAAAAACCACCTTCTGCTGCTCGTCTAAGAGCACAATATCTTCTTACTGAAGCTTTGGCTTATCTAAGACGTGGTTATTCTCTAAGTAAAGTGGATGCTGTCTTAGTAAGTACTACCCTGAAACGTAAAGGAAGAGCAAAAAAAAGTAGTGATTTTGATCTTGAAATTTTGGAAACAGATATAGAGGAAGGGTGTAAAACAACTAAAAAGAGAAGAAAAAATGATGATGACAAGGATATTGATGGATCTGGACCGGGAGCTGCACCTGACCCACATGTAACTCAATTAAGTAGCAGTAGGACTTTTAATCCTGTTTAGAGTTTTATTAGTTTGTTCGTTAACTGAGACATGTTAATTAGTTGTTAATTCAACTACTGTGGTGATGAAAGAACTAATAGTGATGAAGTACAAACGGATGTGTAAAGTTGTACTCAGGAGTGGAAGAATTTAGACCTACAGTTTTTGATGTTGTGCTTTTGGGTATTAATCATTTGACAGCAGATTACTTTGTTAAATTTTTGATTGCTCATATACATGAAATGTAGACATTGGATTTATGATTATTACTATCAGATTACATAGATGGAAAAAAAGGTGTTTTTCACATCTACAATCCATGCACACCCTTCTACTTCCAAAAGAAATACTTTGGTATTCTTCTGAATTCATTTCCATATCGCAATCAAATTTTGACTCTAAAAAAATCTAACCACAAATTAGTAATTTCATCTAGTACTATTGTTATTAACTTATTTTATAATACCCAAAATCAAACAATATATACTAATAGTTTGAGATGTCATCAACTAAATAAAACTCACCCATTTTAGCCTACTGTTAAGTTCATTAAAAACAAAATGTGGTCTGATATCTAGCTCTTTGATGACATGCCCTCTGTCATGGGAAGGATAGCATTTTATTTCCCCATTTTGGTCCCCATTAATTTACCATGCTTTATTCAGCTTGATTTGATAAAATAATATAAATATAATGACCAATTCACCCCTAAACTTTGTATATTTAAAATAAGAAAACGATGCGCTTTATATAAATTTTTCAAAAATGACAATCTCACCCTTCAACTTAAAATTCTTCTAAATAAGAAAACGATGCGCTTTAATCTTTTGATTCGTTACTGTTCTTTTCCATTATATACTGTTTGTGTTATTATCATACTTTTCCTTAATGAATACATTTTCTCAACGTAATTTTACTAAAATAAATCAAAATCAAATAAAAATATATCAACCCTCATTCAGTACATTTATCAATTTTTAATTGTATTTATTATCATTACCCATTGGTCTCAAATCATTTTTACGGTATTTAATTTTATTGGATGAATAAAAATATATAATTAAATATGAATGTTAACATATGATATAGCAGAATAATTTTCTAAGCCACAATATATTCAAAATTATTACTAGCTAAATTATTTACCCGAAGAATGTAACTAAAAGAAATACGTTGAAAATGAAATCTTGAAACGGTTGAAGTTTGTTAGCTCGGTTTCCAGAATATTCAACCGACTTACGGCTTACCCCATGCACCAATAAGGTGCCTTCACGTGTACAGTTTGAAATTCCCCGCTTTTGTATAAATGTCCTACTTTCAGTAACAAAATCACCATAACACACACTTCAATTCTTCCAATACATTTTCTGTTATCATCATCATCATGTAAAGTTGCAAAATTTTATCAATATTCATTGATAATTTCAAGGACTTATTCGGATCTTCAGTTCTTGGTAATCAGCAAGTGCTACATTCAACAATCGATTCATAATTCACAGGTATTCTATCTATCCCTCTTCATAAAATCGTATCATGTTCTTTACGGTTTCGAACTTTCAGTATCTTGTTTAGCTTTCTTTTCTCTTCCTGATTACTACATTTCATTGAATTGAGTTGCTCAATCTGTATGTTTATTACTTGCATTGGGTAATCTGATACAATATCTTTCAAGGATCTTTAATTTGTATCAAGAACTGATAGTTTCTCAATTCATTACGATTTCTATGTTTTCAACCGTAATAATACTACTTGTTTTTTTCTGATTTCTTTTTGCAGATACTTGAAATCTTTTGGGTATTTTATTCATTTTGCAGTTTAGTTCATTGACTCTGCTATGTAATCAATTCTAATCTTTGGTCAAAGTTTGACTCACACATATATTCTTGTTTAATTATATATCTTTCTTTGAAAGTCTGTAAAACATAATCAAATTGCATTAGTTGTACATTATGTTCTTCAACTTAATTTCATCGGAAATTTCTCTTTTGGGGATCTTTTATTGGAAATTTGTGATATTAGAAATGGTTAATTCATTCATTATACCTGTTATTTCCCATATTGGTTCAAGATGTTAGTTAAATGCCAAAACTATGTATGTAGAATATTCATTTAGCCTAAGTATAGTAGTTTGATGATTTGTTAAACCAAGATTATAGTTCACTTATACTATAAGGTCAGAAAATACATTTACTTGTAGAAGAAAGACATGACCCACAAAATGATTGAATGAAAATACAAGTAATTAATATCAATATAAGCTTAAACACCCCAATTTTGTTTATTTTAGGTTTAGCAAATTTATTTACCAAAATGAGTTTATATTTGTGTTTTTCACTTTCTCATGACACATAATACTTTTTACAGGAACATTTCTGGTTCCGACTGTTCTGAAATCAAAAGTCATCATTAATACATCGGTGTGGAACGCAAGTTTTAGCAAAAGTATAGTACTTTGGTCATTTAACCAAGAATACAGATCACTTATACTATAAGGTTAGAAAAAGCATTTAAAATTCTGTGTATTTTAGTTTCAGAAAAAGTTTGTATCAAAATGAATATAAATTTGTGTTTATAAACTTCTTTTGACCATTTGTACTTTTTCAGGAACATTTCTGGTTTAAAGAGTGTGTAGTTAAATAAAGTGTTGGAATTAAGAAAATGGATTCAGAATCAAGTGACAGTGATGAGAAGAAAGATACAGTGCCAGAGATAAAAAGTATTGAAGAAATAAGAAGGGAAAAAGCTAAGGGTAAGAAGCAGGCGCCAGTTCAAAACCAAAAGAAAAGCAAAATGCATCCTAGGTTACAGGCTGAAGTGAGATACATAACCGAACAAGCAAAAAAAATTACAATTGATGGAAAATCACAACCCAGCCATAATAATAAGCGCACACGAAACACACCTACTACTGCTGCTGGTAGGAGAGCAGAAGCTTTTGCTGCTGCTGCTGTTGCTAATAAAAAACGCAGGGTAATGAATGTTGATGTTGCTTCAGCGAGTACTAATCTGAAACGAGAAGGAAAAGAGAAAAGAAGTAGTGATATAGAGAAAGCACCTACTGTTGTTAGTCAGAGAGCACAAGCTATTCTTGCTGCTAAAAGACTCGGGGAAATAAATGGGAGAAGTTATTCTCTAAGATCAAGAGGAAGTAAAGGATTGTTGGATGCGGATGTTGGTTCAATAATTACTAATCTGAAACGTAAAGGAGAAGCGGCAAAAACTGATGTTGATCTTGAAGATATGGAAACAGATGTAGAGGAAGGGTGTAAAACAACTAAAAAGACAAGAAATAATGATGATGACAAGGATATGGATGGATCTGGGTCGGGAGCTGCAGCTGAACCACGTGCATCTCGATCAAGTAGCAGCAGGACCGTTGATCCTGTTTAATGTTTTGTTCGTTAACTGGGGCACGTTAATTAGGCCTTAATTCAAGTTTCTATTGTATTTGAATTTTCAACTATGTGAAGACATTTGGTTACCAAACAGTTAGGAATTGAATGACAGAGATAATAGTGATAGTGATGATGTATAAAGGAATGGAAGAATTTTAAGAGCTACTGTTTTTGATGATATGCTTTGGTGTATCAATCATTTGAAAGTAGATTACTTTGTGATATTTTTGATTTCTCAAAAATACATGAAATGTAGGCATTGGATTTATGATTACTTTACAGAGATGAAAAGAAAGAAAACTATTTTTCACATCTACAATCCATGCACACCCTTCTATTACCAAAAGAAATACCTTGGTAATCTTCACAAAATTTCTATATTGCAACCAAAATTTGACTCTAAAACAATCTGAAGACAGATAAATAATTCCATCAAATACTATTGTTATTTACCTTCTTTTTTTTTGAAAGGCAATATGTACTATATCTAAATCAAGCAAATCGTCAAAGTAATATCTGATGGTACTAAGTGAGTACCCATGCTCTAACCTATTTCATTACTATGTACAATCAACCCCACAAGTAATAATACTAGCAGTATGATACAAGTTTTTTAGCCCATTTACACTCCTTTTAATAAAGATCACATATACTGTAATAATTTGATAATGAATATTCTCTATTTTAATGCAGACGCATGGAGGTGGCAAGGGAAATTACTGGTGAATCCGTTTTGTTATTATTTAGATGAGTTCATGGTATGTTATAACCTAAAATTCCATTAAAAAAATATTTATATATTCATTTTTTGATCTTGGAAAGAAAGGTTTGTAAATGTTAGGTGTGGACAAGGTCAAGCATCATAACTATAAGCCTTTTTAGTTTTATAAAGATCATTTTAAATTCTTTATATTTATTGATCACTGCAAACACTTTTTTTGTTTCTCTCGAAGACATATCAACCTGGGGTGGTTGGTCAGTAGTGCAGAGCTGATTCACTTGCTGGAATTAAAGAAGAAATACACACTGGGGAGAGAAATTTTCAAACTCATGGGGTGAAGGAATTTTTTGGCTTGCCCCTATTAGGTCTTTGATTGGTGTTAGTGTGTGTTTGTGGCGTCTTTTGTTCACCTTTTGTGTTTTCAGGTTTTTTTTCGGCCCTCTGGTTTTGGGCCTTGGTGTTTCCATTTAAAGAACACGTGTTTTATAAGCTTCCCAACAAAGATTTTGTCAAAGATTGTCAAGATCAAATCCAACACCCAATAATTTTATTTGAGGTTTCTCTCGTGTTCATGATTTAAGCTTCGAATCCACTTAACTATTAATTTTTGTAGATATATATGCCCATTTATTAGGCGTTTCATAAATCTCTAAATGAAATATTTTAGAAGATTTTACCATGCGTATTTGTAGAGTGGTTATGATGATCTTCTACTCCTATTTTGCTTTGTAATATTACCGTTCCATTCCTTTAGTGTTTTTTTTTTTTTTTCTCTTTTGTGGGAATATATTTTAATTATGGTACTTTATCATCATTATTGTCTTTCTTGTATAAATTTCAGAACGCCTGATAATGTTAATGTGAGCGAGGATACGCGCGAGTGAAAGTTCATATGAGGATAACAACGATATGAGAAAGCCTAATTGGAAGCATATAAGTTGGTGAAGATTGCTGGTATGATGATGAATGTTATATTTCTCTGCCATACCGTATGATTTTCATTTTGATCTTTCTGCATTACTTATGGATCTGTATCTATGTGTTTATTGGTATAATAGCCTACATTCACTATAATACTATTGGCAACACTAGATATTATTATAATTTTTTTCCTTTTGGCACTCCCAACACATTTAGACGGAGATGCATATGATTCGCCGAAAGGGAAGAAGGTGAATATCCCAAGGAAAATGGTAATTGACCTACCATAACCTGTTTATCTAACTGTAGATCTCAATTCTCAATATACATGCATATATAGTCCACTCTTTTTATGTTGTTGTTGAAGTTTATGATGAGGACGATATACATACCCGACATGTTTACGTTGGTCTTAGTCATGGCTAAAGTGAACTTATTTACTTCACGGGTAAGGAATATCTATGGTTCATTTTCCCCCCTTGCGCTGTGTTCTGTTTGAACTTTAAACTTACTATTCATAAACATGCCAACCCTCTTTAGTTGTTGAATCATGAACTCCAAAAAAACACAATGTGGCAAAATGGCAGACCGTTTGATAATGTGTATCTAGTCGTCATTAGTTTATATAGTTATGTGCCCCCTGATTTCGTTACATATATGGGGGTCAACTAATATGTGTTATACTTTTATGTTTTAAATGTATATACAAATACGATTGATGGTAAACAAATTAATTGTTATATTTTATATTATACTTTTTGTTTGTAGACAAATCTACTAAGAACTTTGAGTTTTGTCGATGGATTACATAATATGCGTCTAAAAATTTTCTAACTTATAATAGAAACTACGTTTCATTGTACCAATTAGCTTGATCACATAACACAACTATTATATTTTTTTTATATAGAAACACAAAACAAATACAACACACAACAATTATAATCGACACTATATTTTTCCAATACAAAAAGTACGTCATAATACATTTACACTTTTTAATTCATGGTACGAACTTTCCCTAGATCGATACACGTTCGTATTTTCTATATATAAATCTAAAATCGATACACAATCAAAATATCATACACTTCTAAGAAATCTACACAAAAATGTAGTTTATAAAAGACAACCAGATTAAACGATCACTGAATTATTTTTGATCAATACTGCATCTAAAACATGTATAATCGAACGAATTCGGAGAGTTATCTAGTTAACAAATAAAAAGAAAATATTCAAAATTCTTACTAGCTCAATTATTTAGCCGAAGCATGAAACCAGAAGAAATTTGTTAAAAGTCAAATTTTAACAGTTGCAGTTTGTTAGCTCGGTTTCTAGAATATGCAACTGACATCCCCATGTACCAATAAGGTGTCTGCACGTGTACAATTTGAAAATTCCCCCCTTTTGTATGCACTCACTTTTTTTTTCGTGTATAAATGTCCTACTTTGTGTAACAAAATCGCCATAACACACACTTCAATTCTTTCAATACTTTCTCTGTCATCATCATCCCCATCATGTAAAGTTGCAAAATTCATCAGTACTCATTGATAATTTCAAGAATTTATTCGGATCTTCAGTTCTTGGTAATCAGCAAGGGCTACAATCAACAATTCATCATCATTCATAGGTACTCAATCCATCTCTCTTCATAAAATCGGATCATATTCTCTACGGTTTTGAACTTTTCGTATCTTAATTGCTTAGTTTTTTCCACTTCTTGATTATATTTCTTTGAATTGACTTGCTGAATCTGTACGTTTATTACTTGGATTGGGTAATCTGATACAATATTTTCGATTTGATTTCCAGGGTTTTATAATAATATTAAATCATAGGTTTTGGATTCAGGTGATTAACGTATCTTTCAGTCATCTTAAATTTGTATCAAAAACTGATAGTTTCTGAGTTCATTACGATTCCTATGTTTTTTCAACAGTAAAACTACTTGTCTTTTTCTGATTTCTTTTTGTAGATACTTGAAATCTTTTAGGTATTTTATTCATTTTGCAGTTTAATTCGTCGACTCTGCTTTGGAATCAATTCTGAACTTTGGTCAAAGTTTGACCCAGTTGTTGTTTAATTATCTTTGTTTGAAAGTCTTTAAAACTTAATCGATTTGCCTTATTGTACATGATGTTCTTCAACTTAATTTCACATTAAAATTTAGATCACCTGGACTGCAACTGTGGTATTGCTATTTGTCTTTTAGGGATCTCTCATTGGTTATTTCCCATATTGGTTCAAGATGTTAACTGTTAAAAGCCAAATTCATTTAGCATAAGAATAGTAGTTTGATCATTAATTAAACCAAGATTATAGTTCACTTATACTGTAAGGTCAGAAAATACATTTACTTGTAGAAGAAAGACATGACCCACAAAATGATTGAATGAAAATACAAGTAATTAATATCAATAAAAGCTTAAACACCCCAATTATGTTTATTTTAGGTCCAGGAAATTTATTTATCAAAATGAGTTTATATTTGTGTTTTTCACTTTCTCATAACCCTTAATACTTTTTTCAGGAACATTTCTGGTTCAGACTGTTCTGAAATCAAAAGTCATCATCAATACATCGGTGTAACGCAAGTTTTAGCAAAAGGATAGTACTTCGGTCATTTACCCAAGATTAGTTCACTTACACTGTAAGGTTAGACATAGCATTTAAAATTCTGTTTATTTTAGTTTCAGAAAAAGTTTGTATAGTATCTATTTGTGTTTGTAAACTTATTATGACCATCTGTACTTTTTTCAGGAACATTTCTGGTTCAAGCTGTTTGCCATCATTAACACTTCCGTGTAACACAAATTTTACAAATGAAATCATCAGAATCGACTGACAGTGACGAGAAGAAAGATACAGTGCCAGAGATAAGAAGTGTTGAAGAAATAAGAAGGGAAAACGCTACTGCTATTAGTCGGAGAGCACAAGCTATTCTTGCTGCTAAAAGACTAAAGGAAATGAATGGGAGAAGTTATTCTCCAAGATCAGGAGGAACTAAAGGACTGTTGGATGTGGATGTTGGTTCAATAAGTACTAATCTGAAACGTAAAGGAAAAGCGGCAAAAACTGATTTTGATCTTGAAGATATGGAAACGGATGTGGTGGAAGGGTGTAAAATAACTAAAAAGACAAGAAATAACGATGATGACATGGATAGGGATGCATCTGGACTGGGAGCTGCACCCGAACCACTTGTAACTCGATCAAGTAGTAGGACTGTTGATCCTTCCTAGTGTTTTCTTCATTTGTTCGTTTATTGAGACACATCAATTAGGTCTTAATTCAAATTTTTTTGATTGGATTTTCAACTATTTTAGGACATTTGGTTAATAAAGAGTTAGGAATTGAATGACAGAGATAATAGTGATGATGTATAAAGAAATGTAGCAAGTTGTGTATAGGAGTGGAAGGATGTTCAACTATACTATAAATCACTTGACAGTAGATTACTTTGTGATATTTTTGATTGCTCAAGTACATGAAATTTAGACATTGGATATATGATCATAAAAGATTATATGCATTATTGATGCTATAAGGATGTTTGGTATTCTTCAAAATTTGTATATTGCAACCAAGGATTTAACATTTTGACTCTAAAACAATCTAAACACAAATCTTTAATTTCATATAATACTATTGTTATGAACTTATTTTATAAGGACCAAATCAAACAATACAGCTTGAGATGTTCATCAACCAAATAAAACTCACCCACTTCAGCCTAGTTGTGTTAAGTTCAATAAAAACGAGATTTGCAGTGATGTCTAGCACTTTGATAGCCTGCCCCCGTGTCACGGGAATCATAGCAAAAATTAACAAATAACAAAATATAATGTATCCATTTTAACATATATTATATAATATATAATATAATGTTGTTGGGCTACAAATCTACAATTATCGTCAACTCTTTTTCATTTGTTTATTTTTTATTTATTTTTTCTAATAGAAAATGAGAATTTGTCATTATCAACATATTATATATATATAGAGGAATATATACATATATATATTTTTATCATAACAATATAAAATAATAATTTAAATTGCAACCCTTATATAACAAAATGAAACTTGGGTTAACTTGAACAATAAACATATAAGTTTTAAAACCTCTATTCTATACACCATGAATATTTCTGAATTTTGACATCATTTGTTCTTAATCTTGGGCTCCTTAATGAAGTAGAAAAGCAGATAACGTAGCCCAAGAAGCCCAAGTTTTTATAATCCATTCTTACTTAACCTTGGGCTTATTAAGGCCCACGATGGTCACTTATAATAAGTCATAATCGATTGAAAATGAAAACTAAGTTGTAGCACCAAATCAAAACTTCCAATAACATGATTCTGCCTAAACAGTATGAAAATTTTCAGTTTTCTACGCCAGAAATGTCAAAATAAGTCCAAATACCTGATTCTGAAATATTCTAAATTTTTAAAATAAATTTTTAGATAATTATGTGCTTAATATTTTTTTAAAAGTAGGGCTTATTGGACTTGATTAAAAAAATTATTGAGTCTATATGGGTAAAACTGGACTCAACATTGAGCACCCATTGGGCAACATCCACTTCTTCAAGATAACACTTATATAATATATTTTTAATTTCATTTTTTTTTATTATTATTTTTTTCGTTTACGTTTTTTTTTTACTTTTTGTCGTTTTTTTTCGTTTTTAAACATTTTTGTCATTTTTTAAACGTTTTTCATTTTCTTCGATTTTTAAAAGTTTTTTTTTTTCGTTTTCATCATTTGTAAAAGTTTTTTTTTTGTTTTTGTCGTTATTTTTTTTAAACAATTTTGTTGTTTTTTTCATCTTTTCGTTTTTAAACGTTTTTTTTTCATTTTAAACGTTTTTTCTTTTTTGTCTTTTTTTATCTGTTTTTCGTTTTTTTCATTTTTAAACTTTTTCGTTTTTGTCGTTTTTAAACGTTTTTTTTTTTTTTTTTTCATTTTAAACGTTTTTTCCGTTTTAAAGGTTTTTTTTGATTTAAAGTTTTTTTTATTCGTTTTTTCCGTTTTTCACTTTTAAACGTTTTTTCATTTTTAAACATTTTTCATTTTTAAACGTTTTTAATTTTTTTCTTTTTTGTCGTTGTTTTCGTTTTTAAATGTTATTAAACTCAAAAAGTTCAAGGTAGATTTTCTATATGTCTAAGCTTAAGTTTTGAGTTTATTATTTATGTTAGAACAAGTATTTTTGACCCGTGCGTTGCAGCGGAACGATAATATATGCATTATGTAACATCTATATATATATATATATATATTTTAACAACACTTTATTCAACAATGTAAATAACACTTTTTATATATATATAAACAACACAATGTTTACAATCATTACAAACGTGAGTTTTCCCTTTTCAAAAGACTCCCTCAATATCCGAGCATGATTTAACGGGACTAAACACTTACTACCAGCAATAGTAAGCACATCACTACTCGCGCTGCGGCTCCTTCCCAAGATCCTCTTTCCCTTTACTCGACCCACTTGTATTAAACAACAACAACAGAATGGGTAACCACATAAGCTTAGTAAGTAACAGAATCACATCAACAGTTAAATTAAAAATCTCATAAAACACTGCAACCATTTATAATCACTTTGCCCAATTAGGGCTCACAATCACACTGCTAGGCCATTTATGACTACTCAGCATAAAGAGGGCCAATAATAACACGACTAAGCTATTTATGATCACTCAGCATAAAGAGGGCTAATATTCACACGGCTAAGCCATTTATGATCACTCAACATAAATAAGGCTAATATTCACACTTTAATTGCTGAATTAATACAGTACACTCAAGTACTCCTGCAATCTGGATATTCTCATTCGATTTATATCCTCCTATTAGTTACCTCGAGAATTGTGTGGTTGAGTGTCCTCGATTATCACGTACGGAACACCGGTCTGTACACCACATATAAAACAATTAACTTTCTTTTTTTTTTATAAATTTTGCGACACTTCATTAAAGTCGCCACAACACATCATGCGATGCTATCATCAGTGTCTCAAAACAAGCCTCTGCGACTTTATCACTAAAGTCGCAACACCTCAAATTCGCACACTGCGACTTTATCAATCGCAGTCCAGAGTCGGCTTAGTGCGACACTACCACTAAAGTCGCATAACGAACAGATCAGACCCCAAAATCCGAAATTCTCAAATTCAGACTTGTTATACTCAAATTAATCTGTTCCAATCCGTTCAAATCACTTAATAATACTTATAACACACAATAATCGAAGCCTTACCTTGAATTCACAGTTCAATTGCTTCAATTTTGATTCCAAACTTGATTTTTACTTCTTTCTCTTTCTTTTCTCTGTTTTCTCTTTTTAAACCGACTCAGAAACTTGCTAAATGTTTCTGGAAACGTTTAGACAAAATTCATATATATATACATCTTAATTTACACTTAAACTCCTCAATTTATTTCATTTAAATCCATTCTGCGACTTTATCCTTAAAGCTACCTGCGACTTTACCATTAAAGTCGCATGACTCACACCAAAACCGTTAAACTTTAAATTTTTGGACTATTTTGGGATGTTACACATTATGTGATGACTATACAACTAAAAGTCAATGTACTAAGATACAACCCTTCGTATACAACTAAAATTTCATTTCGTCTATTGTATGTATTGAACATGTCAATTTCATCAATTGTAGGTACACTTTTCTTTTTTGACTTTCTATTGTATTTTTTTTTTCAAAAATAAAATAGAAGGTCAAAAAAGGAAAGTGTGCATATTATAGACGAAATTGACATTAATACATACAATAACAGTTTTGAAAATGCACCTCATACAATAGTAAAAGAGGTGACTTATTGGAAAAGTTAAACTAAAGAAATAAAAGGAAGTTATTCAATAAATATAAGTTTGAATTAGATTAGATTGAATTAATCGTTTTTTAAATTTATGAGTGTTAATCCTAATTTTAATTGACATAACAATTCTCTAACCAATTTATATTAATTGATTTATGCATCTTAATAGATCACACACACATTACAAGAGGTAAATAACTATATTGATTGATTTATCTATTTTAAGATATCACACACACATATTACCAATTACCAAAAGACAAAATAACTATTCATTGAATAGTTATTTTTCGTCTTGGTAAATAGAGGGCTCTACAATGTTAGATAGATCGTTTATTTTCAGTAAATTAATATAAATTTGACCGATCATATAAGTAAATATTTAGAAGTTTGTTCTTTAATTGAATCATAATGAAAATGATGTATGTAACGTGAACATTTAATAAAAGTTTAATACTTTATTCTTCTATTAATCCTATTTTTAACATAAAGTTTGTTAATTGGGATAATCAATAGGACAAAATGTACTGAAAGGCAATAAATAAACGTGTGATCACTTTTTAATACATTTCTCATTTTTTCAATTATATTTGTAATCATTATCGTTAGTCTCCAATAACTTTGTATGCTATTTAGTTTGATTAGATAAATAAAAAAAAAAATAACATAATGAATATGATTTTTAATGTAACGTATATTCTAAGACATAAAATTATTATTAACAAATAACAAGAAAATATTCAAAATTGTTACTAGCTCAATTATTAACCAGAAGTAGGTAAATATATATATATATATATTTTATAATAAGGTGTTTGTTAGCTGGGTTCAACCGACTTACCCCATACACCAATACTGTGTCTCCACATCTACAATTTGAATTTCCCCCCCTTTTCCATGCACTCACTTGTTTCGTGCATTAATGTCCTACTTTGTGTAACAAAATCACCATAACACACACTTCAATTCTTCCATCATCCTCATCATGTAAAGTTGCAAAATTCATCAATACTCATTGATAAGTTCAAGAATTAATTCCATCTTCAGTTCTTGGTAATCAACTACATTCAGCAATCAATTCATCATCATTCAAAGGTGTTTCTATCTATTTCTCTTCATAATGCATCATCTTCTTTACGGTTTTAAAATTTCCGTGTCTTAATTGCTTAGTTTTCTCCATTTCTTGATTACAGTTCTTTGAATTTTGTATTTTATTTGAAAGAGCACACAACCAAAGTTTATTCATTTTAGGTCTAAAAATTTTGTTCTTCAGTTTTTCATGAGCCTTAGTACCTTTTTCATGTGCATTTCTTGTTGAAGCTGTTATGAGATCAAGACAATATATCGGGTGTATAACATAAGTTTTAGCATAAATTCACTTATACTATAAGTGTAAGAACAGCAGAAGTAGTATTTTAATTTGCAGGAACTTTCTAGTTCAGCTGTATTGAAATCAAGACCATAATAAGACCATTCGCAACCATGGAATTGTCATTAGCGTGTTAGTTGTGCGACCTCAACGCCACATAAGCACCTCCCAAACTGACACATGACACAAAACTGACACACCCCCTAATGCTTCTCAATCTCGGACAAGTGTTCCTAAAGTGGTCCAAACTTCCACATTCGTAACACCCCCTAATGCTTCACCCGCCTTCCTAACGTTCCTTACCAGCCCTGCAGTACTTGGTATAATGACCCGTACGGCTACAAGCTCCACATCTCGGATAGGCTCCCTCATGATGGAAATTACATTTGTTGCAATTAGGGAGGGGACCATTGTATCACTTCGGCTCCTGAGTCGCGACTGCAAAGTTCTTGACCGATTTCTGAGCTCTACATGAGCTACTACCTCCTTTCCTACCTGAATGGTTCTCAAACTTTTGCTTGTTGCCTGAGTTGCCTATGTTGCCTATTGCCAGAACTTCTGATCTAGTAAGAGCAGTGGTTAGACGGCGTGCCAGGGTTACTGCACTTTCGATGGTAGCTGGATTTGCTGAGGTAACCATTCCTCGGAGCTCAGGTGCCAATCCCCAGATGTAACGATCAATTCGGTTGTATTCGGAGTGACCAAATGAGATACCAACTTTGCTAGCTCGTGAAAATGTGTCATATACTTTTCTATGTCTGCTCCATTCATGGTGTGATTCCAGAGTTCTAATTTCAACTTTTGTACTTCGTTCTTGGGACAATACTATTCAGTGAGCAACCTCTTGAATGTTTTTCATGAAAGGTTAGATGCGGCTTCTCGCCTGCAGGTTTGGACTTGGGTGTTCCACTAGGTCAACGCGACATCCTGGAGTAAACTGGATACATAGCCCACTTTGCAATTTTCTGCACAATTGCTCACCCGGAGTACCGACTGATGTGTAAATATCTAGTTATAAAAATATTAGAAACAATATCAAATCAAGTATTACACAACTAGGCAAGTATACCTAATCGGATAGTAGTATAGCAGTGATAAGTTTACCGGGTAGTCTCTCACATGAACAGTTTATATGTACTTTGAGGGTTATTTATTCAATCTATAGTTAAATTATGAGGAAGGTGCTTCTTAACGACATACAGTCAAAAGTTGTTTAAACTAGTAAAACCAATTAAATTGAT
The DNA here is from genome assembly GCA_963921325.1 of Logfia minima. Lineage (NCBI taxonomy): Eukaryota > Viridiplantae > Streptophyta > Magnoliopsida > Asterales > Asteraceae > Logfia > Logfia minima. The sequence goes on along the minus strand of OY992763.1, from coordinate 18,838,322 downwards.
AAATCAACCAAGTGGTAGAAGTATATTTAGAATTTTTTACCCCCTAGAGTTGGACAATAGGTAGATAAGTATTTAACATATGAGAATTAATAATAAAAATCTAAATATCAAAAGTCCAACATCTAAGGTTATTAGCCTAGATGAACACAAAGGAATTAGCCTATTGTCATAAGTTCAATCAATCAAACAATAATAATCTAATGTTTCTGTAGGGTGTCCCCAAAAGCTCCCCAATGCAAACTCCAATCGTCCACAGTTAATTAGTAATTAAAAGGTTCATAATACTTAGGGGTTCAATTAAGAATTAAAGGCAAAAAAGCTCGTAACCGCCATAGGTATTCGGCGGGTAAAACAGGATCCCACCCGGTTGGACCTTTGGTCCCCGGTTGCGTCTTCAAACTGGAACACATGAGTCCCCAGCAGGTAATAGGAGTACCTGGCGGGTATAAATCAATTCAAAATCTCTGTCCAATGTTTTTGTAGGTTCCATTCATCGTGTAATCTATACAATCTCAATCTGTAACGTGCGGAATCCGTATACAAACTGAATAATCTGAATTAATACGTGAATGAATGAATGCACAATCGTAAATAATGCTTTCTATTGATTGAATGAGTTAATTGATTACAGAAATATAGCATAAACTCTCAGAACTCAAAGTACGTCTTTTCTCAGTTAGTTACAAAATAAGTTGAGCTACTATTCTATTTATAGAAATTTGAATATGAGACAGTATTCATATCTGCGACAGTCATCTTATTGTCACAGCATGTGAGTTGTCGCAACATGCGACAAACTCAAACTGTCGCATAAACAATCAAAATTATTCTAAGTATTCAACCAAGATGTTTGACATAAGGCTTCTTGCACCAACAAACTCCCGTTTAAGTCATGAAGATCACATTCGGGTAGCATGTACCTGGCGGGTAATATGCCTACCCGACGGGTAGTGATGAGTTCTGACTGTTTTTCTGCTCTTTTCTCTTTTCTTCGTTTTCATCCATTATTTCTTCATCTTTTCTTTATTTCTCTAAATCTTTGACCTGAAAATAAGTCTAAGCTAACTAAGTACTGAAAGTTCATAAAATAACTAAAATAATATACAATTCGGACCGATATCGTCGCTATAAATATGTCTAATTTAGGCGATATCACCGACTCTACGCTTTCGAACCATTTTAGCAAGCCTACAACACCTTCCGTTTCGTAAAAATCCTTGGGTTTGCAAGACATAAAGTACTTCTAAGTGCATTCACGGTCGTTGTTTGCAAATATTCCCGGTCCATCCTGTCCTCTAGCGGGAACAGGACCTTGATAGGGAACGTGACCTTCATTATTTTCCTACGAAGCTTGAATGCCAGCTGTAACTTGGGCAACAATATTAGGGATTACTGCAGAAAGTTGTTGGGCTATGAGTGGGGCCATGTCGGGTGCGGCGGGTAGATCATCTCGGAGGCATGGTCCTAAGACACGTTTTTGAAAGTTGTTGATTAGAACCTGTACCATACATTTTCAAATATTAGAAATTTGAGAATTTGCAAAATCAAGTAAAACTAGGTAGTGGTAAAGAACTTTTGTTACATTGAAACAAACACTTAAACAAACGTTGAGATAACAACAAAACAAATAGGGTCCTTCCATTGTTTGATAATTCAAAAAGTTTAAAATTGGGTAACCCATTACTTTGTAATCTTTTTCATACTAATTGAATTTAAAAGGTATCTTCTGGTACAAAAGTTTGCAAAGTTTTCGAAAATTTAATCCTTTCTTCGAGCACTATCAATGGGACCCTACCCAAACAAGCATCACTGCCAGAAGAAATGTGGATCTTCCTAACACTTGTCACCAACACCTTGTTGGAGGTGTGGTCTCCAAAGTGTTGATCGTACGATAAATCAACTTCTCCATCAATTATGGCATATCTACCAGAATTTATCTTTGATGGGCACTTCTTGCCCGTTGAATCTGAAGCTCGGCAGTCACGACGTTCATACTACGTGCTATCCTGAAGGTCATATCAAGGTCTCGTGGTTTCGGGATTCCATGAATGACTCTCGGGGGTTTTGCTGTGTAGGACGTGGCGCTCCTAAAGATACTCAGGTAGGTATGATGACACTCTTACATGCGGTGACTCTCGAGCGTAAGCCATATAGTGGTGGCTAAGGTAAAGCGAGTGTCGGGGTCAGCCTAACTTCCTTACTAGTAGTCGCTCCGTTGTTAACTTCGTCTTTTGATCCCGAGTCCTCATAGGGATCCTCCTCTGTTTCCGTGCTCGGTGATTTGTCCTAGGGCGACTAATGATGTAACCGGAATTGTCGGCCAATCCAGCAACGTGGAATGAGAAACGCGACATGATAAGACTACCAAAAGAAAAGTTAGTTCCTAGAGGTATATTAATTAGCTAATATGAGTAGATACCTAAGCAAACTTAGAGGAATCTCCTTGCTTAACTGAATTCTATGTTGCAAGCTACTCATATAACCACTTCTGGTCTCGCATAAATTCTTCTTTAATTGTACATAGTTGATCAGGCTATGTTAAATTAAATTCAAATGATGCAATACCCGAACTAGTCATACTTCAATAGGAATACTAACTTAATGGTTATAGTCTAGGCTTCCATAAGGAGAACCAACATTTTCTATGACCTTCGGCTCTGATACCAAATTTGTCACACCCCGCTAAAGTAGAAACACGAGATCTAAAGCACAATGGTTTCATAACGTAAGGTACAAAAAGTTCACCCTGCACAACATGCTACTACTAGAGATTACAAAGTGTTTACATACATTTACAACACATCATACAAGATCATGCATTCAAATACATCCAAAAGATAAAGCAAAAGTAGATTTCATAACAACAACATTAATAAAGGTAAACGTGGCTTCAATCCCCAATTACTGACGATTTCCTGAAAAGCATGTAAAATGAGGAGGTCAACTATAAAAGTATAGTTGGTGAGTTCACAGGTTTCAAATGAAAACCATTTATAAGTTATTGAATCCATGTTTGAAAGATTTACGTTGCTACATTTAAAAACGAGGCTCATTTAAGAGCGAAATTTATATAGCTTGAGTCCACAACCAAACCTACCGGCCCGAAATAACGCCCCAAAGCAATGTCCTATCGTAGACATGTCGTTGGTGGTATGCACTCACATGCACATGTGAGTAGGGAGGTGGCCGCCCCCTAAATAGTATTATCCAGAACATCCATCGGCTCAATAATGAGTTATGGGTTGTGTAAAAGAAAACTGAGGACTTAGATAAGCTAGATAAAACGACCTTACAACATGAGCGTATAAATAGTAAGATTTCAAGATAAGTATTGGCAACAAGTATAATACACTTTTCACCCCAAAACGTTTAATAAAACATACTCACGATTAAGTGTGAGTGTTTGTGATTGGATGTATTCCGCGTGCTAACCGAGAACGACTCTTATCCAAGTCCTACGAACACGAAGGTTCTAGTTAGGCTCTCGTCTAGCCAATTAAATCATAAAGTGTCATTTTTAAGTTTGATTTGTATTTGAATATTGTTATCATTACTAGTTTATTTGCAAACAAAATAATGGAAACACATGAATACAAAATCCAAAAATTACCAAATTTTGTATACATAACACAATATTGTTTGTAGATTTGCTCTAAAACTTTTGGGAGTTTTTAGATTTATAGTATTTAATATTAATTTATGTCTAATATATGATGGAATTTCATATTAGATAGAAAATGATCATGAAAAATTACGAATTTTTTACCACATTAGTTTCTATCAAAATCTAGACTTGTATAAAAATTTCAAGTCTTTTGGTGATACGAAACTCTGTTTTCAAATATATCATGATTTATAACGAATAAAATAAAATAAATAGCAAAAAGCACTCAAATAATGTATTTTTTTGGTGTTGGGTGTTATTTTCCGTTGAGCATAACACAGAGAAAGTTCCAGGAAGTTTTGACTTGAAAAACTTATTTTTACGATTTATTTCCTTGTTTTAGTGCTAGTTTTGTATTTTCTTAATTTTTACATATAAGTTCCAAAACTTCCAAAATCATTTCCCATATTACTTTATACCATAAAGAAGCTGTGAAAAATCATATTCTTATTTTTAACATGTTTTAAACTGATTTTATGATTTTTGTGTGTTTAAACATTTTCTAAGTATACAAACAAAACTTTTCAAGACATAATATTTTTACCTTACTGATTTCAACATGTTAAGAGACTAAAAACATTTTCGTTGTAATTTTTATGATGCATATGAACACATAAACATGCATCTCAAGTTTAATAGTTTCAAAAACGTTTCTGCTGGCGTACCAGTTTTGTGTGACTAGTTTGGAGGTCGAATACTCAATACTTTTGAGTGAGGAAACTTGGGTTTGAAATTTGGGTGTAAGTTAATTTTTTGAGTCGGTCTACCACTTTAAAACCTAGACCCCAATCATTGATTTGGGCCTTGATTTACATGCATGCACCATCATTTTTCTAGAGATTAACTTATTTTTAACAATAATATCCTTTTATCCACATCAAAAGTTATGAAAAGACGATTTTGCAAGATTATGAACAAGTATTGCATCTTTGAACTCAAATTTGGTTTTGTTGGTGCATATTGTGTGACAACAGCTTCTAGTTTATAATAGTTAGTTTTAGAAGTCATTTTGTTAATCATTGTAATTATTAACTTAAGTTTTGTATGTGTATTTTGTAGGTTTGTACGAACTTAGAGTAGGTACGAACTTAAGTAAGTTCGTACGAACTTAGAAGGTGTCTAAGTTCATACGAACTCATTTGCCTATATATACACAAGTCCGAAAGTTTTACAAAAAGGGGTTTTTCAGAGTTGTAAGTTTGAATACTATGAGTTTGTATCTTAGTCCGAATGTCATACTTGTTTACATTCAATAAAAGTGATCTTTACACATTTGTATTACTCGTTTGTTATCGTTTATGTTTACGTGAGGATTCCGCACTCGTATAAACAAATTACCTCGTTGATCCGAACCTACGGGAACCTACAGGTTTGATCATGGATTGTAACATCCTAAATTTCGGTTAAAATAGTAGTTAATGTTCTTGTATTGAATAAGTGTTTAATTATGTAATTGGATAATTAGTGTACTTGTGAAACATAGAAAATTGTGTGCAGTCCTCTATGTTTGCAGCTCCTAAATTTCGGTTAAAATAGTAGTTAATGTTCTTGTATTGAATAAGTGTTTAATTATGTAATTGGATAATTAGTGTACTTGTGAAATATAGAAAAATGTGTGCAGTCCTCTATGTTTGCAGCTTCATAACTTAAAATCTGTATGGATTTGAATCAAATGTTGAACATGAGGGTTGTAGTTCATGTTTCAAGCTTTCCAAGGATATAAGATTCGCCTAAAATGGATGTCTTATGAGTAAAGTTATGGTGATCTAAAGTTGACTGCAGACCCATTTTTAGTGCTGTCAAAATATTGACCCAAATTTATGTGCAGCCCCCTCTTTTTGTTGCTTTATAATTTATAATCCGTTGGGTGTTTGGTCCAGAGTCGAACACGAAAGTTGTAGTTTGTGATCCAAGGTTTACAAGCATATAAGATTCATCAAAAACGGATGTAGTGTAAGAGAGTTACAGCGGTTTAAAGTGAGTTGCATTATCAACAATTTTGTGTATTGTATGGGTTAAAGTCTGGAAGGCCATTTAGAGACTATGACGCCAAGTCTTAGTCACCTTTTCATCTGTTTTGATACTTAAAGTCTGAAAGGCCATTTAGAGACTATGACGCCAAGTTTTAGTCACCTTTCCATCTGTTTTGGTACTTAAAGTCTGAAAAGCCATTTAGAGACTATAACACCTTGTTTTAGTCATTTTTCATCTGTTTTGGTAGGCAATAAAGCAGTTGACCAGATTTGACTTAGGTTGACTTTTATTGACCACGAATTTAAAGGGGACCATCTGCATTTCCACCTCATTTGAACACAAAACTCAGCAAGTGTGTGTGTGTGAGACTATAGGAGAACTAAGAGTGTGTGAGCAATTGCAAGCAAGAATCAAGAAGGATTGAAACATTTTCACCATCCAAATTATGAATCAAAGGTAATGACTTGGAACCCTTCTTCTTGCAACTAATTTTCTGGGTTTTGAACACCCACCCTTAAGCCCTAATTTCACCTAAAGGCTTGCATGTTTGGAGATTAGGGTTATGTGACTGAATTGAGATTGTATATGTTGATAAGTAGTGATAATTGTTGATATTTCATAGCCTTTAAATGTTGATGACGAAATTTAGCTTGATTAGGGTTATGTGACTGAATTAAGATTGTATATGTTGATAACTAGTGATAATTGTTGATATTTCATAACCCTTAAATGTTGATGATGAAATTTAGCTTGTACAACCAAAGTGTAGGGGAATGTTGGCTAAAAATCTGCACATGTCAAAGTGAGTAAAATAATTGTTATAGACCTTAATTGTGGCTTGTTTAGAGTATGATTGGGTCATTAAGACCCACACAAGTCTAAAAGTCAATTTAGACCCACATGTTTCAAGGTATGAGCCTAAAGAGGATTAGAATTAACGTTTAGACATTAAAACCGGCTAGTGAGCAAAGGTGAAGCTATCTAACCGAAATATCGAGGTGAGTACTTGAGGATTTTTCCCACTTTGGGGTACACGGCTTAGTGTATAGAATTTCATGATTTCAATTAAATCTTCTTTAATCTGTAGTATGCTAAATGATCATTGTTATAATGTGTTTTCAAGAGTATTTTAGCTTGATCCAAATAGTATATGAAAGACAAGGTATGTGAACTTTTAGTTATGAAAAGTTTGTGTTTATTGCATATGCATCTTATGACACTTATGCATAATGGGAATGATAAAGAAAAGTAATGTTCATGTGTTCAAAGCTTGTGATTGCATCAGAGTCATGTTGGAAAGGGTCTAGATCAAAAGGTTCCTTAATCGGATCAAAGGCACTACTGGGATTGGTACCATCCTGTCACAAAGTAGTGGCCAAGCTTCCATACCGGATGGGATGGAAAATGATGAGTGGCGGCCGTAAGCAGCTATGGTAATGACGATTAGCGGCCGTAAGCAGCTCGGTTATGGTACATAACCACCTATGGAATGGAATTGACGGTTAATGAGTCGGAATGGTCCGACATAGTTGTAAATGGAAATGTTATCATGCATTGCATCCTTGTTGTATTTATATGTACTAAGATTGTGACCGTGTTAAAAACTAAATCTGGAACTTATGGGTCTAAAACCCAAGTCACTCACGAGACATTTTTGTCTTACGTATATTATTTAATCTCATGTACTCCAGGTTCAGGATCAAGAGTGTAGAAGGTAGAATCTTTAGAAGAGGATCCTTTTCGTAAAGACTAGAAGACAAGTTAGCTTTCACTCCTATTTACTTTTACTATGGTTATGTAATGGTACAAATTCGTAACACCCAAATGATGTGTGCATAATTTGGAAACAAGTGTTTTTGTTAAACCATATTTTAATACATGAGTTGAAGTCATGCAAATGATTTAAAAACCATAGTAAATTTCGATAGAGAAAAGTTGGGTGTTACATGGATCATTTTTAAACACATGGAGATGTCAAAAGAATGATCTACAAAAATGAAGCACATTTTTAAGGATTTCTTACCATAATGAACATAGAATCCATATTTTTGAATGAAAACATGGATTTAAAGACTAAAAATGTGCGAAATGAGGTTAGAGATGTTGTATTATACCTTTGTATTCTTGAAATAGCTAAAAAACACCTTAAAAGTTCTGTAAATTAAGTGGTTGTAGGCTGATTTCTTGAGAGAGTTTGTGTAACACCCCCAAATTCAAGTGCGTTGTTGCGGAAGCAAGTTTTGGGGTGCTACTAATCAAATATCAACAACCATGGGTAAAGCAAACGACATCTATATGCAACGCTTGAAAAGTAGTTACATCTCATAAATACAAGGTTTGAAAACATAGTGTCTTCGGTTACAAAAATGTAGTTCCCTAGAGTCCACGCGTGTAGCGGGAGATTCTATTACATAATCATAATATACAAAAGATAATGCTAAGAATCTCCGTTAGATGCAATGTAGAAATCATGCGACTCTAGCTAATGTCCAGGGGTGAACCTACTCCGTATGGGTACCTGAGATACAAAACCTAAAGGGGTCAACCAAAAGGTTGGTGAATCTCACAGGGTTAGTAGTAAAGTAATCGTTTGTGAACCACAATCAAGTACCGGCAATGCTATCAAGCAAGGTAAGTAAATCAGTTTGTAAGTACAGTTGCCATGAGCTCTAAAGTTGAAGCTTAACCGTTTGGTGTGAAATTAATCACGTACCCCCGTGAGTGCTATCCGGACACTCATATGTAACAATTACCAAATGTCTGTTTCTACGTGTTAATCTGTACGTGGTGGCGCTCCACCCCAGACAGGGATTGTCAATCCCAAATGGATCCATTTACTAGTAATCGCGCTTAATCATAATTAACAACTAAAGATAGGAGGCTTTCAGTGGATAAAAGTAACTCATGCAATGTGTGTAAAAGTAATCAGTTCAGTACATTGTGTTCACGTGTAAAACAGTGGCTAAGTATCTCACCCCAAAGTATAAAAACAGTAAAAGTGGGGCTGTAAGACTCACCTGAGTCTAGTAAGTTCGTAAGTGAAATCAACAAAGTAAGCAGATGTAAGTCCGTGAATCGGTTCTCAGAACCCTGCAACCTTCTGGCGTCCGAAACGCACAAGGTTGTAAGTAAGCAAGTAATTAAGTTGGTGTCTTAAGAGATCACCCATGCTAGTTGTCTACTCAACTAGGAAATGTCCATGTGTTCGTTTAGTAATCCGTTTGTATTTTGAAAACAATTAGGGCCCGTTGGTGACGGTTTGTAATAGTAATTCAAAAGTGTTATTATCATATGTATCGTTGCATCAGGTCTCTTTATTTGTAAGCGTTCGACATTTAGTTGTGAAAAGTATTTATAAGTTCCTGGGTAGCGGGGTCCAAGGGGCGGCAGCCCCATGGCGGGGTCCAAGGGGCAGAGCCCCTGGCTGGGGTCGAGCTGCCAGGTCAGCTTGGAAAAATTTTATATCTACAACATTACTTTATTAAAAATCTCATCTGGAATGTAAATTCGGGAATTTGGTCAAGTCTGATTTCACAAGGTTCGGTTCGCAAGTCAACTCTGCGAGTTGAAATTTCGGTTCGCAGGTCAACCCTGCGAGTTGAGATTTCGGTTCGCAGGTCAACCCTGCGAGTTGACATTTCGGTTCGCAGGTCAATCCTGCGAGTTGACATTTCGGTTCGCAGGTCAATCCTGCGAGTTGACATTTCGGTTCGCAGGTCAATCCTGCGAGTTGACATTTCGGTTCGCAGGTCAATCCTGCGAGTTGAGATTTAGGGTTTAGGTTTGGGTCTGCGAGTTGAGATCTCGGCTCGCAAGACGAACAGATCTCGGCTCGCAGGACGAACTGTTCGGGTAATTATCTTTAAAAATCCCTTTTTAAGTCGGTTTTTGGGCAAATCTTTGTTGAGTAAACGTGCTAGCATGTAAATAGAAGCTTTACAAGTCATTTAAAAGGGTTTTTGAAGCTTCTTACAACAAAATCCGAAATTTGAGGAGATGAAGGTGATGATGATTATGATGAACCTCTTGCTTGTGTAAGGGTGGTGATGATGAACGATTTTTGGTGGTATAGTTCTTGTGATCTCAGTTTTTAGAGAGAGTGTTGTAGAGATTTGTAGAGAGAGAGAGAGATGAGGGGAAATGGGTGTAAGTGTGTGTGTAAAGTGAGGCTAACAAGGAGAAGGATGGGTTAAAAGGGTTGGGCTCGCGGGCTTGGGCCGACCCACCTTGGGTCTCCGGCCCGCGTGTTTGCGTTTCCTAGTAGTATTATGTCTTGTAGTTGATTAAATTCCTAATTGTTTATTCGCGAAATCTTTTTAAGATTCTTAATTATGTTTTAAATAAATACGAAAATTCGTGTAATATATCATAGTAAATAATAATTGTTTGGATAACGTCACGTTATTTATAAATTTTGTCACCAACATCTCTAACAAATATAAGTCGGACCTCGTCCGGTTCGTAAGTACACGATTTAATCAAATCGCGTAAGCGTGTATGTAATTACACCAAAATGTTCCATATACTTAGAATATTACAAAACTAAATACATGTGTTTACAAGTAGTTTAGGCACTAATTACAAGCCCTAAATTGGCGGTTGTTACAGTTTGAGAGAAAATGTGTGTGTGTTTTCTTGAGAGAGAAAGAGTGTAGGATGTAACGAGTGTAAATGAAGTTTATGAGCGAAGAAGTAAGAATAGGTAGAGATTTGTATGGAGAGGGGGGGGGGTGTTAATGATAGATTTTTGGGGTTCAAAAGGGGGGTTCAAATCTTTTTTATTTTATAAAAATTATATTTTAAATCTTGTATAATTTATGTATTAAATTTGTGCTTATATTATACATTGTATAGACTTACTTATGAGATGTTTTGTGATTAATATTTGAGATATAATTCAAAGTCTTTCAATTATAAATAACACTCCTAGTTGTGATTTAATTGTTCATAATATTTGTTCAAGTACTAATTTGTTAAATGCTTGATTGATTTAATTTAGACGTTAAGAAGTTTTAATCGATCCCAATTTTGTAACTTGATATAAAATTTTGTGACAAGTTATGAAACTTGGATTCTTTTATTTTCTTGACACTTTATAACTTAGTTGAATAATCCTTATGGACCTAGGATTTGCTAAGTAATAACTAGGACGTTACGATGATTTTGGTACACTTAAGAAGTCGTATCTTAGTTTCAGTACAAAACTTCAACTAAGTCGTAAACATAATTGTAACTCTAAAAATTTAAATTTGATAATATTATGAGATTTTTATGGTTGTCACATGCGGTGAACTGAATGAATTACTGGTGGTTTTAAGCAAGGGAAATTCACCAAAATATACAAAAAAATACCATATATAAAATTATACCCTCGAAAAATAAAGTTGCAAAAACTACTACCCACACGTAAACCGCAAACACGGACACGCAATACGAAAATTGCGTATTATGTGTCGGACACGCCATATGAAAATTGCGAATTGTGCGTCGCTGTTTTTAACACCTGTCCGACGAATAGGGTGCTTCTGTACAATTCCTATACTTCTCAGCATTGGTTAACTTATTAGATTTATACTATTACTAACGTTTGTATTATTTATTAGTTAATTGTAACTGTTAACTTGTTAATTTATTAGTTATTTATACTTCTCAACATGTTGTTGAAACACGTTACAAGAAGTTTCGATATCTTATCCGAACACACAACTCGGAACCCGCAACTTTGCAAGGTTATGTGTTCTTGTAGATAATTTCTCGGATAAATTGTGTTATCTTAAAAATCTAGTTTGGATAAGATTTTTTGGAATTTTCGAATAGAATTATATCCTTTAAAACCTTTTCATTTCATCAGTTATTTTTCATAAGAAGATCTCATTTTCTCTAAATCACTCCCACTTACTAAAATTCATATATGTTTTGCAGTAATCGGGATTTTGTTGAATATCTTTAAGGTACGAAAATTCTTAAATTTTGCTGTAATATTTATTTTGATTCTTATAAAAAATTGAGTCAAATAAATGATAAGTTTAAGGTTTATATTTGTTCTGGATATCATTTTGAATCTATTAACGACATGCCAATGTATATGCCAGTAGATTGCTGAAGAGTTATTTTAAAACTTCACGTAGCACTAGAAAAACAATTTCATTAAAAGCTTTGTTGAAAACAGTTTTAAGAAAATCAAGATTATTACTATCAATTCGTATGAAATATAAGGTGGATCAGTTAGTCATGGATATAACTAATGACGTTGATGATTTTGAGAAATTTTTTAGTCATGCGATTAATAATGCTCCCATAGAATTATACATTGTTGATAGTGTAAGAAATATTTCGGGTATAGGTAGCAATCAACTTAGCAGTAGTGGTAGTGGTGGTTTTCAGCATCAATTTCAACAATTACAAACCCATGATTACAACCAACCACCTCAAAATCAACAATACCAAATGAATCCTCAATATCAATTTCTGTTTCGTTATCCACCACCATATTATCCATCATATCACAATATCATTACCATGCCGCTCAATAATACACACATTTTAGGGTTGAAGAAGTAACCGATGATGTTGCTTGCGACTTATCAGTTCTACATCCCACCCCTGATCATCATGAATATTCGGCTTATCATGTGGAGGATCCAAATGTTAAACATTATGGTGAAGAAAATGTCAATCCACAACAGGCATTTAACCATCCGTTTGAAAATTATACTGTTTATATCGACAAGCAGGAGACATATGTGGAGGAGGATGAAACTGCCAACTCACTACCGCAACCAAAAAAGCGAGAAGATAAATTTTGGAATATGCCACCCCTTTTGTTAGAAAATGAAAAGGATAGTATAAAATGACCAGTTACCATGTATGAACCCTCTTACCGAGTAAAACTTGGACAAGTTTTTGAAAGTAAAAAGGACTTGAAGGTTCAGTTGGAAACTAAGTGTCTCGAAGAGGATTTTACGAATAGGTTAAAGTATTCAGCATACGGAAAACTTTCAAATTAGGAGCTTGTTGATGTGGTTCCTAGGAAACTTGCATGACGCCATTGAATCAAATGCTTGAATTGCAGTTGGCATTTGAACGGCCGTTCTAGACACATATCATGTGCTATGTTGCCGTCATTCGTTGATGAACTTGAGAAGCCAGTCTAGTATGATCAAGTGCTTTGAATGGAATCAATGGAAGATGTGTAAGGAATACCGGGGTTCGGATTTCGATTACCATTGGGGTGTGATTTCACAGAACTTACCAATTCTTCTAAAACTGTTAACGATGTTGGGAGAGAAAAATGATCAAGATGTTATGTTACAGGGGCTACATATGATTCCACGACATCAAACAGTGCCGAGTCCATTGACGCGCTAACTAAACATGCACGAAAGCTCCCTATCACGATGTTCTTGGAGTTTTTTCGAGCTTCGGTGCAACATTGGTGTCACACCCCGCTAAAGCGGAAACACGAGATGTAACAGTACAATGATTTCATAATCGAAAATTACAAAACATCACCGTTCAACGGTCTACAATTAATACATTACATAATGTCTTACAAGCGTTTACAGCACAAAAGTAAACATCCTAAACATGCTATTACATCCCAAAAGATACGAATTCCGTACGCTAATGAAACATAGATCAAATAGCCGGTTTGGCTTCAAGTGATAGATTGTGACTAATTCCTGAAAAGCATGTAAAATACAGGTCAACTATGAAACATAGTTGGTGAGAACCTGGCCCTTTTCAAAGATTCATGAGGTTTAGTTTTTAATGTTACACGTACTACGTGATTAATTTGCAAAGTTATTTGTTTAGTGCCGAGCTCATATGACTAAGATAATTATCTGAAACCTGGTTAAGATAAACCTTTGATAATAGTCAATTGCTATTGCACGGTAATTATAAAAGGGATTCGTTGACCCAAAGCTCATTTAAGTGTGATATTTATTTGCATGTTAGATTTCTTTGTGAATCGGTATCTTAATTGCAAAAGAAGTTTAAAGAAAGACTCATTTAGAAGCGATACTTTAGAAACTCCATTAAAAGTCATAATTCATTTATAACCCCATACTCATATTTTAAAAGAAACATTCAAGGTTTATAAAACTCACGATATAGTGTTTGATAAATACAAATTTAGTATGTAAAACTTATTTAATAAATTCAAGTTATGTTTTATAAAGTTAATGGTTTGTCATATTTCAATCAAACCGTTCGTCATTTAGACGGATTATTATATCTAGTTTCATGAGAAAACAAGGCGTTATTTAAAACTGCGCCTTTAATTGTCAAAATCACAATGATTTACAATTTAATAACTCCGGTTATATATGTATGGTTAAAGAAGTAACGTTTTAAATTACCTATCATAATAACGTCTAAGTGGTGACGTTCAAAATTTTAAAGAAAGTTTACTTCAGTAACAATGTCATTGTAGAGCTCGGCCATAAGTTTATAGTTTATAAAGGAACCTCAATTCGAATGACTACGTCATTATAAAATTTGGGTCACAAGTTTATCGTTTAAAAGAGACGTCATTTTCATGTCAAAGCGTCATACGATATTAGATATTTGCGAAATCACTATGCCATTACATTTTTGTTTATAAAATCGATGATTTAATTATGCTTGAGTCCACAACCAAACCTACAACCGATAAACCCTTGCCCCAAATAGTGATGCCCTATCGTTGGCATTTAGGATGATGGAATGCACTCACGTGGCCGCGTAAGTGGGGAGGTGGTCTCGCTCCCAAATAGTACTATTCATATGCATCATTTGGCTCATATAGAGTTAATGGTCGTGTGAATATACCGGGGACTTTAGATACGATAGAAAACAAGCATATAATCATGTGACATCGATAAGCATTCATGGCATTGTTTTGAAATTTAGCATAACATATCACAATAATCATATCACGGTATTTGTAAATCAAGTACATCATAAGCATATCATTTGCAAGTAAATAAATCATTCAAGTCATTCATGCATGCTTTTCACCCCAAAACATTTAAATAAAGCGTTAAAAATAGGGGCTGAGTACTCACAATCGTTAGTAAGCGTACGGAAATGGATGTAAAGCGCGATTCGACCAAAAGTGACTCCTATCCAAGACCTACGAATACAAGGTTCCTAATTAGATTCTGACTAATATGGTTTGTTAAGATTGCTTAGCTAGTCGTTTGTGTTACAAAGTGCCGTTAGAGTTTGATTTGTTGTCGTCGGTAATTACTCGGGTTGAGATTAAAATAATGTAAACACTTGAAAACAGATTCCAAAAATTACCAAACTTGGTATACAACATGGAAAATGATTCACAAATTTTCTGTGAAAATTTGGGAATTTTTAGAAGTATAGATTATTTTTTTATCATTTTTTGACCAAAAGAGTGGGATAAATATGAGAAAAATGGTAATTATTCTTGAAAAATTCTGAAATTTTTACTGGATCAGTTTTAACTCATTTCTAAGTTTGTGTAAAAATTTCATGCCATTTCAGGCACTGGAACATTGGTTCCCAATCGTATGTGTTTTAACAATTCGTACGTCGGAAAACATATCAAAACAATTCCAATGAGTGTTAAATTTTGAGGATAGTGTCACTTTATGTGGAAAATGACACATTAATTTTCCCATATTTTTCTGATGTCAAAAAGTATTTTTCACGAATATTTTCCCCTTTTAGAGACTTTATTGGTATTAAACCAAGAAAATTACTTAAGTTTTCCCAAAAATTCTCATTTTTATTGTCAAGGTTCTTTTCAAGATATAGATACTGAAAAAAATCACCCTCAAATTTTAAACACGTTTTATCTATTATTTTTGTATTTTACATTCATCACAACACCATCATTCATACTTTTACAAGCTAAGATTATGCATGTTATTCATGCATTTTCTAAAAATACTTAATCAACACAATAAATTCCTATCTTTTTATAATACTGAGATATATGTGTTAGGAATATAAAATAATTTTCTCAAATGTTTTTGAATAGTTTAAGACCCTTAAACAAATATCAATACATGATGTTAACAGAAAAATTACTGTTTGCGCACCTGTTTTGTTTGGTACATTTGGGGGTCTTAAACTCAATGGATTTGAATGAGACCACTGGGTTTTTAAAGGTAAGACATTGAACTAAATTCCAGAAGAAAAATCAAGATTTTTGGACCATTATTCATTGAGTTATGGTCGTTTCAAGTGAGGTCAAAAATCTGGACAGATTCATATGAGACAATAGAAATCTTTTTGGTGTGTTTCCACAACCCACGATTTTTAGACCTCATCCAATGATTGAGGCTTTGTCTTATATGCATGGATATGTGATTTTACAGAAACATAAAGATACTTTAACATAAAATAAGATCTAGATACGAAAATGGTGCATGCAAGCCCAAAAATCGGGTTTTTGGCTCTTTTTCAAGAACACAACTTGCTACCAAGCTTTTGACCTCATTTAATCCTTTAAATCTTTGATCTAACACATGCTTGGTGTTAAAATACATCCAAGATGTGTTAGAAAAGATTTTTAACATTTTAAACTATTTAATCTTGCAAGAATAAGTAAATAAGCATTTTAACACTAAAAAGACGATTTTTCGGTTTGATTTCGGTTTGATCATGGGTAGCCCTTTGTTTTAACACTTAAACAAGTGTAAGGGAACCTACAAACCTTCAAACCTTGTATGGGGATTTTAGCCATGAGAAATGCATAAAATCCATGTATGTACAAGATTCAAAGTAAGAAAATGAAGGATATGAAGCTCGGGATGGTTGGTTATACCTTTAGTGCTTTGATTTAGTGTATGAATACTTCTAAATGGATGATCTTTTGATGAAAGATGGCTGGAAATTTTGAATGTTCTTGAGAGAAAAGTGAGAGAGAATTGAGAGAAATTGAATGATTGAAAGTGTGGGAAATGTGAGAAGTGTGCATGTACTCAAGGGACTTGATTGGGAAGTGGAGAAGTCAAGTGAGGGGGGAAAAAGAGGGCTGGCCGTTTTTGGGGGTTGAGGGGTTTAAAATAATTTTTTTTTTTTTTTTTTTTTAATTAAAGGTTTAATGTTACATATTATTTTGGTATAAGTTTGTACATATTGAAATGTTTAATTGTGATGTTTTAATGGTTGAAATTTGAGTTATAAAATTTTATTTTCTAAGTTTATAATTCACATTAAAATACATTTGATTCTTTTACGATTGACATTCGCGAGTTAATTAACCGATTTCCGGTTGCGTTTACCGAGTTACGGAATTTCAGATTAATTTCCGATTTTTGCGATGTGATAAATATTTTGTGATGATATATGAAATTTAATTCCATTAGTTTTCTTTGGCACTTTGTAACCTAATTTAATGTTCCTCAAGGTCTTAAAGTCGCTAAGCAATCTTCTAAGACGTTACGCTATTTCGGTAACTTACGGTTTCGGTACTTAAGGAGTCGTAACCTAGACTTTTCACTAGGATTTTAGAGTGCTGTAAACGTAATTAAATGTACTAGGGATTCTAGTGCGATGTTTTCATGAGATTTTTGACGGTTGTCACAATTGGTATTTCAAACATCGTGCCACTGGAGCAGGACTTACAACATCTCTTACACCGTATGCCGAGCATAAGATCGGGAAAAGAGTGAACAAATTTTTACGCTGGTAGGTAAATCCAGTCACAAACAGGAGTTTTGAGGTTTGGGATGGCAACAAGGATGGGTTGGTCAACCTTGACACACAAACATGTAGTTGCAGACAATGGTAGTGGTTTGGGTTACCTTGCTCACGCATTATAGAAGTGACATTGAAAGTTAAAAAAGGTGACGTAAGCGACTATTTCGAGAGGTATTTCATGTCAAAGACGTATCGAGCGGTCTACGCCGAGCCCACACTCCCGATGGGTTATCCTTCATGATGGATCAATCCAGATAATTTACCAAATGTGTTGCCACCGGTCCTTGTGAAATGGCAAGCTGGTTGCCCACCTAGGCGTTGTCGTATCCTTTCCAAAGGAGAGGTAAACAACAAAAAAAAAAGATTTATTCGGTGTAACAAAAATATAGGACACAGTCGAACAACTTACAGGGCCACTGAGGATAGACTGGACGAGTATAACTGGTTAAGATCCCAATCCACCTCAAGAAAATCAAAGGTCAAAGTTGAATCAGAGGCATCTTAATTGACTCAACGTTTTCCAAGTGTATATTTGAGTCACCCTTGAATGTATTGTATGAAAATATTTATATATTGTATTCAAAACACTTATGGTAACAAACGAGACGAAAACATGACAAAAGTACCATATCCGCTGGATAAGGTATGCGTATACGATAAATAGGTTACTAAATAGTATAGGAATTGTACAGCAGCACCCTATCCGCCGGATATGTGTTAGAAACAACATCACGCACTACACAATTTGCGTATTGCGTGTCAATATCGGCGGTTAATGTGTGGGCAGTAGTTTTTTGTAATTTTGATTTTTGAAGGGTATAAGTTTATATATGGTATTTTTTTTAGTGTATTTTGGTGTATTTTCCTTTAAACAATGAGAATATAGTGTACATTTGGTCCATCCAATCTCAATATCTAGTTAACTAAACTTTGACCCACCGGCCCAATAAGAATGGATTTGGGTTTGACAGTTAGGAAAACAGTCATACCATTTGGTCCATCACAAGCTGTTTGCGGGTTTCACTTGGATTAGAAATTATGTTATTTGAAGATGGATATAGATTTCTCATATTACCACTACTACATTAACATGTCCCTTATTGATTTATATATTCATTATCTATAAAGAATTCAAAGATTTTAACTTTAACTAAAAGTCCACATGAGCCAACTCTATACAATCAGGCACTATCAGTGTTTCTGGTTTATTTGTCCTAACATAACATGTTATGTGAAATATAAATTTTATGGAGGGAGGTGAAGTTGAATAACCATTCATTAAAGGACTTTTTAGATGCTAAAGGTAGAGACATATGGTAGTTGTTTCCTTTTAAAGGTCCAAAGTACACCAACTCTGCTTTAGTTTTTTAACAAAAAGTAGAATAATTTTTGTAAATAATACACAGAGAACAATGTATGTAAAAAGCATAACTCTGTGCAATAATTGAGTTATTGCATATTAATTAGTTTAAGTGTAAAAGGTATTAAAGATGTTAACGTTGAGCGCAAAATCATGTACTACATCAGTAAATGAAAGAAAATAATGTATCTATATAAGTTTGTGGGCTAGTCCCTCTATCACCAATTGATTTTAGAGTACAATCTCAACTAGACTATATGTTGGCCATGTTGTTGGCTAAATATCGGGGCAACAATTAAAAAGTATAGAAAGTATGTGCTAATGTAATACCAAGAAATATTAATGAAATTATGTTTAGCTAAGTAAAATTATAATGTTGATCAACGAAATACTGATACATTGTTTTTATTTTTCTTCCCATTTGAAGTATTTTGTATGTGCTTAAAAATTTGTGATGATTCCGTGTTAAAGCATTCAATAATAACATGCAACCACTAACCTCTTCTGTTTAAATTGTTTCATTTTAGGCCAACTCAAGTAACCTGAAAAGATGTTGCACAAATGAATATCCACCGATTTGGGAAGTTTGATCCTTCTCTAGGTCGCTACATATAACATCCAACTTAAGATAATATATTATAAGTAAACTTAAAGTATCCCTGTACATATATGAACAATTGAACCGAGCAAATAGTTGAGAGTTGTAAAGAACGAGCAATAAATCAAAGGAAGATGAGGAAGTCAAGATCGTGGCGACAATTAGACCAATCACGGGGCGATTGGTGTTTTGGCACAAGATTCCGAGTTGATCCCTTGGTTTCCAATGGATTGAAGTTGCATTTTTGGAACAGAGCTTTTTCGCGATCGAACAAGGTTGTGCGACTTTGGTTTTCGCTTAGCGAGTTTGGGATCGGACGCGATTCCCTTTATTGCAACACAATTATGTTGCGGCAAAAAACATATTTTATGATTATTTCGTTTTGTGTAAGTCACTATATATGAAACTCTTACATTGTACTAAACCTTAAGCTACAAATTAATATCAAGAAACTCCCTAGATAGCCGTGGACTCAACCAATCACCCCGTTTGGATATAATTACGTAAAATTCCTCGTGTCGATTTACTTTTGGCATTTACTTTATTTGTTTATTGATTTTTGGGAGCAATTGTGTTCAATTGTTTGTGTTATTTAGGTCCCAAATTTCTAACAAGTGGTATTAGAGCTTCACAGTTTTAAAGTTTGGGATCAATGGGTGACGAAAGTAAGTTTAAAATCGACATATTTGATGTAAAGGATTTTGGATTTTCGAAGATGCAAATAGAGGATTATATCTATCAAAATAAACTACATCAACCCTTGTTAGAGGATAGGCTTGAAAGTGTTAAAACTTAGGATTGGACACTTTTGGATCGTTAAGCTCTAGGCGTGATTCGATTGTCACTCACGAAGAATATCGCATACAACGTCGTGAATAAGAAGACAAATTCTAGTTGTCTTAGGCCTCTCTCTAACATGTATAAGAAACGTAGTGCTGCAAACAAGGTGTTCTTGATTCGTTAACTGGTTCATACGAAGATATTAAGTTTAATGCTATTAACGAGTTGACAATACTTTTTGGAGACTGGCTTCGATGGATGTTGTGTTTGATGATGAGGTGTAGACACTTTTATTGTTATCTTCATTGCTTGAAAGTGTTAGTAGTTCACTGGGACTACTGCACTTACGTTTGATGGAATTCGGGAGCTGATTCTACGGGAGGATATCCGAGGGCGGAATTCTGGTGAACTGTCAACAGTTAGGGTAGATTAAAATCCAAGAAGATGAGTAACTCTAAGAACAGGAAGAATGTCACTTCTTGGAACTGTAATCAAAAGGGTCATTATCAAGCTCAGTGTAGAAACTCGACTGATGAGAAGGCTAAGGACGTGAATTTGGAGATTGTTGAGATGGATGACGCATTGATATGTTGGTTTCGGAGTTCGGCTAAGTCTTGAATTATGGATTGTAGAATTATGGATGACGCAGTGAACTACCGTAATCGCGCAACTGATGTTGTATCCAAAGAACCTGTGAGCAGCAACTAGCAGCAGCAATGTACTCGGCCTCTGCTGTTGAAGTAGAGACCGTAGTTTGCTTTTTGCACTGCCATGAAACTAACCTAGGTCCAAGAAACTGACATCCACCAGATGTAGACTTCTTATCCATATTGCAACCACCGTAATCCGAGTCCGAGTAAGCAGTAAGAGCAAAGGTTTTCTCATCAGAATACCATAGACCAAGAGTTGGTCTATATTTGAGATAACCAAAGATCCTCTAGACAGCCTTCATATACGATAACTTCGATTTTGCCTGATACCTTGAACAGAGAGAAACCGCAAACACAATGTCCAGACGTGATGCAGTGAGATACATCAAGGAACCAATCATAGATCGGTAATCTTTCTCCGGACAGTCCTCTTCATCTTCTGCTGGACCAAGGTTATGATTGAGCTCTAAAGGTGTCACATAGGGTTTACACTCAATCAAGCTATACCTTGTTAGCATGTCATTTACATACTTTGACTGATGTATGTAAATTCCCTTAGCAGACTGTTCGACTTGTACGCCCAAGAAGAATTTAAGCTCCCCTATTGCACTCATTTCGAATTCCGACTTCATAAATTTTTCGAAGTCTCGGCACATTTCATCTTTAGTGGATCCAAAGATGATGTCATCCACATAGACATGTACCAATAACAAGTCATTCTCTTCATGCTTTGTGAAGAGAGTACTGTCGATCTTTCCTCGTACAAACCCATTCTTCAGCAGATGAGTAGCAAGCCGCTCATACCAAGCTCTAGGAGCTTGATGAAGACCATACAACGCCTTGTCCAATTTGCATACATAATTCGGATGTACAGAATCTTCAAAACCAGGAGGTTGTTTGACATATACCTCTTCAAGCACTTGACCATACAAAAATGCACTTTTGACATCAAGTTGATATACACGAAATCCTTTAAAGAAGGCATAAGCCAGAAAGATACGAATGGATTCCAAGCGGGCAACCGGGGCAAAAACTTCATCATAATCCAAACCTTCAACTTGAGTAAAGCCCTGGACCACAAGTCGTGCTTTGTTTCTAGTCACCACTCCCCGATCATCCTTTTTCACACGATATACCCAACGAGTGCCAATTGGATGAACACTCTTGGGTAAAGGCACCAGTGTCCATACTTGCCACTTTTTGAATTGTTGAAGCTCTTCTTGCATCGCCTCAACCCAGTATGGATCTTTCAAAGCATCAACAGTCTTCTTCGGTTCAACTTGTGATAGAAAGCACTCTTCAATTTCAGAAGCAAGACAAACCGCTATCGATGTACCATTTACAATTCTTTACAGATTCAGGTTGCTGCGGCACCACAAAAAAGATAAATTAGTTAGAAATGGAGACCCAAGCCTTTACAGTTTTGGGTACTCCAGTAACATCATCAACAACGACTACATCAGTCAAAATTTTATTTTCAAACAATTTAGAATGTTTGACTGATGAGTTATTGCCAGATGGAGAATCTTGGCAAGATTCTTTGATCTTCCAAACCTGTTTTGGTTTGGATGCTTGCGAGTCAACAACTTTGAGCGTTAAGTTTTGCAATTTATTTTGCTCAACTTTGTTGATTTTGACAGTTGGGAAGGGAGTCTTTGAACCTCTCATTGAAATAGGTTTCTTTGAAAGATTTTTAAATTGAGAGACTCGCGAAACCTGTTTCCCAAACCGTTTCTTTGCAAGCACAGGACAATCATTTATTAAATGACCTTGCTTCTTGAAGTAGAAGCAAGATCGATACTCAACACTTGATCGAAATTGAGTAGTAAACCGATGAGCTCGACCAGAAGAAGCACTTGTTGAACAATCACGTTGACGTGAGCATGCAATAGGGAATGCTTTAGAGGTCTGTTTAGAGGATTTAAGTTCATAACCCATATTATTTTTAGAGACAATTTTCTTTTGAGGTTCAGTCGTGGCTTTACCTTTTCTTTTTAACAGAGCCTGTTCATTTCTTTCAGTAGTGATTATATGATTTTCAAGCTTAACATTTTTCTTGATTGGTCTAAACTCCTTATCCGTTATATCCTCAATTTCAATTTCCTCTTCAATAATACGAGGAAGCATAGAAAGAGCCTTACCTATCTTTGGCTCAACAACATTCTCAGACTTAATTATCTCAGTCTGACTAATCTCAGCCTTAATAGACTTGACTTTCTCAACCTTTTGAGTCTTACTAGTTTCAGACTCACTAGTGTTAACCCTCACTGGCTCGGGCCTACTGGTTTCAGGTTATGGGGATGCAGTGATGACAGTTTCAGCCTTAACTAGCTCATGCTTACTTATTTTGATACTAATGGCAGGTTGAACAGGTTTAACATCTATCTTAGTAAAAATAGGCATTAAGTCATTGATATTTTCCTTGACAGGCATGGGAAGATAATCTATTGGAGGTGGGACTTGATGATAACCAAGTCCTGCCTTACTTTTCGTATCAGTCCTCTGTGCCTGTAGGATTTTGTCAAAGACTAGAGAGGATGCTGAAAAGTTAGAAAGCTTTTCTTTAAATTTAAAACCTCAGTTTGAGATTCAGTAAGTTCCTTTTTAACAGATGATAGCATATCAACATAGCTACCAATTTCATCCTGTTGTTCAAAAATTTTGGCTTTTAATTCCTTTTTCTCCTCCAAAATAGCTTTTAACTTTTTGCCACTAGCCTTATCACTATCTCTTAACATGTCATTTGTTTCATTTAAGTTTTCGATAACAGTGTTAAGACATGTGGTGTCCTCTCTATACCTGTTTATCTGGTTAGTTAATTTTATGCAAGAAACACAAGATAAAGGTTCATCATCTACCTCGTACACTTCAGCCATAAGTGCCTTTTCTTCTTCATCCTCATCTGGATCAGACCATTCCCAAGCATTATTGGAAAGCAGCAGCACTGCGGAAACCATCGCCTTTTCATCAGTTTTGGTCTTGTCAGAGGAGTTGTACTAAGAAGGTTTAGATAAACCGGAAGGTGGGTTCTTTTTAAGATCACATTCACAAGCAAAGTATCCATGGTTATGACACTGGTAGCATTTTACTTTGCTCTTGTTGAAACCCAGACCTTTCTCTTCCGGATCAGTCACATTCTTCCTACCAGTTTTCTTCAGGAAGTTCTTAACTCTTGTGAGCATTGCCATACTCCACTTTAGATCCATGCGTTCAAGCTCTTCATGATCGATTTGACCAAAGTCTTCTTCAGTCAATTCCACTGTGTTGTTCTTGTTGGACAGAAAATCATCATATGCCGACAAGAAAGCTGTAAAAACAGCCGCATGTTCTTCATCCACTACAGGAGATGCCCCTTTTAAATTTGAATAGGTACCACCCCCACTTGAGGAGTTGGTATTTGTATATCCAAATCCGCCAGATCCACTTGGAGCACCAGAACTACCAAAACCCCCAGAAAGAAATGCAGAGCCAGCAGTTTGAGTTGCGGCAGCAGGAACAGCCACACCGTATAATTTCAGATTTTGAAGGTGTGAAGTAGCCTTGGTTTCCTTTTTCTGCATGTCTAGAAGATCAGCAGCAATTTGTCCAACTAGATCATCAAGCTCCATGTCCATGATGTCTTCATCCTTTTCCATCAATAATACCCTTGTATTCCATTTTTTTGGTAAAGAACCCAATAGTTTCTTATTTACATCAGTTTTGTCGAGAATGACACCTCCCTCGACTAATTCACTAACTAATTGTGAATACCGACTGCACATATCTTCAAGAGACTCAGTAGGCAGCATGTCAAAGACTTCAAACTGTTTCTTGACTAGATCCAGTTTGTTCCGTTTGTACTGATCACTTCCACCACACTTCTTTTCGAAAGCAGTCCATAAATCATATGCAGTTTTGTGATGGCGTAGTTGTCTCAAGATCTGTTGAGGTAAGGCCATGGTAATGGCAGAATGAGTTTTTCTTTCAGTATCAAAAGCCTTACGTTCCTCAGGAGTCATAGACTTAATGGACTTTTCAGGTGCGTGTCCATTAAAGATACCGGTTCTCACAGGGCGTTCATAGCTTTCTTCCAAATAAATTAACATTTCAGGATCGTTGAAAGATACAAACGCTTCAAATCTTTGACGCCAATCCAAGTAATTCATTCCATTTGTATACATAGGTGGTTTATTTGTTGAACCCACCTCACTGTTATGCTTGAACATTGCCCCAACTTGTTGAATAGAAGTTGATGCAAAAGAAGTCATTATAACGGGCTTGAGAGACTTTTCAAAAGTTTGCTAAAAACTGGAGTAAGCGACACTAAGGTTGTATCGCAGATTATGTCGCAAAAACACTAGTAGTGACACTTAGGTTATGTCGCATGAGGTATCTGTGGCGCAAAACTTATATCGCACTTTATGTCGCAAACAAGTATGTCGCAAAGATTAAGATCGCAAAAACCTTACAGCGACACTAAATAATGTCGCAATCTTGTGTCGCAAAACGGCGTTGTCAGATCCCAAAAACTCAAAATCGAAAAATTTTGAAACCTAATAATTTTTTTAACGAAAAACTTCGTAAAACCTACGAATTTTAGGCTTAAAAACTCCAATTTTCAGCTCCAAAATACCTAGAATGAGAATCAAACACCAAAAAAAAAATACGTTAAATAATCAAAATATGAATGAAAACGTATCCAAAACGATTTGATACCACCAAAATCCTTAGATTATGGCTCTTATACCAATTGTAGATCCCTAGACGATCTTGAATCAAATCGTTACAAACAATCCACGTGCGGAATCCGTTGGATTGTAACAATCAAATAATATAAAGCTTAACAATTAAGAACAATGCAATATTCACTTTATATTTCTTCTATCAAATTCTCAGATCAGATTACAGCAGGAAAACTCAGAGAAAATAATAATGAAAAGTCTAACCCTAATTACACTGTAATTAGGATATTTATACTAATCTGGCCGACTAATGCGACATAAGCACTATGTCGCTACAATCACTAATGCGACATACGAACTATGTCTCTATTACAACTAATGCGACACAAGACTTGTGTCACATAACATAGAAAATGTAATAACAAACTAACTCAATTACATTAACAATCACACTACAAACTTGACCAACTAACAAACACACTAATATGTATCAACAAGTTTTCACTCATTGAAACAAATATCACATCAATTGAATAGATTAAATAATTAAATACAAATCGTTCTACAATTAAACATCAAATCATACGATTAAACAATTCTAATTATCAAAAGTCCAACATCTAGGGTTATTAGTCTAGATGAACACAAAGTATTTAGCCCATTATCATGGGTTCAATCAAACAAATACTCATAATCCAAGAATAATTCATAATGTGGTTACAAAAGTGAATTAAACATAAAACAATGAAGATTCGAATGAAAAGAAATAAATACTAACTTTTATGATGATTACAAGAGGAATGAATTGCTTAGGGTGTCCCCAAAAGCTCTCCAAAAGCTCCTAAAATCGCATCTAATTCGTAGCTAATCAATTGGTTAATGATCATTAGGGTTTAGGGTATAATTTAAGCCAAAAATCTGTAACCGACCCTTCTACCCGGCTGGAAATGCAAGTACCCGGTGGGTACTATGGCCTTCCCACCCGGATGAGTGTTCCGTACCCGGCTAGGCTGAAACTGCTACTTTTCATGAGTACCCAGCGGGTACTAGGCCTACCCGGCGGGTACTTTTCATTTTTAGCCCTAAGTCCCTTTTTGAAAGTTGTAGCCCTCTGAGTTCTGGAGATTTGGGCACTTGAATCACCTCAATCGGAGTCCGTATGAGGGAGTTATGGCCACAACTGTGGAGCCTCACAAAAGCTGCAAAAATCATCAACTCTTGATATTTTCTTCATATCTTTTTTATCTCTTTTCAATTATTAACCTGAAACTAAACTAGACTAATTAAGTACTAAAATCTTATAAAATGATTAAAATAATATACAAATTGGATCGATATCGCCCCTATAAATATGTTTAATTTAGGCGATATCAATGAGATAGCATACAGGTTTCCATAAGATATTCAGGGTTGATGCGGTGAATACAACAACATATCTTATTAATAGGGGATTCTGAACACTGTTGGGTTTCAGAATTCCAGAAGAGATATGGCTTGGCAAGAAGGTAATTTTCACACACCTTAGAGTTTTCTGATGCAATGTTTATGTGAAAACTTAGGATGTAAACAAGGATAAGCTTGATGCTAAATCAAGGAAATGCACGTTTATTGAATATGGTTAGGATGATATGGGTTACAGATTTTGGGATAATGAATCTAAGAAGGTTATCAATACATAGATGTCACTTTTGATGAGAGACCGGTTTATATTGGCAAGGTAACGTTAAATCCAAAACATGATTTATGTTCACGATCTTGCAGGTCCTAGTGGGAGTTCAGGGTACCATGAATTTCTGGTAAATGGTGATGTGTCAACTAATGGGGAAAGTTAAGAGTTTAGAGAAAGATTTGAAAGTAGTGACAGATCAAATGTTGGAGATTATGATGATGGCACATATGAGTTAGCCACATATACAATTCCTACATTGAGATTTTCCACTAGAACGCCCAAACCTGTAAAAAGGTTCTCTCCATCAGCAAACTATCTACTTTTAACAGAAAATGGTGAACCTGAGAATTATTTTGAAGCAATGCGAATGAAAGAATCCATACAGTAGGAGCTTGCTATAAAAGAAGAGATGAGTTCACTTGAGAAGAATAAGACCTGACTGTTGGTAAATCTACCTCGTGATATAAGGATTCTTCATAATAAATGGGTTTACAGGATGAAAGAAGAACTTGATGGTAGAACGAGATACAACACAAGGTTAATGGTCAAGGGTTTCCAACCATAAAGAGGGAGTCGACTATGATGAGATCTTCTCACTGGTTGTGAAGATGACTACAATTAGATTGGTGCTTGTTAGTACTCAAGACTTACATATAGAGCAACTAGATGTGAAGACTGTGTTCTTACATGGGGATCTTGATGAAGACAAAAATATGGCTAAACCTAAGAGCTTTGAGCTAGTGAGTAAAAAGAAGATGGTTTGCAAATTGAATAAAAGTCTGTACAGATTGAAACAAGTGCCTCGACAATAGTACTTGAAGTTTGATAACTTTATGAAGAAATGTGGATACATGAGATGTGACATGGATCATTTTGTTACTTTATGTTGATGACATGTGTGACACCCCTCGAAAACTGGTACATTTTCATACGTCGTTAACATACATTCTTACGCTAATTCCCTCGTAACTGAAAACTAAACTTAATTAAACTGAGGTAAGTCTAGCACACGGCCACGATGCATATTTTGATGCACACGATTTTAATGCATGATGCATTACACTTACGTAATTATTGAGAATTATGTGAAACAATCGAATGATTTCCGATTATTTACGAATGTTGTTGATAAGATTTAATAAATAACTTGAAGCTATTTGATAATAAATAGTAGTTATTTACCCTATATTATGCTAAGGATACAAGTATAACGTTAAGAATATCGAAATTTACACTTATGTGATTTAAATTATGTACACTGACAATAGAGAATACGTAATTTATTAAACGAGGAAACGGTAAATATTTGAATATTATCAAATCAACCTATAATATTCTAATACATTTAAATTACCCTAATTACGTCTAATTAGCCCTAATTTCATACTTAACATCTAATTACCATAGATTAACGCTAATGGTCTAAATATCCAACACTAAACCTCCTACAACTCTTGAACTAGAACAAAAAGTAGCCCCCCTTTGTTGACTTGAGAAAACCGCCCCCTAGGGCCCCCTTGGCCTCTTCTTGCACCTCCTCTCCCCTACACTCTCACCTTACTCCCCCCATGCTCTCCATACTAGTCAAACAAACACATACTCTCTCCTTCTCCATCTCCATCGATTTTCATCATCTTCATCATCCTCTCATCTTTCTTCAAACAACCATCATCAACCACCACCAACAAACACAACTTTTACACCTTATTTCAACATATCTTACACCACCTTTGAGCTCATTAACATCTACTTACTTTGGAGAAACACTCATGGGCTATAATCTAAGGAAAAGCTAGGAAAATGGTTTACTAGAAGATTTGGGTTGAAGATCAAATTCTCTTATTTTCTTTCTTCTTTTCCAACCGATAACATTGTAAGGAAAAATCCTCTAGATCTTATCATCTTATAGATATTATGTATTGGTATGCTAAATTTTCACTCACATGAAAAATCAACTAAATATATGTTAAAACTTTGATTTGAATGTTTAAACGGTTAAAAACCCACTAAACAAACTCATAAACGAAAAACACAAAAGCTGGCAGATTCTTTAGACTAAATTAAAATATCATAAATTGAACATAAAATAACCAAAGTAAGTGATTCTTAAGCCAAAAATTAATGTTAAGAAGTTAGGTTTCCAACCCAAGTAGTCTCATGCAATTTGGACAAGTTTTGATACCCTAAACTAACTTTATAAAAACGTGTGTCCAATCTATCTTCAGGAGGCAGAAATTGGTCCTACTTTGAGAGGCCATAACTTTTTCCCCACAGATCCAAAAGACATAATTCTTTTTCCTAAAGATCAAATTTTGTCTAAGGTTTAAAAGTTATATGGGCACATTTCGTGAGAAGGAGTCTAAGTCGGTCAATGAACGTTTTTCCCAACGACTATCCAAAAAACTAGCTGCTGGACCTTTGTGTACTAATAAATACTTTTGAACCCTTTATATATATCTAAAATTTATGAATCTTACTTTTATTGAAACCTAAGACATTTGAAAATATGTGATAAAAATTTCATAACAAAATAAATTCATTTGACTAGTCAAAATGATGTCACAATAAGGGTCAAATAGTGGACATAATATGTTGAAAGAAATAAGGGTCAAATAGTGGACATAATATGTTGAAAGAAATAAATTCATTTGACTAGTCAAAATGATGTCACCATAGTACGTAGTAAGTAATTTAGGATACCCCACATTACAAATATAAAACAATCAACCAATAGCGCACCGTTTTGTCACCCTCCGGCTATCCCAACCGGCGACGACAACGTCGTGACATAAACCGATTGTTCAAGCGTGCATCATAAATCGTTCTTGTTATCGTTTGTATAAAACATGTCGTTAAACAAGTTCCTTTATTTGTTTCAAGATAACAAACTATTATTCAAATGCTTCAATGTGTAGCCCCTCGGTTATATCTTTCGTTCGTTTTAAAAGTTCAAAGTGTTGTTCTGCTTGGAAAAGGCCCGTCCGGGTAAGGCAAATCAGGCCAGGTGGGATGTGATCCAACCGGGTGATTGCTCAACAGAACTCAAAATCACTTAATTCACGCGTCTGAGTAAGTGTTCACCCTTCGGTGGATGTGATGATTTGGGTCATACCACTTTGGGGTATGTATTCACCTGTGGAAGAACAACGGTTAGTTGGGTAGCGGAAGCAGAGTATATGGCTAAAGCAGAAGTGAGTAAGAAGATTACTATGTTCACTATTGTGATAATTAGAGTGTTGTACGTCTCAGTAAGAATCATGTGTTTTACTGTGGTACGAAGCACATTAATTTGAGGTATCATTTCATTCGTGAACTTGAGAATGATGGTACTCTGTTATTAAATAAAATCATTGTTAGAAGAATCCTATTAATATGTTTACTAAGGTGGTCACAACTATAAAGTTGAAGCTTAGCATAGCTTCAACGGACCTTCTTATGAACTGAAGATAGAAGGGCCTTTTATCTAAAGTCTATCCGATTCACATTTAATCAATGTGCGTGTCCCGGTTGTTTCCCCAGTATGGAGAGGCGGATTCGACTTGGTTGAAAGGGAATTATAAGGGTTTAATGATTTAGGTTTGTAAGATCTTCAAGTGGGAGATGAGAATTGCGAAGAACGAACAATAAATCAAAGGAAGCTGTAGAAGTCAAGATCGCGGCACGATCTGGACCAATCACGGTGCGATAGGTGTTTTGGCTCAAGATCCCGGTTGGATCCCTTGGTTCCCGGTAGATTAAATTTGTATTTTTGGAACATAGCTTTTTCACGATTGAACAGGGTTGTGCAACTTTTATTCTCGCTTGGCGAGTTTAGGTCGCGACACGATTCCCTTATATCCCGACGCGATTTATTAAGAGGAAGAAAACATGTTTTGCCATTATTTCCTTTTGTGTAATTCACTATATATGTAACTCTTAGATTGTACTAAACCCTAAGCTACAAAATAATATCAAGAAACTCTCTAGTTGACCGTAGACTAGACCAATCACCCCGTTTATTGATTTGTAGATATAATTGTTTTCAATTGTTTAGGTCCAAAATTTGTCCAAGGGGACCAGGAGGTCCATTTGCTAGCTACCCCATATCAAAATTATTGAATAAAAACAAATAACGACATTATAAACTTTGTATATATTTGAAATTTGATAAAGCCGCCTTGTTTTATCGAAGATGATGAGGATGATTACCCTATATCATAATTATTGAATAAAAACAAATAACGACATTATAAACTTCGTATATATTTGATATTTGATAAAACCACCTTGTTTTATTAAAGATGATGATAGCCACTAGATTCAAAAGGCAGAAATAAGCTGAAATGGTTTTTTCTTTTTGAAGGCAAAAGGCCAAATCATTGCTGTAATGATTTGTTTAGATTTACATTTTGTAAACTTTGGTGGTATTTTTCATAATTTCGACCTCAGCTCTTCCGAATATGTTTGTTCATGTTCAGCCAAAACAAGTACTAATATATAAGTAAAATCCATACACCGAGTCACGGACATATCAATGTTAAGTGACTTTTATCTATTCATCTTTTGACTTGTTAACTATAAGATTTAAGATTAATTAATAACAAAATATAGTTAATTGTCAGGTTGAGAACATGTCCCCAATCAGCAGATTAGTCATTCTATGTTGTTTACTGCTGCTGCCATGTATAATGCTCATAATTCGGACTATTCAAACACAAGTTTGGGATTTCATGACTTACAAAACGTGTATTTTCTGTTTAAGCAAGTCAACACCATAAATTTGAAATTATGAATTTTCATAGTTTATGATTTATGTAACTGATAAAGTATTATACAATGTAATGGTTTATTGTTTTGGTTGTCCTCCTAGTATATAATTAAGTCTTATATTAGTCACCTAATAGATTCTCGATTTGTACTAGGGAATATTACCTTGGATTTCAACTAAATTACAATTTAGGAGCGTTCATCGAGGTTTTGATGAATGAATACGAAAAATCATAGAGTTTTATTCAACTATTTCAACTAAATTACATCTAATGTAGTTCCCAAACGGCAGTCGATTGAAGTCCACATCAGAAAGATATCACAAAAGCATGCATACAAAATTCTGAAGACCAAAAAACAAGAGGTTTGAGATTGATTGATCACAGGTCACATGTATATTATTGTGTTATTTCTAATAAGATTGAGAAGTCTTGGCTCCCTAAAGTTGGCCAATAATTTGGTTTTTGCATCTGGTCTTACTAAATTCATATATGTGCACATCAAGACCCCATCAATACTAATCATTCATTCACCTGCCAATATGCTTATATTTATTTCAATTAGCTACAGCTGATATATATAGCTTAAGATTTACTCAAACTTCAAACTGCAAAAAAATCAACAAAATGGAACCAGAGAATGAGAACCCGAAAGATGAACAACCTATTAAGGTTGCAAAGCAAAAGAAGCTTGGTGGGATCAAAACGATGCCCTTTATCCTTGGTATGTACTCTTGAACCTCAAATTATATCTCATTAACTTTTTTAGTTCCTTTAGAACGGTACAAGAAGCTAGACTTGACCGCCTGAAACACTAGTTGAAATCTGTATGCTAATAACCATCTCAACATAATTCATTAGAACTTTATGTGGCTGCAATCTGAAAGAAATTTAGGTTAAAGAACACAACTTAAATAACTTTTGTCATACAAGAAGAATGTCGTAATTAACTTGTTCATCATGGTACTTCTGATTTGTTAAGATCTGATCTTTTAATATAGTATGGTGATGTTTGTTCACCAGCTAATGATTGTTCATAAAAATCGAATTAAAGGTCTATTAAAAAATAATATAACCAGTATCTATCATGACACCATCCTTATCCTTAATTTATTTCTTCTTTGACACAATATAACAAAATCAAGCTGTTTTCTTTTCTACAAGTCTTCGAATCATTAGTCAGATTATTATTATCGTTATCATTATCATTATGAACATATTATATATGAGAGTAACTAATATCAATACATCGGATCAAAGTACTTGTTTCTTAATTTCACAGCATATTCAAATATGAAATGATTTCTAAAAGCTGACAAACCTTTTGATAATTTCACAGCTAATGAGATATGTGACAGATTCGCGGCCACTGGTTTCCATGCCAACTTGATTACATACCTAACTGATGAACTTAACATGCCATTGGTGAAGGCATCCAACACCCTGACTAATTTCAGTGGCGTTGCTAGTTTCATGCCCATTATTGGTGCATTTATTGCTGATTCTTTCGCTGGTCGCTACTGGACCATCATCATAGCCTTGCTTGTTTATGAACTGGTTCAATTCTCATCATAATTATCTATCCGCACCAACACACGAAAAGGGCGTTTGAGATTGCTTTCATTTTAACAATTTATGCCTTTTGAAATAATCGATTAAACAGTTTGGCATAAGCAAACTGATTATTTGTAGAGTAAATTACAAAATGGTTCATGTGAAATAATGATTATTTATAGAAGACACGTTTTATTACGTTAACTCCATGACCATCTTAGAAAGACTAAAATACCCTTATGTTTTGACGAGGGACATAAGCTTAAATTAAGGGCATTTTACTCATTTAAAGAGGATCAGGGACTGACTGTTAATGTAACAAAATGAGCCTTCTATTTCTAGGGACTGAAAAATGAAAAAACCTTACCAAGGGACTAAAACTTAGAAAACGTTATACAACTAGATCCATTTTGTAATTTACTCTTATTTATAAAACATTGCCTGTTTCACTAACAGATAGACAAAATGCCCTAAGCAAATAAGTAGCTTCAATAGCAATCGCAAACACGCCGTTATATACATTATTCAAATCTTTGTCGATGTCTTTAATTCCTCAAATATGTCTATCTAACTCAGGGAATGATCATCATTACTGTATCAGCAGTATTGCCACAGTTCCGGCCACAACAGTGTCCCACCCAACTGAATTGCAAAGAAGCATCACAATCTCAACTATCAGTGCTCTATATCTCCCTCCTTTTAACGTCAATCGGGTTAGGTGGCACTAGGCCTTGTGTTGTTGCATTTGCTGCAGATCAACTAGATAATATGAAATTGAAAACTCAAGCGAAAAACTGGAATTTCTTCAATTGGTACTACTTTTTGTTGTCACTATCAAGCCTATCTGCAATAACACTGGTTGTGTATGTACAAGATAATGTTAGTTGGGGGTGGGGTCTTGGTATCCCAACAATTGCAATGGTGGTTGCATTTGTAATATTTTTAGTAGGCTCTCCCATTTATAAGAAATTAAAACCAGAAGGAAGTCCGTTTGTAAGACTTATTCAAGTGATTGTTGCTGCTATAAAGAAGAGGAAAGTTGAGGTACCATTAGATGATAAACTTCTATATGAGAACAAAGAACTCGATGCAAATATTTCTAAGGATGGACGACTTGTTCATTCCGATCAGTTGAGGTAATTACGATCGTCTAAAGTTTAAATAAGGTCATTGTACTATTTTAGAAAATCCATTTGGGTCGTGATGATTTTTTTAGCAAGCTTATTACACTTTCGATAACGTTTATTTGCATTATTCACTTCATTTTTACCCATTACAACCAATGACTTGTACGGATTTTTGAAAGATTACAATCAATAATATCAAATAGTTGGTTTTTTAAGTGACTCAACTGTATTTATTTTTTAAGTTCAGTTATGATTTTAGAAGTTTTTAAGAGTACAACTATCATGCTTTCCAAAAAAAGTTCAATGACCCAAATAGATCTTTTGAAAGAGTACAATGGCTCTCTAGTGCATTAGCCCTAACTTAGGTTCATAATGGTCATTGATTTTTGCTATCCATTCTTGAAGGTGGTTTGATAAGGCTGCTATAATAACCAAAGATGACACCACTCACCTTCTTTCAAACTCACCAAAACTGTGGCGAATTTCTACTGTCCATAGAGTCGAGGAACTCAAATCCATCATTCGAATTCTGCCAATTGTGTCAACAGGAATAATATATGTAATGGCGTATTCACACCAAAGTAGCTTCACCCTTATGCAAGCTCGGACCATGGACCGTCACCTAGTCAAAAGTAGCTCATTTGAAATACCTCCAGCTACTATGGCAGTCTTTGATGTCCTAGCCACAATTATTACCATTGCGTTATATGACCGTGTATTTGTCCCCTTTGCATCCCGCATTACGAAAAATCCTGCAGGAATCACATGTTTACAACGGATTGGTGTTGGCTTCATAATAAGCATTTTTGCAACATTTGTCGCATCATTTGTAGAGATTAAAAGGAAACATGTAGCACGAGATTACAACTTGCTTGACAAGCCAACAGAAATGATACCCATAAGTGTGTTCTGGTTGATTCCTCAGTATTCACTTCATGGAGTAGCCGGAGCATTCTTTCAAGTTGGTAAATTGGAGTTTATATATGATCAGTCACCCGAAAGTATGAAAAGCTCGGCATTGGCTCTTTATTGGACTGCAAATGGACTTGGGCAGTATGCTGGAACGTTTTTGGTGACTATGGTTCATAAGTATACTGCTGATCGGAATGGAAGAAATTGGTTGCCTGATAGGAATTTGAATAGAGGTAGATTGCAATACTACTACATGCTTGTAACTGGGATACAAGTAGTAAACCTTGTGTACTATTATATATGTGTCTGGCTCTATACCTATAAGCCCGTTGAAGAGATGGCAAAAACAACCGATGATGCAGATCTAGAATTAGTTGTAGATAGCATAGTAGTCGATGTAACAACTAAATAAATGTACTACATTTATTAGAAATTAGTCATCAACGAACGCATGTATTATTATCTAATGTCTAATTTCATTTCATGTATTTCAGCTTTCTAAAATAGAATCAAGTAATCTGCAGCTGTCACAAAATGGTTTATCCAGTAACAAATAAACATCAGAAGTGTGGTACTAAACTTTTCCATCAGTTTCATGCAACAAGTTCCATCGGTATCATCCGAGTCATTATCATTATTTCTTCCCATAAATCCTTTACACGTCTCCTCTGAATCCAGGGAAACATCTGTTCCTTTTTTCCTTGCTGATGTTGGAGAAATTGAACTCTTAACAACAAAACAGTTTTACTTTCCTACCAGCATAGATTCTCGCTTTTTTTGGATTTAGCACTAGTGTCAGTTTATAATTTTGTTACCTTTTCCTATTACCTTTCCATTAGCACTCCCCATACTACATATTTCATTCTTACTTTTCGAGCGCTTACTGTCCCTTTCAGGTACGGTTGGCCTTCAACCTTAGATTTTCTCTGCTTCTTACTTTTTGCATCTTCCTCTTCATCACTACTACTAATACTGTTACTTGAACTACTTCTATCCTCATCACTTTTTTATTCCGTTTGTGTCACTCGTCTGTCTTCACCTTGAGCATTTGATCTCGATTATGTATGTTCTCTTTCTGGAACTGAATTATTAGCTCTTATAATCCGAGTGATTTTCTCAAACACTTAACATTTTAACCACAAAGTCTTTGAAATTTTAAAAGATTGGAAAGTTATTTTTAATAATTTTCGGATATTCGAAAATTATGATATAATCAAATTTTGGATATCTAAAATTTCAAATTTTGACTTGGATATCAAAATCTGGTATGCGAAATTTTTGATATTCGATTTTGAACACCCCTAGCTGTAACTCTATCTCTATCTTCAAAGTCGATTAAAAACGAATTCAAATGACTTTTATCATTTTGATAAATCAAGACTTAATTCATGTTTATCCATTGGGCTCCTCATTGCATTCAGATAGTGATGTCGATTTCTTCTATATTTTGTGTTTTTGGTCTCGATTGTCTTCATCTTTATAAGAAAATTGATATATAGGATTAATTAAGCATATATATTTAAAAATGTGATTGGTAGATGAGAAAATGATTGGATGAGATTAGAAAAGAGAATAAGAAGAATACATGTGTCAAAAAGTGTATGATTAAGCATAAATTAGACAAATGTCTACTCAAACGTATATAGCATTACTCTTTTCAAAAATATTCATATAACATGTCTTCTACATTTTCCTCATTACTTTCTGCACTCATCAAAGAAGGAATGGGTTTTCTAATATTACCCGAGGGGTTTGACACTAAAATTACTACTTCATGGCGATTATAGACGTCAACGTTGTTTTCTAAAATTACCCATGTGAAGGGTTTTTGTGTGTACAATACACGTGGCTGGGGTACCATGTGAAGCAAATAGAAGATCACCCATAGCTCTTGAACTAAACATCATGATGCAATAATATATTATACAAAACAATTAAATATAAATAAAGTTAGGTTTAATAGAACCTACTTGTTAAGTTGTTCGGTATAATTAAATATCTGATCATTTTTTTTTAATCTTATATGATAACAACATCTAATTTGTAATAGGTCACTTTTTATAATCTTTGTAATTATTAACTTTTGTTTACTAAGTGTGTAAGTTCTTACGAACTTAGAGACATACGAACTAGTTCGTCTGGCCCTCAGATTACACAAGTTCGTAGGGTCTTGCTCGTACGAACTTAGGTATTATAAATGTATAGATTCATATGTTCGAAGCTAATAAGTTTTGTAATTCGTTTTTAAGTCAGAGCAGAGCAAGTTCAAATATTTTGTTAGTGTTTTGTCTTAGGTTGAATGTAATCAAAGTTTACGTTCAATAAAGCTTAATTTGTGTTCTTTACATATTCGTATTTACTTGTTGATTGTCGTTGTGTATATTTGAGGATTCCGCAGTCGAATATACTGATTACCTCGTGCATCCAATACCAGGGGAACCTACAAGTGGTATCAGAGCTATAAACGTTGATTCGTTTAAGGTTCAGGGTATTACTCGACAAAGAACAAGAGAATACGAAAGACTTTGACGTGAAAACATAAATCTTTACGTTTAAAGTTTTAAAGTTCACTGATATTCAAAATTAGAAGAGCCTAGATTCGAAGTTTTACGAATTAGGGTTGATCAGATTAATCGTACGGACTTGTTAAGTATCGTATGAACTTGTGTAGTTTCTTACGAACTTGTGATTTGTAAGTTCGTACGAACTTGCATCTTCGAACTTAACTCAAGTTCGTTTGACTTTTGTTGACTTGTGTTCTAACATTCTTAAGTTCGTACGAACTTACTTGTATTCGAACTTAGTCTAAGTTCATACAACTGTTGACTGTTTGACTTTCTTCTACGAACCTATCTCAAGTTCGTATACAGTAATTTCAAGATGTCATCTCTAAGCAAAGTGATTGAAATGGATCATGAAGTAGGTAAATCTGCTTCACCACCAAAACTCTTAAAAGCTGGAGACTATTTTTGGTGGAAAGATAGGTTTGAATCATTTGCAAAGTATAATGATGTTAAGATGTGGATCTGTATCAATGACGGGTATGACGCACCGACATATGAATTCGAAGCAAAACTTGAAGTTTATTCATATTCAACGATGAAGGAGGATGACCAAAAGATGTACGAAGCAGAAAAAAGGCGTTATCTGCTCTCACCATGTGTCTACCACAAGAAATTAAACATACTTTCAAAGAATACAACTCTTCTAGAGAGCTCTGGTTAGCTTTAGAGAAGAGCTTTGAAGGTAATGAGCAGATCAAAGAAAGCAGGTTGACTTGCTTACAAAACACTTCTATGTTTTTAAGCATTTGAAAAATGAATCATTTGAGGATATTATCACACGATATTATCATCTGATGACTGAGATGGACAATATCGGACTTAAATATACTAACACTGTGAAAAACAACAAACTTCTGGAAGTGTTACCTCCAAAGTGGGATATATACATTTTGATGATAAAGGAGAGCAGAGAATATAAAACATTAACGACATCATTTTATTCGTGACTGTGCTGAAAAACAGATGATTAAATTAGTTAAAATTCCCACAGACGATAATCTAGCCAACCTATATACTAAGGCTTTTGATAGATCTCGTTTTGAGTTATTAGTCTAACTAAATGGGATGATTAATCCTGAATAAGACATCTCCTTTATGAACTTCTATCTAGGTGTTAGTTAGTTTATATTTTTAGTAACTTCCTATTTTTAGTGAATTTCTACATTTAGTAACTTTCTATTTTTAGTAAGTCTGCAAAAAATTACAAAAATGTGTGAGGTCACTGTGCTAATGCAAAGAAATGATGAAAACATTACTCATGCCTAGAACATTATTATGTGTGGCTTTAAGATGTAGTACGTAGAAAGTATAATGTACCTTAAAAATAACAACGTGGCTAATAGCTTCATCATATGAAATATCAGTAGGCATACGACATAATTGTTCTCAGGTACTCAAACATAAAATCTAATAAGGCGATTATTCTGTGCCAACTCTATTGTAAGTCCCCTGGGGCTCGGATCTACGGGGTAAACTTGTTTATACGAGTGCGGAATCCTCACATAAACATAAAAGATAACAAACGAGTAATACAAATGGGTAATTATCACTTTTATTGAATATTCGAACTTACACAGAATATTCGAACTTACAACTCCGAACCTAACTCTCAAAAACCTCTGTTTCTGAAATATTCGGACATGTGTATATATAGACAACTAAGTTCGTACAAACTTAGGCACTTTCTAAGTTCGTACCTATTCTAAGTTCGTACGAGCCTACAAAATACACATACAAAACTTAAGTTAACGCTTACAACGATTAACAAAATGACTTCTAAACCTAACTATTAGAAACTAGAAGTTGTTGTCACAAAACATACACCAACAGACTCCCCCTTGACAATAGCTCTAGTTTCGATGCACCAACAGACTCCCCCTTTACAATAGCTCTAGTTTCACCGGAGATGTTGTCACTCGAGTTGTCTTCGATCTTGATTATGTTAACCTCTTTTGTCTTCATGTATATAACACATTTTCGACAAAGACTTCAACACCTTCTGACATCTTCAATCTTCATGTCTCTAACTATCTCTGTAGCTTCTAACATCTTGATTAGATCATATCATACACCCTCAACAACTCTTGTAGCTTCAGAGTCACCCTTGGAATTTCATCTTTTGCAGATCTTAACTCCTCTAGGTCTATCACTACGATTCACCTTCAGACATTTCTTCATTTTCTGAACTAGACTTCTGTAGGTATTCTTTAACTCAGATTTATCACTATGTATCTGTCTCTGTTAGATTGACTAAACTCACCCTTAACCTATGCAAGCATACAAGGTCTTCCAGTTGAAGAGCTAGGCAGCTAAAATTGTTTGGTCACTAGGATCATCGTCTCTGTCTCTGTCACAACACATCCTCTTTACAACTAGTCTTCACCCCCTGCCAGGCTTCTCCCCCTAAGCTACCACGCTCTTCAACAAGGGATCTATCTCCGCCTAAGCTATGGTGAAAAAGTTGTAATAGGTTTGGTTGGAATTGTTGTTGTTGGTGCATGTTTGGTGACAACAGCTCTTGTTTTGTAATAGTTAGTTTTGTTATTAGTTTTGTAGTTAATAAATGTATTTAGTTATTAACTTAGCCTTTTTAGTATTTAGTTTGTAGGTTCGTACGAACTTACATGTTCGTACGAACTTACATGTTCGTACGAACCTAGGAAGTTCGTACGAACATGTAAGTTCGTACGAACCTAGAACCAGTAAAACTTACTGGGTATAAATACTAAGTTGTAATATTTTATTTGTACGCTTTTTAATCAGTTATATTCGAATTTACAGTGCTATCTTCGAATACCTACGAACATACACTGAAAACACTTGCAATCTACTTGTTTTATTGTTGCTATTGTATATTAAACTATGCCGCAATCTAATACACATTGTAATCCCGTTTGGATCCGTTCAAAAGGACTATTAATTGGTATCAGAGCCCTCTTTCTTTGGTTCGAGATTAGATAAACACTAAGAAAACAAGATTTTGAAGTGTTTAGGAAGATAAAAGTTGTACTTTCGGCTTCCTTGAGTGTTAGTGATTCAAAATCTTCTAGTTTCATTCATTTCCATCGGCTAAATCATTCTAGATCTGAGATTTTGCTCAGATTTGAGTTTGAGCAGCAAGTTCGTACAACACAGAAAGTGTCGTACGAACCTACCCAAAATAGCCTTCGAACCTAGCCAGCTATAAGTTCGTACGAACCTACAGCTTCAAACCTGCTAAGTTCGAACATTTGAATTCATACGAACCTAGATAGTCTTCGAACCTATAAGTTCGAATTAATCTAAGTTCGTACGAACCTAGGGGTTTGACTTCTGTTGACTTTTTTTTTTTTTTTTGTGACATTTTTGATTTGGAGTACTAGCGTTGTGTTTAACTTTTCAAATATGTCTAACTTAAGCAAGATGATCGAAATGGATCATGAAGTTGGTAAATCCACTTCACCA
Organism: Logfia minima; assembly: GCA_963921325.1. NCBI lineage: Eukaryota > Viridiplantae > Streptophyta > Magnoliopsida > Asterales > Asteraceae > Logfia > Logfia minima. Next base: position 18,796,953 of record OY992763.1, on the reverse strand, counting down.
CCGAAACTTCTCAAGGCAGAAGATTATTTTCGGTGGAAGGATCGGTTTGAATCATTCGCCAAGTACAACGATGTACGCATGTGGATTTGTATTAAAGATGGTTATGAAGCACCGACTTACGAATTGAAGGCAAACCAAGAGTAGTGCAGTATTCATCTTTAAAGGAGGAGGAACGCAAGATGTATGAAGCAGAAAATAAAGCATTGTCTGCTCTTACTATGTGTTTGCCTCAGGAAATCAAACACACGTTTAAAAAATTTGACCTATCCAGAGAGCTATGGTTAGCTCTGGAAAAGAGGTTCGAGGGTAATGAGCAGATTAAGGAGGGTCGTGTTGAGTTGCTCACAAAGCAATTCTATGTGTTTAAGCACATGAAGGATGAGACATTAGAAGAGATTATCACCCGATACTATCATCTAATGACGGAGATGGAAGGCATTGGCCTTAAATTCTCAGACACCATGAAGAACAACAAACTTCTAGAAGCTTTACCTACAAAGTGGGACATATACACTTTGATGGTGAAGGAGAGTTTAGACTATAAGACTCTCTCACTTGATGAAGTAATTGGTAAACTTCGTGTGTATGACCTTAGCATGCAAAGAAAGGAAACTGGATCCGATCAGGTTCAGGATCCAAGCGTTTACCATGGTAAACGATCTGATTCAATTGCATCAACTAGCAATGGGGTCACAGCATTCTTCACTGGAACTGTTGAAACAGACTCGGCTGTCAAAAATTCTGACAGCAATGTTCGTTATGTAGCATCCTCGGACAACTCCAACAATGACAGGAATCCACAACAATCTGGGACAACTAGTGGATTCAAGTCGATGTCCATGAGTGTCAAATCAGCTGAAGATGAAGTAGCCCTACTTGCATCTTTTATTACCACAACTGAAAATTTTATCAAGGGCAAGGTCACAGATCCAAGTTTGATTAATGAGGACTATGATCAATTATATCCTGAGGATTTAGAAGAAATGGATCTACAGTGGCAAATGGCCATGATAGCTAGGAGGGCTCAGCGGTTTATGAACCGTACTGGAAGAAAGTTCATTGGAGGTAAAGTTGGATTTGATAAATCTAAAGTAAAGTGTTATAACTGTGACGGTTTCGGACACTTTGCAAAGGAATGCCAACGACCAAAAAGGGAACAATCTTCAAGCAATATCGGTCAAAGGTTCACAAATGTAGGGACATCAAGTGACAACCATAGCTCAAGGAGTTTTACAAGCTCTAGAGCACTTGTGGTTCAAGCACATGATGGATCATACGACTGGAGTGCTATGACTCAAGAATCTCAAGCCTTCATGGCCTCGATTGAGGAAGTAAGAGGAGATGATAAATCAGAGTCAGACGCTGGAGAGGGCTTGGAGGATAAAATGGAGATTGATACCGCAGCTTCAGAGACTAGACTGGTTCAATTGAAGCCTACAGAACACATGAGTTCAGAAGATTTCATAGCCTACATGGCCAATCTGGATGCTGAAAAGCAAAAGGTATTTCTAAACTTAGACTTAGTTGTTAAAGCATGTGTTTTATGTACAAATTTTCAGGTACAAGCTGAGGAACTGATCGATTCATCTAGCTCGATCACAGCTCAGCTAAACTCTTTAAAAGAAGAAAATGCATTCTTAAAATTAAGAAATTCTGAGCTTCTAAATAAGGTTAAGTCTGACAAAGAGGACTTGAGAGTTTTGAAAGAAAAAGTTAATGAGCAAAGTCAGATCATTGACCTGGCTCACGAACATGTTCTTGACATAACAAAACAGTCCTCTGAAAAGGAAAAAGAGCTCGCTGATGCAAAAGTTAGGATTGCAGAATTATACAAAAAACTTGAATTAAGAAAATTCTCAATCGAAACTTTGGATAATATGATGAGTTCACAAAAATAGCCGAGAGACCTTCGAGGGATGGCGTATACTGAATCCCCTCCTCCATTTAACCATAGCCATTCATCTACAACTGATGAATCTGAGCAGTTACCTGCTAGTGATTCTGTAGTTTACTCAGCAGTTCCCGGTTTCATACAATTTGTGAGACCCGAGAAAGCTGAAATAGCTACTAAATCTGAATCAATATCATCTGACACTTTAATGCCATCCATCTCTGAACTAAAAATAAATGTTATACCAATGGATGAATGTGAAAAGGAAAGTGTCACAGAGAAGGTAAAGACCACAACTGAATCTGTTTTACCCAGATCTGAAAAGGATAAGGGTAAAGAGGTGGAAACTATCTCACTTCCAAGTTTGCCAAAGTTGGATAAATCAACGGTTCAAAAGGCCCCGAAAAAGGCCTTAGTGAAGCGTTCTTGTTTCGTGTGTCATGAAAAGGGACATGTTGCAAGTATTTGTCCAACAAAGGGCAAAAGTGGAAAGACACATGTGAAAAAGGACCAATCACCTGTGAAATTCGTTTCGTCTCCAGAAAAGAAAACTCTAGTTCCCGAGACGACTTGTGTAAGTGATAGAATGGCTAGCTGGTTCTCAAAATCAATGAATACACATGAAGCTAGCTCCTCTGGGAGAATTGGATTGGGTTATAAGAGAACGTTAAGTACTCAGAAAACTCGAACTGATCAGAAATCTGTTAAGTTCACGACTAATGATGTGTCTAGGAACAATACTCCTTCAAGAGGAGGGTTTCATGGACAGTCATCCAGGTCGAAAACTCCACAGAGATTTAATACTGCAAATAATCGTTTTTCTAACCCAAATAGTAATAATAGGAATTATCATAATTCGAATTATAACTATCCTAACGTGTTTAGATCTACGTCCAACCCAGACCAGTAAATCCGAGACTTTTTCAGAAGTCTCCGGAGAGAAAGTCTAGTAGGAGTTCCTCCCATACTCAAACGAATGCGACTCTCAAAGCATCCACCTCTAATTCAAAGAGTAATGGATACTTAAAAGAATTTACATTCGTGGATGAGAATGGCAGACCCAAGACCGTCACGGCTTGGGTCCCCCTTGATGACTAATCTTTTTTAATTTGTGTGCAGGAGTTAATCAGACGTGCTGCCAACTGGTGGTATGTGGATAACGGTTGCTCAAGGCACATGACGGGGGAAAGGCAGCTTCTTGTGGATTTCATACACAAGAAGGGAGGATATGTGAACTTTGCTGGTGAGAAAGGCGGACAAATCACGAGATATGGTACTGTAACAAATGGAAAATTTAAGCTAGAGCAAGTCAAATATGTTGAGGAGCTGAAGCACAACCTGATGAGTGTATCTCAGATCTGTGACAAAGGACATCCTGTCCATTTTACGGATAGAGAAGCACTCATCTTGAAACCTGGATTTGTCATTCCAGAAGAGTGGATTGTCATGAGGGCTCCAAGAAGAAATGACACTTATGTCATGGACATGAGTGTTACTGATTCATTCCAGGAGTCGACATGTATAATATCAACCGCATCTGAGTCTAATTCTCAGTTGTGGCATCGAAAAATGACACACTTGCACTTTAGAAAAATGAACTATATAGTCAAAAATGGTCTAGTGCTAGGTGTACCAGTGCAGAGATTTGGGCTAGAGGACAAATGTGTGCCTTGTCAAAAAGGCAAACAACATAAGAAACCTCATAAGTCAAAAACTCAAAATTCCATTGCCTCACCCTTTGACCTTCTTCATATGGATCTATTTGGTCCTGTGAACGCAAGGAGTATAGGCGGTAAACATTACTGCCTAGTTGTCACTGATGACTTCTCGCGTTTTTCTTGGGTATTCTTTTTGGTAACCAAGGATGAGACAGCAGAAATGCTGATGACATTCTTTACCTAGATTGAACATCAATTTGGACGAGGTGTGAAGAAAATAAGAAGCGACAATGGCTTAGAGTTCAAGAACTCGGTATTGAACGTCTTTTGCTTAAGCAAAGGAATTCAACACCAGTTCAATGCACCTTATGAGCCACAGCAGAATGGTGTCGCTGAAAAAAAAAATCGTACCTTGATTGAAGCAGCTAGAACAATGCTGGCTGATTCAAAGCTTCCCGTCATCTTCTGGGGAGAAGCAGTGAATACATCTTGTCATGTACTTAATAGGGTTTTAACCGTTAAGAAGCTAAACAAAACGTGTTATGAGCTCCTAAATGGTAGAAAACCAAACCTGACTGGTCTTGAACCCTTTGGTGTTCAATGTACCTTATTAAAGACCAAACATCAATCAAAATTTGGTGAGAAAGCTGACGAAGGATTATTCCTAGGTTATGAAGCTGGATCTCCAAACAAAAGGGTCTATAATAAGACAACTGGCAGAGTTGAGATTGTATATAATATACAAGTCACATTTTATACTCCAGCTCTACAAACTGGACTAAAATGGTTATTTGACTATAATGTTGTCTTCAAGTCATTCAATCTTCCGTTCCTAAGTGAAGCTGACACTTTGGGATTGGAACAAGTTGTTCTAGATGATGGTGAAAACAATAAGTTTCCACCAAGATCTAGTATTCCAATTTCGGAAGATGCAAATGATAAAGGGAAAGAAACCATGGTCGATCCTATTGCGAATACTGATTCAAATCTGAATAACACTCCATCTTCTTCAAAGGTTACAGATCCTGTGCACGAAATTGCAGAGGATGAAGTATCACCTCAGTGGGAGATTGGATCAAATCTAGGATCTGACTTACCGGTTGACTCTACAGTCTCAACTCGTGTGAACAAGTATCATCCGATTGATAATATCATTGGTGATCCAAGTTCTAGAGTAAAGACTCGCAGAGAAATATCGGATAACAATAGTCTATATGCATCGATTCAAGATACTGGCATCATGCATAAGTGTCTGTTTAGCTGTTTCATTTCTCAAATTGAGCCGAAAAATGTCCAAATGGCTCTTAAGGATAATTCCTGGGTAGAAGCTATGCAAGAGGAGCTTGATCAGTTCAAGAAGCTCAAAGTATGGGAGCTAGTTGATCTACCAAAAGGGGAATATGCAATAGGCACCAAATGGGTGTTTAAGCGCAAACGTGATGACAAGGGTGTTGTAACTCGCAACAAAGCCAGATTAGTAGTTCAAGGATTTAATCAGCAGGAAGGGATAGACTATACAGAGGTGTTTGGACCCGTAGCAAGGTTGGAAGCAATTCGATTGTTTCTGGCATATAGTGCGCATAAAAGAATCAGAGTCTATCAACTTGATGTAAAGAGTGCCTTCCTATATGGTAAAGTTCAGGAACTTGTGTTTGTCCAACAAGCTCCGGGGTTCATTGATCCAGACTATCCAGACCGAGTCTATAAATTAGACAAGGCTCTGTATGGACTGCATCAAGCACCTAGAGCGTGGTATGGGACACTATCTAACCATCTCTTAGAGAATGGTTTCAAGAGAGGGCAGATAGATTGTACACTGTTCATCAAATGGCAAAAGGAGGATTTCCTACTTGTTCAAGTATATGTCGATGATATCATTTTTGGATCATCTGATGAGAATATGTGCAGAGACTTTGAACAAGTCATGAAGCGAAGATTTGAAATGAGTGCGATGGGGGAATTGAATTTCTTCTTAGGATTACAAGTTGATCAAAAGAAGGATGGATTCTTCATACATCAGACGAAGTATGTTCATGAAATGCTCACGCGTTTCAAGATGACATAAAGCTCGTCATATGGTACTCTGATTCAATTGAACCACAATCTTGGACTAGATTCTGAAAGTACTGAAGATGTGGATCCCACTCAATATCGGGCCATTATTGGTTCTCTCATGTATCTAACCACTTCTAGACCAGATATAACATTTGCAGTCTGTTTGTGTGTGCGCTTTCAATCTAATCCTAAGGAATCGCACATGAAAGCAGCAAAGAGAATTTTGCGTTACCTTAAGGGAAAACCTAAGTTAGGTCTTTGGTATCCCTCGGGAGGCAATTTTGACTTCGTTGCTTATACTGACTCAGATTATGGAGGTTGTAACCTGAATAGGAAATCTACCACAGGAGGTTGTTAGTTATTAGGGGGTCGCATTGTCTCATGGCAATGTAAGAAACAAACCTCGGTCGCAATCTCAACCTGTGAGGCTGAGTATGTGGCAGCCGGTAGTTGTTGTTCACAAGTATTGTGGATACAATAACAGCTGCGCAACTATGGTTTGAATTTCACTAACACTCCTATTATGATTGAAACATAGTAAGACGAAACACATTGAAATAAGACATCATTTCATTCGTGACTGTGCAGAAAAACATTTGATTAAATTAGTTAAGGTCATAACTGATGACAATCTGGCTGACCTTTATACAAAGGCATTTGATCGGTCTCGGTTTGAGCTTTTACTCCAACTAAATGGGATGAGAAATCCTGAGTAAATTTTTCCCACAAAGAATTCTGTATTTTTTTCTATTTCTTAGGTTATTTTACTTTTTTATCTTTGAAAAACAAATAAAAATTTGAGGGTAACTGTTCTAATTGCAAAGAGATGATGAAATCTTTACCCATGCCTAGAACATTTTATATGTGTGGCTTTTAGATGCAGGACATACACAGTAAATGTACCTAAAATGTAACGTATTTGATAGCTTCACATGATGATGTATTGGTAGGCATTAGGCAAAATGGTTTTCAAGTACTAAATCTATACTAAATAATACGATCTTTTCTGTGAACTCTTTAATTTGATGTATGGCTTAAGTCTTAATTCTTAGGAGATAGATCGTACCTGAATGCTTGATATTGGATATAAAATAAAAATAAATCATCTGGGGGGTTCACTGACTGGGTCTTCTGCTACATCTAGAAACATGCTGACCTAGATTCAATCAGTGTTTTCTTACACCGGAACAAACTCGACCGCGAAACAAGAATACTGTTTTCAAGGTCTCTAGTCAAACTAAGTCGCTCTGTTGTACGAAAGTACAGACCTGTCACCTCTGGTTTGATTTTAGATGTGTTTGCTTCTAACCCTAGTCTCGTCTTATCGTTGAAACATGTACATATGTACATTGCTGATAAAGCAAAATGACTCGACTTTAAAGATGACATAAAAAATTCAAAATATCCAATACATGCTATTCTTGTTTGTCTAGATCTTAAGGGTATATCAAATGTAAGATACACAGGAATTCGTGAACAATAATCTAATAAGTCCTTGAGAATTCTGACTGTCGAATGCTTAAGTGGACAACAATACCGATAATCGTTGTGATCTATAATTTACAAAAATAATAATCAAAGGAATAAATGAAAATTCCTAACTGTGTACTGCTCTCATCATGGCTAATTCGATCTTTGTATCAGTGACACTCGCAAAAAGATTGTACTTTTCAACATATGAACAATTTCATATTCGCATATTTCATTTTATGTTATTTTTAAGTGTTTAAATAAATAAATGAATAAAAAGTTCTTCGTTTTTGGGAATTATTTACATTTTGTTCGATTAATTGCTCAAACCTTGATCAATGAAGTGTCTATGTATTTCGGTCATTGCCTTTTGTTTTAAAATTGAAAAAGTTTCACTTTTTAATTTTAAAATTCTAAGTTCGTACGAACTTAGAGAGTATGTTCGAAGTCTAAGTTCGTACGAACTTAGCCTTGGGGTATAAATAGGTCAACTTTCAGTCAAACCTCACTTTTTCAAAACCCTAAGTTCGTACGAACCTACCCAGATCCTTCGAACTAATAGTCTGCGAACTTACCTTTTTCAAATTCAAATCTTTTTTGGAACCGTTAGTGTTCATCACTATCATATTGTGCATCTTTGTAAGTCATTTATTCATGATTTGCACAACTAAATCTATACACATTCAGATTTAAGTTAGTTTTTAGCAAAACAAACTTAAAATTGATGTGTTATGGTTGCTTAAGCCTATACGCATGTAGGCGCCACTTCCTCAAGTGGCTGATTGCGGTTTCATTAACAAAATTTTTGAACTTAGTTTTTCAGTTCATCCGTTCGAACCTACATGTTCGTACGAACCTAGCCAATGTAAGTTCGTACGAACTTAAGTTTGACTAGGTCAAACCGTAAGTTCGTACGAACATACAAGGGCAGTAAGTTCGTACGAACTTATAAGTTCGTACGAACCTACTATGGTTTGAATTCTGAAAAAAATTTTAAGATTGATTTTAATAGTAGAATCTTGCTTGCAGGGTTCTTAATTACTTATGTCTATTATTTAACATTATTACTTGTTATTTTTGGTGTGTTTGTGTTTCGTTTTACGGAAATGGCTGATCTTGTGCGTGAGTTCAATAACAAGCACAACGTGGCAGTTTCTTTTGATCTTGCCAATCCTGTGACCGCACCGTTTCGAGGCATGCTGGAATTTCTCATGCGCTCGCGTGTGTTCTTTGCACTCAGTCATTCGCCGACATTGAGGTTTCCTTACCTCAGTCAATTCTGGGCGACGGCAGTTCACGACTGTGTGCCTCAGCCACCGGTGATAAGGGCAACAGTGAATGGGGTCGATATCGAGTTTACTGCTGAGTTTCTGCGACAAGTGTTGCAGCTGGGGACTGAAGAATAGGAAGACGGTCCCACGACTTTTCCTCTTGAGATGCGTGCAGGCGCGTTTCAACGCATGGGTTATGTGGGAGATGTTACCCATACCCAATACACCAAGAGCTTGGTGTACGGACAATGGCGGTACTTAATGCACATCTTGCTGGTATCTTTTGGTCCGAAGAAGGCAGGATTCGATACAATGAATCACAAGCTACAATCAGGGATGATTTCCCTTGTTTACAATAAGCCGTACTGCTTCTCTCAATATTTTTTCGATGAAATGGTGCAGCAGATCAAGGGGAGCGTCAAGGAGCATTTCATTCTATACCCTCGATTTGTTATGATGGTGCTGAATGCATTAATTCCAAATCTTCCGGCCATCGACCCGGTTGTTCATCTGATGCCAGTTGATAAGAAGATCTTTGGTCACTGTCTCAGTCACAACAAGAGACGTGCTATTGCTGACAGGCCTCAAGACGTGCCATTGTTTGGGGCAATCATTGATGTTAACTATCAGGCTCCACCAGATCATGGTTGGTTGGATGTGCCTATGCCCCAGGTAGCTGCTGAGGTTCATGCTCACGAACCAGAGGCGGCACTTGCACAAGCAGAAGTAGCTGCTGATGAGCCACAACAGGAGATGGTTGAGGAACTCCTGCACCAGATTGAGCATCCTGCTGAGGGAGAACAAGTTGATGCTAATGTTGCTGCAAATTTAGTCAGAGAGGTCATTCAAGGCGGTGCAGGGACAAGTGCTGCGAATTCTACCTCTAAGATTCCATTTGATGACGTTTTTAGAGACACGGGGTCTCCACCTACTGTTGAAGTTGATCAGGCTGCAGCTCCTGATTCTGAGGCTACAGAATCTGATGATGATGATGATAGTGATGATGATGATGATGCGGACCGCCCTATGATTGGGTTTCTTGGGTCTAAGGGGGTGTTGATTGACCCTAAGGCCGCCCGGGAGAAGGAAAAGGGCAAGAGAAAGGTCAAGGAGGATGATGAATATGTTCCTGGGGACTCCGACGATGAATCTGAACCAGAACAGTTCAGGCTGCAGGCACGCAAGCGCCAGCGTCCAATTGGTGTGGTTATTGGAGCGGGTGGTTCTGCTCCTACGATTGTCACACCTACACCACCACCCATTGCTCCATCAACAGTACAACAACCACCATTTACCTCTACAACCACACCACCCACACCTTCTACTGCCCTTCCTACGACTCAACCCACCCAATCTGTTCCCAACCCGGCTGCTCTTCTCTCCGATCCGGACAAGTTTACCTATCTTGAGGGCCAGATCACTAGCCTGATGGATATGGTGACTGCTTTGACTGTTGTTGTTACAAGCCAGGAAGTTCGAGTCACAAATCTGACAGCTATTAATGAGCGCTTAGAGAAGAACCTTGAAAAGGTAGAAGATCAAGTGCGGCTAAATGAGGTCACTATCTTCCAAACGAAGCGCCAGTCGCTCAGGGGGGATAAGACAACAGGATGCAAGGAAGATGAGCTGAGACTCAAAGCTGATAATGACCGTGACGATGATCCAAGTGCACCCAAAGAAGGTGAGCTGCCTGGCTCTTCATCTAGAGTGCAAGGTGCAGTTATAGCTCAGGAGGAGTCTGGTCAAGGTTCTGGTGTGAGCGGATCTGGACAAGGTGCTTCAAAGCCTCAAGAAGAGATTGAACTATCTGGAGGGTGGAACAAAGAGTCCAGTGAGGCACAAGCAGAAGGGTCAGACTGGAGCAAGAAAATCGAAGAAAAAACGGATCAGAAAGGTGGTTGGGGAACAGAATCAGGGTCTGGTGTTGGTGCAGTGGCAGAAGGTGGTGGCAGCCAGATCTCATAATGGGGTGCAAAGAATGAAAACGAAGTTGAGAAGGCTAGTAGTGAATCTGAGCAGACTCCAGTGAATCTAGCTGAGACAGAAACCATCGAAGCATTACTTGGCTTAGATCAATTTGATAGTGATGGGTCAGAACTAGAAGAAGGAGAGATCCTCAGTACAGGTGTTGCAGACTGGAAGTCAGATGAAGAGACTGTTCAAGATACAGATGTTGATATAGATGAACATGTCGTGCCCAAACAACCTGTGACTGAAGTGATTATAGAGTCTGAAGCCGGTGAGAAAGTGTTAGATCGCAAGGACATAGAGTCAGATGATGATGAGGTCCTTGATGATGAGACAACTGAAGAACCAGAACTGTCCAGAGCTGAAATGAAAGCCTTATGGTTCAAGAAGACAAAAGGAACCGGAAATAAAGTTCAAGGATGATATTCGGGTCAAGGGGGCAGTAAAGTTGAGTAAAGACATCATAAGTTGGTTTTATGACAGTGAACTAAAACTGTTCATAATTAAAAGATATGATGGAATTCAGTACTTGAGAAGAAAACTGAAAGCATTCAGCTCGCTGCCGAAGATCGAACTGAAGGAACTGGCCTGGATTGACTTGGTAAATATCAATAATGATCCTTACGCCGGGACTCTAGAGAGAATCATTAAGCGTGAAGGAAGAACGAATAATTTCGTTGATTTAAAACCAAGATCAGGTAAAAGAGTTCCCGACTTGACCAGGATTGATCCAACTACAAACAAGCCGTGGATGAAAATGGTTTATAAACCGGTCAAGTGCTTGAAAAGAGTTCCTTTGAAGAAAATGCCATAGCAAATTCTTGGAAATCTCAAGTGGTGGTATATGGACAGTAAGACAGCTGAAGTAGTCATGGAGGATGCTGATGAGAAAGAGCTGTTGAGAGTTTATGACAGTTTACATCTGGTAAACTTGTCAAAAGATGACCTAATGAAGCTTCATGAGAACAAGATCTTATACCGAGATAGTTGGAGGCATGAAGGCCGAAAATATCAGAGGGTCGTCAAAGTGTGCATTGAGAAAGGCTTATGGGCTGAGAGTCGACAGAGTTGATCATATTAGCCATAATGCGTACGATACACAGTTAGGAATTGAATTATTCCTTGGTTATTATGTATGTAATTTATAGTTCACGACGATTATCGGTATTGTTGTCCACTTAAGCAGTCAACACTCAGAATTTTCAAGTACACATTTAGTTATTGTTCACGATTAACTATGTATCTCACATTTGATATACCCTTAGAATCGAGAAAGTCCAGAATTCCATGTAATGGATGTTTTTCGATTTAAATTCATCTCTAAAGTCAAGTCCTTTATATTAAGAGCAATGTACTTTTGTACATGTGAAGACACTAGACTAGGGTTAGAACCTAACAAATCTAAAATCAAACCAGGGGTGACAGGTCTGCACTTTCGTACAACAAAGCGACATAGTTTGACTAGAGACCTTGAAAATGGTATTCTTGTTTCTTGGTCGAATTTGCTCTATTTTTAGGATACACTGACTTAGTCTAGGTCAACATGTTTCAAGATGTAGTAAAAGAAACAGTCAGTGAACCCCCCAAATGAATTGGTTTATATTTATCCAATAACATGTATTCAGGTACACTCTATCTCCAAAGAATTAAGACTTAATGTCATACATCAAAATAGAGACTGCACAGAATAACCGTATTATTTTATATTGATTTGGTACTTGAAAACTGTTATGTTAAATGCCTACCAATACATCGTGTGATGAAGCTATTAGTTACGTTTAGATTTAAGGTACTTTTTACTGTGTATGTACTACATCTAAAAGCCTCACATATAATAGTGTTCTAGGCATGGGTAATGTTTTCATCATTTCTTCGCGTCATCACATTAACACTCATATTTTTTATAGGTTTTCCAAACTAACTGAAAATTCTAAGAAATAAAGATAGATAAAAGTTCTTAAGGGAGATATGTCACTCATGATTTGTCATTCCCGCGATGTGGACTAACAATTCAAAACTTGATTTATCAAAAGCCTTACCATACAAATCAGCTGGATATCATCCCATATTTGATCTTATCTCCCCCTTCGTCGCTACGTCTTCTGCTGAACTTGTAGCCTCTGAAGTCTGTATTCCTGCACACTAGATAAAAACATTAGTTCCAAAAGGGACCTAGGCCACCACGGACTTGGATCGACCATTCTCATCAACAAATGTAAATTCCTTCATATATCCATCTCGCCTTTCAGGTGACTTGGATACTTTGGAATTCTCACTTGTTGGGGAATGGGAGGAACCACTAGACCTACTATCAGGAGACTTTTGGAAAAGACTTTGATTGACTGGCCTTTGGTTTGAAGAATATCTAACCCTAGATTTATAGTTATAATTCGAATTATGAAAATTCTTATTACTACTACCCTGGTTAGAAAAACTTTTGTTGGGGTTGTTAAAACTTGTTGAAGGTTTCGACCGAAATGATTCTCTACTTGAGCTTCCTGTTTCAGGAGAACTGCTCCTTGGATTGTCGTTTGTCGAAACTCTTGATTTCTTATATGGACACACACTTGCTATATGTCCTTTTTGATGGCACGTGAAGCACGAACGCTTCTCCCAGGCTTTCTTTTGAGCCTTGAGAATCGCTTGGTGTACCAATTCAGTTTGTTTACCTTTTTCATTTTTATCCTTAAAATCTTCTATTTTAGGTTTAACAAACTCAATTTTAGTTTTTGACTCTTCATTGGTCCCTGACTCAGCTCTCTCTAACTTAACAAATTGTATTAACCCAGGGAATGCTGATTGATTGAAAGAGTCATTGACAGTTGACAGCTCAGTTTCATCAGATGTAGAATTATAATTATGATTAAATGGAGGAGGGGTTTCAGTGTAACCCATTCCCCTGTAATCACTTGGCTATTTCTGAACACTTAGTAGATTATCTAAAGTTTCGATTGAAAATCTTCTTAGTTCTAGTTTTCTAATAAGATCTGCAATCCTAACCTTAGTGTCTGCTACTTCTTTTTCTTTATTTGCAGACTGTTTAGTTAAATCCAAAGCATGCCGACGAGCTAAGTCAATTATTTGACTCTGCTCATTCACTCTGTCTTTTAAAACTTTTAAATCCTCTTTATCAAATTTAGCTTTATTAACTAACTCAGAGTTTCTAAGTTTTAAAATTTTGTTTTCTTCTTTTAAAGCATTTAGCTGAGCCGTCATCATATTAGATGATTCAATCAAATTCTCAGTCTACTCTGCAAAGTTAGTACATAAAACACAAGCATTAACTACAGAATCTAAGTTTAGAATAACCTTATGCCTCTCAGCATCCATGTTGGCCATATATGCAATGAAGTCCTTTGTACTCATAGTATCAGTTGACTCCAATCTTATAACCCTGGTCTCTGAAGCAGGTAATTCTCTCTTAGTCTTCTTCTCACTAGCATCCTTTTGATCTGCCTCATCAATTGTGGTCACGAATTCCTGAGGTTCTTCAACATGTGTACTCCAATCATATGAACCGTCATGCGTTTTAGTAACCAAGGCTCTGGAATGTGTACTATTCCTTGAGTATTGATCACTAGTGGACGTCCCTTGATGTGAGTCAACCCTACTCTCTTTGATATGTGCATCATACTCAAATCTCTTCTCTAAAGCTACCCAGAGCTCTCTAGAAAAGTAGCAACGTGTGAAGGTATGTTTAATTTCATGAGGAAGACACTTAATGATAGTAGACAACGCCTTGTTCTATGCTTCATACATCCTTTTGTCTGCCTCCTTCATCCTTTCGTACGAATAAAGCTTACGCTTCCCTTCGAATTCATAAGAAGGTGTATCATACCCTTCACTTAAACTTATCTCTCCACCCGAAGTAATCTTCAGCTAAAAGCTTTGGTGGTAAAGTATGATCCATTTCTAACATTTTGTTCACATTTGACATCTTGAAAGAGTGTATACGAATTTGAGGTAAATTTGTAGTAGAAAGTCAACTAACGTCAAGTTCACTCAAAACACAAATTTCCCTCCAAAATTCGCGAAACTTTTCCGACTAAAATTTAAATTTTCTCAAACCAAAGTTAAACAATGATCAATTTCTAACTTTTTTTTTTTCTTTTTTTTTTTTTATCGAACTTATGAAGGTTAAGTTCGTACGAAGTTAGGAATTTTTCGAACTTATAAGTTCGTACGAACTTAGTATGTCCGAACAAAACCTAAGTTCGAAGGGGTAGGTTCGTACAAACTTACAGCTCACTGAGAGCTGTAAGTTCGAATGATATTTCGGGTAAGTTCGTACGATGCTTTTTAGGTTCGTACGAAAAGCTGTTGAAAAACTCAGATCGGAAATTTTTTAGATCTGGGTTCGTTTCAACCTGCAAATTCGAATCCCCTTTGCTCTAAGTGATAATACACAACTTTGGAAGCTTAAAAAAACAATCTAACTTCCAAAACTCTTGTAATCACTCGTTTCTTTATCTTTTCTTTACCCCGAACCAAAAACGAATTGTTTAAAGGCTCTGATACCACTTGTAAGTCCCCTTGGGGCTCGGATCTACGGGGTAAACTTGTTTATACGAGTGCGGAATCCTCACATAAACATAAAAGATAACAAACGAGTAATACAAATGGGTACTTATCACTTTTATTGAATATTCGAACTTACACAGAATATTCAAACTTACAACTCCGAACCTAACTCTCAAAAACCTCTGTTTCTGAAATATTCGGACATGTGTATATATAGGCAACTAAGTTTGTACGAACTTAGGCACTTTCTAAGTTCGTACGAACTTACTAAGTTCGTACCTATTCTAAGTTCGTACGAACCTACAAAATACACATACAAAACTTAAGTTAACGATTACAACGATTAACAAAATGACTTCTAAACCTAACTATTAGAAACTAGAAGTTGTTGTCACAAAACATGCACCAACATCTATTTTGATGTATGACATTAAGTCTTAATTCTTAGGTGGTAGATTGTACCATAACACATGGTAATGGATTGATATAAGCAATTCATCTAGGGGATTTATTGACTGTTTCTTCTGCTATATCCAGAAATATGTTAACCTAGTTTCAGTCAATAGATCTTACAATAGAGCAACCTTGACCGCGTAACAAGAATGTCGTTTTCAAGGTCTCTAGTCAAACTAATTTGCTTTCTTGTGGGAATGTACAGATCTGTCACCTCTGGTTTGATTTTAGATTTGTTTGTCTCTAATCTTAGTCAAGTCTAGTTACTTCACGTGTACAAAAGTACACTTACCTTATATTAAGGACTTGACTTTAAAGATGAAATAAATTAAGGATATCTAATACATGGAACTATGGACATATCTTGATCATAAGAGTATGTCAAACGTGAGGGACACACAGATAGTCATGAATAATAACTAAAATTGTACTTGAAAATTCTGAGTGTCGACTGCTTAAGTAGATAACAATATCGATAATCGTCTTGAAATATTTGTCACATGAATAATAACAAAGGAACAATTAAAATTCCTAACTGTGTATAGTACGCATTATGGCTAATACGATCTTTATATCAGTGACTTTCCCAAAAAGAATGTGAATTACAATATAAATAATTTCATATTTGTTTGTTATGTCTTATTTTAGTTTTCAGTTAAGTCCTTCGTTTGTATGGGAGATACTAATAAATGATTGGATGCTGAAACTACATGATCAAAAGCCTTGGTATTACTAAATGTCGAGCTAGATGATCAAAAGTTCGAAAAATCAATTTCTAAGTTCTAAGTTCGCATAATTTCATACGAACTTAGGATCAAGTTCGAAGGCCCAAGATCTTACGAACTTGGACCAGGTTGGTTATAAAAGGGTTTGACCAAGTCAATACCCTTACCATTTGTTGATACATATTATAGTGTCTGTCAGTTGGTCAAGTCTGTACTGTGTCTGTATATGTAATAGACTTAGAAAATTACATTTCCTGTGTACTGCGACACAAGGCTTGTGTCGCATAAGTGATAGGTGCGACACAGTGCTTGTGTCGCAATAGTGATCTCTGCGACACAAGGCTTGTGTCGCAGAACGGCCAGACAGTTTAGTATAAATACTTTTGTTAGAGAATTTTAGGGCAAGACATTTTTCCCAATCATTTATTCTCTGTATTTGGCTGCTACACAAAGTTAAAGAAGAATATTTTGGGATTAGAGCTTATAAAGTTTTGTTTTGTTTTGATTTGCACTTAATACAAACTTTATATCTATTGTTGTGTCTTCATTAGCCATTTGATTTGAGTAAAGATCACCATTAAGGGATCCACAATTGGTATCAGATCCAATATCATTGATTGATAGTGGTTTCAAATCATTTGGTTAATCTTTCATGCTTTTTCTTGATCATTTGACACTTTTCTAGTATTTGATTTTCTTTAGTGGTACTATATAGTTGTTTTATAGTGTTTTTAAACCTAGAAAGCTATATTTTTATTGGCTTTTGGATAAAAAATTTTTAGGGTTCGAAAATCTGTGTTTTTGAGGCCTGTTTGTACTGACAGCGCCGTTTTTGCGACACAGTGTGCGACATAATATTGTGTCGCTATAGGGTTTCAGCGACATAGTGTTGCGACACAAGGTCTTCAGCGACCTTAATTGTGCGACATAGCACTGCGACATAACACTTGTGTCGCTGTCTGATCAGTTGCGACATAATCATTGTGTCGCTGCTCGTCTTCTTGCGACATAGACTCTGCGACATATCACTTGTGTCGCATTTTACAGTTTTTTCAAACTTTTTGAGTATTCTTTCGAGTCAATTACAATGTCTACTTCTACTTCACTTCAACAGGTTGGAGCAATGCTGAAGCATTCAAGTGAGGTGGGTTCTACAAACAAACCACCGATGTACACTACGGGCATGAACTACTTAGACTGGCGTCAACGGTTTGAAGCTTTTGTATCTTTCAACGATGCTGAGATGCTGATCTATCTAGAAGAACGATATGAACGTCCTGTTCGAACCGGTATATTTAATGGACCTATTCCTGAAAAGTCCATCAAATCAATGACTCCTGAAGAGCGTAAGGCCTTCGATACCGAACGAAAGACCTATTCTGCGATTACTATGGCCTTACCTCAACAGATCTTGAGACAACTACGCCATCACAAGACCGCTTATGATTTATGGAAAGGGTTTGAGAAGAAATGTGGTGGTAGTGATCAGTACAAAAGAAACAAACTGGATCTGGTTAAGAAACAGTTTGAGGTCTTCGACATGTTACCTACTGAGTCTCTGGAAGATATGTGTAGTCGATATTCTCAGCTCGTAAGTGAATTGGTTGAGGGTGGAGTAAATCTCGACAAAACTGACGTAAACAAGAAGCTTCTGGGTTCATTACCAAAGAAATGGAATACTCGCGTGCTGCTGATGGAAAAGGATGAGGATATAATGGATATGGAGCTTGATGATCTAATTGGACAGATCGCTGCTGACCTCTTGGACATGCAGAAGAAGGAGACCAAGGCTACTGCACATATTCAGAATCCCATGTTATATGGTGTGGATGTTCCTGCTGCAGCGACTCAAGCTGCTGGGGCTGCTTTCTTCTCTGGGGGTTCTGGTGCTCCTAATTTATCTGGTGGTTTTGGATATACTACCACAAACTTCGCTAGTGGAGGTGGTACTTACTCCAATCTTAAAGGAGCATCTCCTGCAGTTGCTGAGGAACATGCTGCTGTATTCACCGCTTTTCTGTCAGCATATGATGATTTCCTATCAAACAAGAACAGTACGGTGAATATGACTGAAGAAGATTTCAGTCAAATCGATCATGAAGAGCTTGAAAGAATGGATTTAAAGTGGAGCATGGCTATGCTCACAAGACGTGTAAAGAATTTTTTGAAGAAGACTGGACGGAAGAACGTGACTGACCCGGAAGAGAAGGGTCTTGGATTCAATAAGAGCAAGGTGAAATGCTACCAGTGTCACAACTATGGACACTTCGCTCGCGAATGTGACAGAAAGAAGAATCCACCTTCCGGTTTGTCCAAGCCCTCTCAATCCAACTCATCTGAGAAGACCAGATCTGATGAAAAAGCGATGGTTTCCGCTGCGCTACTGCTTTCCAACAATGCTTGGGAATGGTCTGACCCAGATGAAGATGATACAGAACGGGCACTAATGGCTGAAGTGCATGAGGTACATGATGAACCCTTATCTTGTGTATCATGCATTAAATTAACTAACCAGCTAAATAGGTATAGAGAGGATACCACACGCCTTAACACTGTCATAGAAAATTTAACTGAAACAAATAATATGTTACGGAACAGTGATAAGGCCAGTGGTCAAAAGTTAAAAGCTGTTTTGGAAGAGAAAAAGGAACTAAAAGCTAAAATTTTTGAACAGCAAGATGAAATTGGTAGCTATGTTGATATGCTATCATCTGTTAAAAGGGAACTTGTTGAATCTCAAACTGAAGTTCTAAATTTGAAGAAAAAGCTTTCAAACTTTTCCACATCCTCTCTAGTCTTTGATGAGATCCTACAGGCACAGAGGACTGATACTAAGAGTAAGGCAGGACTTGGTTTTCATCAAGTCCCACCTCCTAAGGATTATTTACCTATGCCTGTTAGGGATAATGTAAATGATACGATGCCTATCTTTACTAAGATAGATGTTAAAACTGTCAAACCAACTGTGAGCATCAATATAAGTAAGCCTGAGCTAGTTAAGGCTGAAAATGGCATCATTGCATGTGAACAACCTGAAACTAGTGGGCACGAACCTATTAGGGCTAATACTAGTGAGTCTGACACAAGTAAGACTCAAAAGGTTGAGAAAGTTAAACCTATTAAGGCCAAGATTCATCAGACTGATCTCATTAAATCTGAAAATATAGTTGAGCCTAAATTAGGAAAGACTCTTTATGTGCTTCCTCGTATTATTGAAGAGGAAATTGAAATTGAGGATATAACTGATCAAGAGTATCGACCAGTTAAGAAAAACGTCAAGCCTGAAAATCATATAATTACTATCGAACAAAAAGAACAGGCTATAACAAAAGGAAAAGGTAAAGCTATGGCTGAACCTCAAAAGAAGATTGTTTCTAAAACGATTAAATTAAATAAATCTTCTAAAATTTCAACTAAAGCATCTACCGCTGTTGAATGCTCACACAAGTGTGATTGTTCAACACATGCTTCTTTAGGTCGAGCTCATCAGTTTGTTCCTAAATCTCAATCTTGTTTTGAGCAACGATCTTGCTTCTACTGCAAGAAGCAAGGTCATTTGATAAATAATTGTCATGTGCTTGCAAAGAAACAGTATGGGAAACAGGTTTCTCAAATTTCAAAACTTAAACTTTCAAAGAAGCCTATTTCAATGAAATGCTCTAAGCCTACTATCCCAGCTGTTAAAGTCAACAAAGTTGAGCAAAATACTTTGCAAAACTTAAAGCCCAAAGTTGTTGACCTGCAAGCATCCAAACCAAAACAAGTTTGGAAGATTAAGGAATCTTGCAAAGATTCTACATCTAACAATACCTCATCAGTCAAATATTCTAAACTTTTTGAAAACAGAGTTTTGACTGATGTGGTCATTGTTGATGATGTTACTGGAGTACCCAAGACTATAAAGGCTTGGGTCTCCATTTCTAACTAATGTACCTTGTTTGTGGTGCCGCAGCAACCTGAATCTGTAAAGAATAGTAAATGGTATATCGACAGCGGTTGTTCTCGGCACATGACCGGTGATATTTCTCTTTTATCTGAAGTTCATGCTTTCAATGGAGGGTATGTGGCCTTCGCTGGTGATAAAGGGGGAGTTATTTCTGGTCAAGGTACGCTCACCAATGGAATGGTAAGCTTTGAGAAGGTAAATTTTGTGGAGCAATTACAACACAATCTCCTCAGTGTCTCTCAAGTGTGCGATAAAAAGTACACTACTACTTTTTCAGACACTGAATGTTGTATATTGAAGCCGGGATTTGTGATCCCTGAAGAATGGGTGCTACTGAGGGCACCTAGGGAGCGAGACACGTATATTCTAGACATGAGTACTGTGGAAACTACACAGCTCACTTGTCTTCTCTCTAAAGCTCCTGAGAAAGAATCGTTATTATGGCACAGACGTATGGGACACTTGCACTTTCGCAAGATGAACTACCTGATCAAGAATGATCTTGTGCGAGGTGTTCCCAAACAATCTTTTGGTTTAAATGATCACTGTGTTCCATGCCAGAAGGGCAAACAACACAAGAAGTCTCACAGACCAAAGATGGTGAATTCAACTGAGAAGCCATTAGAACTTTTGCACATGGATTTGTTCGGGCCTGTCAGAAAGAAGAGTTTGGGAGGTACTTCTTATTGCTTAGTTGTGACAGATGATTATTCGCGTTTTTCTTGGGTGTATTTTCTGAAGACCAAGGATGAAGTGCCTGAGATTCTCATTTATCTATTCGATAAACTTCAAAATCTTTGTGATTTGAGAATCAAGAAAATTAGGAGTGATAACGGTACAGAGTTTAAGAACTCGATTATGGAACTGTACTGTTTGAGCAATGGTATTGAACACCAATTCAGTGCCGCAAGGACTCCACAGCAGAACGGGGTTGCAGAACGTAAGAATAGAACCTTGATTGAGGCTGCACGTACAATGTTATCTGACTCTAAGCTTCCAATCACCTTCTGGGCCGAAGCTGTGAATACGGCCTGCTACGTTCTAAATCGGGTATTAACGATTAAGAAGAAGAACAAGACATCCTATGAATTGTTCAACAACAGAAAGCCTAATCTACAATTTCTTGAACCATTTGGCTGTCTATGCACTATTATGCACACCAAAGAACGAATTGCTAAGTTTGGTGAGAAATCTTGTGAAGGCGTTTTTCTAGGATTCTCTAATAACTCACCAAACAAACGTGTGTATAACCTAGTGACCAAGCGTGTGGAAGAACACTTTGAGGTTACCTTCTTCCATTACACTGACAACCCTCAAGGGAAGGGACCCGAATATTTGTTTGACTATCAAACTCTGTTTGATTCTTTCAATGTTCCTGAGGAAAATGAAGAAGAGGATATAGTGACCCTACTTCATGGGCTGGACATCGCTTCTGAAGTTCCACCTATCTCTGTTCCTCCACCACCAACAGGAACACCAGCAACTGGTGAGACTCCACCTCCACTCGTTACTGAGAATGTTCCTGATCCTACAAATGATGAGGAACAAATGTTTGAGGATTCTGTTCAATCACCTGCATCTGACCTTGAAGATTTACCGGCACTTCAACTCGAACTTGAAGCTGACTCCACAAACCTTGATTCTATCATCGTTCCAGCTGCAATTCCGAGTTCTAGGATAAATGTGTCACATCCAGTTGATGCCATTCTTGGTGATTTAAACAAAGGTGTTTTAACGAGAAGACAGATTGCTGTTGCTGAACAATCCGTGTCGACATCGTCTCCTATTACCGTCACTGATCCTGTTTGTCTTGCTTCGAAAATTGAAGAATGCTTTCTCTCCCAAGTAGAACCGAAGAAGACAGCTGATGCGTTAAAGGATCCATACTGGGTTGAGGCTATGCAGGAAGAACTTCAACAATTCACAAAGTTGCAAGTATGGACTTTGGTCCCTTTACCCAAGGGTGTTCATCCAATTGGCACTCGCTGGGTATATCGTGTGAAGAAGGATGATCGGGGTGTGGTAATTCGTAACAAAGCACGTCTAGTGGTTCAGGGTTTCACTCAGATTGAAGGTTTGGACTATGATGAAGTATTCGCTCCGGTTGCTCGTTTGGAATCCATTCGCATTTTTCTGGCATACGCTTCTTTCAAGGGATTTCGGGTTTATCAACTTGATGTGAAGAGCGCCTTTCTGTATGGTCAGGTTGTTGAAGAGGTCTACGTCAAACAGCCGCCTGGATTTGAAGATTCTGTTCATCCAAACTATGTCTGCAAACTAGACAAAGCATTATATGGTCTACATCAAGCCCCAAGAGCTTGGTATGAGCGGCTTGCAACTCATCTTCTGAAGAACGGCTTTGTTCGAGGCACAATCGACAGTACTCTCTTCATTAAGCATGCCGGGGAGGATTTGTTATTAGTACAGGTGTATGTGGATGACATCATTTTTGGTTCTACCAAGGATGAACTGTGTCGCGACTTCGAGCGGATTATGAAGTCAGAATTTGAAATGAGTGCAATGGGAGAGCTGAATTTTTTCTTGGGCGTACAAGTTGAACAGTCTGCTAAGGGGATTTATATTCATCAGTCCAAGTATGTCAATGATATGCTTACGCGGTATAACTTGACTGACTGTAAACCCTATGGGACGCCCTTAGAGCTAAATCATCACATTGGTCCAGCGGAAGATGAAGAGGACTGTCCGGAAAAGGATTACCGATCTATGATTGGTTCTTTGATGTATCTCACGGCATCACGTCCGGACATTGTCTTTGCAGTCTCTCTCTGTTCCAGGTATCAGGCTAAACCGAAGGTGTCTCATATGAAGGCAGTTACGCGAATCTTTGGTTATCTCAAATATAGACCAACCCTTGGTCTATGGTATTCAAATGAGAAAACTTTCGCGCTTTCTGCTTATTCGGACTCGGACTATGGTGGATGCAATATGGATAAGAAGTCTACTTCTGGTGGATGTCAGTTTCTTGGACCTCGGCTCGTATCATGGCAGTGCAAAAAGCAAACAACTGTTTCTACCTCAACCGCAGAGGCTGAATACATTGCTGCTGCTAGTTGCTGTTCCCAGGTTCTTTGGATACAACACCAGTTGCGCGATTACGGTTTACTCTTAACTATGACTCCTATTCATATAGATAATACTGCTGCTATATGTATCACTCGTAATCCTGTCCAACATTCTAAGACCAAACATATAGAAATTAGGTTTCATTTCATTCGTGATTGTTATGAGAAACACCTAATTGATCTGGTCCAAATAGATACCCTTAAGCAGAATGCCGATCTGTTCACCAAAGCCTTTTCCCGTGCTCGTTTTGATGAGCTTGTCAACATGATAGGTTTACGTTTCTTTCCCATTCAAAAGTAATATTTGTGACCTTAGTCTGTTATGTTCTTATTATTATTATTTGTTAAAGTTTTACAAAAAAAAAAAAAAAAAAAAAAAAAAAAAAAAAAAAAAAAAAAGGGGGGAACATAGCAATAGCCATTCTTAATGTTTATTTAACATTAAAGAAAAGCAACGTTGCAACATTTGTTAAAAGACGTTTAGTTGTGTCTCAAAACAACTAGGAATATGATAGTACATTAGGAGACACTCCTCAAACAACAATCTCAAATTTTATCCTCGATATATCAGTAGGTTTATCTTGTATATGTTATTCTTGCTCTTATAAACAACTGACTACTTGCACGATATATTGGTAGACATGTGCCCACACTTCTTTGAGCAATTAAGAAATACTTAACTCTGTGTTTACTCTTTTGTGATGACCATCATATGATGTATGACACTGTGTCTTAAATTCTTATGTATTAGCTTGCCATGCTTCAATTGAATTGAGTTTGTATCTGACAACATTTGGGGATTTATACTGTCTGTTTCCTTTGTTGTACGTTTGTACAGACCTGGTCTCAATCAGTATACTTTCAAACATTAAGCAAACAAAAGTCAAAGTACTTTTAAAACTTATAAAATCAAAGATTACTTACAAGGTCGCCAAATGGTTTGACTAAGTCTGTTTTTGCTTACACCTGAATCAAGTGTATGTCGCTCTGTTGTACGTAAGTACAGACCTGTCACCGCTGGCTTGATTCTTAAAAATGTTGAATTCAAACACTTTCTCTAACTAATCGAGGTTTTGAGCATGTCTTAATACTAAGAGTATATCTATGGGGGAGTCACAGAGATCTATTCACTCTCACAATAACTGCTAAGCTTGAAGTTGTGTATGTTACATGTTTAAGTGGATAAACAATACTGATAATCGTCTTGTTTCAGACTGCGTCTAAGGCTTGATAACTTTCTTGGTAAACTTAAAATTGGACATCTATACTGGTAATCGAATTAAAGTCTGATATTGTCTTGCGAGTCTGTCTTTCTAATATGATTCCTAAAATGACACATCTAAATCTGTTCTTTTCATAGTTTTTATTTATTATTTATTTATTTGCCTCTTAGTCTTTTTATTTTTGTTCACTAAGTGTCACAAATATACAAAATCTTAAAAACGTGAACTCTTGATTGACTTCTGTGACACAAGGCTTGTGTCGCTTATTTGTGTTGACTATCCTGCGACACAGCACTTGTGTCGCACACTTGTGGCCCAGCGACACAGACATTGTGTCGCTCCCTTATGTCGCTGACTGTGCTGATATTTCCAGCGACACAAGGCTTGTGTCGCACATTGTGTCGCTTCCTTGTGTCAGGGGTATAAATACCCTCGTGTCGCTGTAATTAGTATCTAATTACCAGCGACACAAAATTCCGAAACTAGCGACACAACAGATTTCAGCGACACAACAGCCCGACCCCTGTTTTCGATTATTTTGCGTTTTCTGTGGACTTTCTGTGGATTTCTTCGATCAAATCTTGTTCTCCTCGTTATTCCGCATCGATAGGTACAAGTTTTACATCCTATAACTTAGTATTTTGCTCGCCATTGACATTTGAAGTTTCGGTTTATTTAGGTTTACATATTTTGTACAATTGCATGCTTAAATGTGTTCTAAAATGCATAATACTTGTTGTTTCATGTTCCTGCAATACTAGTAAACCTTCGGATATGCTTTAAACACAAAACCCCCAAATTTTTGTTCATCCGAAATTTCTGGGTTTCTTGCTGTTCATCATTGCGACACAACACTTGTGTCGCTGTCTTATGACGCTCGTCATGTAGCGACACAATGGTTGTGTCGCAGTAGACATGTAGCGACACACTACTTGTGTCGCTGTGCTATGACGCTGCTATACTGCGACACAATTGTTGTGTCGCTGCTTTATGTCGCTGATTATGTCTGCGTCACAATTCTTATGTCGCTGCCCTTTGTGCGACACAAATGTTATGTCGCTAGTAAATCATTAAATTGATTAAATTGCAAAACTGCGACATAACTCGTTATGTCGCAGTGTATCCTGCGACACAAGGGTTGTGTCGCAAGACATTTTAAATTCAAAAAAAAAAAAAAAAAAAAAAAAAATGTCAATGTTAATTGTTGAGACTAATGGTTTTCAAGTTTCTTGTCTTATTTCAGATATGGCTCACGTTAACGCTTTGTTTTGGGAACCGAGACATAATGTCACGGCGTTCTTAGATGATGAAAAGGAATCGGCGGCTCCGTACCGTCCGATGATTGCTTTTCTCCGCCGATCCCGTATATATACTGCTATCACTGCTACAACACCCATATACAAGGATCAAGTCTCAGAGTTTTGGGTTAATGCTGCGGTCAATTCAGACCTTGGATATCCGCGGATCATTTCTCATGTCAACGAGCGAGAAATTATTATCTCTGAGCAACTCATTCGGGATTTCTTTCAGTTTCCAGACGATTCGGAGATGCCCGTGGCTTTCTCCCATGTGTTTATTGCCGGGGGCATGGGTCGGCTTGGATACCCGACTATCCCACGTGATCAATACCGCAAGGCCTATCTCACTAAGGTCTGGAGGTACTTGATGCACATTATGATTGTTTGCCTGTCTGGTAGGAAGGCTGGTTATGATGGGATGAGTCTATCTACTGCATCCGCTATGCTAGCACTCGTATACAACAAACCCTATAACTTCTCGGGGTATATTTTTCGGATTATGGTAGATAATGCACAGGTTGGGGAGGGACAGTGGGCCTTGTACCCACGTTTTGTCCAATTATTGCTAAATCATCTACTCCCAGGGTTACCGGTGGCCCCACAACACCAATTTCGCCAAACACCGATGAATACCCGGATCTTCGTGGTGTCCGGTCAATATGCAAAAGGCGCACCGGTACCGCCTGATGTGCCATTATTTGGCCATATTGTGGATGAGGCCTATGTGCCTCCGGAGGGTGACGAATTTGCCGAACCGGCTCCTATTCCTAGGCCACTGTCACCTCCACCACAGGCACCGACTCAACAACAACAACAACATCCCGATCCTCAATTTGAAGATATTATGCGGGATATTGATGAGATCTGTCCCTCTCCTCCCAGGTCGACGGGCAAAAGGCCACGTGAGGATGTCACTTACACTGTCTCAGACGACATTCCTACATCCAGTCGACCGCGCACTTCTTCAACTGCAGGGCCTTCGGAGGTTCAGACTCCTGTGCATCCTCATCCTGACATTATAAAGCAACTTCTAGATCGGATGGAGGAGATGCAAAAGACTGTGCACGATCAAGCCAACCTCATTCAGTCACAAACCGCCCTAATTGAAGCTCAGACTTGTAGAATCAATCAATTAGAGGATAGGTTTAGGGAGTTAGAGAACCGGTCTATTGGTCCGGGGGAGTCTGTTCCCACCGGTCCATCAAGAGAACCAATAGGACCGGGTTCTGAATCTGTAACAGATGATGTACTTATTGAACCATCTAATGAAATACCTACTTTAGAGTACTTCCCTGTTCATAGAGTTCCAGGTCAACCGAGACCTCTAGCGGTTGATTATTCGTGTGCTGACCTCTCATTTATTCAACAAATGATAAACGAAGTCAATTCTGAAAATGAAAGTGAAAACTTTGAGGATTCCGATGATGTTGATATTGAGGAGGAAGGACTTGATGATGATGAATTCTATGATGATGCACCGACCATTGAGACTGATTCTTCTGAGGATGAAAGTGAAGAAGAAACTGATAATGCATCTGATGCTCAGGCCCCTGAAACTGAAATTACTGAAACAAGAGCTGAGAAAATTGCTAAATGGTGGCCTCATGGTAAGGCTGGAATTCAGATACCCGTCACCTGCAAATCATACAAGGTTAGTGGGGTGTATACGGGGTTGATAAAGAGCTGGAAGGTATCCAATGGTGTTTTCATGATCAAGAGACTTGATGGTGTCCAATATTTCAAAAGATCATTCACCAAGTTGAGCACTTTACCAAAAGGAGAAGTAAATCGTCTTGCTCAACTCTCTTTGATAAATCCGTCCAAAGATGATCGTGCAAATTATATTCAAACCACTCTACAGCGAGAGATACGCACAAAGAGTTATAACTTCATCAAACCGACTTTGGGAATTAGGTATATCTATAAGAAAAGGATAGACCCGGTGACCAAACAGCCAATATGCAGAATGCGTTATCCTCCGGCTGATTGTTTGAAGAATATTCCTCTGGAAACAATTCCCCTGGACTTTCTGAGAAGATTTCATTACTGGGAACTGGATGCTCATACCGGTGAAGCGGTTTTGGTTTTTGTTCCTGATTCAGAGCAACCAGAGAGGAACTCGCTGTATGGTTTGAAGAAAGCTCAGTTTAGAGTGTTTGATCCTATGAGCTTAATAAACATGTCATCAAAGGACTTGAGAAAACTGTTTGACAATCCGATTCGCTTCAACGAGAAGAATGCTGTGAACAAGAAGATCGCACTTCAATTTCAGAGGATTGTTAATGTTTGTGTGACACATGGGATACACGCTGGCGGTGTATTCCCAGCAGGCTGGGTTTGAACAAAGATCTTGAAGACCAAGCTGAAGACACGGGGGAGTTTGTTGATACATATTATAGTGTCTGTCAGTTGGTCAAGTCTGTACTGTGTCTGTATATGTAATAGACTTAGAAAATTACATTTCCTGTGTACTGCGACACAAGGCTTGTGTCGCATAAGTGATAGGTGCGACACAGTGCTTGTGTCGCAATAGTGATCTCTGCGACACAAGGCTTGTGTCGCAGAACGGCCAGACAGTTTAGTATAAATACTTTTGTTAGAGAATTTTAGGGCAAGACATTTTTCCCAATCATTTATTCTCTGTATTTGGCTGCTACACAAAGTTAAAGAAGAATATTTTGGGATTAGAGCTTATAAAGTTTTGTTTTGTTTTGATTTGCACTTAATACAAACTTTATATCTATTGTTGTGTCTTCATTAGCCATTTGATTTGAGTAAAGATCACCATTAAGGGATCCACACCATTTCAAAACCCTTCGAACTTGCACACCTTTGAACTTGCACACCTTCGAACTTACAGAAACCATTCGAACTTACGTCATTGTTTTATTGTTTCGAACATCATATCCTTCCTTTGATATGTGTTTGTGTTTTGCATTCGTTAAACATCATCTATTCAGTATTACGCATCGAAGTAAGTTACAAATTCGAAGTTTCATCCGTAAAACATATAAACATTAGGATTATATTAGGTTTTATTTAAAAACTTGAATAAAATCAAAATTATGGTCGTGTTTGTGGATAATAATCGAATATCTTTATTACTTTATGTTAGTCGCATACAGGTGCACCTTTTCTAACTGACTGATCATGTTTTGGTTATCAAAAATTTCAAAAGAATGATTCACAGATTCATCGTTCGAACTTACCAAGTTCGTACGAACTTGTCTAACTTCGTATGAACCTAGTAACTTACCAAGTTCGTACAAACTTGTCTAAGTTTGTATAAACCTTATAACTGTTGCAAGTTCGAATGAACCTACACTTAGTTCGAAAAATGATTTTTAAAATAAATTAATATATCTTGCTTGTCATTGTATGAACCTCAATATAGGTTCCTAGAATGATTAACATGAATATTTAACTTTATTATTGCCCATGTTTGGTATGTTTATATGTCTGTTTTACAGGTATAGTTGATTAAGTTAGGCAGTTTCATAGCAAGCTGAATATGGCAATTTCCTTCGATATGGAGGATCCTGCAACAAAGCATTACCGAGGCATCTTGACTTTTCCTAGATGCGCTCGAGGGTACACTATGCTCTCTCTCATTCACCGACGCTAAGGATTCATTATCTCCGTCAATTATGGGCGAATGCAGTGTACGACTGTAAACCGAACCCCCCGGTCATCAGGACTAGGGTTAATGATGTCGATATTGCTTTCTCTGCTGCATATCTTCGCATCATTCTGCAATTGGGTACTGAAGCTCAGGAAAATGGCCCGACTTCGTACGCATTGGATATGAGAGCTAGAGCTTTTCATTGGCTCAGCCATAGCAGCAGACGACAGGCAGGCGACCGTCCTCAGGCAACTCCACTGTTTAGGGCCGTTCTTAATGCTAATTATGTGGCACCACCGAATGACGGTTGGTGGGACGAGCCACAGCTCCAAGCAGCGGTGGAAGAACTTATTCCAGAACCACCTCCGGTTGCTGTTTCTCATACACATCAAGAGGCTGTTGAGGATATTCTTAATCAGCCAGAGCAACCCTAGGAGGGCGATCGGATAATTCCTGATCTTGCTTAAGCTGTTGTTGATGATGTTGATGTGTAAATATCTAGTTATAAAAATTAGTAAACAAGTCAAAGCTAACTATTACAGAACTAGGCAAGTATACCTAATCGGGTAGTAGTATAGCAGTTATAAGTCTACCAGGTAGTCTCTCACAGGAACAGTTTATATGTATTTTAAGGTTATTTATCTAATCTATAGTTAAGGTAGAAGGATAATGCCTCTTAACGACAGGCAGTCAAAAAGTGTTTAAATTAAAGAAAGCAATTAAATTTATAGATTAACCAAAGGATAGAAGTATGTTCATCTAGACATTTCACCACTAGAGTTGGACAATAACTAGAAATATATTAAACGTATAAGAATTATTAACCTAAATTACTTGTTTTCACAATGCAATCGTTTAACTGAAATTTTAAAATGCAAGTGTCTTTGACAAGTTATTAATTCCAATTATGATCAAACAATTCTATTAACTTGATGATTTAATCTATATAATCCTAGTGTCCTAGAGATAACTAATCATATAAGATGTCTCTAAATATGATCCACTCATATTATAATTCTATAACCTAATTCAACTCATCTATTGTGTCAAAACAAAAGCACAAGATTTAGTAATCATACAAATGTAATGTTAAATGCAAGAGTTTTCACTCATTGAAACAAACATAACATCAATTGAATAGATTAAATAATTAAATACAATCGTTCTACAAATTAAACATCAAATCATACGCATAAACAATTCTAATTATCAAAAATCCAACGTCTAAGGTTATTAGTCTAGATGAACATAAAGTATTTAGCTCATTATCATGGATTCAATCAAACAAATCATAATAATCAAAGTATAATCCATAATGCGATTACAAATATGAAATAAACATTAATTAAATAAGATTCAAGTGAAAGAAATAAAAGCACTAACTTCTATGATGATTACAAGAAGAATAGATCACTTAGGGTGTCCCCAAAAGCTCTTCAAAATCTCCCAAAATCGCCTCTAATTCGTTCTTAATCAATTAGTTGATGATCATTAGGGTTTAGGGTATAATTTAAGCCAAAAAGCTGTAACCGACCCTTCTACCCGGTTGGAAATGCAAGTACCCGGTGGGTACTATGGTCTTCCCACCCGGATGAGTGTTCCGTACCCGACTAGGCTGAAACTGCTACTTTTCATGAGTACCCGGCGGGTACTAGGCCTACCCAGTGGGTATTTTTCATTTTTAGCCCTAAGTCCATTTTTGAAAGTTGTAGCCCTCTGAGTTCCGGAGATTTGGGCACTTGAATCACCTCAATCGGAGTCCGAATGAGGGAGTTATGGCCAAAACCGTGGAGCCTCGCAAAAGCTGCAAAAATCCATCAACTCTTGATCTTTTCTTCATATCTTTTCGATCTCTTCTCGATTATTAACCTGAAACTAAACTAGACTAATTAAATAATTAAAGTATATAAAATGAGTAAAATAATATACAAATTGGATCGATATCGCCCCTATAAATATGTCTAATTTAGGCGATATCAATGTTCTTCGGGGTGATAAAGGCACAGATGTCATTGCTGAAGTGGATGCGTTTGTAACTGATCCATAAGCTGACATTGAGAAGGATCTAGAACAGCTTGATCAATTTTCCTGAAGGTGCAGATGACGAGATGCGATCTATGGATGACGTCATGAAAAGTTTGGCACGTGATGGTGAAGAGACCGAGAGCGAGCATGACAGCGAGAATGACAGCGATGACACTCCACCATTGGATGTCTATCGATCTAAGGTACTTGGGACTTGCTCTGGGGCTCGTTCTTCTAAAGCAAAGGGTAAAATAAAGGATGAGTTAAAGAAGAGCAATGTCTGCGCAATGAGAAGTTAATTTTCAATTTGATGAAGCGCGAGGCAGCTCAGGGGAGAAGACTGGATGTAAGGAGGATGAGTTAAATAAGAAACATGATGAAGATAGAGACGATGATCCCAATGCACCGAAAGAAGGTGAGCTGCCTGGCTCTTCAACTGGAAGACTAGTGCACAAGCTCAGGGGGAGTCTAGTCAGACAGCGGGTGGTAGAGGAACCGAACAAACTCCAGTGAATCTGATAAAGACTAATAGTATTGAAGCACTTCTACACTTGGATATGTATGATAGCAGTAAGTCTGAGTTAGAGGAAGGAGAGATATTGGCTAAAGAGGTTGCAGAATGGAGGTCAGGTGATGAGATCATACCAGAAGTCGATGTTGATATTGATGAGCATATTGTGACAAAGCAACCTATAACTGAAGTAGTCATGGAGAATGAAGCTGGAGAAAATGTGATAGACCGAGAGGGATTAGAATCTAAAAATGATGAAGTTCCTGAAGGTGATTCAAATGCTAACAAAGAACCATCAAGAGCAGAATTGAGAAAATTGTGGTTTAAAAAGATCGAAAAGGAACAAGAGATTAAATATAAAGGAAATATCAAAGTCAGGAGATCGAGTGAGCTGAAAAAAGGCATCATTAGTTGGTTTTATGATAGCGATCTGAAGCTATTCATAATTAAGAGATATGATGGGATCCAATACTTGGAAAATAAACTGAAATTGTTTAGTTCCCTACCGAAAATTGAGTTGAAAGAATTGGCTTGGATAAACTTAATCAATATTGGTGATGATCCTTACGCTCGAACGATGGAAAGAATAGTTAAGCATGAAGAAAGATCAAATAAGTTTGTTGATTTGAAGCCAAAGGCAGGAAAGCGCGTTCTAGACCTGACGAGGATAGATCCTATAACGAACAAGCGGATAACTGCTTGAAGAGAGTTCCTTTGAAGAAAATGCCACATAATATTCTTGCTAAGCTGAAATGGTGGTATGTTGATAGTAAGACAGCAAAAGTGGTGATGGAAGACGTTGAAGGTAAAGAGTTGCTGAGAGTTTATGATAGTTTACATATGGTAAACTTGTCTACAGATTATCTAATGAAGCTTCATGTAAACAAGATTCTCTAAAGAGATAGTTGGCGATATAAAGGAAGAAGATATCAAAGGGTTGTGAAAGTGTTTATCGAGAAAGGGTTGTGGTCAGGAAGTACTCTGAGCTGAAGAAGAATCAAGATCGAAGACTGAAGAAAACTAGTAGCGCAAAAGAGCATCCCACGGAAAGAGGATCCTGCGGAAAGTTTCCCATTTTCTGTGTAGCTGAAAAATGGAATGGAATAGTCTAAGATGCTTAATAGCTCCAACAAGCATGAAAGCTATTGTCAAGCGGGAGTCTGTTGATGCATCTTGTATGACAACAACGTCTAGTTTGTAATATGTCGTTTTTGATAATCTTTGTAATTATTAACTTTTGTTTCTAAGTGTGTAAGTTCGTACGAACTTAGATGTAGGTACGAACGAACTTAGCCAAGTTCGTATAGGCCTCAGATTAGACAAGTTCGTAGGGTCCAGCACGTACGAACTTAGGTATTATAGATGTATAGCTTCGTATGTTCGAAGCTAATAAGTTTGGTAATTCATTTTGGGTTTATTGATTCGTGATGCGTTTAACTTTCACGTTTCTATATTGTATGGGGTAAACTTTGAAATTTTCTATTATATGAGGTAAACTTTCAAAAACTCTCTATTGTATGTTGATTTGCCTTTTTTTGCCTAGACAAAAAAGGAAATTTTCCTTTATGGAATGACCAAAAAATGAAATATTACATACAATAGAGAAGTTTAAAAGGAATTCAAAGCGATTGAGTTACCCCTTTCATATTCATGACGTGAACGCTCATAGATTATCCATCAACCGCAAGTTCCAACTACCTTGAAGTTCGGGTGACATAAAGACATGCATTAAACAAGTAACCTCTAGTGAGTCGTCGACATGCTTCTCATAAGCATTTCCGTACGATCGTTGTTGATGAGCTGAAGAGACATGTGTCTCTTAGAAGAATTATATGGTTTTGAAAACAACGTTGTTGGAGTCATTGCCTGCTTCAACGTATCTTCTTGAGGTTTGAAGATGATGGTTCGAAAAACTAGAGATTGGTCTCATTTCAAGATGGAGTTCAATTATGGGTTTTTAATTTTATTTTGTATTAAGAGCTATTTGAACATAATGTCTATTTAAATATATAATTCTATTTTAAATAAGAGCATCCTGAAAAAACTGTATTTATCTTTTATACTGAATGAGCATCTTAATAATTGTAAAGGACTAGTTTACCCTTTTATCATAAATTAAATTCGAATGATATACACCCACCTACGATATAAATTTTAGGATAAATTGTATACTGTTTGGAATTTTTTATTGGTTTTTTATTATTATCTTTTCCTTTTATGTTATCTTCATCTTATTTAAGAATCACCACCATCTTTCTCTCACGTGATTATCTACTGTCACCACCATTTTCTTTTTGATTTCAATTTCATTTTTGCAAAACCAACATAACCTCCTCATACCCCCACTTTTTCCGGCCAAACAAACCAGCAACATCTCTTCCAACCACCCCGATCCTGTCGGTTTTTATTTTACACTGAAAAATCCTCCACCTAATCGCCTCACTCGGCTACAAAACGAGATTTTAACAACGTCGAAAAGAATGAAGCTCGTCGGATTACTATGATTCAGATCTGGATCTGGTGAAGCTAGTCGGGAAAGTCCGATCCAAATCTAGATCTGAAGCTAGTCGGGATGTCTCCGGTAGCTATGTTCGAGCAAAAAATTACATGATACATACTAATGCGATTTGATAGGGAATTTTAGAAGTTGGGTTTTTGTTATGTTGTCATATAACATAAATTCTAACCGAAAATAATGAAGAAATATAAATGGTGTTGGCTGACAAAAGGTTTCGGATGGAATTAATTTGAAGATAGGAAGCGGTGAATCCAGAAATTTACATTCTGGTCAAAATATTATTACTATAAAAAATTTTAGTTATTAAACTAAAAATTAAAATTAGTGTGTATGAAAATTTTTTTAAAAAATTAAGAATGTATAAAAATAAAGTCATTTTAGTATTTATTCCACACAAAATGAGCTACTTATAGAAGGCATATTTTACTTAGACTTGAATTATATTAAAAAAACTTATATGTATTTCTACTACTAAACCCTCTAGAATGGGGGACATGGCACCCCTTACTAACACTCTAGATCCACCCCTAGACAAGAGTGAAGGTAAACTTGTCCAACATAGCCTCTTGATGTAAAAGGAGAGATAGTTGACATCCTTTACAAACATATATTCCTTTTAAGTGAAAAAGAAACACTCATATATATTTGCATTCATCCAGGTCCCTCCTTATTACGTCATTGAGTGCTAAAAAACAACTACTTAGCCTTGTATGGAAGCCTTTCGACTCCCAATGGTGTTTTGCCGATACGGATAAGTTAGAACGGGTGATATCTTTAAAGTGATGAAAATTGAAGTTCCTGAGCTTTGGAGTTAATTAATCTTCTAAGTGAGATTAATTAACGAGTGTGCTACTAAAGTCTTCCATCAGTTTCATGCAACAAGTTTTGAGCTGAGATTTGATAGATTTTTATGCGCTTCACCTCCACCACCAGTTCCATCACTTTCATCGGAGTCATCATCAATATTTCTTCCCTAAATCTTGTACATGTATCCTCTAAATTCGGCTCCAAATCTTGGGAAACATCCTTGTTGGAAAAAATGGATTTTAGTGCAACAATTTTTCCCAAACTTTGGACCTAAATAAATATATGTATAGATAATAATTACGACTGACATTTTATATGGTTGCGTAGCCTTAACAAGAGCTTTGTAATGTTATATTGTATGTTCAAAGTTAAGGTGAATGAGATGTCGCACTTCAAAGAGAGGTAGTTGGATATTTGAACTAAATGGGTGTGTTGGGTATGTTAATGAATGAAGAAGATTCTTCATAGTCTGTGTATGTATACGTCTAGAATATGACTAAGAATGGTCTTCTTGGTCATTAGAAAAATGGGTCTATTTTGACCCATGACCCATTAGGATTAATGGGCTG
This sequence comes from Logfia minima, assembly GCA_963921325.1. Taxonomy (NCBI): domain Eukaryota; kingdom Viridiplantae; phylum Streptophyta; class Magnoliopsida; order Asterales; family Asteraceae; genus Logfia; species Logfia minima. Next base: position 18,761,339 of record OY992763.1, on the reverse strand, counting down.
TTTTAACCTGATCCATGATCCACTAGGTCTGACCCGACCTTCCAGTTCATATAAGTTACAACAGGTAGTGATCAAAAGACACTCATTGAGAATCAAGTTTAATGAATTTAATCATGGTGATTAAAGCTTCCGTTATAGTTGTTGGTGCACAAATACACCACTACCTCCATCATTTGATATTACCATTGCAACCAAAATTCATTGCAAAATACACACATACGTAACTGCAATTTTCAGGCAAGTTTTCAACTCCGGCTGTACACAGCTTAGGCGGTAGTACCCTAGGAAACAGGCTCGTATCTGTTTTAAGGGAATTGCGTTCAACACAGGGCCGGTCCTGAGTTTTCTAATGCCCAGGGCGAGTCGACCGAAAAATGCCCGTTGTTTGTGAACAACGTTATAACACACTATCTTGTATGGATTTGGAACTTAGTCAAGTTAGGCATCTCATCCTCAAGCCGATTTTATCTAATAAATAAAATGTTACAATATAAACTCCGAATTACAAGTTCATAATCAGCTAAAACAATATCGTCATGCAATTTGCCAAGTCTATCAATGACTTTAATATTTCATCATGGATTGTTTTTTCTTCTGTCGCATCACTGTGTTTTGTAATTAATCGGGCTAGAGAGTAGAGAGCTAGAGTTATTTAGTTGGACCAATGGACTTGGTACTTGACTACTTGGGCCTGATGTGGCACTGAACGGTCGGTTATTTGTCATCGCGTTGTCGTAGGTCGCCGGACGGTGACCGAGCGGTGCTTTACCAGTGGGGTTTTATATGTATTGTTTATCGGGGCCTAAACCTCCGTACTACCTACTAGATACTAGTATGTGGTAAGGATGATCAGTAGTAAAGATAGGGTTTTGGATAGTTGGGTAGTTGGATATGGTTTTTTTAAAATATTAAACTAATAAAAACAATAAAATAAATAAGCTAGCATGCAATGAACAACTAAGGATAAGGAATACGTGGTTTGCCATGATTTAGTATAACGTTGGCTTAAGGTAGTTATGATGTTATGGCATTTGTAATAATAAATTTCTATTTCTGGATGAGTCGTATCTACGAGCCTACCTCTTATCCGACACGAAGTTGTCCGTAATTAGGTAAAGAGGCATGTCACGTGGGTGGTGGATACGCATTATCATATAGCACCGGGATGTCTCCAAGTACTATAGCCAACTTAACCTGACAGTCATCCTCGAATCTTGTTCCTCATTCTTAGACATCAGAGATATCTGTATTGATGACATGAATCGTTGAATGAACGAAAGCATGAATGGGAGTTACCCCACGGAACAAGTTGAGATGACTTTGTCTAGCGGTCAGTTAAGTTGTCATCATTCATACATCAAAGCTAAGACCACTATTCTACTACATTATTATGAACATACAACAATCAATTAACATTCAAAGACCTAGACATGCATCTAGCCGAGTAGTGTGATAAATTGATACTTATTTAATACCTAAGAAACAATCAAACAAGAACATGCAATAGGTATCGGAGGACAGTATTCAATTTTACTAATCAGGTAGATAAATAGGCATGGATCTATCCGAGTGGCATAATAAACTGATATCGATTTAATACCTAAGCAACAATCAAACAAGAACATGCAATAGGTATGAGAGGACAATATACAGTTTTGCGAATCAGGTAGATAAACTTATCTAGGTTGTGGATATTCCGAAAGTTCTCTCAAAAATATCCACTATGCGATGCCAAATCTAACCTATCTCTAATCCCATGAACCGTGTCTCCCACGGACATATGTCAGTCAGGAGAACAGTCGCCATGTCGAGTTCAATGAATCTTCTTACACAGAATAATTAAGGGACCTATACCTATGAATTAATTACGTTCATTTAGAGGCAAGGTATTAACCACAACATGAGTTGGATAGGTAACCAATGGAGATTCGGTTCACATATTCGTATATTAATTAATTATTATATGGTCAGAGTAACAGTATAATCAGTTACATAACTATGCCATATAATTATCTAAATCATGGCAAACATATAAATAACTACTCACAAGGCATGGCAATAAGCATTTCTAATATTAATAAATCACAAACATCAAACAAGAACATTATGACGAATTAATAAAAGAAAAGGATAAATATTACCCGTAAACGTTGCGAGCAGAATAACACTTGTATTTCCTTTGAATATCCAAAGCGTTACATTGCTAAGCTAGCTACTAACTACTAACTAATACATAATTAAATCCCTAATCCCTTACTTATCTCTCCCTAGATTAATTAGATTAATATAGAGAGAGAAAGTAGAGAGAGGGAAGAAACAAAGAGAAATGGAAGTAAATTGAAGTGTGAGGTGTGTGGAATGTTGGATGAGGAGGTTGGTATTTATAGAGGGATCCCCGAACCGTATTTTGACCATCCGAACCGTATTTGACCTTCACAAAATCGACCCGTATTGCGCGAACCGTATCAAGATGCAAGATTTAAGCATATACGGGTCGCGCGAGCCATGATACGGTTCAAACTGAGCCGTATATGGTTCAAACTGAGCCGTATACGGTTGGCCCGGCCCGTATTCGCGAGGTCGTGATCTTGTGTGTGGGATCGTAATTCGTTCGAGCTTGTTTTCGTCATAACTTCTTCGTTTCTCGTCCGTTTTTAGCGATTATTGAACCCACTCGATCGTAATCTTCTGATCTTCAATTTGATGTTAATCAAAGATAATTTACATAAAATTATCAACAGGATGATTTGAACGCGAGCGAATCGTCTTGTGTTGACTTGGCTCTATTTTACTCGTTTTTCGCCTGTTTTTGGTGAGTTTGACAACATCGTCTTTGTAATCACCTAACTAACACAATAAGTCAAATAAATGTAATATTTGGATTGAAATGTTAATTATTTAATTAATATGGGTAAGATAACGTGGGTAAAAACGTGACTTTTTACGCGTTATCAGGGCCATACAAACTTTAGACCCATTTTTCTTTTCTTTTCCTGTGCGTCTTCCTCCTCACGTTCCTGTGCATGTCTTCTTCCTCACATACTTGCAGAGTTGCAGAGTCTCCTAATGAACCTACCATGAAGTAATATCTACTAAAAACATGTTGCCCCTTATCGATTTGATGCCCTGGGTGGTCGCACGGTCTGCCAATATCCAGGGCCAGGCCTGGTTCAACGCAAGCTCCAGCAACCCCTTAGTTTTGTCATTTGTTTTCTGCTTTGTTGCAGATGGTTTGTGAATCTTAATAAAACTCAGTTTGTATTCTAAATATTATTCCTACAATCCTTTCCTTGTTTTTTCACTGATCCCGGAGAATTCGAACTTTTAACAGTAAATGTTTTTACTTTCCTACCAGCATACATTCTTGTTTTGGATTTAGCACTAGTGTCAGTTTCTCACTTGTTACCTTTTTCCATTACGTTTCCTTTAGCATTTCCGCACTATGTATTTCATTCATACTTTTCGAACGCTTACTTTTCCTTTCAGGTAGTGTTGGCCTCTTACCTTTAGATTTTGCATGTTTCTTACTTAGTGCAATTTCCTCAGCATCACTACTATTAACGTTACTTGAACCACTTTTATCCTCATCACTTTTTGACTCCGCTGTGTCACTTGTGTGTCTTCATCTAGAGCATTTGATCCCGATTCTGTGTGTTCTGTTTCTGGAACCGATTTATTAGGTCTTTTAGTCCGAGCCATTTTTGCAAACACTTTATCTACGGACAAATATCTCAAATTATTATGGTCTTGATTTTGATACAGCTGGAACAAGAAAAGTTCCTGAAAAATACCACCAAATTTGTTAAGCATAACAACTTTTGAGATGAGCAATTCCAATACAAATTGTGCTGAACTAATCGAATAGGAAGAAAAAAAAATTGTATTGTTAATTCAAAAATTCTGTGGGTCACATTTTATGTTCTCTTAGACAGTAATTAAGAGAAACTGTTGATAATATAAATAAACGTTGGTCAAATTGATGAAGCACCACAGAACGGGACAAATCATAATTAAAACAACTATTATCAAGTGGATGCACTAATTTTTTTTTTTTTTTCAAAACTCCAGAAAACACAGTAGCACAAAAATGTCCAAGAACTTATTGAACACCATTCTCTTTACTGTTTTGGAGGGTGACAATCGGAAATAAAGACATATCGAACGGACATAATGCTCAAGCTAGATAGTGTTTGATATACCGTTTCTAGTATTCAAGAAAACTGATAAAAGAGCTCCAATTAAGAGACAAAAACGTAACAGTAGTACCAATTTGTTGAGCAGCTGATCAAAATATGAACATCAACGCTAAGTTGAAGCTGATAATAAGTTATATACTAGGAAATCAGATTGAATTATGAAAAGCTTTTAACTATAACAAGACAGCCAATGTCAAAAGTTGAACAAATAAGCTCGTGATTTATCATAATATCAAAAAGGGCCTAAAAGAACCCCCACAAAGATTTCAACCCAGACTGAAACTTAAAGGAGATCGAATATTGAAGAAGAGTCAATTCAAATTAAACGTTTTAAAAGAAATGTTGACTAATTCAAGTACAAAATGTGCCAATTTAAGGAAATAAAAGAAGACAGTTAGAATTAGTGAACAAAAAGATAAACAGTTAAGAAATTTTAATCGGAGCAGTTACCTATAACGATATAAACTTTGAATTCTTGATACAAATGCAAGATCCCTAAAACATCACCATGAATAAACGACCCGATAGTAGCAAGAACAGTAACTATCACAAAAACGATCCTGAAAACAAATCCAAACAAATTGACCTATGAAGTTAAGAACTTTATCATAAAAGAAACCATAATCTTTATAGAAAAAATGTAAACATCAAACTCGAGATATTAACTATGGATTGATGATGAATGAATGAATATAGCAAATGAAAAGAAGTTCCATTCTTGCATTTGCTGACAGAAAGTTGACTTTTTTGATGAGAAGTTAATTGAAAATTGTTATGGTGGATATCATTTGATCTGATTTGTAACAAGAAACTGATGATAGATGTGTTTATAAGCGAATTAGAATCAAGTGAGCGAGTCGTTGAGTGAATATGCCAGACATTACAACGGACTGGTGATTAATTAGTTACGTTCAAAAGGCGGGAATTTTCGTATTGTACACATGGATCCATCTCATTGGAGTATAAGTTATCTTGCGTGGACTTATTTGGTCAACCTTCACGTGCCACCTAATCAACTAGGCCCAAAGATTGCTCGATATGGCTCTTTTCGTCATTTTTTAAGGTAAAATCGATTTTACTTGTCTCTATCGTAATTTTAATTCAATTTGTGAAACATGATAATAATTTTTTTAATGTGTCAAAAAATGGATATTGTTTTTTCTTCTTTTTATATTACTTGGAGCTTTGTTGCTTAGCTCTAGGCTTATTTTTATTTTACTTTTTTATTTTTTTATTTTCTTTTTTATCTATAAGAAAAGTCCAACGTATGAGCATATTAATTAATCGATAGAATATTGATATGTTCATCTTAATTATTACTCAAAGTTTATCTTAGAAAATTTTATTAAACGTTTTTTACCAAAAAAGGTTAGTTAAGAAATATATAAGAATACAATGTCCTTGACTTAACTTTGATCTTTCTTTTTGCTAAATGGTGGTTAAATGCTCTTTATTTGATTTTAGTTAATAGTATAAGCCAATCAAGGGAAATCCCATAAATAATTCACTTTATCGTTACTTATAACAGTAAACACATATCATAGCTCGATCATGACCTGTTATGTACATATATATGTACATTATCTTAAATGAGATTTAAATCTTTCTCAAATTTACATTCTTAGTTTTTGATGGTCTCCCACAATAAAATCTGTTAAAAAAAAAAAACATGAATTGCAGTTTTTTATTATTCGAGAAAAATAATAGTCAAACTCATATTATATATAACTAGCGTTGAATCCTGCGCACAATAACGGGTGAAAATTTTACATGTGGATATTGAGGGACAAATGTTTAATGATATCAGAATGCAATAATAATTGATACTTCTTTAATTAAAGTGGTTTTTTATAATAGTTTATATTATTGTACTTGTAAATTCAATATTGTGATATAAAAGAAGAAAGAAGATATTTAAATGTATTATGTGAAATATAATATTAATTGAATGATTTATATAATTAATAAGTGAAGGGATAAAATGGTAATTTCCGATATCCCTTTTTTAAGAATTAAGAAAAAGAGTGTTAAATACTTAATAAAGGTTATAGATGAGTTAAAGTATGAGTTTAGAAAATTTAGTGAAAAATATGCTAAGAGTTGATGAGTCTATATATAGTGCTCATTCTGAGTCCAGCTAGCATAGACTCAGACTAAGACAATCTTGCTCATTTTGAGTCTGGCCAGCCAATTTGGAATCCAAGAATAATGGCATCTTGCTGGCATCCATGATGAGATGTTAAGAGTGATAAGAGAATCACCAATAATTCCAGGAAAGATAGTTGATGTTGTAGATGCTGAAAGAAGATTGTTATACGAGAAAAGTTTGTTGGATCTCCTAAAAGTCAATGGTCAGACTTGGATAAAGTTATATACAATCTGGATGCTAAAGCCAAGAGAATTCTTGGTAATAGAGTATCTAAAACAATCTTTTCTAAGATTACTGGTTGTAAAAATGCTAAGTAGATCTTGAATTCCTTAATAGTCCAATATGAAGGTGTAACAATAGTAAAAAGTTAGAAAAAAAATACTCGTGTGATGATGAAAATGAATCTACTAAGCATTAGCCACATTGTGATGATGAAAATGAAGTTAGATTCAGAAAGAGTGCATGTTTCATTTATGATCTCAAGGGAAAGCCAATACTACTTGCAAGAAGAGAAATATATGTGTATCTCTTGAATTTGAGTTCAGCATACGAGAATACAGAAACTTGCCTATATACTCAATATGTCCCTGAACTAAGCTAGCTATTGTACAAAAGTTTATCACACTTGAACTTTAAGAACATCAACTTTTTATCTAAGAAGAAATTGGTAAAAGGCCAACCATAACTTACATACAAGAAGGACAAAGTGTGTACTGCCTGTGTTCTTGGTAAACAGACTAAGACTTGATTTCCCTGTAAACTGCTAAATTCAATTGATCAACCTCTACATATGCTTCATATGTACTTATTTAGTTCTATAAGCACAAGAAGTTTGGGAGGAAAGAAATATACTCTTGTAATTGTGGATGAATACACAAGGTATACATAGGTTATATTTCTGAAGGCAAAGAGTGATGCACCAAAGGAGATTTGTCACACCCCCAAAATTTAGAAAGGAATTAATTAGGGCGGAAGCACGGGGCGTGATGTAATCAATCAATAATTACTCAAGAGCGTATGATTATCGCCAACATATAATTAGGATGCCATAAATTGTCAAGTAACGGTTACAAATTGATCAAGTTCACCAGAACGATAGTTGTTTAACAAAACGATATGACTAACATTTTTAATCATTTAAAATAAGTTTAATGTTTATTAAAAGACATGGCATCCTATGCTTCTTGATGAGCGGGGGGTCCCAATTCGATATGTTGATTTAATTTGTTACCAAGAAATTCATCATTCAAGTTAACTTGTGTTCAGCCATTCGTTTACCAGTTTTCATACTTCGCAATTTATTACTCTCTTTGTTGAACAGGTATTTTAAAACGACTAATAACTGTTAAGAATTCTAAAATACTATAGTTAACGAGTTAATTTTAAAATACTTAGAGCACTAAAATTACAACCCAAAATCACTAGTTATATAAACTAAAATCTTGAAACCACAATATCTTAGCCCGAAAGCTCTAATACCAATTGTAAGTCACTAGATCTTGGTTCGATAACAACGTTATCTTAAAGTATTGAGGTGCGGAATCCCTCAATACGTTTGATTAAAGTTTATATAACTTATCTATTAATTAAAGGGCTTTGTTTTGATAGTTAACTAGTGTTAATCCTTCAAAACCTAGCCTTTAATATAATAATAATATCTGGGCACATAAAACGAGGTGTATGTAATTAATGCTGAGAGTGATGTAATGCACGGATGCCAAGAAATGACCTAAGCATTTCTATTTATATCCATTTCAACTCGCAGGCCATGGGCTTTGTGAGTTGACTCAACTCGCAGCCCATGGGCCTTGCGAGTCCAGATGGGTTGCGAGCCCAGATCTCAGCTCGCAATGTATAGAACCTGCGAATCCAGATCTCATCTCGCAGGTTTAGACCTGCGACTTGAGATGGGCTTGCGAATTGAGATCTCATCTCGCAAGTCTTATGACTTGCGACTTGAGTTCTCAATTTGCAATTCAGTCTTTAGTTTGTATTCGTTACTTGACTAATATTTTTATATTTAATCAAACAATAATAATAACAAACTAATATCTTATATTTACAAATCTAAACCAATGTACAAACTTGATAATAATTACACCAGTCCTATTAGAAGCTAGATCTGTTGTCACAAAACATGTCCCAACATTATTGTTTTTTACTTTGCAAACTAACGGCTACATTTGGTTTAATAATATTAAAATTAAATTAAAAGACGGTCATATGACCGGTGTTTTTAAATAATATATTTTTAAAGGGTTATATGTTTTTAAATGTATCTAACTTTTTCAAAAAAGCTATTGTGTGTATCGTACTTTGAACGCTTTTATTAAATGTACTGAACTCGTAAAAACACACAATTGTATGTAATTTGGCCACGTGTCACTCATACAAAGCACCCACATGTCACTCATACAAAGTTCCACGTCAAAATATTACATACAATTATGTGTTTTTACGAGTTCAGTATATTTAATAGAGCCCCGTAAAGTATGATATACACAATAGCTTTTTTGACAAAGTTTGATGCATTTACAAACACTAAGCCCATTTTTAAATAATATTTTTTAAATCTATTTTTCATATATAAATACAACACTTCTAACACAATTTTAAACACATCAAAACACTCTTTCTCATCTACAAACACACACTCAAAAACTCTATAATTCACAAAATGTCTTCCGATGATGCAAAACGTTGCAGTTCCTCATTAAAGCTCGTAATTATCGTAATCTAGTTTTAATTCCTGGAGAAGTAGCCGAAAGTTCTAACCGAACACGTACACGTCGGTACATACATCATGATCGGGTTAGTGTACACGAGAGGTTAATGAATGATTACTTTGGTTAAAACTCGAATACCCCAAGGAGTATTTCAAACGTCGTTTCTGGGGGAGATGAAGGTATAACTACTTACTCTATCAAACCTATACCCGAATATTTTCCATATTTCCGACAACGACCTAATGCACGTGGTGTTGCGGGTTTTAGCATTATTCAAAAAGTGACATCCGCCATACGCCAATTGGCATACGACACAACACAAGATGCATTTGACGAATATTTGCAAATGTCGAAAAGAACGTCACGTGAAACATTACAAAATTTTACAAGGTACATAATTGATTTATATGCAAACATTTACATGAGAATCAACCGAGGTAGACATCCATCGATTGTATGCAAACCATGAAGTGATTCATGGTTTTCAGGAGATGGTTGGAAGCATAGATTGCATGCACTGGACACAATGCCCAAATGCATGGAGAGGGCAATACACACAAGGTGATTACGGGTATCTGACAATAATGCTTGAAGTCGTTGCCTCATACGACATGTAGATCTGGAATGCATACTTTGGGGTTGCGGGGTCGAACAATGACTTAAACATCCTTAATTCATCTTCATTGTTCAACAACTTGCTAAATGACTCCGCTCCCCGAATCTAGTATCAAGTGTGTGACATTGATTACCAACGAGGATATTATCTTGCAAATGGGATATACCCGTCATGGGCAATGTTCGTTTAGGGTTCTCAAGTATTGTTGATGCAAAGAGGGTGAAGTTTACTAAAGCACAAGCGTCTACCCTAAAGGATGTTGAGCGGACATTTGGTGTTCTCCAAGGCCGTTGGCATATACTACAACAACCGGCAATAGATTATAGGGTAAACGTTATAAAACGAATAATGTAATATGTGCTTGTTAGCAATATGCAAGGTAGTTAGCAAAAGATGTGACACATATGCCAGGAAAACTAAAGAACTACATGATAGAGACATGCTCTAGGGCCTTCGATCCGATCTTGTGGAGCATTTTTGAAGGAATTGTAATAGAAGATAATTTGTTTAATGTACTTTTAATTGTTAGGACTTTTTAGTTATTTAATTTTTAATTTTATTTTTATTTTTAGGACTTGTAATTTTTATTTTTAATGAATTTATTTATTTTATTTTATTTTATTTATTGTGTTATTTATCTCTATTTATTAAATTATTTGAATTTTCTAACTACTAAAAAAATCAAAAATAAATTCCCGAACACTGCTCACACTCCCCCCTTTTTCAACAACAATGTTCCCGCTGAACACTGTTGCTGAACATTGTGACACGAGGGTCATCACTCCCTGTGCTCTTACTGTTCAATGGTAGTTGTTCAATAATTTTATTCACAAAATCTATATATATATATATATATATATATGATTTAATCCAAGGTTTATTAATGTGGTTCAACAACTAATGTCGTCATCACAAGCCACAACGTCTCGTGATGGTCGGAGAAACATACTCGGCGAAGAAATGCAATGACAAGAATCATGGATTTAAATAACAAACTATCAAAAAGGCCGGGAAGTATTTAACAGCTGACGAGCAAATTCACGGCACATAAGGATTTAACTATTGCTAGTAAATCGCTTAATGGCATGTATGCTAATACCCTTATTGATTATATCGAATATGAGGGGATAGTAACTTGGATGGTGAATGACTTCTTTGATGCTACCTTGATATATTGGTGGGCGATGTAAGTTCGTTAATGCATGAATTATTATTTTTTCACTTAGTTAATTTATTATCTATAGTTGACTTTATCATACTTATGGTCTTGGTTTTAGCCATCTTTTTCCCATGGCTGAAAAACAAGGTGGCAACAAATGCGCATTTTTAAACCTGTTACTTATCTAATGAAAACAGTGTTTGATTAAGCAAGGTGTGGATGTCATCAATCACACAGGTAATACCTTTCTAGCATACCAGGACAGAACTATATTCATTGCACCTTATTTGTAAAGGTATGATTTGTGTGGTTACTTGACTCTTCATTGTTGGAAATGGATTATGGATATAAGAGAGAGATGGTAGTAGTTTTTTATGTATGTTCTAGGTGCGTTGATTAGGATATAGAAGTGTATACACTCTTGACTTTTAGCATTATTATTGTTTTTTGGGACCTTTATAATTTTTTATTGTTATTTTTCAGATCAGTTAAATGACTATTAAAAAAATAGATCAGTTTTTAGAACATTGTTATTTATAATCTATAATCTATGTCTAAATGACTAAAATGGATCTGAATGCTAATTTTAAATGCTCTACAAAATCTCGTGTGTAATAGTGTGGACGCTATTACCTTGTCATATCAAGGGTGGGTATAATCAATGTCCATCTACATATCTACGTATCTATAATCTATAATCTATGTCTATATGTAGATATAGACGATAGTTTCCCTAATGGCCGGTCAACTTGCTTATCATTTCCTCCTAAAATGTTCACAATTATAGATAATTTATTATGTAAAACTTTCTACTATTAACCATGCAAGGTACAATTATTTGAGCCAATAAGTGTGCTTAGAGTAAATTTAGAAACATCAGTTGATCACGGTTCTTTTGTAATTATAAATCGAGTACATATATCACTCTTAATTGGTGGAAAATTTATTAACTGATCATCAGTAAATTTTAAATATTTACGACATTTTAAGAATGACAAAATAATTGATTAAATCTTGATAGTTTATAATATAACAGTTATAAGTTTAAGTTATTATTATTATTATTATTATTTATTATTATTATATGTATTTGTAAGTGTGAAACTATAATATTGGGACATAAAATTTTGTAGAATCCTCATATTCAATTCATTTTAGTGTTGATTAAGTTTGTTCATGGGAGACGACCATCAATTATCTAATCCTAAAACAATAGTCAAGGTTGTAATCAACGTTAACTAGAATAGTCTTAACTTCTCCAAAGTTCCTATAATACTTGTTCCATGTCAAGTCGTGTCATAAAAGGTGATAGATCGTTTTCTTAGATGAATAATTGCATAATAACTTGTACTTTCATCCATCAAAGTTGTACACTAGCTTCTCGGCGAAAAACTAGTGTGTGAACTTTAATTAAACAACAATTGATTGATCCTAAGTTTTCTACCTAAGATAATAAATCAATTGGTTAACAAGCAAAACAAACGCAACTCGGCATGATTAGTCAAAAATCATGATTAACACTTGTCGCTTTTGAAAGTTAAGGATAAGTCGTTAATTGTCATTAAGCATTCAGTAATAGGATTAGAGATCATGGATTGTAGAAGTGAAAATGACTTTATTGATATAGTAGATATGTCGAGCGGGTGGAAAAGTCCTTGATGTTAGGATTTAAGACTTACCCAAGTTATTCACGACTCTTGATCTTTTCACAAGTCGAAATCTTTTGATCTTGATGATGGGAACTACAAGAAAAGCGAAGCATGGTAGATTGGAAAAAGTAACTACAAATGCGGCTATATTAATTCTCCTCAGCAAATTTTATAAATCAAAAGATAAGTATTACAATTACAAAGATGTTGAAGATCCACATGAAATTTAATCTTGTATAAAGTATGAAATACTAAATACATATACATTACATGTCACGTGTATAACAATCTGATAAAGTAACTAGAAATGTATCCATTCATTTTCTTATTTAGTTAAATAAGGGTAATTACTAATTAATGTGCACGTGAATTGAAGTGCATCATCAACATTTGACTTGACATTTATGTTCATAAGTTTCCAACAATTGAAACAAGTTCATAACCGAAATGTAGATGTTATCTTTATATGGTATGAATTTAGTAACTAGACACAAATTTCAAATCGGATTGTGGAAAACGTACATATCAATTACATTCGGTTCTTACCATACATGTATTCTAAAGTGAAGAAATGATCGACACAGTGAAAGAGACAGTGTAACCCACATAGACATCATCATTTATGTAGTTGAAAATCTTAGCATCTTTGATATCATAATTTTCTTCCTGTTAACCAACTAATGTAGTTTCATGTTTTTCGTTACACGAGATTATGTTGGTAGCGTAAACATGAAAACACTACATTCCATGTGGTTGCTGGAGCAACTATATATGAAATGTCTCTTTAATATCTTGTAGAAGATTAATGTTTCAACAATCAAACCGATTTACACAAATGTTCCACTTAAACTACGTAATAGTTAAGTCAAATTATCTAAGGCTCTATTTTTTTTTGCAAAATTCGTAGTAATCTAACGAAATTAAAATATAAATTCTATTTCATATTATGTTTGATTGGCATAATGGAATTCGGTTACTAGTATATTGTCTTTATTTCGTATAATTACAAAGAATTAAACTCCTTCGAATTCCATTAGATAAAAAAATTCTGACTTCTTAACATTTTGGATGAAATGCTTACAATTTCATTTGAATTTATAATTTTGATAATAAAAAGTTTAATAATATTTTTGTGTTAATACTATCATTAATATTATTAAATAATATTACTTTATATGTTATATCTTTATTTTTTTATATAATTCATCTATTACATTTAAAATGTACATTTTTAAATGCACACAATTTAAGAAATATACAACCATTACATTAATATTCAATAAAATATCATCTTTACCACATATAAATTTTTTGATTGGTTAAACATCAAAGTAAACAGTTATCTTAGAAAAATTCAAAATAGTAACATGAACGCCTAAAAAAAATATATTGTAACAATATTTTATAATGAATTATATATTGTAACTTTTTATTATTAATACTTGTCATTACTTTCATAATTGAATATATAATTAATTATATACCTAAATTAATTCAAATATTTCATTTTTATTTTATTTTATTATTAATATTAACTAGGTTATAAACCCGCGATAACGCGGGTCGAATTTAATTTTTATTTGGTAAATTTTTTTATATAGTTTAAGACCCGTGATAAGGCTCGACGAATTTAACTTTTATAAATTAATAAATGCGATAACACATGACGAATTTAGTATTTATAAATGAATAAATATTGTGACCAGTTTTTTTATATAGTTTATAGAGCTTTATTTGGTCGATTTCCTTATGTAGTTTATAGACCCGCTATAATGCGGAACAAATTTGATTTTAATAAAATGAATAAATTATTGTGGCCGATTTTCTTATATAATTTATAAACTCTTTAATTTTTATAAATGAATAAAATATTTAGTCTAATTTTTTAATTAAAATAAATATATCAAATATTTAAGGGGTTAAATGTGTTATTATACGAAAGAAATTAAGATCGTTAGATTGTAAAGGGTGGAAAATAATAAATGGCTAAGATTTCTCCATGATATCCTCTTTTAATTATATATATATATATATAGATAGATATAAATAGATTACTTACACATATATAATTATATTAACTACGTATATCTTTTTAATAATTAATTATAGTTAGTTTTTTATATAATTTTAATTATTGATATATTACATTTAAGCCTATTAATTATTATATTTATATTATTATCATCAATTTAAAATTCATTCGATTTCCTTTCAATCAACCAGATAAATTTTAGTTCATTAAATTTCTAATTCAATTAAATTCCTATTCCTTTAACATACTTAAAGTAACATACGTCAATTACTTTAAATACATTAATTTTGAGAATCAAACAAGGCCTTAGCTCTCAGGGTTGATCGAATATTAGACTTAGAATATTAAAATAATCTTTCAATTATGAAATTGAAAGTTTAAGTTTTATAAAATAATATATATATATATATATTTATGAATTAATATATATATTTGTGATAGCAATATGTATAATTACTGCAATTCTAACGAAAAAATTAATTTGATTCTGGAAAGCATATGAGTCCCGATGGTAATGCAATCAATTGATTCATCATTGCCCACAAATTTTCTAAATAAATTAAGTTCCACACTAAGTCGGTGGTAAGTGAAACCTGAATACTTTCAAATACCTATCTCTTAAAACAACTATACTACACAAAATAAATAATTTGAGGTGAGATTATTAAAATATGAGTTCTTTTAAAGTATGAAAGTACTAATAGGAATGTGATATGTGGCTAAAATTCACTTTCCCCGACCTTTCTTTTAAATTAAATATCTCAAAAACCGTTAGCCAAAACATTATAAAAATTGCACCATAAAAATCAATATTTTCTCCTATTCGATTTAAGATCCCACAAGGCATACTTTCGACAAAATTTTTTTTTTTTTTTCGGATTAACACATGTGTTATGATGGATTAACAAAAGTGTTACCCGTGGTTATCACATGTATTATCAACGACTATCACATGTGTTATAATCGATAGTCAATGCTAACACATGTGTTAGTCACCCGTAACACATGTGTTACAAATTTTCAAAACACACCAAAAAATGAAAAAAAAAAAAATTCGTCGAAAGTATACCTTGTTGGATCTTAAATCGAAGAGTAGAAAACGCTGATTTTTATGATGCAATTTTTATAATTTTTTGACTAACATTTTTTGAGATATTTAATTTTTAAGAATGTGAGAGTTTTGTTATTTTGATCAAGATCAACGGTTGAGATTTGTACTTTCATACTTTTAAAAATTTATATACTATAATGAAGTTTCCTCCAGATAATTTAGTGTCTATTTTTTCTCCATTATTTCTCTTTAATTATAACTTCCCTAAAAGTGGTTATTGTTTCACGACGATTGCCAGTTTTTCTACAAACGGTTACTCTCTTAATCGTATCTCTATTGCATCTTTAAAAGTTACTAGCAAAATATATGTGTAATATAGTGAAAAAAAAATATTAATTCGATATATAATATTGTATTTTTTGAAATATTTTAAAAATAAAAAACTCATTACAATACACAAAAAATACTATTTTATAAGTAGAAAAATCACTTGTTAATAAATTTTCTAAAATACTATTTTATTTTGCAATTTTCATTATTTTTAAAACGTAGTAATTATATTCTTTTGCAAATTTTTTTGTACTTTCTTTTTGGAGTTAATTAAGATACATAACCTAATAAGTTCAAATTGAAACTAAAAATTAAGCTAAATTTTTTTTTTATTTATGTTAGTCCGTTTTGACCCGAACCCGTTATGACCCGCACCTGTTGTAGCCCAAGCTCGTTAGGACCCAAACTTCAACTATCCGAACCGACCTGCTCGTCCATTCGCCACCTTTAAATGTAGCAGTGTATAGATATAGGGAAGTTTAAGTTAAATTAAATGTCATATATTAATTAGTTTATGGTTCAATAATACTTGTGCTAATGAGAATTTAATAATTAATAATTAGGGGTATGTTAATTAAATATCATATATTAATTAGTTTATGGTTTAATAATATTTGTATTAATGAGAATTTAATAATTAATAATTGGGGGTATGTTAGTTATTTTTATGAATTTAAAAAAAAAAACTCTTAGTAATTATAAGGGCAAATTAGTCAATTCTATTTTTTAAAAAAATATAGAAATGCATTATATATTAGTAATAGATAATAGATGTCTAACAAAATCTTTATAAATATTCATTGTTTTCACTATTGTTATTGTCGATATCAATTACCATCACAAAAAGAAATCACACAAACATATATAAACAAATAATTAAACTCAGAAAACATAAAAATAATTCACCCACAAGTTTTTATATGAATATTTTTCAATAGAAAGTAAAAATCACGAGACTCCTAGACTACTTATAATCCAGAATATGAAGGATATTGCAAGTTGGACCTCGACAGCCTTAAATACCTTTACACATCTCTTGACGGTATATTACAATAACAAGTTGCCTATAACACTATTGAATCACAGACACTCATCATATAAAATAGAATCATCCGCTGTTTTTTTCTCAATAAAACTCTAACTCATCTCATATAAAAATATATAGGCAATACACAATTATTCCAATGTGATAACAAATGAAATTCTTATTTGGAAGGCTCGTGACTCAAATTAACTGAATTTTCAAATCTCGCTAATTTAGGCATTTGAAGCATATTGCAATAATTTTTCAGGGAGTATACTTCATACAACTTTACTATTACAAAAGTTGAAATAGAATCTACTTAATATAATATGATTATTAAAATATGTAAAAAAAGTTGGATTCTCAAACAAAAAAACTTGAAAAGTAAATAGAACTCGGTTAAAAAATAGTGCATTTTTCTATAAGCAAGTAGAATTTGATATTGTTGATACAAATCGTGTTCTATTTGAAAGAATTCGATGTTTGAAATAGGAACCATATTTTATTCGAAGAAAAATAGAATCTGATACTCTTAAAAAAGTTAAATTTATTTGAAAAGTAGTAATTGGATGCGGTCTTTAAAATTAACCGGGTTATATTGACGGCACATACTTCAATATTTGTTTTCTTCTCAAATCAGTTTGAAAGTTCAAACGTTTTGTTTGAGTTTTCTTCATTAACTGCACAACACACACACACACACACACACACACACACACTCAAGAGTCCTCTTTCCAAATTCAAAATTAAGCTTCTCTCTTGTAAACAAAATCCGATCGGTGGTTAGGTTTTATAGGTAAACTAGAATTTCATTATTTTTTCCGTTAATGTTTTCAAGATTTTATTTTATATGTAGTCGTTTCTCAGATGGTGGTGTTTCACTCGGTATTATGTTCAGGTCGGATTAAACTATGTCCGTAATAATATTTACTCTTCACTCATCTTTACCTTTACTATATTTCAAGCTTCAAAGTTGTGTATTTAATGTATATGCGTTTGATTTTTAATTTTATAATTTTGTATGTATAAATGTATGAACAATTGTTAACCTTTTTCACTCCATTGACTGATATCTAATTTTCCAACTCGCCGGTTATACACCTTTTAAAAGTACGAGTGATGATGATATTTGTCGTAACTTATCATCAATTTTAAAAATAAGATAATAACATGGGGTAAACTACAAGAGAAGTGGTGAGACGGATTTAAAATAGTATTAACATACAAAAGTAAGTACCAAATTCGTGTCACATATATGCTTGCATCCACTTCTTAATTAACATTCGAGAAACAACCACCAAACATTATGTGGCGTTCTTTACTACTCAAATCGCATGTTATGCATAAGAGCTCCGATGATCCCTAAAATGAGATTACGTACATTTATTACTAAGTTATGATAATAATAAATGTATAATAATATATAGTAATGAAAAATTTATAAACAATAGGTATAAATAAAAAATATGAAGTTCGCATTTCAGATTGATATGTTGTAGCTGGAGGCAGCTCATGGTACAAATCAATTAAGTCGATGTAATGTAAAGTTTTTAGAAATTGTCGATCATATAAGGTTACATACAGTTATTTTCAAATGATGCAATTCAATATTTATTTAAATTTTAAGTTGGGTATAAACTCATATCTTACATCGGATATAAAATAAAAATCAAATCATGTATATAAGTTTATGGATTACACCCTTTATCACTAATTAGTTTTAGAGTAGAACATTATTTGTCCTTACATATACCGGGCTTTGGATGAGCTGGGTTGAAAAGGTTCATGAAAGGTGATATCAGAGCTACGGTTGTAACTCAGTGTTGATGTGGATGGAATCCTCGGTACCTCTCAGCTCCAGTCGATGATCCCGATGATCGCCTAGTCTTGTTCCAATCCCTACCAGAATAATAAGGCTTTACCTTGAGGGAAATAACACCCTCCAAAGGGAACTCTGGTGAACGATCCGAGATTAACAGTAGACTTCTGATCGCGTTGTGACTTTCAAAAATAATAAGACTTAATATTAGGAGGTTCGTACAAATATTAAAAGGGAGGCCCAAATATGTACATGGCTAACACCTTACAAATAAACCCAATCAGTCATACCACGTATTTTCAAGTTGAAGGTCGAAGCAGTAACATTTTAGTTTATTTAACTAAAGATCATTACAGCATACTTCAATTGTTGTCAAGATTTTAACTTCGTCTCTACAAATTTTGAAGTGAGTGGAGCTTCAAATTTTTCCTCTACCTATGACCAAAATCTCTTAAGTCCCTCGTTGCCTCCGACACGTGAATTTAAGTGGTTCTGAAACGTTCATTTCTTATAATTTTTGAGTTCTTAATATAATTAATAGTGTAATAAATAAATTTTAGTCTTTATTATTAGTACTCATATTTATACTTAAGTTATAAACAATCTATAATAATAATAATAATAATAATAAACTTGCACCAATTTTTTCATATGAAATGCTAGTATTATAGGTATTGTGCTAAAGTATCTATAACTTGCACCAATTTTTTCATACGTTTCTTCATTTTTCATAAATTACAAATTCATGTGAAATAATATGTTCTAATCGTTTTATAACAATAAATTTCAGTAAACGAATTATAACGTGTGTGTGACTTTTTAGTGGAACAAATGATTAAGTTTTGTTGATTAAAAAAATTTCTTGAATATCACAATGGATTATTCTAATGGTGGGTGTTTGTTAATCATATAAGGTTAGATGTATAATGGTCACCATGATATTATCTTAGTAAAAAAAATAACAATAGAGAAATATAAACTATAAAGTGTTTTAGATGTGTATATTTGAATAATATAATATTTAACTTGATATTAGTACTTTGTTATAAAAGTCATCAAATAAACATATAATAATTAAAATTGTGACCATGCAAGAAGATGGTTAACAACAAGTAATTGACAATTAATAAGTTAAAAAGACCCGTGCATTGCACGGGCCAAAAATACTAGTTATTATTATTATCATTATACTCCATAGTATTTAAAACTCTAAAGCATAAACCAAGCATCCGTACTAGTTATTTAATTATTTTCTTTTTTAAGCTATCAACTAATCATCTGATTAATTAAAGTATTTATGCTGTTTCCAGAAAAAGTAAAGAAATACGTAAATAATAATAATATTAATAAACTTATAACTTAACAACCATCTATATACCCCCTTCACCTCGCTCTGGTCCTATAAATTCAAACCCTACATCATCTCGTACTACTATATTCACGTATGTATAAAAATTCAAAATTATATCATTTTCGTACTACTAGATATCCATAACTAAACAACCTTAATTAGCGCCCGTGTTTCAGTTACAATGGCATCACAAAGACGTATCACGTTTCTCTATTTTATGATCGTTCTTGTCCTTGTCTGTATATCATGGTTCACTTTTAGTTATGATGAAGATGTTCACAACTACAAATCCGGATTCTTAAGAGCATATGATCGTTATATAGAAACCGTTAAAGATTTCATGTTTCAAGAGTTGGATGTTTTTGATACTTTAGCTCTATATTCGACGACCACATTTGATGTCGATTCTTATGGTGCTAAAGGTGACGGGAAAAAAGATGATACAAAGGTACCCATGTACATACTTATAGCAAACATGGATTCATTGTTTTAATATATCTGTAGATTTGTTGTTTTAGGCATTCAAGAATGCCTGGAAGAAAGCATGTTCATCCACAACATCAGCTATTTTTAGTGTGGCTAAGAACAAAAAGTACCTTGTAACACCAATTAAATTTGAAGGTCCTTGCAAAGCTTCGATCACCATGATGGTACGTATGTGAGGTTTACATTTTTGTTAGAACGTCATACCTAAAACCTATCTCACATATGAATATAAATTATTTTTTAATGATACTTGAACCTTCAACATTTTGGTGGATTGGACTTGTCACGTACTGCTATACGTCAGAGGCCTGTTTGGGTGACATATAAGTTTGAGAGTTCTTGATTGTCTTACAAAAGTGTGCATGATTTGAGAAGTTGACTTAACTTTATTCAGTTGAAAATCTTATTACTTGGGTGATATATGAGTAACACATTCACTTTTTTTTTATTGTCACAAAAGTTTCATATTTGAAAAAGATCGATAACATGATGAGTATGTACGTATTTGCAGATTTCGGGAACTATATTAGCATCTAAACAAGAATCGAAGTATAAGAAAGATGAAAAGCATTGGCTTAGAGTCGATAAAGTTGACAACTTGGTGATCCAAGGAGGTGGTGTCATTGACGGAAATGGAGACGTTTGGTGGAGTAAATCCTGCAAACTCAATAAGACGCTTGTAAGTATATTTATTTGTTTAATTATTTGAAAATAGTCTGGAAAATATACAAAACAATCATTAGAAGGTCTAATAGTAAGAAGTCATGCATGAGGTTCGATCAGGGCCGGCCATGGGGACCAGTCCACCGGGCGACGTCCCAAGGCATCAAATAATAGGGAGAATCAAGTCCAAGATACTAGTCGGTGAGTATAAACTGACTTTGAGAAAATTTAATACAACTAAACAACGTTTTATAATGAATAACATACGTTTTATATAATTTAAAATTAATTGTTAGAGTCATTTTAGAAAAATAAAAGCTCAACTTTCACCTTTAATGAAGGAAAATCGCCTCTATATGAAGAAGAAGAAAGACGTACATTAACACAGTTAAGTAGTTAACTTTCTTTTTTGATTTTTAAAATAAAACCTTTATATTATCTAAATGTGCACTTTAACACCCTTACTTTTTTAAATGCTCATCTTTTTCCTAATTTTGAGGGTACCTTTTAAAATATAGTGTTTTTAATCCGAACCACATAAATACTTTGACAAAACTGTATGTATTTTTTATCTTTAATATTTTTAAGAATCTTGCCCACACTTAGGCATTATATTTTACAAAATACTAATCTTAACTTTAACTTAATGGGTATTAATATTTTTAACTTTTAAAAATTATATTTAAAACAAATTTATAGTAAAATAGGAAGATTTAAGCTACTATTTAGTTTATGTATGACATCATGAGCTTTGTTAAATGTATAGTTGTAACATTTTATTTATTTTAGTGAAAATTTATGTGAGTATCATTTGTCTAATTTGACAAGATTTGATACTTTTAAAACACAGTGTATTGTTTGTTTACAAAATTCAGCAGGGCACTTTGAATCATTTCACCGGAACATTAAAATACTGAGGATCGGCTCTGAGTTCGACTAAGAGATCTTAGATTTGAACGTATTAAAAGGCAATATATCTCGGTTAACTAATTGTGTATATATGTTTAAATAAAAAATAGATAATTGTCTTTTCAGATAGTCTAGACAAAAAAAAGCCATGTAAAAATATATAAAATAAATTTGAGATTAGATTATTTTCGATTATATAAATGTGTAGAGTTACACGTTAATTTATCAACTATAACAACCAAAGACCCGGTGACAACTGACAACCACAACTGTTGACCCTTTTTTTACTCCAACCACATCGATCATTTTACAAACGCATCATGTTACTTACGTAGGATAACTTCACAACATCGTCTCTTGATATAAACCAACATTATGGTAGTTGAAAAATTCAGCTAAGAAAGATGATATAAAAAATTAGTAATTTACAATATCAACCATATATATATATATTCAGATTCAAATGAAAATCAAATAAAATGTGAGAACCATAAGAACCACTAAATTATATATTTTTTCACATGTAATTGATTTCATTCATATGTGAACATTCATGTACATTTGATTTATATATATATATACAACTATTATAAGAAGGAACTTTTTATAAAATTTTAGTAGGAAAGGCAACATTTTCTTTTAGAAAAGCAGAGTACAATAAGAATGATATATTTTCATATGAATTAATGTCAAAATATCATATCCATAGCATCACACCCTTTTGTAAAGTAATATGTTATATGGGTTTTTGTAAAATGGGCAGGATGATTTGAAAATCATATAATTAGAAACATATCATTACATCAATTATATAAATTTGAAAATGATCAAACAACACCATTAATGGAAGCTTTCAAGTTCAACTGTACAATTATCTATAGTCTTTTTGTCCATTTATTTGTAATTATGTATATAATGTAGGTATAACTAACGCCCTGTAAAAACACTATCAAACTTGTTATTTGATTACATGGCCACTTTCGTAATAGTGTAATATCAATTTATCATTAAGATTTCATATCGCAACCTTTTTGTATATGTGTTATTAACTTTATTTTCATTTGTGGTGATAAACAAATGCTACGCAGCCATGTAAGGATGCCCCGACGGTACGTTCCATATTCAGTACAATTTCATTTAAATATTGTTTGACAAACTCTTGTTTTTCTTATGACGATCGTTTGTCATTAATGACAGGCTTTAACGCTCTACAAGTGCACATCTTTGACATTGGATAACCTGAAGGTTCAAAATGCCCAACAAATACATATATCTTTCGACCATTGTGAAGACGTCCAAGCTTCAAATATTCAAGTGAGCGCACCAGAACATAGCCCCAACACCGATGGAATCCATGTCACTCACACGCAAAACATCAAAATATCAAACTCCATTATAGGAACAGGTTCTTCACTGTCACATACTTTTCACTACTATTCCAAGTAGTTTACCAAGAGATCTAGATATTAAACGGGTAAACCTTAATTATCCTTTGTATCAATTTACATTAAATTAAATTAATCAAAATTTGAGAATTCTTGATTATGCTACGAAAGTTTATACAATTTAAAAGTGCAACTTAGCTTTATATAGTTAAAAATCTTATTAGTACAACGATATAGTTACACTATTACATAGTCAACTATCAACACTAGTAGTTAACTAGGGACATCCAGTTACGAGCTAGTTCAAGCTTTATTTGACATTTTGACGCTTTATCTTATGAATCAATTAAGGGGATGATTGTATTTCTATTGTGAATGGATCCACAAATGTTCAAGCCACCGGTATAACATGCGGACCTGGTCATGGGATTAGGTATGTCACACATTTTTTTCTAATTGTTTCGTCTGTTAGTCCACTATTATTTTATAATTAGTTGCTAATTATTAGTATATAAATGACTAAATATATTTGATAGGCGAGTTAAATTAGTTATACCTATTTTAACAACAAACTTTTAGCATTAAAACATTTTAGATCGGGTTGGGTTGGGTTTTACTTACCAATTTTATTTTCATTTTCACATTTTTGAAGTTTCATAAACGCTATTTGTTCTAACAATAAAAATAATTAGTTGGGTTGGGTTTGGTTTATCCTCATATATAAACGAGTAATGTTATATACGTTTATTTAGATAGACCTAACTAAACTTAATGTATTTGTTGGTTGATACAGTTTTTCATTTCAAATCTTATAAATAGGCATATCTATCATTTTCTCGTACAAATTTTAACATGATCACTTATCATTTAATTTAAAATAAATCAAATATGATAAAAAAAGAAAAAGAAACTTGTATAAATATAGTGATCAATTTTTTGTTGAAGATATGTATGTTTGATCAAGGATGCAAACATGTGGGTATGCAATGAATGACTAATTTGGCCCCTGTACTGTTAACCAGTGAATTTTATAACTTTATAAAAGCTCTAACTCATTAACCTTTTGATTTCAAAGACTTCGTTTCGATCTTTCTCTAGAAACACTTGGTTGTAATCTATCACATACGAAATGCATATTAAAATTGTTTTTATCTTTCATTGATTCAGTATTGGGAGCCTTGGTTCTGAAAACACAGAAGCTCATGTTTCAGATATCACAGTTGATGGGGCTAAACTCTCTGGAACAACAAATGGTGTTAGAATCAAAACTTGGCAGGTAATCATGAAGAATGTTGGTTTCATAGTGTAAAATAATAAACTATTTCAAGTTATAACACTTGCACGATCAACAGCCACATTTGATTCGTCCAAATAATATATATTGCAGTTATGAAATGTCACTGCTCGTGTCACATTTTGATGTGTTAACTGCAGGGAGGTTCAGGAAACGCAACCAAAATTATATTTCAAAATATCAACATGAAGAATGTGTCGAACCCTATCATTATAGATCAAAATTACTGTGATCAAGCTGAAGCGTGCAAAGAACAGGTCATAAAATTTAGTTATTTAGCAAATATATGACGAATTAACATTTAGCTTACCATCAACCTTACAAAATGATTATGTATCATGATGAAATAATAACCAAGTTAAACAAACTAAAGAACACCTTGTGTTCACTATAGTATCATCAGTGATGGAGCTTGAACATATTTGTGGAGAGGGCCACAATAATTAAAAATTCTAACGATCCATATAATTATATGTAAAAATAAACGAGAAATAAAATAAAACTTGAATATCGAAACCTTTAATATCGAGTCTCATATTTAAATTTGGTATTGAAATTACTTACATTACTTAAGTTTTGGGGCCAGGGCCCTCCCTATTCCTTAAAAGCTCCGTCCATGGTTATCATACAACATAAACATATTGTACACAAGCTTGATAATATGTTTAGTGGGTACCATATGTCTAACTTTGATGTCTTTCTTATGCTTTTGTAATAACAAATGACACGATTTACAGGACTCAGCTGTCGAGATAATAGATGTTACCTACAAAAATATCACCGGAACTAGTGCATATAAAGATGCAATAATATTTGATTGCAGCAAAAACCATCCATGTCAAGGAGTTGTTTTGCAAGATATAAGTCTTACTCCAATAAACGGTGGTCAAGCTAAAGCCACTTGCAACAACTTGAAGGTCACCTATATCGGAACCGTTACACCTCAATGTCCCAAATAATGTTCAAGACCAACCAAGATTTGGGACTTCAGATACCATATTTAATGCAGTTATCGTAGATTAGTTTATTTATTGTGTATCACTTCTCAATAAAGATCTCCTGATTATTATTTTGTGCAGAATAATAACATTCCCCTATATAGCATTTACCCGTATAACATTTACCAAGGGTAAATGCAACTCTGCTTTTAATAGTTGACAAATAGTAATTTTCTTAGTTTATATAAATTATTAAATAAATAAAGATGCCTAATGAAATAACTATTATGTGTGTTAATATTCTCACAGGATGACTAAGTGAAATAACTTAATCAACGGGCTTCTGGTCCGATGGTATGGAGGTTTTACCCTCCTAGGCAAGGTCTCAAGTTCGAGTCTTGTTTAGGGCGTTAAGGGGTTTCCTCCGGCGTGTGTTAAAGGGAAGGGTGTCATTGCCTTCTGGGCTGGACCCAACCTGGTTGTGTGGGCTCGCTACGCCTTCTGGACTAGGGGCCATGTAGCCACAATTGCCATTCCAAAAAAAAAAGTGAAATAACTTAATAATTGACGTCTTGATATTCTCACATGAAATCTATAACTCACTATAACTCATTAGATTACTATTAAATTAAAAATTCATCTCCTAAGTCGGTTTTAGCTCTGATAAAAAGATTCAAATCTTACTAGCTGCACATTTTGAGGTGGTCATGAAAAGGATTATAGACAGTCACATAGATACCCTGGTTAGGATGCGTACATATAAGTCAAAATACTTATTCCCGTCAAGTAACCTAAAGAGGGAATCTATTATGTGTGTTGCTTGAATTGTAAATCATTATTTGAATTCTTTTTGTTCATGTACAAATGAAATACTTTCATGGGAGATGTTGGCTCAGGTAAATGAAGTGAAGTTAAAAAACGTGATTTGAATTGTGTAAGGCGAGTATGGTAAATTAATTAAGAGAAAAAATGATTTGAAGGGAAGGTAGACATAATAGATAATTGTTTCTTTTCTTATCATATAAAGCATTTAGTTTTATATGATAAACTTCAATATATGAAACACTAATGTAAATATACGTAATTAGGAGGAATGTTACTGCTACTTATTTTACAAATAAAATTTCACAAAATGATATAGAAAGTAAAGTTTATCAATCACATAAATTTATTTTTTCTTTCTTATGTTCCTCTCTCTTTCATTTTATTAAAACAAGTAATTTTATGAATAAAATTTTGTAAACATTACGTGAACCTATCATTTCTCTGTAATTAATGTTAATATAAACACCATAGCTTAAAACTATAATCCTTTTAAATCTCGTCGCAAGGTACAGGATGAAACAACCCTCGTTAAAATTACAAAAGAGAGCATGAAATATTTATTTTTGCTTATCTGGGCCTACTAAAAGCCCAAAATAACTTTACCGTTTATTTATTAAGCCCAGTCCAATACGCAAACCCTAGCATTTCATATCTGTGAATATAAACTGTATATCGGCAATTTAGGGTTTCCCTGCCCCCCCAAAATCTGAATTCACTCTCAATTGTTAGCGCATAACCCACAGCAATCAACCAAAATCATGGCGGAGAGAGGCGGAGAACGTGGCGGGTTTGGAAGGGGATTTGGCGACCGTGGGAGAGGCGGACGTGGTGGTGACCGTGGAAGAGGCCGTCGTCGTGCCGGTCGCCGTGACGCCGATGAAGAAAAATGGGTCCCAGTTACCAAACTCGGCCGTCTCGTAAAAGACGGTAAGATTTCAAAACTTGAAGAAATATACCTTCACTCACTTCCAATCAAAGAACACCAAATCATCGATCAAATCCTTCCGTCGTTAAAAGACGAAGTGATGAAAATCATGCCGGTTCAGAAACAAACACGAGCCGGACAACGAACCCGGTTCAAGGCGTTTGTGGTTGTTGGAGATAGTAATGGACACGTAGGATTAGGTGTCAAGTGTTCAAAGGAAGTTGCAACTGCAATTAGAGGTGCGATTATTTTGGCGAAATTATCGGTGATTCCGGTAAGGAGAGGATATTGGGGAAATAAGATTGGGAAAGTGCACACTGTGCCAACTAAGGTTACTGGGAAATGTGGTTCGGTTACCGTGAGGTTGGTTCCGGCTCCACGTGGTGCTGGAATTGTGGCTGCTAGGGTTCCTAAAAAGGTGCTTCAGTTTGCTGGTATCGATGATGTGTTTACGTCATCACGTGGGTCTACTAAGACTCTTGGTAACTTTGTTAAGGTCTGTTTTCTTATTCATTTTGGTTTTTAGTTACTATAGTTGTTATTCAGTTATTGGTTGTTATGATTGTATTTTGTGTACGTATAAATGTGATATATATGCCTGACTGCCTGGAATTATTAAAGAAACTGTTTGTTATCTGCTAAGTTATATATAATTTGTATCTATGTTAACTGTGTCATTACTATTGTTGATGAATCATTGTGCCTGATCTATGATTTCACCTTTTGTACAGTTTTGTGGAATGTGTATCTTGATGATTGTTGTTTGACAATTAATGGTATAGGTGGTGAATTCTGCTAGAATTGTGTGATTTTCATCTTTTAAAAAGGCTTCTATATCTTTTATTGGATTAAAAAGTGGTGATAAATAAGGAGTTGAATTGTGAGTATTCTATTGTTACTGTATCTGTTGCCAATGCTGAATATTATAAAACTATCACTGAAGTTTTATGTCTTGACTCACTCACTGCAATGAATTTCTTCTTGGCTTACTAGTTATTATATAGGTTGTGCACTTCACAAAGGCTGTCAAATCCTTTGCACATTTTTTTAAGTTTTTGAAGTGATTTGTATGACAGAACTTTTAGTTGTTTCCGGATCAAATAATGAAAGTTGGTAGGATGCTCTTGTTTTCAATATGTTACATTTCTGAACAGTATCATCTGTACAATGTGAATTAAAGATTTGTAGGTGCTAACTGATGAGGTATTAATTGGGTTTGTTTCATTTTATGGATTCAGCTTTTTTGAGCTAGTTTATTATTTTTTACGGAATTAACTTCTTTCTGAAGTTTTAGTCTAAGTTTAACTTCTTTTCTCTATCAAACTTCATATGAACTTATGTTTATCTAGCACTTGTTTCTCGTTTGGCCGACAACTGAAATTTGCTTGTTTGTTGGTTTATATGCTCTTTGTTGTTGCATCAAATGTTTATTGCTATGATTGGGTTGTGTTCACTACAGTTGTAGATAAAGAATGTATAATAGTATCATATTTTAAGCATAGGTTGCAATGTTGACACCTTGAGTTACTCGTATTATCTAAAGTAAAAATCTTTATTGGCAGGCTACTTTTGACTGTCTGCTAAAAACTTATGGATTTCTCACTCCGGACTTCTGGAGGGAGACACGATTCAGCCGATCTCCATTCCAAGATTACACCGATTTGCTGGCCAAACCCACCACCAAGGCTATTACCTATCTTGAAGATGTTGCCGATATTCCTGCTTGAAAATCATCTAGTGTTTTGAAGGAGAGCATCTTATGTGTCTAGGACATTTTGATATAGATTACCAGTCGTCTTAGACTTTTATGGTTGCACATTCTTAATTTTAATGATTTGGTTGTTTCCTAGATCCATTGTTACCTTGAAAACTTTTCTCTTGATTTTCTCTGGTTTTTACTGCATTAAGCACACTTTGATTGTCTGTAATATTTATGTTGGTCTCTGTTTGACTGTTTCATAGCCTATGTTCAAATTAGTTTATGCAAACCTCTCATTTATACAAATTGATACCAAATGTCGAGAGCACAGTACTACATTTGTCTGCAACAGTCTTAAAACTACACTGTTGCAACCGTCTGAAATGTTGGTTGCGTTGGTGTTTGTATCTTGTATTTTCAGAATTGGACCATATTGTTCAGCATAATTTATCTTTTTTCTGGAGGTTTAACTTGAATTCATATTCTATGTTGTGCTTTGGTGAAATCTCCTGGTTTTTAGCACGTACCCCTTTATGAATTTGAGGATAGGGCTGAAGTTGACTGCAGAATCTGTTTTGAAACTTAGACTACAAAGTTAGAAGATTTGAATACTTCTTGATACAACTTTGCATTCTTTTGTGTAAGCCTTGTTGGTGTATGTATATGATCCAGAAAATAAATCCATAGTAGTATTTGCCGTTTGTGAATGTTGCTATCGTTGTTTTCCCTGTTACCGTTGGCTATGGGTGGCCTTTTTGGTGATCATGTTATATGGCCATTTCTTCTTTAGTTAAATAAGTTGGTATAAGGTTATTTCTTCTTTGTCATGTTAATTAAGATCACTAACCTTGTTTATAATTATCTTAATTAATTAGTTAATATCAACACTAACCTAGTTACTTTAATTGAATTTCAATCGAAGTATTGTTGGTTTAATACTCTTCTAAAATAAAAAAGTACAAATAATGTGTAGTTGTATATAATAACAATAAGTTACGTATAATAAAAATAACTGATCATTTATAATCTGTGTGTTTATAGTTCTAACAAAGGTTCGCGTTTCATCGCGGTGTTTTAAATATTTGATTTATATAAATGTAAAAATTGCAAAAGACTGAACTCCAGCAATAATAGAATTAACATGCATTTGATTCGATTCGATACATAATCATAATAAAACTAAATAATATGTAAGAAACTAAAAGGAAAACTATATCCATAATAAAGAATTTATAGATAAAGATAAAATTGTGTAAATGAGCCATTTGATAAGAGTTTACATTTTTAAAATTATCGCTATGAGCAACCTAATTTTTTGTTATGCATATACATATAAATCATTCAAAATATGTTTCATTATGGTGAGATATATGACACAATAAGTTTAATGGATTTGTAGTTAATAAAAGGTAGATTATACACGTCCGTAATTTTTTGTAAGTGTGTTGATATCATATAACTTCCACATCAGAAGTTGTAAAAAGAAAGCCAATAGTTCAAAGTCAATCATAGTTATGTGTCATTCTAATTTCTTTTAGTGATTTTAAGTGCCATCTTAATTATTATTTTAAGTTAGAATTATATACTTCCTAAATAAACTTTAGAAGTATTTAGTCATCAATTTGATATATTAATTTAGGTGTACCGTTTATTTTCATCTTAATATGGCGAAGAAAATATAAATAAGTAAATTAGTGACCGAAAAGAAAAAATAAATAAATTATTGTTTATTTTAAATTTAATATTATTAAAAATTTAAGGTAAATTACAGTCCCTGCTCACATGGTCTTTCATTTTGAACCCCTATGCCTCCTAACTTTTTATTAGACTCTCTCTCCTCGTGGTTGGCTTTACTGTCCCAACTTCGCCCCTCATTCGTTAAATCTAACACATAGATCGTTACCTCATAAAAAATGACAAAATACCCTCCTCTTCCTTATAATACCCTCAACTGAGCTTTATGTATGAATGATTGTATTAATTAGTCCAATCTCACTAAAATACCACCCAACCATTTATAAATCACTTTTTCTCTCTTCACTAGTCATCTATCTCCTATCTCTAAATCTTATCATTTTTAAAATTAAAAAGGTTGTTGTTGATTAAGACTGACCTCATGACAAAACCCCTCAGCTCGGAATTTCGAGCAAAACCTCCAAAACGGCAGCTAACGGTCGGGGACCATGTTTTCATGCGCCACCTCGATTGCCGTCGGCTATTTTTCAACACCACAACTAGCTTTTCCAAATCGTCACCCCCGGACATCATTGTCACCACTGGATTTCACCGCCATCACTTGGCCTTCCACCACCAGAAATCACGGCTCACCACCACATATTTGTTTGCCGACCGCTGGCTTGTGGGATCTTAAATCGAAGAGAAAAAAACGCTGATTTTTATGGTGCAATTTTTATAATTTTTTTGACTAACGGGCTTTGAATATTTAATTTTTAAGAATGTGAGAGTTTTATTATTTTGATCAAAATGAATGGTTGAAATTTGTACTTCCATACTTTAAAAAAATCTATATCTTAATAAACTAAGCTCACTAACTATTATTGAAAATGTCAAGTTTGCCCTTAATGAATAGTATAATACGATGATTGAAACATACATAAAATGGCATCAAAATCTCCGCTCATATGGTAATTTTTCTTTTCCTTATACTTTTTGCTAGAAAAACTACATACTCCATAAGAAGAGAACTTTATTAAGCGTTTCGCGTTTATTGGTCATTGCATTTTATCCAGAAACTTCCTTCCTTTCCTCTTTTTAGCATTTCGATCTATATCTATCGCACTCTAGGGCATCACAATTCAGTCGTTACAATCGAATTCCAATCCATCATTTTAGCAAAGGTAAACTTCTAAACATTGCATGTTCTATATAAATCGTTGTTCATCTGCAGTAAAAACGTGGCCTCAAATTCGATATTTTGATACATCATGTTTGATCCTGCTAACAGCATCAAAATTAGGACTTTCGAATTACTTTCTACAGCCTTATTTTTAGGATGAACTTGTAGTATTCAAATTCAAAATTAATGTCAGCTTTTAATAACTTTTACTTATCGCTAACGCTAATATTTATTCATTTGCTATCTGTAAGAATTGCCAAACTGTATGGTTAATTAAGTTTTTCCCAATGGTTATGGATTGGAAACTTGTTTTTAAAGGCAAGAAAAGCATGTAATTGCTGTCGCAGAATCACGACAATTTTCCATTCTATATGTTACATGATGTTACATTATAACTTGCATTATCATGACATATATGATATATCCACCAAATATAGCCTTAAATTGCATTATCAAATCATATAAGGAAGGGCCAAGAAAGGCGTACAACGTGTAGGAGAAATGGAGTTTTGGGCTTTAGAGGGGTTTAGCGTTGCTTATATTTTAACAAGAGATGCTTATATTGTATTGAAATGGGCGAGAATTTGTATTTTCTGCTGTACGTTTGGTGTCTTCTTAGCAAGATGTCTGCCTTTTTAAATGTCCAGCAACATATGAAAAATGTATTTATCACCAAAAATATTTTCCGTTTCTTTTTTTTTTAATTGTGTGACTGACACTAGTCGTTTTTCTTTACGACCCAAGGTTGAACAAATGACAGGAGCCAAGATTGTTGGTGCTGTTGCTGGAGCATTCGTATTGGCATTCGCTTGCGACTATGTTATTGCTGACAAAAAGTTATTTGGAGGCAAGGATACTTATAATATAATATAACTCACTCCCAAAATAATTACGTCCCTTGAATCCTAAGCTGCGATCTTACTAATATTGTTATTGCTGTCAATTATAGGTACCACACCCTCTACGGTTTCAAACAAGGAGTGGTGGGAAGAGACTGACAAGAAGTTCCAGGCATGGCCTCGCACTGCTGGTCCTCCCGTGGTCATGAATCCCATCAGTCGACAGAATTTCATAGTCAAGTCCCGAGGTGATTCCTAGACTCTGCAAGTTTGCAACCTCCTTTCCGAAATATGAACCCCAACCCTCAGGTGAATTATGTCTCTTTGTTTCGGTTGCCGAATTTTAGTCAGTATGATCTTAAAGTGTCAAAGAAAATTGTCATGTAGACTGAGGTTAGGGTGATGGCTTGTTCTGTTTCTTTTGTTGATATTGAACTGTGATGTTGTGTTGCTTGTTTAATCCTTGATTTTGTTTGTAATAGTTGAGTGAAAGTTTATACGACTCCTCTAGTTGCTATTGACCGTTTCATTTTTTAATGCTGGAAGTTAATTAGATTTTCTTAGGTAAGTTTAGTAGTTGATCTGTAGGTGCTAATTGGTCTGATATTTATTGCCAGTTACTCAATGAGAGATGCCCCAAACGGCTGGTTCCTAAAAGTTGCACCAAATTTTCAACTTTTTCGAAGTCTGGTCCTGCAATTGTCTTAACTTTCCTTGAGCTTAAGTGAGATTCGCCTCAGTCTTTGACCTTAATGTTTGTAGGTCGATATATCAGAGCACAGTTTTCAGTTCCAGGAGAAAAACAAACAAACTTATAGTCTTAAATACCAGCCTTCTCTGGATTGCTTATTTTGTTCAATTGTTTTGAGATTTTTTTTATTGTTTAACCGTTTCCTTTGTTGTGCCAAACTGATTTTCAACAGAATCACCAATTTCGTCTAAAAATAACCTTTTTTCTTTTTAATTGTCTTTTATTAAGAATCTATGATACTATTTTTCCTTACAAACAATTGGAGTGGTAATATCTACTAAGCTTTAGGATTTTTTTTAGAGAATTTATTTCTTTGGTATTTAATTATTAATCAAAGAAATCCACTGTATTAAGTTGTGCAAAACATCAACATAACTGTCTGTGTATTTGGACATATTGTTGGATAGAAGTTATCTTAAATGAGCGACAACGGTAATAAATCAGCTCACGAACAGGATCCAAAGAATGTGGAGTTGTTGAAGGAACATAAACTTCTTTTGTCATTAGGTTACTCTTTGTTTCATAGAAAAGTTAAGTGAAGTTTTGATTGTTCTCATATAGCGTAGTTATAGATGATAAGCAGATGCTTAGAAAATGCTTGATAATGAAGATATACCGTGTAAGATTGTAGAAACCCTGTTGCACACGTTACACTTTTTCAAACATGTAACTTAGCCCAGGTAAAAAGGTGATTCATTTTTATGGTGCCAAGATATTCATATCTTCAATAAGACTTCAACAATGTAACTTTTGGGTTGGAAAGATCGAATTCAAACTGTGGAACAGTTGGGCCTAGGAAGGAAAGAAAATAGAACTTTAGTGGAATTTTTGCATGACCTTATTCATTTATGATATACAACAATCTCTTTAGTTTATATCTTTCATGATCATACTTAAACTAAAATATACTACCGCCGTATCTAGTCATTACATACTCATATAAAAGGTAACATAAAGAAACAATATGCAAGAACCAATTTGATGTTGTCTTCATCCTCTCGTTGAGTTCATCACTTGTTTCTAGGCAGGCCAAACCTTGACATTGTCCAAGATCGGGCCACAAAAGTGCCCATAGTCATTAAGCTTCGTGTGGTAAAAGGAACTGTAAAATGTGAGTCTTGTCCTGGTGGAAACGGCTGTAAACTTGAGACGTGCAATTTTAAAACCACCCTTTCCTTGAGATTCGTACTTCGCTTTTAGTGTATCTTTACCTGCAAAAGCCTCCACCATCATGGATCCATGACAATCATTCTTTGCATCTCCAATGATGAATGATAGCATATAGACTTTGTTAGGTACAGTGCGGATGATCTGTGCAATTGCAGTTTCTCGCCCTCCTAGTAACTCAACAGCTGCAAGGCCCTTTGGTACCGAGAAGTGTTTGGAGTCTATATATTTAGCTGGTTTAAGTGATTCAACGATCCATCCGGGTAGTGAGGAAACTATGTCGTGTATTTTGGGGAGGAGGAGAACTCCAGTCGAGTAGTTTTTGAACATATGTGGACCGTTCTCAAAACCACCGTTTTTCACCAAGTTCCCTACATTTTAGAATCAACCATTGGTTAAGAAAGGGTATTTCATATCTTAATAAACTGCAAATGTTACTAACACAAAAGTGACTTATTATTTATTTTGTTTTAGAAAACTTGGTGTTTACCTTTTGTGTATCTTAGAGGAAGCATCTCCTTGATTGCAACGGCATCCACAATAGGTCCACAAGCAGGATCCTCTTGAATACCAGGGTTGTGAAATGTGATTTTGGTTCTACTTGTAGTGGCCTTGAAAGCAAAAGCATAAGTATCCCCTCCATCTGTACTGTACAAGGTTTGAATTGGTAGGTCATCAGACCGACCCGACGCCGAGACCCTTAGGACCTCGTCTTGAGCACATGTCCTTGTGGCAGCGAACGTGAGTGAGTACGTTTCACCCACTTTCACGTTGATATATTGGGATATGCTGGCTTCATTACCAAGCCTTGCCGCATGTGCTCCACGTGGGATCGCAAAGTAGAACCCACCTGGTTGAGGCCCACCAGTGACGTACTCCACCAAGCCCGAAATTTCCCATTTAGGTAATGAATATTTCCCTGTGATCACTGTTTTCTTGAGGTTTGAAGGACTTGGTGCTTGTTCAAAGTTACCATTTGGAAGAGAACCTAATATGCACATACATACAATAAGTACAAAAATTAAACCAAAAGATAAAGTATAAGTTTCATTAGAGACTACATTGTACACGCCATGTGATTAGGTTGTAACGGTAGTGGTGATGATATAAAATAGTGATAAGAGTATGAGAGTGTCTGTGCGCTTCTTGAAGGTGTATATTATATGTTCTATATAGAGTGTTTGTTTACGCAGTAACAGAGTAAAATAACGTGTTTAATTTTGCGGGGTTAGAGTGAGATTTCAAGAGTTTGATCGACATCTAACTTAAAAGTTGATCAAATTCGTGTTAAACGGTAGTTTATTCATCGATGAGTGTATTAGTATTTATCGTATAATTTTTTCAATAAGTGAAAGTTACCACAAAAAGATGACCACAAGAAATATGATATGAATCAAAACAAGCGATTCGAACAACTTACCATCAATGAATCTGTGTTTAGCACGACCAGCACCACGAGCGGCAACTTGAGTACATACAATAATAGAGAAACAAAGAACATATAGAAAAAGGGAAGAGGTCACTTTTTGTGTGTCAAAGGACAAATAAGGCCGCTTTTGACTTCTCATTTTCAAAATTGACGAGTTCGTGTAAACACATAAGTACAAAGTTAATACGTATGAAGGGTATTTATGCAACATGATTGGAATCCTCGAGGAAAGCATACCATGTTTAAAGAACATAAAATCAGGCGACAATTGTGTTTGAGTGTTTACTTTTGGACCCACAAAAGTGAGGGAGCCCCGTGATTTGCTCGCTCTCAAGTGTTTGTGATTCCTTGCTTATCAATGATGTTTCTAATTTTAATCTTCTTGATGATTACAAAATGGGGATCTCGATACTTGCAATACTTTTATGTTTGTTTTCAGGTGATGATAACTAGATCTGCCTATGGGAATACGTAAAATATGCTTTCAGGTGTTGTAGTCTCATACATCCAACCTATATATTACACCTCAATTTATATGATACTCGTATATAAATTCTTAAATGGTTACTTGAACATCATGTTAATTATATAAACTTTGGTACCATTAGGTTTATTTAAGAAAGTATATTCGGCAATTTAGTTTATTAATATTTAATTTAATATTAAGATTATAAGATAAGGTTCGCTTATACAAATACAAATCCTTATTACGGAGTTGCACGTGAAATATAAATGAAGAGCAATCATTCATGTAAAACAGACCCTCGACCCTAATTGTTAAAACATTAAGGACAAGTATCATCCAAGTCTAAGTGTTAACTTTTTAACGTGCTGGTTTATAAAGTGATCGAGGGAC
The DNA here is from genome assembly GCA_963921325.1 of Logfia minima. NCBI lineage: Eukaryota > Viridiplantae > Streptophyta > Magnoliopsida > Asterales > Asteraceae > Logfia > Logfia minima. The sequence continues at coordinate 18,724,214 of OY992763.1, read as the reverse complement.
GCCATGCGTATAGAAAGTAGCATTTGACCCTAATCATAACTAGAAATAAATGTGCATTAACAAAACAACTTATCATGTTAATCTCAAAAAGCTGAGTTTTATTGCATTTTTGTTACTAGAGATCCACGATTAACTGAGTTGGATAAAATAAAAAATTTGTGTTTATGATGATAATTAAATAAATATTTTCTATATCTAAAGAGTTTTTATATTGCAGTGGACCTAATCGTATGACTCATAGCACATGTTAGTATAATTGTATTAACAAATAACTAGTCTACATGTTAGAAAAGTAATGATACCTCATTGATTTTGACAAAAAAGACAGATGTCACGTTTTATTTTGTTTTATGAAAAATACAACGCAAGTATTTCTAGAAACAGTCTTGTTATTGTGATGAGGTCGATAATGGCTGCAAAAGAAACAAGTCTTAGCCATACTGTTTTATCAAATCTTGTTGCTCTTTGGTTATTGTTAAGTGAAAGCAGTGGTTATGGGATATTTCCAAAGAAATAACACCTTAAGAGTCTTTTGGGGTTTTTTTTATATGTGAAAATTGAAGTTTTACAGAGAATTGTTGGTGTTAATGGTGACATTAGTCAGGGCAAACGGTTATTTTTGGCCGGTGTAATGACAGTTGGGTTAGGTTTCCTCATATGTGACTTGAAAGGAAATGGAAATGAAAGTGGGTGTATTGACATGCTATTTGGAATTAGGTATCTATTTCGACTTTTAGATGAGAAAAAAGTATGCTCCAAGCTTTTCAAGCCTAGTCACTCGTGGGCCGTGGCCAAAAGCTCTTGAAGAATGTATGTATCTGTTGGGCTGAAGCCCAATAGTTTGGTCATGAGCCAATTTAATCAAGTCTGGTATCATTTACAATTTTACACGGTGAAATTTCTAATCACATAGACTCGATAAATTAGCACATAATAAATTTTCTATAACAATATTTTATGTAGATCTCGATTTAGAGATAGGGTGCTAAGTTAGTTAGCTAAATAATATAATTTGTATAATTACTATAGATCTCATATAAAATATAAATTAATCATTTATTATAAACTTAAAATTGTATAAATGATTCATAAAGATTTCTTAAAAAACAATTCAATTGTCTTTTTAATTTTTTTCTGAAATCAATTTTACCCCGTTGTCTCTGATTTTCCTTATCATTGTAAGAACATCTGGATTGCAACCTGATTCACTTTGTCTATTTATGGTTTTTAATTGGGATAATTGTTCTCTTATGCGCTAAACTTTAACTTTTTTTCTATTGTATGCGCATAACTTTAAAAACTTCTATTGTATGAAGTAAACTCTTAAAACCTCTCTATTGTATGTTGACTTGCCTTCTTTGATTTTTACAAAAACGGAAACTTTCCTTTTTGGAGTGGCCAAAAATAGAAATATTACATACAATAGATGAGTTTTGAAATTTTACCTCATACAATAGAAGTTTTTAAAGTTAGACTCATACAATTGAAATTTTTTTAAATTTAATACATAATGAAACAATAAACCCTTTTTAATTTCTCTTCCATACCTTCCATATCATTGGATCCATCTCTCCGAAACACTAAAATTTTTTAATTGAATTTATTGAGTTTAATAATTATTAATTTATTAATTAATTAATAACTCTACTAAATAATAAATTTAAATAATTTTATGAGTATTAATTTATTGAGTTTCTACTATAGCTATTATTATTAATTAGTTTATCAAATTAAGATAATATGATATAAACTATATAACCGAATGGGCTAATGATATGGAAGATGTATAGTGTATAATCGGTTAATTCTAAATTAATAATTTAATAGTAACTTTTTCATTTTTATTAAAGAAATTGTGAATGGTATATCGTTTAAATCGAGGAAATTAGAAAGAATTTCCCAGATTGAAAATTCATGTAGTATGTTACTCAAAATGCATTTTTCTCATTATTATACTAACAAATATACGATAATCCAGTTCTAATCAAAATACATCAAGTAAACTATATCTAGATCGAATTAGATGTTAACTCAATCTATCATTCTATCACATGACTTAATATCCAATGGTCCAAAACTTACAATTGATGCGCACTATAACTTACAACAAATTAGACGAAATAATGTATTAATTTCTTGAAATACGAGATTATAAGGATATAGTTGACCATTCCAATCCATTTATATGCAAAACACACCATTATCACGACTTACCATTTTTATTTTTATAAGTATCTATCTATATATGTAACTAAAAAGGTTCGAGGGGGTTTGCATTAGGAAATGGTACATCGAAATACTTACACGTTATTAAGTGGTTTTATTAAAGAAAATTACCTTTATATTATTTTATTTTTATAGTTTGTACATACCAAATAACAAAATAAGTCTAGCTTCTTATATAATACCATTATCCACATACCAAATAGAGAAAAAAAAACAATATAATAACAAAATAAGTCTAAATAAACAGACCAAAACGTTACAACTTGTAGTAAGGTCTGTGTCACCACCAACAATCAAATCCTTTGCAATCAGCACTTGTACATGACGCATCACTTGTTGTACATTCACCTCATCTTATCTCCGGTGTCCGTACACCCTCACCCAACGATCGTGTGTACATCTTTAAATAAATCTTTAAGGTGAAGTGAAAACATCGATGGGTTGATCGTACGCATCGTTACTACTATTGGCCACTAGAGACTCAAAAGTACCTTTGATTTTACGTAAACATTTATGGTAACGAATTCGACGAAGAACCACCTCTTTGTCAAAAGCGGATTGATTGTTATGAGCGATTTGTAGTTTTGTAGTCACTGGTTCTGTAACGATATCTTGTGTAGTTTTAGACATTATGAATGATTTATTTGTATGTGAATGAAATGGGAGTGTGTTTATATAGTAAGGCGGTGGTTGGTTGGGTACGTGTTTGTGTATTAAATAAATGTTAGTTTCTGTGGGTTGAATATTTTATGATTGGGGGAAGCTGACTGTAAATGGTTTTGTTATTTTACGTGCACAAGCCGGCTTATTTTTTAATGGATTCTGTGGGTGTGCGTTCCGATATATTGTATCTGGCAGTGTACTTGTAATAAAGATAAATACTATTAAACAAGACAAAAGTATACTCATAATTTAGCATAGGGAAACATTTTATTTGTGTGCTAGTTTCATGTAGCTTTGTTAAATGTTGAAATAAAATATTATTATCACTAAATAGATATTTATTATATACTGATAAAAGAGAAAACAAGGGGCAACGTGGGGAAACAGAGGGCAGAGAAAGATATATGTGGGGTCATCCCATGGTTTTGTTTTCATTTAACAAATAACAACCGCAAACCCATCGCTATTGTTGCTGTATTTCATACCACAACCTTATGTGGCACGCGTATTATGTTACCAAGCCAGCCACAATACGACTGAAGTCTGGGGTGGTTTCTCTGTTACTTTCTAATTAATAGAAAATGATCTTTTTAGAAGTTGACCAGTATTATCTGTATAAATTTTGATTTTGATTCAGGGATTTTATGGAGACTAGACAAGCTATCTTTTCATGGCTTAGTCGTGTTGATGTATTACCTGATTAGTACGATATAATGTTATGGTGTTATGTAATTTTTCGTTAACGTCTTTTGAGCGGTTTACTTCAAAATATTTATAATCATTGTCCGTGACTCGAACCTTATAATGAACCATTTTACTTGCAAAGATCATTGAAACTATTACCCTAAAAAATCGAGAGTTTTGCTTTGGTTTCCGCATTGCGGTATGCTAATATACCATTTTGATTTAAGAAAGAAGTGAAGGATCATATATCGGTTATGTGCATCTGTTAAGGACGATGCTTAAACAATGGGAATTTTACATATATGTCAAACATATAGCTGCTCAATGTACTAAACTGAATGTTATTAGCAAATTAACAATTTGTAGGAACATGCTTTGAAAAATAAAACCGAGTTTATTAAATAATACAATATACAATGATTAAAGATACAACTCGATAACAATGATAACACAAATGAATGATTGTATTATCAAATACAACTAAATAAACATTACAAGACACGAAATCAGAAATACAAGAACAAGTAAATGGCCGGAGCTTGCGTTGAACACAATTCCCTTAAAACAGATTTGAGTCTGTTTCCCAGGGTACGGCGGCCTAAGCTGCGTTCAGCCGGAGTTAAAGACTTGCCTGAAAATGCAGAAAAAGGAGAGTGATTTCGTGGGTGAGTTCTTGCTAGTGATTGCTTGTATGAAATGTGGAGATGGAGTGCAGAATTGTATGGTTATTTCCAGCAGAAAATAATGGAGGAATGAGACTAGTATTTAACTAATTTCCTACATTATTAAGCTCATAAAGAGCTAATCAATTGTCATAAATCTGCAGCTCTTGATCATCCCATATCATAACTTACAAAGGACTTGGGCTGGGTTATGGGTTAAACCCAATACATTTAGCCCAACTTAAAAACTCATTCACTAGTTCAATATCAACTAGTCCAATTTACTAGCCCATTGATATTTTTATTCACTTATTTTCCAACACAATTAACAAAGAGCATTACGGCTTTTCTTTAAACTTATTCTCCTGTGCTGTTTAGTTATCTTTCGTTTGTGAAATCCAATATCCTATCCTTACATCTTCGATGCTCCTTAAATGTATAACAGTCTCTAACCATAAAGTTGGGGATTATCATGGTCGTTGAATTTGTTACATGTATATAAGTTAAATAATTATTTTTAAGTACAGATATAATAAATAAAAAATCATTGTAAAATTAATGAGTATATTAACAAGACCGATGGGGATTTACATTAGTAAACAAATATGGCGGCCACAAAAGGTCTAACATAAATGCCTAACACGTTAAAGATGTCTCGTTGAAATTTATATCGAGTTTATATCTTTAGAATAATTGTTTTTTTGACTTTTGTCAAAATTATTAATGTTGTTTAGTTATAAAAATCCACGTCAACCGTGTACGCGACGTGTAGTGTATATCCAAGTTCATAAAAATTATACTATATACTAATTCAGTAATTCAAGCGATATAATGGGATTGCTATATGTGAAAGACTTCATTCAGTTGAACTTAATCGAAAAATAATTAGATATATCGTTGTTAGAATAAAAACAAACAAACAAACAAATAAAAAACAAGCATGGAAATTGTTTTTATTTTTTGTTGCCATCATAACTATCCTGGCGGGGATCATTTTCCAAGGCGATATTTCCATACTTGTCTTTATCCATTAAGTATGAATTATGACGTCATTTAGCAGTTGAAAAAAATAAGATTGTGCAAATCACTATTTTACTGAATATATTTTCCTCCGCAACTTAACATCTAAGTTGGGTGTGTCAAGAATTTTGTGTATACACATAATCACCATGTCGTTTACAAGTTGAACGCTGTTGATTAGTAGCATCCGTTATTTGTTTTAAAGGGATAAGGAAACAGAAATGGTGACTCTCATATCCGTTAATACAAAACTAATTACATTAATCGTTATTAACAATATAACTAACTCGTCGCTCAGTTAATAGACATAATCTGATGATAAGGACATGACGACATATATTTATAATAAAGTATGCAGGATGAGAGATTTCTGCTTACACTTGAATTACCAGTCGATCTCAATTACTTTTCTAAACAATACTCTAAAATAAGCTACTAACTCTGGCCAAAATTACTTGACTTACACTTGAAATATTGATCTCCTGTACTTTTCTAAACAATATTCTAATATAGGCTCTGGCAAAAATTACTTGAAATAAGTGGCCTTATGTTTATATATACTTTCCTATTAGGCTGTTATTACTAGGCAAATCCATATGGTTTCACTTTTGATAAACATAACTTCCTAATTAGTGGAATCCTATATTAAACCGTATATATATACCGGTATTACCAGAATCTCCAAGTTAAGCAGCTACTTTGCAGCTATCTGCAAAAATGATCCATTGTTAGATGACTTTTATAGCTTAAGATCATGTATTCTAACAAAAAATAAGCGAATCAATAAGTAGAATATACTAAGCTCAACGTTTGTTGATGATCAGATATGCAAATATCTTATTTTGCTTAAAGTTCATTACCTATTCATATGTCAAATTAAATATAGATTATGTAGATAAGAACTACAAAAACCTATAGTAGTGTTAATATATATAGTCCTTGGCATCAAGGGTTACCTGATAAATGAATGGATCTGTTCTCCCTCCAGCTCCTGACCTTCTCACCTTATCTTTCTTCAGCAACCTACACAACATTTAAGCACCAATCATATTTACACACGTGTAATATTTGTCAGTGTTACATTCTGAATACTTTGCTTGGCAACTCACATGTTATGAGTAACCTTTTAAGTTTGTGATATATATTTGTCTTTTTGATCAGGAAACCAATATCATTTTTCATTAAAAAATGGGAACATATTATTATTTGGAGAGTACTAAATAGAGTGTGGATCTGTTTGAACAGAAATTAGGAAATCTAACGGTTAGCAGAGAATAATGCTTTACATTCTCAGGGCTTTGCTGGTGTCCGGGCTATCACCGAGCAACTGACGAATCCTCACTTCCGAAGCGAAGCCAACATAACCCAGCACTTTCAATATGGCTTCAGATCGGCGCATCAAATGAGCCGAGCTAACCACATAATAAGGCTTTTTTTTCTTCATCATTTTCTTCTTCACATCTTGAGCTTCAGCTAACGGTTTCTTTTTTCTCTTCATCTTTGACTTACAGCTATCCGAGCTGGACACGAAACTGCTTGATCCACCTGTCAAACACGACGATCCTTCTGTTGTCTCCGACAAGCTACCGCTGGGAAACGCAACTTTCCGTTCAGTTTGACGGCAATCGGAGATGCATAACGTTTTTGATCTACTCTTTCTCATTACCTGGAATTTAAATCCATAAAGTCATATTCATCAATATGAAATTGCTTTTTGTGCAGAACGCTAATAATAATACATGAAATGCAGTACACCATAGCGATAGCAACTAGATTAATCTCTGTAACGATTATAATTTAAAACATGCTTCAAACTGAAATTAAACATTTCAAAAGATAACTTCTAATAGAAACCTGAAGTAATTCCTGAGAAGCTAATGCAAACGATTCACGAAAAAACAGAGATCTACAGAAACTAATATTCAGGATGAGGTTACTAGTTTCCAACAGAAACAATTAGGAATCGAATATACAATTATACTCGTTAAAACTCATATATAACATGCATCTAGTTAAACTACGAATTATGTATGAAACAGAGCTTCAGCTCGATCGAATTAAATTATCATCATCATCAATAAACTATAAACGATTACCTTGAGGTTAATCTCACGTTCAGAACGAGAATTAGCGCTAGCAACGATACGAAGACCTCGTCTGTGAGCTTCATCAGATGAAACATCATCGCCACTCACAGTAGATGATGCGGATGACCTTGAAAACGATTTACTCGGCAACAAATTATCAGAGCGATCAATTTTGCACTTAGATGTGATTTCGTCAAAGCTAAACGCATTCAAAACAACAAAAAAACTCATTCAATTTCATTTTCAAATTAACGTTGTAACTTGAATTTACAGTGATGATAATATTGTTGAATTTGACCGAGTTACCTTGGAGACGAAGAAAGGAGAAGAAGAGCTGACGCAACGAGCTGTTCAGTTGAATCTGGAAATGGTGATTCCATTTTATTCTAGGTTTAGAATTTTTTTTTGAGTAAGTAACAAAAGGCGGGAGTGAAGAAATAATTTGAATTTTTGGAAGATATGTGTGATTTGATCCGTTTTATTGTTTCTAAAGCGTTCAGTTAGTGTTTTTGGCAAGCATGAGGAGTGTGTGATTGAAAATGGGTCAAAACTCAAACGAGTGTGATCCGACCCGAGCCACTCAAGTCTCAACCGACTCAACTGCTCAATCTTGTTTGTGTCAAGAAGACACATAAGCATACCATAATTTAACACATCATTTATTTAATAATTTTTTTAAACATACAACAATTTGTGTACTTCCCAATTAACTAACTTTTTGACAATCTTCAATTTGTGTACTAATTAAGTTTTTAACAGTTCCATTTATACTAATTTTCATATGTTCACAGTTTTAACTTATTTGCTATACTTATCTAAAACAATAACATGTCTTTTCTTAACTAATCACTAGATAAATATATCTATTACCACATATACATCCGTTTTTATCATTTTATACTTATTATTATTTCTATATACATAAGAAAGCCCTTATAATCTAAAAAGTGAACATGTAAACATATGGATAAGCGAGATGTGAACATATTGATTAATCTTGTAATAATGACACATACATAACAAAATTTTAAAAGAATTAGGTGTACGGATAAAGTATACGATCTTTGTGTAATAATTAATTAGTTTATTTACTCTTCGATTATGCGGAATTTTACATAAAATTTTTAGTAATTGAGTTATTCATATAAAAAAATTTATATTTTTATTGTTTATAGGTAATTAGTTGTCTCCAAAACACACCAAAAAATGAAAAAAAAAATTGTCGTAAGTATATCATGTGACATGTCTAATCCAAGAAAAAAAACGTTGATTTTTATGGTGAAATATTTAGAAAATTTTGACTAACCATTTTTTGAGATATTTAAATTTAAAGAACGTCAGGAGAAAATGAATTTTTGTCAAATTGATTACTTTTATTGGTCCTTTCATTCTAAAAAATTCATAATCTCATTTGAATCCATCATTAAATGGATTATCAATGACATCATTAATTTGAGTAATTCAAATTAATGGTGACATTATAATCAAGAAAATACGTTCAATGGCTAAGATTAATTATAAAAATAATTATAACATTATTATTACTTTGTTTTAAAACAAAGATATAGAGATAAGTGTTGGTCCCGGTTTGTCAACTAAAACGTTTTAACTACTAACAACAAATGTAAATAGACAAACAAATTCAAGTTTAAAGTTTTCTTTTATTGATATGAATCAAATGAATACTTTACAGAGTTTACTTGCGGAAATAGACAAGACAGACAAGTCTAAGTAAACTAACTTGTGACAAATTTGGTCTCAACAGCTTATCAGCGAATAGCTCGCTGATAAGGCTTAGTGATCAACACTTAACAGATAAGTGAGGGCACTTGGTTCACTAGAGAGTAGGAACGTGCATTATCACTAGTTGATCTCGAATACAAAATTCTGGACATTTAATATGGTTATTGAGCATGGTATTTATACTCTCACACAATGAGATATAAGTACAACACGTGTCAACACCATATTAGTTGGGACAGTAAAGTAACTTTCAACATTTGAAAGTGACAGTACATCCTAGGATTAAAGTTTATACATTACTTTATTCCTAGGTTACAGAAGAAGGTACAAGGAATTAAATGCAAATGTACAATAAGTGATCGTACATATCTTAGAAAAGATATGCACGCTTTCTTGTATGCTGCATAAGTTGACCTCCTATTGTATGTTGGGTATTTGTCAGACCCAATGTACTTTCAGGTAAAGGCATGAACCACTGGTCAGTAGAGCAGTGATGATTTCCACATCATTGAACTGCTCTCTGTCTCTGTCTTCAGTCTTCGACTTCAGCAGATGGGACTTGATCTTTTCAGCAACAGCCTTAGTAACATGAAGGTTAAATGATCATCAGCGAATGATGATGCTTTGAGAATGCTTCAGGTTACAAGAGAATCACTGCTAACATATGCAGTGATTAGAGAAGAATAAGAAATATATTCTAAGTGTTTCTGTTCGCTGATCAGGTTTGATCAGCGACAGTTTCTCTTTCTACTCTAACTTGTTCACTGCTAACTGATGCAGTGAACTATAACACAAGTGAATTTGTCATCTATAAATTACATTTAGTGGGGTCTCTGACCCAACAATAAGTTAAGCTTAACGCAAAGCACAATCCAAATTTTTTCCTAATACTCCATATAAGCTTGAATAATTCAATGTGACAATAAGTGAGTTCTAAATTGGTTCTATGATAAGACTAAAATGTATGTGATAATATTCGTGAAGTATACATGTTACGTACGATAAGACTAAAATGAAACATTTTCGAATTCGCATAAAATACAAAATGAGATATGATAAGGCTAGAATGCTGTTCTAGAAATAAAATGTTCACCAAACAAATATTTACTAAAAATAATTATTATTTACGTTTTGTAAAAGATAAAATATATTTTAGAAAACAAGTTAGTACACATCTTTTAAATTCGAGTTAAGTAAATTAGAGTCACAATATTTAACTTGAATTGTAGAGAGAGGTGATTACAATTTAACATATAATTGTTGTATTTCAAAACTTTTAACAAATTATTAATAGTTTAAAGAGAGTTATTCAATTAACAGAGTATGAAAGTGTAAGTATGTAAGCTGGTTCAAAGAGTACAAGGATCAACAACTTAAATGATGAATTTATTTATCACAAATTACATAAAAGTATTAAATGCGGAATCATCTAGCCAAGGCTAAGATTAATCCAATACATATTACAAGTTACCGTAGCACTCACTAAGGTAATAGAATAACTGACATGCAATTTAAACTATTACTCGTTGACACGATATTGCACTTAGACAAACTTTATCACTGGTGTAACATCCTATCATTCGGTCTGGTAATTCCTATTATTTTAATTGATTATCTATTTGTTTTAGAAATTATTTAATATTATGTGTTTCGTAGTGAAACGTAGATAAACAATCCTTTTGACTTATTGTGACTAGTGAAATATTAGTAGATTCAAAAGTTGTAAGTTTTTGATTTTCTGCGACACAAGGATAGTGTCGCAGGTTGTCTGTGCGACACAATGGTTGTGTCGCAGGACTGTGTCGCAAAACGGGCTGAACTGAAATTAACTAAGGAGCTTAAGTGTAATTGCGAGATTAAATATATATACACACCGTCTAAGTCTTCCAGATCATTTCCAAAACATTTCCAAACCCTTAAAATCGTTTTTAGAGAGAGAATTGAGAGAGAAAGTGAAAAGTAACTTTAATCTCATAATTGAAGCTTTTGATCCGTGAATTCAAGGTAAGAATTTGATTGTTATGTGTTGTTGTTGTTTATAAGTGAATTACACCGATTGTAATAAGTTAATTTGAGTATTACATGTTTGAATTCGTGAATTTCGAATCTGGGAACTGGACTGTTCTTCATTGCGACACAAGGGTTGTGTCGCAGGTTGTGTCGCATGAATGTTCTGCGACACAGTTGTTATGTCGCTAAAAGCGGCCATTTTGAGTATTGCGACACAATGTTAGTGTCGCAGGTTTATGTTGTGCGACACAGTGGTAGTGTCGCAAGGGTTTGTGGTGCGACACAATGGTTGTGTCGCTAAGTTTATAAAAGAGTTTTGTTTTGCAAATTTTGAAAATGCGTAAAGTGTTTTTGAGACGCGGTTTTGTGAAAATATCACTAACTCGGATTTAGTTGAAATTTGCATGGTCATTCGGAAACAACCTAGTAATCAAGACTATATCTTATAGCCTAGGCAGTTTTTGGCCATTCGGGGTCATCTAGGGCCCGAAAATGACGTTTTTCAGTTTTAAACGTCATTGCAAGATTTTCTAAGTTCATTTCTGATTGAACTTTTGTTTGCCTAGACTTCAGGGATTACCTGATTTGATAAATGGGCTATAATGATAATTATGGAACGAATTTCTAACTTGTATATGATTTTCTGTTTCAGATCAACATAAGACTCAGTGATATAAGAATCCTGAGTGTGGAGACGTCAGAGGTATCGGTGAGTGGATTCAGAACTCATCATTTGATTTAGTTGTAACTATTTGGTTACAACAAGCAAACGTAGATGTGTATTAGACTGTTTAGTCTTGATTATTGATTATTGATCTACGTGATATGTGAACTATGTGTATTATGTTATTGAGGTCAACGTGTAGTTGGACTTCTGGTTATTATGTGTTTTACACAGGTTTTGTTTCATTTGTTGTGTTTGAAACCTGTGTATGAGTTTAATAACCAGTAGTTATCGGTCTATTCTGTATTGGCCATACGGATTGACGGTAAGTGTTCTTGGGGGAATCCCCGGGTATTATAATATCCCCAGAGCCACCGATCCTCATTGAATTATGTGTGTTTACGATTATTTGGTGTAAACAACTTGTTATGCTAAGTTGAATGGAGTGTGATGAATCTATTCACTCAGCTTCGTGCTAACCCCTCATTTTACTTCCTGCAGGATATGTTTTGATTAATTGTGGGTGTAGGAGGTGATTGGTTGATCAGGGAATGTTTGACTGCGCTCTTGGTCTCTGATATGGTTTTTGTAATAAACCTTGTTTTGTAAATTTTATAATACCCCGTCTTTTGTAGTTTTAAACAGTTTAAATATTGTGTAAATATTGAAAAATGTAAACTGTTTATGTATAATGTTTAATATATACTAAGGTAATGTATTTTAAATTCATGCTTCCGAGTTTATTAATATTATATTCTTATATAGAATGAGGGGTGTTATAACTGGCATACAAGTGATAGATGCAAAAAGGCAAACGTTCAAGTACAATATGTAACTTTATTTATATACAAGATATTTCCCGTAAATATCTCCCAAATTCTAGGAAAATAGAATGACACGTGTCGCTATCTGATTGGTTTCACTTCTAATAGATAAATGGTTATGAAGGAATATTTTATGGTCCCCATTTCTGATCATGCTTCTTACATCTATTAAATTTCCTCTAATTAGAAGCAAGGATAATGTCACATCACTTTATATTTGGAGGTTGCTGACGCAGATTGATCAGGGACCTCACATTAGCGAGTTGTAACTTTTCGAGGCCTTATTCCATATTGCTAAAATCGTTGTGTGAGTAATAAGCTTCCTCGCTCACTGCAAGCTAACGTGCTCTTGTAGAGTGACTTGTCTTGTTATATTCTAATGACCTCAATTTATTCTTCAGCACCAACTGATGTGTTCATTAAGTGTAAGTAAATAAGTTTCTTCTGCATCACCAGTGAGCAGAATACACATAGTTGAGATTTATTCACTTAGCAATGATCTTTTTCTTATGTAATGAGAGCTTGTCTTTCTCTTCAACAGTAGTGACTAGGTTGAGCAGGGGCCAGCAACCCAACTTAGAGTTTAAGAGTTTTGACTTCATCATTTCTCATGACAGTTTTTCTAGTAACTAAGTCGGTCAGCGACTAATAAACCAACACTTTGTTAACGATTATATTCTCATTTGACTTTTTGTATATTTCATCAATAAAATATAAAGGAAATACAAATGAAAAATTTAATGTAATTATGTATTTCCCTTTTTAATTAAATTTGATTTAAGACTTCCCTTTATTTAATCAATCACAAACCGAGTCTCTAAATTCATTTGTATGCTTACATGTCCTCTTTAAGATTTACGTTTTTTAATCAAAACCAATGGAGATAGGAGTTTTAGATTATTTTTCTTATTGTTTAGATTCATATGACTAATGGTTTTAATTCGACATGAACATTTTATAAATATGTATGTATAAAATTATCACTTTTGTATCCATTTAATCATAACTTTAATTTTTGTTATAGTCATCATTTATTACATATATAAACATGTCAATCTATATTTTCCTACTTTTCATTCACAAGAGAGATGTCGAGAATGCTGCTTTTTTTGAAAAATGGAGACTTTATTACCAAAATAAAACCCAAAACAAGGATTTGAAACAAAAGTTACTAACACACCCTCCATTTATTTTTTTGGAAGAGCTAAATTTATTAGAACCCTACCCAAAACTAATATTACATAATCAATAATTTACGCATAATTATTTGTAATTATACAATTAACTATAACCGATAAAAAATTAAAATATTTTTATATAAATAACTCTATTACTAAAATTTACTAAAAATTTTAATATCTAAATCTCACCTAGTCACAAATAAATAAACTACTTATCGAATAATACAACAATTATAAGAAAAAGCAAAAAATAAAAAATACTCTAAAAAATACTACTTCTTGTATCAAACCCAATGCAGGCTTGATTTGGGCCTGAGTAGCACTCTTTCAAAGAAAATTAAACTTTTCGGGTCAAAAGCCAACAATACGGACTCTCGAGACAATGATCAGATTTTGAGGATATTCATATTGATATGCACTCAAACCAGAATGCCCCTTCAATTCTCAAAAAATGCATAGCTCTATTACACTCGTGTGCAACTTCAATCCACAAACTCAAACAAATTCATGCCTTCTCAATCAAATATGGCGTTCCTCTCAACAATCCAGACATGGGCAAACACCTTCTGTTCACTCTCGTTTCCCTCTCTGCACCAATGTCATACGCTCACACAATCTTCAACCAAATCCACAACCCAAATATTTTCACTTGGAACACCATGATTAGAGGCTATGCAGAGAGCCAAAACCCGAAACCAGCGATTGATGTACACCACCATATGCGGGTACTTGCTGTTGAACCCGACACACATACGTACCCGTTTCTTTTGAAAGCCATTGCTAAGTTGATTGATGTTAGAGAGGGAGAGATGGTACATTCGGTTGTGGTTGCTAATGGGTTTGGATCGTTGGTGTTTGTTCAGAATGGGTTGGTGCACATGTACTCCGCGTGTGGGCGTGCTGAGAGTGCACATAAACTGTTCGAAGAAATGTCTGAGAGAAATCTTGTTACTTGGAACTCGGTGATTAATGGATTTATGTTGAATGGAAGGCCTAACGAGACGCTAACACTTTATAGAGATATGGTTGATGATGGGGTTGAGCCGGATGGGTTTACTTTGGTTAGCTTGCTTACTGCGTGTGCTGAACTTGGGGCGTTGGTGTTGGGTAAGAGGGTTCATTCTTACATGTCTAAGGTTGGATTGGTTGACAATTTGCATGCTGCTAATGCGCTTTTGGATCTTTATGCGAAAACTGGAAATATCATGGAAGCACAGAAAGTTTTTAGTGAGATGAAGGAGAATAGTGTTGTATCGTGGACTGCACTGATTGTCGGTTTGGCTATGAATGGATATGGGATTGAAGCGATTAATCTGTTTAAGGAGTTGGAGAGGAAACAGTTAAAACCCAGCGAGATCACTTTTGTAGGGGTATTATATGCTTGTAGTCATTGTGGAATGGTTGATGATGGATTTGCTTATTTTAAAAGGATGAAAGAGGAATTTGGTATTGAGCCTAGAATAGAACATCATGGATGCATGGTGGATTTGTTGGGGAGAGCAGGTCGAGTAAAACAAGCTTATGAATACATTATTGACATGCCAATGAAACCAAATGCAGTTATCTGGAGGACCTTACTGGGAGCTTGTACGGTATATAAGGACACTGATTTAGCAGAGATTGCAAGAGCTCAACTCATACAGTTAGAACCCAATCACAGTGGAGATTATGTTTTGCTATCAAATCTATATGCTTCTGAAAGACGTTGGTCTGATGTATCAAAAGTGAGAAAAACAATGTTGGAACAAGGGATACAAAAATCTCCTGGCCATAGCTTAGTTGAGTTTAGAAATCGTGTTTACCAGTTCACTATGGGAGACACATCTCATGCACAAACTGAAGATATATATGTAAAATTGATAGAGATCACAAAGTTATTGAGGTTAGAAGGTTATGTGCCTCATGTTGCAAATGTGCTTGCGGATATAGAAGAAGAAGAAAAGGAGACTGCTTTATCTTATCATAGTGAGAAGATTGCAATCGCATTTATGCTTATTAACACGCCTCATGGAACTCCTATAAGAGTTGTGAAGAACTTGAGAGTATGTGCCGATTGTCACCTTGCTATAAAACTCATTTCAAAGGTGTATAAACGAGAAATTGTGGTGAGAGATCGAAGTCGGTTTCACCATTTTAAGGATGGCTCTTGTACCTGCAAAGATTATTGGTAATGTATAGCGCTTCAAGAAGTTGGCATGGAAGTTTAAGCTTGATATTTGGTGTTACAAGTCATATATTCAACTGACTTGAGTTTTTCCCGTTCATGTTAAGGTACGCTTTACATTGACATTTATGAGATGATTAAACGCACCAAAATGATAAATGTAGACTATGCGTTAGTTTGTTGATTTTTTGACAATGGGAATGTCAATTTTGTATCAAGGTCGGTAAAGCAAGTAACTTATAAGCTACAAAGTACGAGATCTGTGAAAATCAAGATTCAAAACCTGTGTATAATGTACTGGTCCGTAAGTCCCATTCAGATTAACTTACAAAAATGCTCCCTGGACAGTTCTCCTGTAATGTTAGATTGTTAGTCGTTTTGTCTTTTAGTTCTTTGCAGTTTTTGTTAATACCCGTAAGCCAAGGTGGCAGTAAGGTTAAGTTTGTGCCTCTACAAATGACGCACGCAACTACGCAAGTGAAATTGATAGACCACTGAAGATATTCTTCTAGCTCCACTTTTTTCCACCTTGATCTACATTTGCATCTTATAATTTCGAAGATTCATATTTTGCATTTTGTTCTTATTGAGGTTCTATGCGATTAAAACCATCATTATATATCTATCTATCTATCTATCTATATATATAAAAAAAAGTTTTTGTTCGTCTACGTGGCACCTTCAATTAATCACTATTACACTCAAAAGTTAACATGTCTTTAACATAATTGCTCTTAATTTTTCGCCAAATTCTAAATATGTTACGTGGCTTTCCATTTCTACTGATTTGATATTATATACCATTTTTATTAATCCTAATAATTTGCAATTTACACATAACTCATTAATGACAATTAATATATTGCCAACTAAGGCTGATTCATCTGAAATCTACTCTTTTAACATTTCTATATTTCACTTGCTATATGCTACACAATAATATATATTAGATAATAGGACATAATCAATAGGAAATCAGAAAACAAAAAAATAGAATAAATGTAGTTTTACCGAATCACAAACTTTACGAATCATTTTCGTTAGTTAAACTTAAAAATGTAGATGTTTCAGATTTATATAGTTTAGCTTTCGATTCCATTAATTTTAAATTTTAGTTATATTTTATCAGCTTTGTTTAACGAAGCATATGGCTATTTATGTAAAATTGTAAATTATGTAAAATATTACTTCATTTGATATCCTATTTAACTTTTACGGAGTAATATGAAAGCATATTTTATGATCTTAATTAATGGATGATGATACTTCAAAAAGTTTATCAATTTGTGATTCAAACGAATACAATGCTACAACTCAATAAGCTTGATAATTAGGTCGTCGGGATAATTTAACACCTATCAATATTAGATGATAGAAGAATAACAATTACGTTTTATAGAAGACAAAAGTATTTAAAATTAACTGGGAACGTTTGGATATCGTTTAGCCACAAATTTAGGAGGTTGCAAGTCTATAAGAATTTTGCAATGTTTAGTAAAGATATGTTTTGCATTGACTAACACAAGAGTCAAGTACACTCATTGTCTCACATGAGTTTTATTTCATCAACAATCGATTTTTACTCATGATGTTTTGCATTGACTAATACAACAGTCAAGTACCCTCATTAGCTCATATGAGTTTATTTCATCAACAAATGATTTTTACTCAAGACCAATTATATATTGACATTTTAGTGAGCTAAAAACAATAGTGGATTTGAAGTGTTGAGTCGAGACAACAATAAAATTAGCTACTACAAATGTTGCTTATCTTAAAGCTTTACTACATTTGTAATTGTAACTTTTTGGAAAACATTTCTGAACATGTTGTTTTTGTTTTCACATGTCGTTATTGACAAAAACTTTAAAAATTTTGTTTCATATATGTTGTGGTTATTTTATACTACTTTTTTTCTATAAAACTTTTTTCGCTTTCAATTAACAATATTAATAATATATAATTGTATTTTATATATTATCGTGCATCGCACAGGCTAAAAAACTAGTATATATATATATATATATATAGGGAAATGATCCATAGGGAAACTTCAAATTTTGGGGAAGGAGGGAAGGAAACCTTAGCCCTTAATTTTTTCATAAATAAATGTTTTTAACATTCATTGGTAATGAATGTTAAATTTTGAAATTATTTGTGATTTTTAAAATTCATTTATGATGAAATCAAGAGTTGAGATTATAATAATATAGGGAAGCAAAAAATTTAGGAAATGATGGAAGCAAATCTCAACTCTTGATTTCATCATAAATGAATTTTAAAAATCACAAATAATTTTAAAATTATAATAATAGATATATATATATATATATATAGGGTGGGGATCAAGAGGGAAGCAAAAAAAAAAAAAAAAAAAAAGGAAGGAGGGAAGCAAATACCCATTTATTATCAAAACATGATTTTCAAGCAAGATTCATTAAATTAAAGCTTGAAATATAAATGAATTAAAGCTTAAATTAAAGATTATATACATCATTTAATCAAACAATGTTATTTTAATTTTATGTTTTAAACAAAAAACTCTCAAAATCGACATTTATCATTCATTTGTGATGAATGTTAGTCAAAATTTCAACTTAATATTCTTAAAATATTAATTTATGATAAATATTAACTAATATATGTTACTATATACTGATTATACTATTTATGGGTGAATGTTATCACTAAAAATTCATCAAGAAATGATGTTAAGTAACATTCATGGATGTATAATAACAAAATATGAGTTAACATTCATCTGGAATGAATGTTATAAATGATGAAATCAATGACTGAGATTTGCTTCCCTCCTTCCCCAGAATTTGAAGCTTCCCTATCGATCATTCTCCTGTATATATATATATATATATATATTTAAGAATGATTATGGGGTGAACTTGCATAAGCCTCATCCACTTCTGAAGGAAGCTCTTAAAATTGTAACCAAATACCATTTTTAATTTAAATTGGTACGTTCCATTTTAAATTACATATCAATTTTGACACATTTGATTGAGAGATCCTTAATATGGAACTAACAATTTTATCTTAGATTTTTTATTAAGTTATTAATATGAAAGTAACTTAGAATTTTGTATTAAGTTACCATATTTATCTTTATATCTAATATGCGAAGATGTGTGGTTGTTACTTGGCAAACATATTAGGTCTTATGAGTTTAAAACCAAAACTTGATGAACAGATTATTAGTTATTCAAGATGAATTAACTAATTACAAATTAAGTATTCAATTGTTAACAATATCAATATAACAGTTAAATATGAATTGATTCTTAACGGAATTAAGAACACAAAGTTAATTGTCAATTGTATATCTTTATTATATTAATAGAAACTAGAATTGTGAGTTACTGAAATTCACACAATACACAAAGTATATGAGAGTGTAGATGATGTGTTCAACTTATATGAGCAATTTACAATAACTCACATCATCTGTATTTATACACATATACGGGTTTAGGAAACACAATCCTCTTGTATCTCTATCTAACTACCTACTACATATTTCATGAAAAGTATTTTAATTACATTACAATTTAAATCAATCTAATTAATTAAGATATCTTCGAATTTTCCTTAGTTGAATTCATGAAGTCCTCAGTCTGTAGGTAACCTTGAGTCTGCAATCTTTAGTATGTAGCGTTAGAGTCTGTCTTTTTTGGCTCTGTCTTCATGTGATTTTGTATATGCTTCAGTTTGTATCATATGAGTCTGTCTACGTCATCCAGATTAAGAAAACCACTTAGATTTATAGACTTAATATTTTGACTCTTTAGATTTATAATTTAGATTTGACTATTGTTTTTCCCAACAATCTCCCCCTATCTGATTATGTCAAAATTTCATACAAAATAATATCTCTCCCTATCAAAATTATTTAAAGGAATAAATAAAATTTAACTAACAAATGAATTAGACTTTTATACATACCAATTCAAATACAATTAGTATGTTTATTACAAAAGATTTCAAAA
Organism: Logfia minima; assembly: GCA_963921325.1. Taxonomy (NCBI): domain Eukaryota; kingdom Viridiplantae; phylum Streptophyta; class Magnoliopsida; order Asterales; family Asteraceae; genus Logfia; species Logfia minima. Next base: position 18,704,285 of record OY992763.1, on the reverse strand, counting down.
CAAATTCAAAATACATAAGTAAACAAATTACGTCAATTATCTCTAACCATCACCCTGTCTTCTTCCTCTTTCAATCAATTCCACATGTTCTTGATTATCCTTCTCAAACTTTATGTGTTCTTTCCCGATTGTGCAACACTTGCTTTTTAACTCAGGAATCTTCTCCAATTTGCCAAGATTATAAAACAAACATCTTACCACTTTCTTTCTGAATTGTAAGTTCTATTCTGTCTAGCACAAATTTAGCAATGCAAATAAGTGATAGTGTTCAATATTGTGCAACACACTTACAGATTGAAAGCATTCAACTCCATTTGGATCTTTATACATAAATCCCTGATGATCTTTAGTATTCACATAAGTATTCTCTTCAAAAATTAATCCATCGAGTATTGAATATGCTATGTTTTATATACTTTCAACAACTAATCACACAGACTTCTTGTTTATCTTAAAGTTAAATGAAACACAAAAGAATTTGTAATCTTCATCACCTAAACTACCCGAAACATATGCCACTTCAACCAGTAGAATGATCTCTGCCATAACCTCTTCTCTTAGTGTATTATCCCCTAAGTTCTTAACAAGTCTAGCAATATACCTCCATTCTAGTCAATCATTACTCTATTCTGACTTCTAAAAACATGGCAACTCATGATTAAAGTCAGATCATACCTTCTATGCACATAACAATCTTTCAATATGGCAAATAGTACAATTTTATGTTAAGCTTAGCATGTAATTTCATATCATCATGTAGCTGCTTTTCATTATGTTGAGCTCTCTTTAAGTATTCATCAATTGAAATACCTAATGTTGCATCATCTTCATTAAGTGTTTGCTGAATAACTTTAGATGAAGTATAAGCTTGACTTGGCTTCTTAAACCAAAATTCCCTTGCCATTTTCTTCCTTCTTTCCTTCTCTATCTATTTCAACATTGTAGGATCATAAGTTACTTCCTCAGTCTGTTTTGCTTCTTCATCTTGAATTCGATCTTGATTTGTCTCTTGGTGTTGTGTTTCAGTCTGTGTGACAGACTGAGACACTCCAGACTTGCCTCTAGATGTCTTTAATTTATCAAACATGGTCCCAAGAGGAGCATCATCATCATCAACATCAAAATCTTTGAACTCTTCAGAACTAAAACTACAATTAGGGTCAATCATAACATCATCATCCCTATCATCTTCTTCATCATACCCTAATTTCATAAATTCACCAGTAGATAAACCCTTGAGCTTTGATTCTCCTTTTGAAAATTCTTTTTTGGATATCTTAGGTTTATACTTCAATCTTTTTCTGCTTTTAATCATCAATACTTCTTCATGTTCTTCCTCTACTCCCTCTCTATCTCTTTTTAAAATTCTATCAGCCAAATATTCATAGACTTGATCTACCACTACCATTGTTTGTAGTGGTTGTACATGCAAAGCTTCAGTTTGTGACTCCCCCTGAGTCTGTGGCTCCCATGTAACAACTAACATACTTGACTCCCCCTTAGTCTGTGCATCAATATTTTCAGTCTGTGATTTCACCTTAGAACATTCAGGTTCATCATCACGATCATTATCATCATCTTTACCATCCTTCTCATTACTTTCTCATTCTGAATTTATCTTGTCATTTTTATTCTTTTTATTATTCAAGTCTTTATTTTTTTTAGTCATATCCCAACTATCAACATTAGCCTTTTAATTATCAGTTTTTGTGGGGTCTTCTATCACAATTATATCAACCATATTATCACCATCACCTACATATTTCTCCCCAACCACTTGTGTATTAGAAACAACCTGCTCAAAAGACACTGCAATCTTCTCCACTTTTTGAATTCATAGTATGCTCTATCTGCTCCACCTTATTCACCATAGTAGATGATAGACCTTCATCTCATCTATATCTTTCCTGTTATTATTCATCTCAATCTGTACCGTTTCAGAGATGCTATTTGATAACCCGTAAAAATTCATGTTTTTACGCACGTTATCTCATCCGTATTGATTAAATAATTAACAATTCATATCAAATATTACATTTATTTGCTTTATTACGTTAATTAGGTAATCAAGAAGACGATGCTGCAAAGTTCACCAAAAACGAGCAAAAACTGAAGAAAATGGAGCAAAGTCAACACAAGACGATTCGCTTGCGTTCAAATCATCTTTTTGATAATTATATGGAAATTATCTTTGATTAACATCAAATTGAAGATCAGAAGATTACGATTGCATGGGTTCAAGAATCGCTAAAAACGGACGAGTAACGAAGAAGTTATGACGAAAACAAGCACAAACGTTTTACGATCCCGCACACGGAAGCTCGACATCGCAAATCCGGGCCAAACCACCCGTATACGGGCCAGAGTGAACCGTATACGGCTCAACTCAACCGTATACGGTTGGGATTGAACCGTATACGGTCCAACGAACCGTATCATGGTTCGCGCGACCTGTATATGCTTAAATCTTCAATCTTGATACGGTTCGCGCAATACGGGTTGTTTTTGTGAAGGTCAAATACGGTTCGGATGGTCAAAATACGGTTCAGGAACATGCCTATAAATACCAACCTCCTCATTCAACAAACACACACCAATTCTTACTTCACACATTTCTTTCACACACAAACTACTCTCTAGTTTAGTTTACTTTCTCACTCTAGTTTAGCCCTCTAGTTTAATTACTACTTATGTTTAATTAGTAATTAACTAGAGGGCAATTAGGATTAAATTAGTGATGTTAGAATGTCAACTTTATGTTTGTATTCAAGTGTTCGATGTACGTTCCGACTCAAGAATTCAACATTCGCTAATATTATTCTGCTCTAATTTTCCGGGTGATATCTCCTCCTTTTCTCTTATTAATTTGTCATAATGTTCTTGATTGATGTTTGTGATTTATTAATATTTGAAATTGTTAATTGCCATGATCTATGAGTAGTTTAATATTGTGATTTGTCGGAATGTAATTAATTAGAAGTAGTGATGATGAATAACCTTACTCTGTTTTGTCTTAACCTCTATAATCTATACTTGTGAATTAAATGACCCTCTCCATTTATCCACGTGGCTATAACCTAGGTATTAGAAATTGACCAAGTCTAATCAGGGTAATTAGTTATCTGTGCAAATAATCATACAGGACTAAGAAGCTACGAGACCACCGTTTAGTACATAGTCATTTTGTAAATACAAAAGAGCTATGGAAAATTCTGTTTATCACAGAGTGGATCTTTCGACTTAGGTATGATTGATGTAAGGAGAATGTATACACTTCAATTACATTATTACTTACTGAACTGCATGGTCTGCATATGAAGCAATGCTAAAACATTGTGAATAATCCAGGGATGTATACTTGCTTGTAGATGAGAGGTTTAGGTTAAAGAATCATCATAATTTTATGGAGAAACATCTAGTAAGTAAGTCAAAGCTATATGTAGCTCCTAATACTTACAACCCTAGGTCTTACTTAATTGTTCGGACAAACCAAGTTAATTATTTGAATTTCTTAAAATAAACTTATATTAGGGGTTAAGAAAGGCCAAATCAATCATTGTAGTTTGCTACTTTATTCATGCACCTAAATAGGTCACTAGTTCTACATAAGAACAGTGTTGGGAGTCGAGCAAACTTATTTGGTCAATATCACGATATTCTAGTTCCTGGTGACATGCCACATTAGAATCTAGACTAATATGGTAGGGCTCTAGTTTTACACCAACTATAGGTAAACAATATTTTAAGAATACTTATAAGTTCATCATCCCGAACCCTAATTGTTGCTATTCTGCCAAATCATATTCTACCTGTATCTACTTTATCCTAATTATTTACCCTTGCATTTATTTTTATTTATTTGTTTTATTAAAATTAGAAAATACCAAAACACCAAATCTACCTACTTTAATATCCTTCCGAAAGAATTGTCTTTTCTAAAGCATTACCTTCGTTTCAATTCGTTGCGATTTTAAGAACGATCTCAGGTTATACTTACCGCTTACTAACAAGTAGGTAGTATCTATAATTTGAGCCCCAACTCTTATAAATTTAAAACACACACTGATGGCGCTCCCTTCGGTCACTATCCTGCATTCCATACAAAAAACCGACGACACATCGTCAGGATAGGACCGACCGTTGGGGGTGCCATCACTATTGATGGCTAAAAACACATCATGTAGTGTACTAGAAGGCACATAATGAGTTTGTGAAGGTTGATTAAAGGTGGGTATGGTTGTAAAGCCCTTACTAGATTCATGTTGTTTATGAAACAAATCACTTGACTTAGTATGTGTAACACTTGATGCTTCAATGCTCTCTTTGTGAATAGGAGGGAAATCACTTGCAACAAGTAGGATTATTTAAACACCCTCGTGGTGTAAATAGGTGTAGGCATTGTGAGTGGAGCTATGAGGGGGTAGTTAGTAATCCCTATGTTGTTCTAATTATATTGATTTGGTGGGTCTGCTGCTATGCTACTGGTTTTTTAAATTATATTAATTAGGTCTATAAGGGTCAGATTTGTCATTTGTGTTGCTTGCAGGTGATTTGGTAGTGTAGGGTTGTCGATTTTGGTATGAACTTTGAGTGTCAATTTGATTTTGTAGTTGTATCTTTATAATTGATGTTTTTTTTACCTGTTTTGGGGATCAAACTAACCCACCCATTTTGTCACCTTTTATTAATCAATAAAAGGTGGCAAATTGGACGGTTTGGGTAACAGTTTGGGTAACAGCTCTGATGCAGCCCGAATGGTCGGTTTGTCTCGGCGATGTGTCGTCAGTTGTGGATGGTAGACGGTGATCGAACGGTACACAATCAGTAGGGTGTTTTATATTTATAGTGCATGATATCCTAAGTTACTTACTACGTACATGCACTAACTAAGGCGAGCAAGGGGTAACTATGACTCATGTGTCGTTCTTAAAGACCGACTGAATTGAAACTCAGGGGTTTCAAACGAGTAGGTTCTGACTAGAGAGGAGGTTTATATATATTAGGGGTTATTTTGGGTTTTTGTTTATACTACGAAAATAAAGCAAATAAAAAAAATTGTAAAATAATAGGTAGGCGGTGTTTGTTATGATTTCATTAGCTAAGTTATGGGATGATGTGTATTAAGTTCTACTTAACGGAAACGTCATTCAGATTACTTATAAGTTAAGTCATATTAAGTGTTATAGGTGTAGACACTAAATTCCCTACTAATCGATTAGCATGTCACTAGGGATTAGGTCATGGTGATTCTGATTGAAATGGTCTCGCACAACTATCAGCACTTCCCCGTTACGGGGAAAGTGACTCTTCTTGGAATATGAACATTGCTCGGTTTATGAATAGAGTAGTAGAACCATTCTATGTCCGATCGTTCTTAACACCGTAATTAACAATTAATATGACAATAAGTTCTAGTATTTAACTTGCTTTTTATGTATAGCTCAGATAAAATCTAAAGATGATAGACAATAATAAAATAATTACTGATTCTTCGTCTTCCATTTTAGATTTCTCAACGGAGTTTGTATAGTAGCACTTTAAAGACTCGTTTTATGATTTAAACAATTCTTTCTCAAAATGTACCAAGAAATTCGTAAGCTTTTGGCAATGTAATCTAGTTTTGGTATTTTCTGATATTCAAGCTTACACCATGTTTAGAAACAAGCTATGGATATGGAAAATGTATTTCAACTATTAATTAGTTTTTCTATTGCTTAAGTACTTCACAATATTATTCATAGTATTTTCCATAGTAGTTATGATGTACTTATGGTATTTCTATAGAAATCGTTGTAGATTAAACCGAGTTTGGAATAAATTGAGATTACAAGAACGGTACTCTGACTGTACTTCACGCGTATTACAATTTCTTCACTTGCTAATCTTTAATTAATTATTAACTAGAGAGAGAAAGCTAGAGAGATACACTAACTAACTATTGAATATAAGTAATTAAAGTTGTAAAGTGGATGGTTTGGTTGTTTGTGAAGTTGAGTATTTATAGGGAATGTATTAACTGTATTTTGACTATTTGAGTCGGACTTGACCAAGCAAAAATGCACCCGTATTGCACAAACTGGATAAAAACCAAAGATTTACGCATATACGGGTCACGCGAGCCGTATACGGCTCGTGCAGGCGGTATACGGTTTGCACTGAACCGTATACGGTTCATGCATGCCGTATACGGTCTATGTTGAGTCGTTTACGGATGGTGTGAGCCGTGTGTGCGGGTTCGTTGCTTCATGTGCCGAGCCATATACGGTCTTCCTCGCTTGTTTTCGCTCTAGAATCTTCGTTAATCGCCCTTCTTAGTTGATTATTTTTGTGTTGTCTTTGTAATTTCCTAATTAACAAAAAACAACAAAGAAATTTAATATTTGGAAAAAAAAATTTAATTATTTATTTAATATGGATAAGATAATGTGGGTAAAAATGTGACTTTTTACGCGTTATCAAGCTCGTAAAAGGTTAAAGCTTGTCGATGCTTTTATGATTTTATCAATCACTAATGTATTATATATCTTCTGAAAACTATACTATAACAATATTATTATATGTGTCAATAAAAAGTATATGATATACATATCTCTTTGTTTCATAGCTAACGCTTCTTTGACGACAGTATGATGTTTTTTTTTCCTAGACAAACAAGAAGGATAACAGCTTGAAAGTCACTTTATCATGTGTTGAAGCTAAGAATGTATGTGTTGTTGATGAAGAAAACAACGTCAAAAAGAAAATTGAGTCTAAGGAGGATGAGACAGAAGCTGTTTTCTTGGTCTCTGACACTGATGAAAGTGAGTACACCATAACAATAATATCTATTTATATTTTATTGGCATTCAGGGCTTAGGTGTAAGATATTTCATTTATGTGTCCAAAACATAATAACCAAGTTGAAGTCGTTCTTTATAATAAGCCCCCACAATTTGAATATTTACATGACGTAGTTGGAGAAACAAGGAAAACTTTGAGTATATGCAATTAACATGTTTTCTATTTATATTAATATGTAATAGCCTACAAGTCTTAAGGTCTCTTAAGTTCCCTAATGGCAGTCCAATAAATTATATTGATTTATTTATTTAAAATTGACAGGAATTGTTTTATGGATTGACTTCATATAGGAACTTTCGACTGGAATTTGGATTGGTGGGCATTTTTGCAAAATATCTGATAATCATTTAGAGGTTAACTTTATTTAAGGTACGATAGTTTTTCATCGATAAATCCATGGTTCTTACTTGATTTGAGGTGTAGATGATTTCATTGAATCACTTAAGCGTGTATAAAAATTGAAGCTATTTAATTCTTAACCTTAAGTCAATCTTAATATATATGTGATTTAGACTTTCTGCAATAGGTTAATGGGTCCATCTGTCTTGCTCCTTTTTACAGGTACTACTAAAACGCCTATGAATATGAATGTAAGTTAACTTAAAATTTGATCATTCTTTGTGTTTGTGCATTGCTTATTTTAATTTAATCGTAGATGATTATATGAAAATGCACTCTACTTGTTTTGATAGTTGCAAGGTGATTAACATAGTAATTATTAAAATATTAGAAATTATATGCTTGCATTAACATCTAGCGAAAGATACGGACAAACCGACAAGAGAAAGAAGTGGGATTGTGGACATCAGGTCCAGGATCTATCCACGGTCGGACCGAGGCTCGACCGTGGTTCTGCTGGACTATTTCCACTTTGTCGGGTTAACCGATCGAAAGTTCATGTCTCTGATTCATCTTTCCCACCAAGGTTAATCAACTCTTAGTTGCTTAAACAATGTGAGTTTGATCACTATTCTTATAAATGTGTATCCCGTTATAAAACCAAAGTTATTTCATAAACGTTGTGTAGTATTTTTTAAAAGTGTCAAAAAGTATAGAAATGTTTTTATAAATATAAGATGGTAGGAGGTAATCTTTTTATAACACTCCTCAATTTACTCAATATTAAATGTGTCATTTGACTCGGAAGCTATGGATAAAATAACATTATATATTATATTACAACAAGGACCATAAAATTTCGCGAGTTTACAACAATTAACTATTTCCTGAAGTAAAACATATATAGTTGTTATATAAAATCTGCATACATGTTAACTAACAAAACATATACATATATCAGAGTTATGGCTCGTGTCAAACATTCCTTCCAATAGACCATCTTCCTGCCCAACCCACAAACTTATACATAATCTGCAGGAAGAGAAATGATGGGATTAGCACGAAGCTAAGTGAATGAATGTACAACTATTAATTCAACTTAGCATAACAATCTGTTTACAGTAAGTACCGAAAACACATAATCTCAAGAGGATCGGTGGTTACTGAGGAACCCTATAGCCGTGGTGGCCCTCAAGTAACGCTTATCACAATCTGTATTGGCACATACAAGATTTACCGATAACTTGGTACTAATAAACAACAACACAATTTCTAGTAAGAACACATGTCCATGGAACCTGTGTTGATCACTAATAGTAACCAAGTCCAATCACTATTGACCTCTGAACAACACAGATGCTCGAAGGCCACTTATATAGCAAGTAGATACAAAATCACAAATCAGACTAAACAGTCTATCAATATCTACGTTACTTGTTGTAACCACACCATTACAAGTAAATCAAATCATGAGTTGCAGATCCACTCACCTGACTTATCTCAGTCCACACTCAGAGATCTTATGTTACTGAGTCTTCTGCTGATCTGTGAATATAATAATAAAGAAGTTAGCAACTCTTTCCATAATTGTACAACACATTTCACTACTCAAGAACAAAATGACGAGCAATTATCAAGTAGCAATTATCAGTTATAACCACTCTACAATTATAAATTTATATATCAAGTTATAATGATTCACTTATACTTATACACTTTGAATTTAGCAAAATAAAACTTTCAGAATCACATCTAAAAATTCTCAGTTCGCAGTTCAGTTCAGTTCGCAGGAACTCAGTTCGCAGTTCAGTTCAGTTCCCAGTTCATTTCAGTTCGCAGGAACTCAGTTCGCAGTTCAGTTAAGTTCGCAGGAACTCAGTTCAGTTCGCAGTTCAGTTCATTTCATGTTGCAAACTGAACTGCATAAACCCCAAAAACCGAACCAAATCACTCAGAAACACAAAAACTCAGTTTCCTATCAATCTAACCAGCTTTCTAACATCTCTAATACATCAAGTAGCATCACATAACATATTTCAACATCAAATACACACCTATTTCAAAGATTTACCAAATTACAAGTTTATAACCAAAATAACTAAATGCTTACAATTAGGAGAAATAACAAGATGATGATGATGACAAGTAAAACACGGAATCACAGCAGATCAATAACACTCTCAATTTAATGCTAATAGGTGTTTTAGGAAAGGAACTTGAGAGAATTGAAAGAAATAAGTAGGTAACCAAATGAGATGAAATGAAGGAGGTTGGTGATTCATATCACCCACCAACTCACGTGTTTGATAATTTTAATCCCGTGTTTGGCTTATTATATGGAACCTGAAAATCGTTTTGCGAGACAAGTTATTTTATTTTACCGACAACTATGTTAATTTAAAACTATTAATATTTTACCTGACACAATTAACTATTCGACCTTAATCTAACTTTCCTATCTAATAGGCATATTAATATGATATATAAATTATAATTAAATATAAAAATTAAGGAAATTACCAGATTACCCCTAGGCCATAAGAGTGGATGTTACACTTTTGAGTAGCCTCCAACTTTTGAATTAATGTCAAACAAGAAAACACAACAACCATTTGGTAAAGAGATTATTACCATAATTGTACTTTTGTGTTTACCTAATGTGTTTAGTATTTTAACCCTTTTGGTATCAGGATTATGGTTTTGGTAGGGTATTGAGAATTGATTTATAGAGTTTGACTTTGAAAAAATATGTTTTGAAATTATTTAAAACAGATCTAATTTTCAAAAGTTTTTGGACAAGTGGTTCACGGCTTAACCATGGTACTTGAGTACTTTATAAAATGAAAAGAAACTCATTTAACTATATATGAATATGCACTCATATCAATTACATAACCAGTTACTTATGTTATTAGATTAAAGACACCAGTAAGATAAATTTTAATGTTTAAAGTTGTGAAGTCGAGGGCAATAATAATTATTATTATAAAATGTGGTTTTGAATTTGAAAATAATTTCATTTGGAACATTTCGTCCCTTAATCACAAGTATGCAACCTATCCAATTTATTGTCGATGTATGCATTGTACCAGAAGTTTTCGTGTCGATATCTTTGCAAAGCTGATTTTACCGTTGAACACTGAAAGTGGTAATTAATCGACTACACGAGGCTCCAAGTGGACAATTTTTTCCATGTTGTATGTACACTTGGTATTCACATCAGTTAACTTTAAGATATAACTACACTTAAATTCTTTATTTTCTCACATTTGAGACCCTAAAATCCTAATCCCAATTCAGCTGATAATGTCTTCTTCTTCATTTGTTTCTTTCAACTCGAAGTTGAAAAGCCGTTTTCCAACACATTGCTACTGTAATCCACCTCTTTTGTTGGAGAAACACACCTCTTGGACATGTACCTACCTAGCCAGTCGTTTTTTAACTTTTCCAAATTCGATGGTAAGTTTTTTTTGGTACAATGTGTTAATTAGTTTTACGGTAACATTGTTGGCTTGTTTGTGGTGTAGTGTGCATGCAACATGTGTAATCAATTTGTTTGAATTGTACTCGGATTTTTATTGAGATCAAAGGGATGCTTTTAGGGAAATCATGAAGAACAGAGAAATAGTAGAAAACTCTGCACAAGTGCAAAATAGAAGAAGAAGTTATCTCAGTGCAATTAGAGTTGGAGAAAAGCGAGGTTGATTGTTTTTTTTAAAAGAAATGTGTCATCAATGCTTATGTGTGGATTGTTCACATGATCCTCACCCTCATTATTATAATTGGACATATGACATAACATCATCGTCAATTTTAGTTTTACTCTCATCATCATTAGTTGAAAACCAAGATATAATATTATAACCTAGATGTTCTATATACAAGTCTAATTTATCCTCTTGTTATGTCCAACTTTATGAAATTCTTTTAAGCGGCCATCATTACAAAATTCTCCTAACCCAAAACTTTAAGAAAATCAAGGAATGCGGTAATAAAGTTTTTTAGTGGAGCTACACAACACCCGTTAAGGTACATTATGAAAACGAAGTATAAAAAATAAAGAAATTAAAGAGTACATTATGGTCGTACCTTACTAGATTTTTACAAACAACGACATTAACGATCGAATCTTTGAAGTAAATTAAAACAAGAAGTAAATGAAAATGAAGGAACGAGAGAAATCAAAATTAAATAGATTTGAAATAAATGAAACGCATATTTGATTTTTTATTCCATTTCAATTAAATAAACAAATAAAATAGAGTAATGCTATATCCGCCTTATTATGACTAATTTATGCCTAACCATACAATTTTTGACACATATACTCCACTTATCCTCTCTCCTAATCTCATCCAATCATTTTTTCATCTTCCAATCATATTTTAAGCATATATGCCTAATTAGACATATATATCATTTTTCTTTAAAATAATTACAGTCACATTTTTTTTTAAGTGTAAATTGTTTTTAAAAATTCAGTTGTTTAGTTGGGGAAAATTCTCCTAATTTTCTATAAAAATTTTTCAAGAAAATCAAAATTTGAAAAAATGTGTTCAAAAGAAATATTTTCTTAGAAAAATTTTCAAGAAAAAGGAAAAGTGTGTTTTCTAATTTATAACACAAATTTAGAAAATTGGCTCCACTACTTTTCTCTACTTCTCCCTTATAACAAAATAACACTTTTTCCATCTTTTTCTATCTCTTTCAACCTAACAAAAAAAATCATTGCTGAATATGAAGTACGTTTCCACCATAGCCACTACTTTTAAAGTTTAACCACCATTGCTGCTTCAACCATTGTATTTGCCTCCAGCCACTGTCATCAACTACTACTATTGTTGTCTCATCGATTTAAAAAGGTATTTGCTCTCTCTCTCTCTCTCTCTCTCTCTCTCTCTCTCTCTCTCTATTTATTTATTTATTTATTTATTTTGAGTTCCATTTACGGATTCATGTGTATATGTATTTTGATTGTGTTGATCTTTTTGAAATAATATGAAGTTTGTTGTTTCTATGTTGTTGGTTTTGTTAATTGATTTGAGTATAAGCATAGATTTAACTTTTATCAAATTGAATTCAAAATTGTTCATAAAACAAACGGTAATTAGCTTTGGAGAGTTGTTAAGATGTGCTTATGTCTTTCAGTTTTATAGTTTTACTAAACCTAAATATATCTATCAAACTCTCAAGGCTCATAAAAGCTGGACATGTACACCTACTAGTTAGAAATTGGAGATACGGTTGTTTATCAAATTTTGATATATAGCTAATTGATTGATTAAATGAATGTGAGCATAGCACCTAGGTTTGTTAATTTGTTCTTATTGATGAGCTAAGCTTAGTTAAAGTTTAATAATATTTTGCTATTACTTATAAAAAGGCAGGGGTCTTGGTGTTCATAAAACAAGCAGTAATAATTAATGCTAAATTTTTTAATGTGTAAAGTTGTAAAACTCTCTTAAACCTATAAGTTAATGCCATTAGTTACAAATGAATGTGGAGCAAAATCAAGTAAGAAGCTTATTGTATAGTCAATGATCATTTGTATAAATATGTATTTGATATTTTTTGAACACATCACCATTGACCACTATCTTAAGTTGATATGTGTTGATTGTGAGGTCCATGATGATATAGATTTGTTGTTAATGTGACCATTCTGTTTCATATGTTTGGCTCACAGTGTATCACTAGATACTGTGTTCCCTTTAATTTTGTTTTCATTTTGCTGTTGATCAATCTCTACCCTTGTTCTTTAGTAGCAATAGGTAAAATAGATTTGGGTTCAACGAGTTTAAATAGTTTGCGTTTTTTTTTTTGTATGATGGTTTTTGACCTTGTTCTTTACTAGTATGGATAAAATAGGTTCAACTTCTAACTAGTTAAAATAGTTTTGGGCTTTATAGGTAATTCTTTAGTTTGAGTTTATTTGGCAACTGGCGGTTCTTGATTAATCTCAGGCCTCGTTCTTTACTGGCTAACTTGGGCTATCGGATGAGGCGAAGTTGTAGCCCATCTCCTACAACTTCGGCAATCTCTGTCACTAATAGTAGTGACACCCCCACGATGAGTATTGTAATATAGATATTTATACATTTATATGTGAGTTTGGCATTATACAATAAGTTATTTAGATTGTTACTTATGATGTCCAGAAAGGTGGACATAACGGGCTCATGGAGAGGTTATGGAGTGGAGCGATGAATGTGAGAAGTATTTTTTAGAGATTTTGGCAGAGAGGGTTAAGAGAGACCCTAATGGGGCCCCAATTTTTAAAGGAACCGACTGGATTGAAATTGATGAAGAAATCTTTTTAAAGTTTGCACTAAGATACGGACCAAAAATGTTGAAGGGAAAGTATCAACGAATGAGAATTGTGCATACCAAATTTAATGAATTTGTAGATCCCTTAGGATGGATCTTTTAATCAAACCGAATGGTGGAGACAAACACAAACACAAAGAATATAAAGCTTAAAACAATGAAGTGAAAATCAATAATAATACATTATATTTCTTTCTCAAATATTCTCACAATAAATACAGCAGCCAAACAGAGAATAAGTGTGTGTGAAAACCCCCAAAAAGTCTCTTTCTAAAACCCTAACATTTGGGTATTTATACTAAACAAACTGGCCGGATTATGCGACACAAGCCTTGTGTCGCATATATCACTATTGCGACATAATACTTGTGTCGCAACTACAACTAATGAGACACGAGGCTTGTGTCGCATAACACAGAAAATGTAATTCTAACTAACTCAATTACATTAACAAACACATTACAGACTTGACCAACTCACAGACACACTAAGATGCATCAACAAACTCCCCCGTGACTTCAGCTTGGTCTTCAAAATCAACAATCAAACCCAGCCTGCTGGAAATACATCGCCAGCGTGTATTCTATGTGTTACACAGACGTTGACAATCCTTTGAAATTGAAATGCGATCTTCTTATTCACTGCATTTCTCTCATTAAAGCGAATTGGATTGTCAAACAGCTTTCTCAAATCTTTCTCTGAGAAATTTATCAAGCTCATTGGATCAAATACTCGAAATTGAGTTTTCTTCAAATTATACAACGAGCTCTTCTCTGGTTGCTCTGTCTCAGGCACAAAAACAAGAACTGCCTCACCGGTGTGAGCATCCAATTCCCAGTAGTGAAATCTTCTTAGAAAGTCCAGGGGAACTGTTTCCAGAGGAATCTTCTTTAAACAATCAGCCGGAGGATAACGCATTTTGATCAAAGGCTGATTGGTGACTAGATCAAACCGTTTCTTATAGATAATTCTGGTTGCCAGCGTCGGTTTGATAAACTTGTACCTTTGGTACGAATCTCCCTTTGTAGAGTAGTCAAAATGAAATTGGCACGATCATCATTTGACGGGTTAATCAAAGAGAGCTGAGCAAGACGATTAACTTCTCCTTTTGGCAGTGTGCTCAGCTTGGTGAATGATCTTTTGAAATATTGGATACCATCTAACCTCTTGATCATAAACAACCCTTTCAATATCTTCCAACTCTTAATCAATCCTGTATATGCTCCACTGACTTTGTACGATTTGCAGGTAACCGACACTTGTTTTCCATCTTTTTCGTGCGGCCACCAATTTGCAAGTCTCTCAGCTCTAGTTTCAATAACTTCAGTTTCAGGAGCATGAGCATCAGATGTTTCTTCAGCTTGAGCGACAGATGCATTATCAGTTTCTTCTTCACTTTCATCCTCAGAAGAGTCAGTCTCAATGATCGGTGCATCATCATAAAACTCATCATCATTAAGTCCTTCATCCTCAAACTCAACATCATCATCTTCTTCAAAATTTTCACTTTCATTATCAGAATTGACTTCATTTATCATGCGTTGTATAAATGAGAGGTCTGCACAAGAATAGTCTACAGCCAACGGTCTTGGCTGGCCTGGAATCCGGTGCACAGGAAAATACTCTAAAGTGGGCATTTCATTAGATTGTTCAATATGTAAATCTTTAGTTACAGACTCAGACCCCGGTCCTATTGGTTCTATAGTTGGACCAGAGGGAACAGACTCCCCCGGACCAATAGACCGGGTCTCAAACTCCCTAAACTTATCCTCTAAGGTTGTAATTCTAGAAGTTTGAGCCTCGATAAGTGCAGCTTGAGACTGAATGATAATAGCCTGGTCGTTCACAGTCTTCTGCATTTCCTCCATCTGTTCCAAAAGTTGCTTTATAATATCCGGATGAGGTTGCACTGGAGTCTGAATTTCTGAAGGCCCTGCAGACGAAGAGGTGCGAGGTCGACTAGATGTTGGAATATCGTCAGAGACAAGGTAAGTGACATCCTCACGGGCCTTTTGCCCGTCGACCTGGGAGGAGAGGGGCATATGTCATCAATATCCCTCATGAGATCTTCAAATTGAGGATCGGGATTGATAGCTTGTTATTGTTGTTGAGGAGGTGGTTGCTGGAGAGGGGCTTGAAGAGGCGGTTCTTGAACCGGTGCATGTGGCAGAGGAGAAAGTGGCCTAGGAATAGGAGCCGGATCAGCAAATTCGTCACCCTCCGGAGGCATGTAGGCCTCATTAACAATATGCCCAAACAATGGCACATCAGGCGGGACCGGTGCGCCCCGTGCATAGTGACCGGAAATCACGAAAATTCGGGTATTATCGGTGTTTGGCGAAACTGGTGTTGCGGAGCCACCGGTAAACCCGGAAGCAGATGATTTATCAAAAGTTGGACAAAACGTGGGTACAAGGCCCACTGTCCCTCGCCAGCCTGGGCGTGATCTACCATTATGCGAAAAATATACCCCGAGAAATTGTAGGGTTTGTTATAGACCAAAGCGAGCATAGCAGATGCCGTTGAATGGCTAATGCCATCAAAACCAGCCTTCCTACCCAACAGGCACACAATCATAATGTGCATCAGATAACGCCAGACCTTGGTGAGAAAGGCCTTGCGGTACTGATCACGAGGGACACCCGGATATCCCATTCGAATCATGCCGCCAGCAATAAAGGCGTTGGCAAAAGTCACCGGCATGTCAGAGTCATCGGGAAACTGAAAGAACTCCCGAATTAGCTGCTCAGATAAAATGATTTCGCGATCGTGAACTCTCGATATAAGCCTGGTGTACGGGAGATCCAAATTGATGTGGGCATTTGTCCAGAAATCCGTGACATGATCACGGTAAATAGTGGTTGTGGCCGTGATCGCAGTATAAATCCTTGAACGGCGCAGAAATGCAATCATCGGGCGATACGGCGCCGCCGATTCTTTTTCGTCGTCAAGAAAGGCCGTGACATTATGTCTCGGTTCCTAGAAATAAGCGTTCACGTTAATATCTGCCATAACTGTAACAACAAAGTAAACTTGGAAGCCGTTAGACATAAACACCTTTTTAAAGATTGACATTTTGTAATTAAAAATGTACTGCGACACAAGGCTTGTGTCGCAAGATAACACAGCGACATAACTCGTTATGTCGCAGTTTTGCAATTAAATCAATTTAATGATTTTCAGCAACATAAGGCAGCGACATAGCAATTGTGTCGCACAACATGTCAGCGACATAAGATGGCGACATAACAATTGTGTCGCATATAGTCAGCGACATAAGCACTGGCACATCCTGCGATACAACAGTTGTGTCGCAGGTTATGTCGCAAAGATGAACACGATGAAACCCAGATTTTTCAGAGGTAAAAATTTTGGGGTTTTCGTGATCTAACCCATCTAGAGGGTACACATACATGTCAGGAACATAAATCAACAATTATTACATGCATTTAAACAGTTTTAGTCGATTAATTTTGCAAATATACGTAGCCCTAAAAAACCGTAATATAAAATGCAAATGTTATCAAAAATAAGCGATAATAATGTGTAAAAATTATACCTATCGATGCGGTTGAGTTAGTAGAACACGAAAACAGCGATGAATCGAAAAGAAATCCACAGAAAGTGCAGAAATTCGAATATTTTGAAAGTCCGAGAGTTGTGTCGCAGGATCCACCTTGTGTCGCAAGATTCAATTTTGTGTCGCTGGTAATTAGAAACTAATTACAGCGACACGAGGGTATTTATACCCGGGACATAATGAGCGACACAAGGTTGCGACACAAGTCTTGTGTCGCTGTATGGTCAGCATATTGTGCGACACAAGGCTTGTGTCGCTGTGTTGGCAACACAATTATGCGACACAAGTATTGTGTCGCTGAAGTCAATCAAAGGTTAAATTTTAATTTTTTTATTTGTGACACTTAGAAAAGAGATTGAACAAAAACAGATATATAATAACATAAAAGAACGTTTTGAGAGGTGTCTATTTAGGGATCATATTAGAAAGACAGACTCGCAAGACAATGTCAAATTTTAATTCGATTATCAGTATAGTTGTCCAAATTTAAATTTATCAAGCAAAGTTAACAAGCCTGAGAAGCAATCTGTAACAAGACGATTATCAGTATTGTTTGTCCACTTAAACATTTACACACTCAACTTCAAGCTTAGCATTTATTGTGAGAGTGAGTATGTCTCCGTGAATCCCACACAGATATACTCCTAGTATCAAGACATGCCCAAGACTTCGATTGTTTAGAGAAAGATTTGAATTCAACATTTTTAAGAATCAAGCCAGCAGTGACAGGTCTGTACTGATGTACAACAAAGTGACTTAACTTGATTCAGGTTTAAGCAAAACCAGACTTGGTCAAACCGTTTGGCGACCTTGTGAGGTATCTTTGATTTTATAAGACTTTAAAGTGCTTTGACTTTTGTTTGCTTGGTTTTTGAAAGTTTACTGACTGAGACCAGGTCTGTACGGGTGTACAACAAAGGAAACAGACATCATAAATCCCCAAATGTTGTCAGATACAAGCTCAGGTTAATAAAAGCATGGCAAGTTGATACATAGGAATTAAGACACATTGTCATACATCATATGTTGGTCATCACAAAAGAATAAACACAGATTAAAGGATTTCTTAGTTGCTCAAAGAAGAGTATGAAAATGCCTACCAATACATCGTGCAAGGATACAAGTGTTTGTAAGAACATGTATAACATATACGAGATAAACCTACTGATACATCGAGGATAAAACTTAAGATTGACGTTTGAGGGTGTCTACTAATGTACTATCATTTCCCTAGTTGTTTACAGACACAACTGAACGTCTTTTGCACATGTTGCAACGTTGCTTTTCTTTAATGCTAGTAAGCACAAAGAATGGCTATTGCATGACTTACCCTTCTTCTTCTTCTTTTTTTTTTTTTTTTTTTTTTTTTAATAAATGATAAGAACATAACATAATAAGGTCACAAATATTACTTTTGAATGGGAAAGAAACGTAACCCTATCATGTTGACTAGCTCATTGATACGAGCACGGGAAAAGGCTTTGGTGAACAGGTCGGCATTCTGCTTAAGGGTATCTATTTGGACCAGATCAATTAGGTGTTTCTCATAGCAATCACGAATGAAATGAAACCTAATTTCTATGTGTTTGGTCTTAGAATGTTGGACAGGATTACGTGTAATACATATAGCAGCAGTATTATCTATATGAATAGGAGTCATAGTTAAGAGTAAACCGTAATCGCGCAACTGGTGTTGTATCCAAAGAACCTGGGAACAACAACTAGCAGCAGCAATGTATTCAGCCTCTGCGGTTGAGGTAGAAACAGTCGTTTGCTTTTTGCACTGCCATGATACGAGCCGTGGTCCAAGAAACTGACATCCACCAGAAGTGGACTTCTTATCCATATTGCATCCCCCATAATCCGAGTCCGAGTAAGCAGTGAGTGCGAAGGTTTTCTCATTACAATACCATAGACCAAGAGTTGGTCTACATTTGAGATAACCAAAGATTCGCGTAACTGCCTTCATGTGAGACACCTTCGGTTTAGCCTGATACCTGGAACAGAGAGAGACTGCAAAGACAATGTCCGGACGCGATGCAGTGAGATACATCAGAGAACCAATCATAGATCGGTAATCTTTTTCCGGACAGTCCTCTTCATCTTCCGCTAAACCAAGGTGATGATTCAGCTCTAAAGGCGTCCCATAGGATTTACACTTAGTCAAGTTATACCGCGTAAGCATATCATTGACGTACTTGGACTGATGAATGTAAATCCCTTTAGCAGACTGTTCGACTTGTACGCCCAAGAAAAAATTCAGCTCCCCCATTGCACTCATTTCAAATTCTGACTTCATGATCCGCTCGAAGTTGCGACACAGTTCATCCTTGGTAGAACCAAAGATGATGTCATCCACATAAACCTGTACTAATAACAAGTCCTCCCCTGCATGCTTGATGAAGAGAGTACTGTCGATTGTTCCTCGTACAAAACCATTCTTCAGAAGATGAGTCGCAAGCCGTTCATACCAAGCTCTAGGAGCTTGATGAAGACCATACAATGCCTTGTCCAGCTTGCAGACGTAGTTCGGATGAAACGAGTCTTCAAAACCAGGCTGCTGTTTGACATAGACCTCTTCAACCACTTGACCATACAGAAATGCACTCTTAACGTCAAGCTGGTAAACTCGAAATCCTTTGAATGAAGCGTACGCCAGGAAAATGCGGATGGATTCCAAACGAGCAACCGGGGCAAATACTTCATCGTAGTCCAAACCTTTAATTTGAGTGAAGCCCTGGACCACTAGACGTGCTTTGTTACGAATTGCCACGCCCCGATAATCCTTTTTCACAAGATATACCCAACGAGTGCCAATAGGATGAACACCCTTGGGTAAAGGCACCAAAGTCCATACTTGCAGCTTTTTGAATTGTTGAAGCTCTTCCTGCATAGCCTCAACCCAGTATGGATCCTTCAACGCATCAGCTGTCTTCTTCGGTTCTACTTGTGAGAGAAAGCATTCTTTAATTTCCGAAGCAAGACAAACAGGATCAGTGTCGGTAACAGGAGACGGTGTCAACACAGATTGTTCAGCAGCAGCAATCTGTCGTCTCGTTAAAACACCTTTGTTTAAATCACCAAGAATGGCATCAACTGGATGTGACACATTGATTCGAGAACTCAGAATTGCAGCCGGAACGATGATAGAATCAAGGTTTGTAGAGTCAGCTTCAAGTTCGAGTTGAAGTGCAGGTAAATCTTCAAGGTCAGATGCAGGTGATTGAACAGAATCCTCAAACATTTGTTCCTCATCATTTGTAGGATCAGGAACATTCTCAGTAACGAGTGGAGGTGGAGTCTCACAAGTAGCAGTAGGAGCAGTTGCTGGTGTTGCTGTAGGTGGTGGAGGAACAGAGATGGGTGGTGTTTCAGAAGCGATGTCCAGCCCGTGAAGTAGTGTCACTATATCCTCTTCTTCATTCACCTCAGGAATATTAAAAGAATCAAACAGTGTTTGATAGTCAAACAAATATTCGGGTCCCTTCCCTTGAAGGTTGTCAGTGTAATGGAAAAAGGTGACTTCAAAATGTTCTTCCACACGCTTGGACACTAGATTATACACACGTTTGTTTGGTGAGTTATTAGAGAATCCTAGAAAAACACCTTCACAAGATTTCTCACCAAACTTAGCAATTCGTTCCTTGGTGTGCATAATAGTGCATATGCAGCCGAATGGTTCAAGAAACTGTAGATTAGGCTTTCTGTTGTTGAACAATTCATAGGATGTCTTGTTCTTCTTCTTAACCATTAACACCCAATTCAGAACGTAGCAGGCTGTATTCACAGCTTCGGCCCAAAATGTGATTGGAAGCTTAGAGTCAGATAGCATTGTACGTGCAGCCTCAATCAAAGTCCTATTCTTACGTTCTGCAACCCCATTCTGCTGTGGAGTCCTTGCGGCACTGAATTGGTGTTCAATACCATTGCTCAAACAGTACAGCTCCATAATCGAGTTCTTAAACTCTGTACCGTTATCACTCCTTATCTTCTTGATTCTCAACTCACAAAGATTTTGCAGTTTGTCGAATAGATAGATGAGAATCTCAGGCACTTCATCCTTGGTCTTCAGAAAATAAACCCAAGAAAACCGTGAATAATCATCCGTCACAACTAGGCAATACGAAGCTCCTCCCAAACTCTTCTTTCTGACTGGCCCGAATAAATCCATGTGAAACAGCTCCAAGGGCTTCTCAGTTGAATTGGCCAGCTTCGGTCTGTGAGACTTCTTGTGTTGCTTTCCTTTCTGACAGGGGACGCAGTGATCATTCAGTCCGAAGGATTGCTTAGGGACACCCCGCACTAGATCATTCTTGATCAGGTAGTTCATCTTGCGAAAGTGCAAGTGTCCCATACGCCTGTGCCATAATAACGATTCCTTCTCGGGAGCTTTAGATAGAAGACATGTGAGCTGTGTAGTTTCCAAAGTACTCATGTCAAGAATATACGTGTCTCGCTCCTGAGGTGCCCTCAGTAGCACCCATTCTTCAGGGATTACAAATCCCGGCTTCAATATACAACACTCAGTGTCTGTGAAAGTAGTAGTGCACTTTTTATCGCACACTTGAGAGACACTGAGAAGATTGTGTTGCAATTGTTCTACAAAATTCACCTTCTCAAAGCTTACCATTCTATTAGTAAGCGTACCCTGACCAGAAATAACTCCCCCTTTATCACCAGTGAAGGCCACATAACCTCCATTGTAAGCATGAACCTCAGATAAAAGGGAAACATCACCAGTCATGTGCCGAGAACAACCGCTGTCGATATACCATTTACTATTCTTTACAGATTCAGGTTGCTGCGGCACCACAAACAAGGTAAATTAGTTAGAAATGGAGACCCAAGCCTTTATAGTCTTGGGTACTCCAGTAACATCATCAACAATGACCACATCAGTCAAAACTTTATTTTCAAACAGTTTAGAATGTTTGATTGATGAGGTATTGTCGGATGTAGAATCTTTGCAAGATTCTTTAATCTTCCAAATCTGCTTTGGTTTGGATGCTTGCGAGTCAACGACTTTGAGCTTTAAGTTTTGCAAAGTATTTTGCTCAACTTTGTTGACTTTGACAACTGGGATAGGAGTCTTTAAGTCTTTCATTGAAATAGACTTCTTTGAAGGATTCTTAAATTTTGAGACTCGCGAAACCTGTTTCCCATACTTTTCTTCGCAAGCACGGGACAAACATTTATCAAATGACCTTGCTTCTTGCAGTAGAAGCAAGATCGATGCTCAACACTTGATTGAGATTGAGAAATAAACTGATGAGCTCGACCAAAAGAAGCATGTGTTGAACAGTCACATTTACGTGAGCATTCAACAAGAGATGCTTTTGAAGAGTTTTTAGAAGATTTATTTAATATAGTTGGTTTAGAAGCAATCTTCTTTTGAGGTTCAGCCATAGCTTTACCTTTTCCTTTTGTTATAGCCTGTTCATTTCGTTCGATAGTAATTATATGATTTTCAGGCTTGACATTTTTCTTTACTGGTCTAAACTCTTGATCAGTTATGTCCTCAATTTCAATTTCCTCTTCAGTAATACGAGGAAGCACAGAAAGAGCCTTTCCTAACTTAGGCTCAACTATATTCTCAGACTTAATTAGCTCAGTCTGATGAATCTCAGCCTTAACAGGCTTAACTTTCTCAACCGTTTGAGTCTTACTTATTTCAGACTCACTAGTATTAGCCCTAACTAGCTCGGGCCTACTAGTTTCCGGTTGTTTTGATGTAGTGATGACAGTTTCAGCCTTAACTAGCTCAGGCTTACTTATCTTGATGCTAACAGCAGGTTTAACAGGTTTAACATCTATCTTTGTAAAGATAGGCATTAAGTCATTAACATTATCCCTAACAGGCATGGGAAGATAATCCTTAGGAGGTGGGACTTGATGAAAACCAAGTCCTGCCTTACTTTTGGTATCGGTCCTTTGTGCCTGTAAGATTTCATCAAAGACTAGAGAGGAGACTGAAAAGTTTGAAAGCTTTTTCTTTAAATTTAGAACCTTAGTTTGAGATTCAACAAGTTCCTTTTTAACAGATGATAGTACATCAACATAGCTACCAATTTCATCTTGTTGTTCAAAAATTTTAGCTTTCAATTCCTTTTTCTCTTCTAAAATAGCTTTTAACTTTAAACCACTTGCCTTATCACTGTTTCTTAACATGTCATTTGTTTCAATAACAGTGTTAAGGCGTTTGGTATCCTCTCTATACCTGTTTAGTTGGTTAGTCAATTTAATGCACGAAACACATGATAAAGGTTCATCATCTACCTCATGCACCTCAGCCATCAGTGCCTTTTCTGCATCATCCTCATCTGGATCAGACTATTCCCAAGCATTGTTAGAAAGCAGCAGTGCAGCGGAAACCATTGCCTTCTCATCATTTTTGGTCTTATCAGTTGAGTTGTACTGAGAAGGTTTAGATAGGCCAGAAGGTGGGTTCTTCTTGCGGTCACATTCACGAGCAAAGTGTCCATAGTTATGACACTGGTAGCATTTCACCTTGCTCTTGTTAAAACCCCGACCCTTCTCTTCCGAATCAGTGACATTCTTCCTTCCAGTTTTCTTCAAGAAGTTCTTGACTCTTCTTATAAGCATAGCCATGCTCCACTTCAAGCCCATACGCTCAAGCTCTTCTTGATCAATTTGACTGAAATCTTCTTCAGTCAGATCCACAGTGCTGTTCTTGTTGGATAGGAAGTCATCATAAGCCGACAAGAAAGCTGTAAAAACAACTGCATGTTCTTCAGCAACTGCAGGAAATGCACTTTTGAAGTTTGAATAAGCACCACTCCCACTTGAAGAGTTGATGGTGGTATATCAAATCCACCAGATGTACTTGGGGCACCAGAACCTCCAGAGAAAAATGCAGAACCAGCAGCTTGAGTTACTGCAGCAGGAACATCCACACCATATAACTTCGGGTTCTGAAGGTGTGCAGTAGCTTTGGTTTCCTTTTCTGCATATCTAAGAGATCAACAGCAATCTGTCCAACCAAATCATCTAGCTCCATGTCCATAATGTCTTCATCTTTTTCCATCAGCAGCACTCGTGTATTAACATCAGTTTTGTCGAGATTTACACCTCCCTCGACTAATTCACTAACAAGCTGTGAATATCTACTGCACATATCTTCAAGAGATTCAGTAGGCAGCATGTCAAAGACTTCAAACTGTTTCTTGACTAGATCCAGTTTGTTCCGTTTGTACTGATCACTGCCACCACATTTCTTTTCAAAAGCAATCCATAAATCATACGCAGTTTTGTGGTGACGAAGTTGTCGGAGAATCTGTTGAGGTAAAGCCATGGTAATAGCAGAGTAAGTCTTCTTTTCAGTGTCAAAAGCCTTACATTCCTCAGGAGTCATAGACTTAATGGATTTTTCAGAAATAGGTCCATCAAAGATACCGGTCCTCCCGGGCCGTTCATACCTTTCTTCAATATAAATTAGCATTTCAGGATCGTTGAAAGATACAAATGCTTCAAATCTCTGACGCCAATCCGAGTAATTCATTCCATTTGTATACATAGGTGGTTTATTTGTTGAACCCACCTCACTATTATGTATTAACAAAGCCCAACTTGTTGAATAGATGCTGATGCAGAAGACGTCATCGTAACGGGCTCGAGAGACTTTTCAAAATTTTTTGCTAAAACTGGAGTTAGCGACACTAATGTTGTGTCGCAACTTGTGTCGCAGAAGATCTTACAGCGACACAAATATTGTGTCGCAAGATATCTGTGGCGCAGACCTTGTGTCGCAAAACAAGTACGTCGCAACTTTTATGTCGCAAAGATTAAGGTCGCTAAAACCCTATTAGCGACACAAATTAATGTCGCAGACTTGTGTCGCAAAACGGCGCTGTCAGACCCCAGAAAACTCAAAAACGAAAAATTTCGAAACCTAATGATTTTTTAACGAAAAACTTCGTAAAAGCTTAGTTTTTTAGGCTTAAAAACTCCAAGTTTCAGCTCCCAAAACACTTTATAATGAAGATCAAACACAAAAAAATGTTAAATAATCAAAATAAGTATTAAAAACTTACCAAAACGATTTGATACCACCAAAATCAATGATTATGGCTCTGATACCAATTGTAGATCCCTAAGGATGGATCTTTTAATCAAACCGAATGGTGGAGACAAACACAAACACAAGGAATATAAAGCTTAAAACAATGAAGTGAAAATCAATAATAATACTTTATATTTCTTTCTCAAATATTCTCACAATAAATACAGCAGCCAAACAGAGAATAAGTGTGTGTGAAAACCCCCAAAAAGTCTCTCTCTAAAACCCTAACATTTGGGTATTTATACTAAACAAACTGGCCGGATTATGCGACACAAGCCTTGTGTCGCATAGATCACTATTGCGACATAATACTTGTGTCACAACTACAACTAATGCGACACAAGGCTTGTGTCGCATAACACAGAAAATGTAATTCTAACTAACTCAATTACATTAACAAACACATTACAGACTTGACCAACTCACAGACACACTAAGATGCATCAACAAAATTGATTAATAACATCGGTGTTACATGGGACTCCCTTTCTGGTAAAGTATTTGCTAACGAGACTGTATGGGATGACTATTTTAAGGTATTATTTCTTTTAGGCGTAATAATAACTGTTACATTTAAGTTATTGTTTAAATAATAGATTGTTGATTTGTAATATATTGCAGCGAGATAGAATCTTTAGAACTTTCAAGAATAAAGGTTGCAAGATATATTCATTGTTGTCCCAAGTATATGGTAGCTCTACAGCTTCGGGTACTTTTCATAATGCATCGACTACCGCCCCTCAAACTTCTGAAGAGGAACATAGGCTTAAGGAAGAGCATTTAGGTAAGGATCAGTTTGCTGAAAGTGGTAGTAAAAAATGAAAGTCTGATGGTGATATGCCCGAAATGAGGAGAATGAAAAGGGAGTCTGGAAAAGAAAAATACGATGCCTTCATGGATATATGGTCACAAACAATGATGGCTAGGAAGGAAAGAAAGGAAAGAGATTAGTAAAAGCCGAGAGATATAATACAAAGTCTAGTGAAGTTACAAGTGTAGTGCAAGAGGAGTTCTCCATTAGGGAATGCATGTCTGTCCTAGAATCTACACCTGACATTAGCACGAACTCGTACAACAAAGCACTTGAACTTTTTGTTGATATTAATTTTAGAAAGATGTTTATTCTAATGTCTGAAGAAGGAGGAAGGGTTGGCTTGAAAACTTATAATTTAATCATGTATGTCATAGGACAAATCAGAAGACTTATTTTAGAAGTAGATGTAACCTATTTATTTTTTGATCAGTTAAGAAACTGATGTCATTAAGACTTATGTTTTTCCATATATGTCTGTAAATTATGGTTATGTTATTGCTATGTATGGAACTTTGGGTTACTATTATGCATAATATTTTATGTCTTATATTTACTATCCTATATTGATGTCATGTATGGTGTAATATCTTATTCTAATGATGGTGTACTATTTCTTTTTTAATTTCTTGATCTGTTTGTTTTGACACCACTTATTTGCACAAGGAGGGTGTATTTTACTTATTTATTTTTTGATCAGTTAATAAGTTGAACTAGAGTTGTTACAATTAATTAATTTTGAAATCCTTTATATCAGGTACATACTTACGGAGCAAGGAAAAGAAGTTGCTCGTGATTGGCTGATTATATAGGAAAAAAAATATAATGTCAATTTCATCAAGTAGCAACTCTAGCTATAATTCAGATGAAGATGATGATTCAACTAATATGATGATACATATGTTTTTAACTGAGCATACAAGGTATTTTATCGATCGGATCCCTTGCAGGACATCAATGCTTAGAGGGAAAGAATGCATAAGAGAAATAATTTGTGGACATCCTATCCAATGTTATGAGTTATTTAGGATGAAACCACACGTGTTTTTCAACTTGTGTGATAAATTAAAGATGATGGATTTATTGCACGATTCAAGGGATGTTAGTGTAGAAGAAGGTTTGGCAATGAGCTTGAGAATTTTATGCCATGGCAACACACAGAGAGAAATTTCCGATCGATTTCAACACTTTACTGGGACCGTACATTATTGGTTCAAGACTGTATTAAGAGCATTAAAGGCTTTTGCCCTTACAGTTGTTAAACCAATTAACCGGGGTGAAGTGTAACCGGAAATACGTGCCGATTCAAGATGGTATCCATTCTTCAAGGTGTATCAAAGCAATTTACATTTATCTTTATATTTCTTTTTCTTTATTTCTAATATATTTGGTACTCAAGTATTTTATTATTCATGTGGTTATGTAGAATTGTATTGGGGCTATTGATGGTACTCATGTAGCATCTTGGGCACCAACATCAAAGCAAAAGTCATTTTGTGGAAGAAAAGCAGTACTTGTTACTCAAAATGTCATGGCTATTTGCTCACATGATATGATGTTCACTTTTGTGTATACTAGTTGGGAGGGAACAGCTAAAGACTCTCGAGTATTTTATGATGCTGTAATTAGACCCGAAAATAAATTCCCTCTACCGAATAGTGGTAAGATTTGTGTACGTTCAAGTTCTTATCTTTATTTATTTAACATAAAATATAGCATATTTGTAACCAAAATATTATTTTTTATTTTTATTGTGTAGATTAGTATTATGTCGTTGATAGTGGTTATCCAAATTTTAAAGGGATTTTTAGCTCCATATCGTGGTCAACGGTACCATCGTTCTGATTGGCAACGTGTTGGAATAAGAGGAGTAAGGGGAAAAGAAGAAATGTTCAACTTTATGCATTCATCGGTCCGAAACGATATAGAACGGGCATTTGGTGTCCTTAAAGCAAGATTTTCAATCTTGGGTGACATACCAAACTACCCGTTGAGACGACAAATGTTGATTCCGCATGCATGTTGTGCGTTGCATAATTTCATTAGGATGGAAGATAGAGCTGACAATTTATTTATAATAAATGGTCGTGACTATCTTGAAGTTTCGGGCGAAGGTTTGAATGTAGTTCAAGAAGGTTTTCGTTTGAACATGACTGATAATGAGGAAATGATTCAAGTCAGAGCTTCAATTGCAAATGCATTGTGGGATAAGCATATGAGTCGTTATCGGTCTCGCAGGCAATCTTGATTGCATTTTCATTGAACATATATAGAATAACATTTTTATTGGTTGATTTTGCGGAATTCTAATGAATTCAAACTCATAGTAGTATTATTAATGGTGTTCAGTTATGTTTATGATCAAAACCAACAATCTAAGTAAATGTAATTTTGTGTTATGATAAGGAAAATAACTTTATATATTACTATTTTTTATTTTACCGTGCGTATGAATTTGTTAATATAACAGTTGACAAAAAAATACACTAGTTAGAACATTGTTTAAAAGTCCAGACTCATTGTGCTTTAGAAACGTTTTCAAAAATGGAACAGAAAAGTGATGTAAAATAGGTGCATCTAAATGCGTGCTCCAGTTTTTCAAAATGGAAAATTATCAACATTTGGACGCGTTTTTCAAATTTTTACCACTTTTTTAGAAAGTGAAAACTTCTTCAATTTTCTTGAAAATTAGAAACAGAAAATTATAAAAAAGTTTATACATCTAAACGCACCCTAAATTACTAAATAACATAATATTAACATTTGACATCAACACGAAAACTCGAGTACAATGCATATGTCAACGGTAAATTTGATAAGTTGCATACATGTAATTAAATGGATCAATAGGTAGTCGATCCCTACCATTTACGCAACTTTATAATACAGATTTTAGTTAGTAACAAATAAAAAACAATTGATGCTAGATTATATATTTTTAATGACATACATATGATATGAATATGAATAAATATGATATGATTTTCCCTAGAGCTGAAAGCCTGAAAAGGACTTTATCACTGCTCATTTTACCTCTTTTATAACCACCAAAAAGTCCAGAACCCTAAAACCCTCACCGAGAAATAAAATTTAATCAATTAATGGCCTGCAACGGCACAGGATGTGAATCCGGTTGCTACAAAGACATCACCACCGCCGATGAATACCAAAAGTCATCCAAGTTAACCGTTGATGATAGCAGCAACGGTGGTAATCACCATCGCCACCAGACGAAGACGACGGTGTGTCTAAAATGCAAAGCAACCGAAGCCACAGTTTTCACCGGCGGAGACGGTGGTGGAAGATTCTGTTCTGATTGCTTCCGGAGTAACCTTTACGGAAAATTTAAACTTGCAGTCACTTCTAATGCAATGATTTCACCCACTGATAAAGTTCTTGTTGCATTCTCTGGTGGCCCTTCCTCCAGGTTTTATTTCTTTTTTTCTCAACAAAAAATTAGTAAAACATGTCACTTGAATCCGTGGAATTAAGAGTTAGTAGTATAACAATCCAAAATCACCACAACCTTTTAATGGAAAGATTATTGTTTAATAACTAAGTTTATCTGTCTATACAAGTTTTTTTGCTAGAAAACTCAAATAATTTAGAAACAGAATTATCAAAAAGTGTGAAGAGGTAGGTGAATCTTTGAAAACATCAATAACGCCGTTACATACATGTAATGTTAACATCAGTCAAACACTATCGTTTAATGAACGTTAACATATCATGGATTGGACAATCATTAAGGGAGTTACTGTTACTCTGTTAGCAATACCTTAGCTGCAAAAGTTAAATTGACAGGAAGCACTTCAACACATTCAAATAGCGACTACAGATGAACAAGCAAAGCTCTTACTGTTTGTTCTTTAATTATTGTAATCTATATGTGCAATATAGTACTTGTAATATACTTTAGGGTTTATATTTTATTTCAACTAAAAATGTCCATTGAAAGTATTTAACTCAGTATAGATGGCCCAAAAGCTGACTTATGTCTTTTAAAAGTTACGGGACATGTCTAATGGAAGGCAAGGCTAGACCTGGAAGTTACGTATCAATTCCTGGCTTCTGCAATAATGATATTATATGTTGAAGGTTACAAATCATTTCATAGATGTTTCAACAAAGTATACCACTCAAGCTAGCTATCCCTATCATACTTGAATATGAGGAGGCCTTAGTATAGTTTGCTAAAACAACCCTGGGGGTGGGGTTGGGTGGTTTAGGAAAACATTTAAGGGAACAAAAGAAGAAAAAAGGCATGACCCAATCACACCCAAGTCATAGGAGTTGTACATTGTGGCCTATGAATCTAAGTTGTATCCTAAGTTACTGATTAATTTATTAATTGGTGCCAACAAGGTGTGTATCTAATTCTAACCACATTGACATTAAGTGACTTCAACTTCGTCATCTGTGGCTCTAAGCTCGTAATTCACTTCAGTCTGCACCTTTAGTCAATAATCTCGATTCTGAACCACTGCAAAAGGGACTTAAGATGTTTCACAGTTAGACTAACATAAAGCACAACCACAGATTCTAAAATGACCATGAAGCTTCTATAGTAATTAAAATTCTAAAAGCTATATCCATCCATATGAACTTAAGCTTTTGTGCTACTTTAAGTAATAGAACCTATGAAACCCTTCCTCATATTAGTCCACATTAGGTGTTAAACCAAGCACACTAGGATAAAAGTATCGTTTTATGTAATTTACCTTGATATTATTCTTTACCTTTGTTGGTGAGAAATAAGATGGTGCAGTAAATGTGCCTCTTATCTATATCTTTGGTTGCTTGGTTTGTAGAGAAAGAAATATCTGAGCTTAGGCCTCAATGTGTTTCTTAGGGAAAACGATTTCTTTGCAGGGTAGCTCTTCAGTTTGTTTCTGAGATGCAACTTAAAGCCCAGAAAAATTTTGATGCAACTGCAAATAGAGATAGATCTTTACCGGTATTTGGTGTTGGAGTTGCTTTCATTGATGACAGTGAAGTTCATCCCATCACTTCTGCTGTATTGGAGGAAACAGTTGAAGACATTAAAGAAATCGTGTTGAATCTACCACTACCAACAAAAGAGTTACACGTGGCTCCTATCAGAAACATCTATTCAACAAAGACTAGTGATACAGAAGAGATGTTAAAGAACTTATTGAACACTGTAAGTGATGCTACTGGGAAAGAAGACCTTCTGGCTCATCTACGTATGTTATCCTTGCAAAAGGTCCGGGTTTTTTTTTCAAAAAATATCTCTTTATTGACAGTTTGGTTTGCATAGCTTTTATATATGGCCTTGTATCTACTTTGTAGATTGCTATTGAAAATGGTTACACAAAACTTGTGTTAGGCTCATGCACATCAAGGATAGCTTGCCATGTACTTGCTGCAACAGTTAAGGTCTATCTCTTCTTTACGGCTTCAGAACTTAATAATTGTATACTATAACTTTAAGTTTAATTTAATTTATTACTGTATTCTTTTTCTTTGTTTCTAGGGCCAAGGTTACTCATTAGCAGCAGATATACAATATGCTGATGCAAGGTGGGAAGTCCCGGTGGTGCTTCCCCTACGTGATTGTCCATTGCAGGAGCTCAACATCCTTTGCACTCTTGATAAGTTTGTGCATGATTAATAGCTCAACCTTATAAAATTTAGATTTTTTTTGTTTCTATTGTACTAATGGCTTATTAACATAGCAGTTTGAAGATTTTGGAGGTTTTCAATGATTCTCATTCTGGCATTAATGGTCTTATCTCATCATTTGTGAAAATCTTGCAGGTAAAGAGCAATTTACCATGTAATCTGTTAATTAAGATAAAAGTTTGACTTTGTGTTAACTGAATATATAAGATATTCATTTTTCTGTATTTCCATATCAGGAAGAAAATCCTGCTCGAGAGTGCACAATTGTGAGGACTGCTGGAAAGCTTACTCCCTTTCCATTTAATAGGATTCCAGAATCAAATGTAGATGATGATAATCTGTCATTTCAAAGGCGTCAAAAGAAGTTTAGTTTAAAGCCTATTGAATCTCTTCCCCCAGAGTCATTTTGTCCAATTTGCAACAGCCCTATGAGTCGTAGTAATCCTGAACCGAGGCCCAATCTTTTTGGGGCTGCATGCTGCTCTAGTTGCCAATATCAGATACTTCCTGAGGAATCGTCGTCCATGGACCAGTTCTATTCATTCTTACCTGAATCTATCATTGCCCGAGCAAGAAAGGGGAACCAAAAATGGATAAGGTGAGACTGGAAACTTCATGCTTTTTTTATAATTCATACAACTGTGCTTTAATGACGGAAACTTACAAATGTTTCTGTAAGTTTTGGAGTTTGTACATAAGAACCATGGCACATTTATATGGTTCCAATCAAATATACTAAAGGTTGCAAAATAGGATAGGTGGGTCAGCAGGTTGGATAACCGGTCGAGTCTGGTCAATTTCTAAACACATGGTCTAGTTTTTTCTTAATAAGCATTTAGTGTGCCAAATATGACTACATAAGTTATATAATTCCAATAGTTAACCAATTGTTTGAATAAGATGAGTTAGGAGGTTTTATGCAATTAAAAAAAGGAAAAATTAAGCTGTTGGGATGATTTTAACATGTTTGATGATTACTTAAACTGTTAGATTATACCCATTAGATACAAAAACGATGATCAAATTATTCGGTTTTAAGGGGGTTGAATTTGCCACATCTAATTACTTTATTAACGTTAATGTTTGATGAGATGGAGTGATGAAAAGATAACTTACGAGCAAAACATAAAGTGGGACTCACTTTATGCTGGATTATCACGTCACATCATCAAATGGTAACTTTGAGTTTCATGGTAAACAAGGGCTTGGTGGCCCTATTTTGGAGAGCCCTAATTAGACTTCTTGAGTTACGATTCAAAATTGATATGAATGCTATAGTTCTGAATTTACATTTGTAGGAAGTGTGCTACTGGTAGATGTTTGTTCTATAATTGGTTAGTTACAAGATATCAACAATGTTTACAGGGAGAGGATACAAGATTGTCTGCTTTTAGATGAAGATGATGAAGTTTGACCCACCTGTCATTAGCCCATCTGGAAAAGTTGTTCCCAAGTGCATCATCGATCTGTAACTCATAATTTTATTTGTTTGCTGCTGATTAATGAATCCGTGGGACAGGCAAGAGGCAAGTGATGGCAACCAAAAATTGGTTGCAAAGAGAGTTGATCCAATATCAAAATCTAGCAGCAGTATAATGTTCCATGATAACGATTTTGTTGACTCGTCTCTGCTTATAGGATTTTCATTTTATAGAAAAAAGCTTGCGAGATGATTGCACTTTCTTTTTTGACTTCATAATTATATTATCTTTCTTTTGAAGAAGAGCATTAGCAAGTTCAAAAGGTAGTTTTGGTAGAATTGATATAGTTAATATTAATTTTGTTTTTCTACGGAGTCTAGAACCATTGTTTTTGTTACCTTTCTCCAAAAGGAATTATTGGATGTTTTCTATGTTGTCTTCTGAGTGACTTCTGATTTAGGGATATATCAAAACTGCCAAAATTTTCATTCAAAGATGTGGATTGATTCCTGAATAACACATGTATATGCATATCCATATAAACGCATATATATGTGACACACTAAAGATTAGTCTCAAGTTGCTTTTTATATCTGTGGCTTTGATTTTCATTTGCAGTAATTTAGCATGTTTGGTAAAGTGGCCAATTGCATGTGAAATGATCATTAAGTGCCCGCAAGGGTAAAAAAGTAAGAATCATAGTAATTAATTAATATATATACACATATATAAATACACTAACCAACTAAAATTCATGATCCGTACAGAAAAGTAAATTTCATAATTAATGCATGTGCTAGTTTTTATCTTCTTTTATATATCTATATATAATATATATATATATGGGGTTAGATTATGTACACTAATTATTATGTAAAATAAATGAGATTGCAGAGGGGACATATGATATTGATATTTAATTTTGGTCAAGGGGTGTTTTTGTACTTTTTATTCAATATTAATTATTAATTAAAAAACTCCTTCCCTCTCTTATCTCTTTTCGGTCATAAGATTTCTCATCCGAAACCCAAGTCACATATTCTCTCCCTCTTTTCCACATAGCAATCGTCACCACCTTCGCGATTTTCAGCCTCTCCATCATATATATATATATATATCTTTGTCTTGGATCATAAAGCACTATTTCCAATGGTGATTTTTTTCGACCGTCGTATTCTAGATTTTAGATGAGAGAGCACCATATGTACGGGTAGTTGTGTTCCTTGTCGTGTTCCCTGTGCACAGGTTTTCGTGATTAGTTTTTAGGTTTCTAGCTACCGTGTTCCCTTTGCACCAGTCATTTTTAACTGTGCGTCAGGTTGTACCTGAGATGAGAAGATGACTGATTAGCAGTTAGGGTTCCACCAAAGACAACGATTGTGCATCATGTCGTTGAAGACCCACCAGCTATATCATTTCTAAAAATCACAGGATAAATTTTGATGAACCACTATATTTGATTTGTGAAGACCTACCACACGATATGTGCATCATGTTGCTCTTTTTTTATTATTATTTTTGTGAATCATTTTGTATAAAGTCCTTAATACATGCGACATAAATTTGTATAGATATCTATTTTGTTTATATTTATGTGTGCATCATGTTCTATACAACAATCTACTCGATTTGTTAATATAAAAAAAAAATTTGTTTTATGTTTTTTTTTCTTCAGTATACCAAATTTAAAACCTTTTGTTCGTCAACTAGTTCTTGTTATTAGTATAAATAAGTAGGCCTATAAACGAACACGAACGGAACCTTGTTCATGTTCGTTCATTAAGGTTTTATCGAACAAACGAACGAACACGAACGTATAAGCGAACGGATTTTGTTGTTC
This sequence comes from Logfia minima, assembly GCA_963921325.1. NCBI lineage: Eukaryota > Viridiplantae > Streptophyta > Magnoliopsida > Asterales > Asteraceae > Logfia > Logfia minima. The sequence goes on along the minus strand of OY992763.1, from coordinate 18,669,401 downwards.
ATGTTCGTTCACTAAGAAAATTTGTTTATTCACGAACTTAAACAAACAAAAATGAACGAATATATAATTTAATGCATTCGTTCGTTAATACGTTAAACGGAACTAAATGAACGCAAACGAACCGAAACAAAAACAAATGAACATATAGATATACATATATATTATATAACTTGTAGCTTTCCGATACATATTCAACATTACAAAACAACCAAAATGTGATGCTTAATTCTAACATATTTACAACTTTTATAAGACATCAAAGTAAATCAAAAAATAATATCTATGTGTCATCATGGAAATTTTTTTCTCTATAATGCATACTTGAAAATATTTAAGTTTTTAATATTATTATATTTAGAATTTAGATGAGATTGAAATAAGATATACAAATACATATTAATTAAATTAAATTAAATTATTAGTAAACAAATATAAACAAACGAACGTAAACAAACATTAACGAACATATTTTCGAACGTTCACGAACGTAAATGAACGAACGAGACCTATGTTCATGTTCGTTCATATAATTAAAGGAACGTAATTTTGTGTTCATGGTTTGTTCATATAACGAAACGAATAAACATAAATGAACTTCCCACCGCGCGGTTCGCGAATTGTTTGCTGAACGTTTGGTTTACTTACAGGCCTATAAATAAGTGATTGAAAAATGTTAAAAATAAGTAAAAAGAATATTTGGTCAGAAAATAATGTGCATTGAAACCAAAATTATTGTGCATCAATCGAAACTTGTATTTTGAAAGAGCTGTACAAAGTCTGTTTTACCATCCACTAGTATTTAATTGATTTTGACTTCCTTAAAAAACTGATCTAATCATAAAACAATCTAACGGCTGAGATGTTATCTTATTTGTTTTATTATAAAAAATTATTTACAACAACCAATCCCTATATATATATGTAATATATATATATACTAAAATGCACTAACATAACCAATATTTTTTTCATGCTAGAATGAGCTAACATATAACCAACAAATTTTAGTATAAAAAATAATAATGAACCGTGATTCCATATCACATCAAATTGGTTTGTGCCATTAGATTGTCCGGAGTGGTTAGTCCTCACCCTCCTGTCCTCCTACGACGGATGAGCACGGATGGAGTGGGTTTGTGGTGACCCTTCATTATCAAGTATAGCACGGAACTAGCACAAACAGATGCAGGGCCTAGTTGTTTCTTATTCCTTTTTTTCTCTTTTAGTAAAAAATGGTACACAAATAAACCACAAGGAACAAATTACTTGTAAAAAATGTGGGTCTCAATTTTCCATCGTGAAAACCATCGTGGTTAGTCGTGAGATGATTGTCCGTCATGTTAATGTGGCACCCATGACGGGTAACGATGGACGTCACCACTGCAGATGGTCTAAGCATCAATAGCTACGCACATCAAAAGATTCCATATCACATCAAGCTAATTTCATGGTCATATTAATTATTAAGTTAATGTTGTATTGTTAAATATGAACAATTTATGATTTTCTTACTCCAACACCTTCTGTTTGGTGGAGGAAATTTTAGAGGCTTACAGGTTATTGAGATTCTAGTTTAAATAATCTTCGTCTCTTATGAATTAAAAGTTCCGTTTACTAAAAACTGGGAATTGTTTAAAAAGAGTTCTCAAGAATCCCATCCCCTGAAATATAAGGTTTTTTTAAGTGGCTCATGAAAAGAATCTTTACCACTAGAATCGCTAGTCACAATCCCCAACTTCAGCCACAAGCACCAACTCCAACTAGTTTGTTGCCAAACACACGTCGAAGGAATTGTGGGGGATTGTAAGGTATTGAGCTTCTCATTTTAATAATCACAATCCTCTATAAATTAACAATCCTTCTTTGACTACAAAAGATACTAGGGCTTCTTGCCCACGGCTATGCGGGATGACACATGAAATTTTGTAATAATGCATTCATATGTATAAAGACACGATTAAATTTTTGTTGATAGGTAATTTCATGTTAGTATAAATATAAAATTTTAAGTGGCTCCTGATAAGATTTATTGTTTACTTTATAAATATGGATTGTCGTGTCTTTATATGTAATAAAATGACATATTATAATAAAAACTCAAAAGTGCAAAGTCAATAACTTGATGTGTACGTTTTTATAAGTGTTCATTTCAAATAAGAATCGTTGGCCATATAAATCTGAACTATTAACAAAATAATATAAAACTCATATCTCCCTTGGTCATAAAGAAACATAAATCTTAAGAGGACATGTATGGTTACAAATATATTTTAGAGACTCAGTTTGTGGTTCAATATATAAAGAGAAACCTTGAATCAAATTTTATTAAATATGGAAATATGAAATGCAGTTAACTTTTTCAGTACTCTTTGCTTTCATATATTTGATGAAATGTACATTTAATCAATGAGAATACAATCTTTAACAAATGTTTCCCAATAAGATGATTTCCTTCTACTTTATCATAAATCATCACAAAGGTTCATTGTACATCTCAACCATATCACCATCATCATTAATTAGTTGCTTTATCTCATCACAAACTTGAATTAATAAAATTAAAAGGTAAGTGCTGAATAACAATCGATTAGAGCAGAGCAGATGTATTAAGATACAAATAATCATTCAATTTACATAATAAATTTGCACCCACTGAGTCAATGATCCAAGGTGACTTTTGAATCTATTAGCATAAGCTAAATTAAAAGTACTTCTATGTGACACACATCATATCTAAATTTTGCTAGTTCAACAAGCAATGGATAAATCTTTATTCCAACTCTTTCACACATCTAAAATTAAGTATCGATCTAATTTTTACGGTTACAAATCTTATATGTGAGTCTTTCATTATCCCTACTTCTTATATAACTTATAAATAGATATATAAATTCCCTATTACAAATTAAGAGATAGAAAAGACTACATTACAAACGGGTCAACCCGACCAACCCAACTCATGATCCATTTCTATTAAATTTGTTTAACCCCCCAAGTCACTGTTGAGCCATTAAGTAAACTGACCAAACATATCCGTATTGCCACCTCAATTTATAAGTCTCCAAAAAAGATTAATGTGTATTGAACAAATTATAATTACGACACACATCATATCTAACTTTTATCACAAACACTAGTATTTATTTAAGAATTAGTATGTTATAACGTTTACTTAGTTTGGACTCTGAATTATATGTTCCACAATAGTATCCAATTCCATTATTAAATTACATAGCATATAAACAAAATGAAGATGTCTTGCATGTGTAGGTGCATCCAATTTTTTGTACGACACTTAAATTTCAACGCCACTATAGTACGACAATCTAGATGACGTCTAGCGGGCGACGTTGTTTCGTGTATTTTTTTTGTTTTGCAACGACTTTGTTACCGAAAAAAAAAAATTAAAAATATCCCAACAGCTATGTGACTATTTTTTTAAACCTTATTTTCAATCTATAAATATCACACTTCAAACACAATTTTGAACACATCAAAACACTCATTGTCACCTTCAAACACACTTCAAAACTCAAAAACTCTATAAGTCATTATAATGTCTTCTAATTCTTCTTCCGACGACTAAACAGTGTTGAAGGTTCTCATGCTAGCTTTTAATTATCGTAATGAAGTTTTAATTCTTCAAGAAGAAGCCGAAGAAGTCAAAAGTTCCAACCGGTCATTGACACGAAACGTTAATGAATGATTACTTTGGTGAAAACTCGAAATACCCCGAGTACTATTTCAAACATCGCTTCCGTATGAGAAAACGACTATTCCTTTGAATTTTTGAAGGTATAATTAGTTACTCTATCGAATTTATACCCGACTTTTTTTATATTTTCAACAACAACTCGATGCATGTGGTGTTCTGGGTTTTAGCACTAACACCTAATGCATTTGACAAATATTTTCGAATGTCGAAAAGAACGTCACGAGAAACATTACAAAATTTTGCATGGTGCATAATTGACTTATATGCAAACGTTTACATGAGAGAAGCCACCTAGGAACACATACGTCGGTTGTATGCAAAACATGAAGAGATTCATGATTTTTCAAGAATGCTTGAAACCGTAGATTGTATGCATTGGGCTTGGACAAAATGCCTTAATGCATGGAAAAGGCAATACACATGAAGCGATCATGCTTGAAGTCGTTGTCTCGTACAACATGTGGATATAGCACGCATACTTTGGGGTTGGGGGTCGAACAACGACTTAAAACATTCTAAATTCATCTCCATTATTCGACAACTTGCTAAATGACACCGCTCCCCAAATCCCGTATCAAGTGTCTGATGTGGATTACGAAAGATGATACTATCTTGCTGACAGGACAGACCTAGCATGGGCATCGTTCATTAAGGGCTTCTCAAGTTCTGTTGACGAAAATGGGGTGAAGTTTACTCAAGCACAAGCGTCTGCCCGAAATTCGTTTAACTTTAAATACAAAAAGTTAATTGATTTGTACATTTATAAAAAAGATACACCACGAAACTTTCAACGATACTAATTTGCAATTGCTCAAGCCTAACAGCTACTAATTAATTTACTATTATTTGCAAGTTATCCCATATACTTATCAAATTAATATTAATTTTAACTTATTATTATTTTAACATGTTAAGTTATAGTTTATTGTTATTCATTGAGACCTTCAATTCTTATAATTTTTGATTTGGTTCACATGCATCTATTATTGTTATTTTAAACTAAGGGTATAAATGAGCCGAGCTACTCGTGAGCTATTCGAGCTCGACTCGTTAAAAGCTCAATTCAAGCCGAGCCAAAACGAGCTCAAGCTCAAACTTGAACCTATTTTGAAGCTCATTTAACAAACGAATTTGAGGTCAAGCTTGTTATATCGAGCTCAAATAGACTCGCGAGCCTAGTCAAGCCTATCATTTATATTCATTAATATTATTTTATATAAAAATACTTGTATATAATACCTAAAATGATAATAGTAGATCTTAATATATATAAAAATTTTCATAAAAAAATAAATAAATATTATATATAAATAAAATAAATAATATTTAATAACAAATGAGTTGAGCTCAAGCTCGGCTCATTTATACCCCTATTTGAAAGTTTCGATTATTCTAAGATATTATTATGTTACAATGTGTATTTTGCCATTTATTAAAGTTAGTGATTTGCTAGAATTTAATTGACATAATTAATAATAGCTTGTGAGGGTATGATTTACACTTTGTCATTCATAAATAGTTTTAGTTATTGTGGTGTTGACTGTTGATATTTTTTTTGTTTTGGTCCATCTAAAGTGATTCGTTAACTTTAATTTTTCTTTTGATTTTATTTTTCTTTTAAATTGTTTGTTGTTTCGATGTTTCATCGATTTAACTTGTTTTTGCTTCTATTCCGATTAATTTTGATTTTGACTGCACATACGTATTTGATTTTGTTTTATTGATTTTTATGGTTCATATATATGTTTATTGTACATATTGACTCCTACACTTTACAATGTACATATTGAGAGTTTCCAATGTATAGATTGAGTCCCAAAAACTGAGAGCTTTTAAGCTACAGATTGAGTCATACACGTTACAATCTACATATTGAGAGCTTCCAAGGTACAAATTAAGTCCTACATTTTACAATGTACAGATTAAGAGTCACAGACTGAGAGCTTCCAATGTACAGATTGAGTCATGCACTTTACAATACAGATTAAGTCCCATAGACTGAGAGTTTCCAATGTACAGATTGAGTCAAGCACTATACTATGTACATATTGAGTCTCACAAACTGAGAGCTTCCAATGCACATATTGAGTCATGCACTTTAGAATACATATTGAGTCCCACAGACTGAGAGCTTCCAATGTACAGATTAAGTCATGCACTTTACAATATATACATATTGAGTCCTACAGACTGAGAGCTTCCAATGTACAGATTGAGTACTACACTTTATTATGTACAGATTGAGTACTGCACTTTATTATGTACAGATTGAGTTCCACAGACTAAGAGCTTCCGATGTACATATTGAATCCTATACTTTTCTATGTACAAATTGAGAGCCAATGTACAAATATGCTCAAATAAATTAGATAGGTGCTCATTTGGTTAGAATTGCCACCATTGTAATGCATTTTAGTATTGATGTTTTTGTATTGTTAGTTGATTAGGGAATGTCCTTAGTCAACTGTTGGAATTCTTGTAATGTTTATAAGTTTTGAGATTAATATAATTTTCACTTTTGATTTAAAAAAATGTGTTAGTCTCAGTCTGTATGAATGTTAAAATATATAACATTTTATGAATGTTAAGATATCATTTAATAATCATGTGTATGAATGTTAAGATATAACATTCATCAATGCAAATTAACATTCATCATGATGAATGTTAAGATATTAGCTTAATATCTTAACATTCATACAAATGAATATTAAGTGACAACAGACTAAGACTAATAGAAATATTACAATTTGAACCACTGCACTTTATAATGTACATATTGAGTCCCACAGACAGTACATAGCTTCCACAGACTGAACATAACATTCATCACCAATAATATTGAGTCCCACAAACTGAGGTTAACATTGTATGAATGTTAAGATGTCACTTAATATTCATGTACTGATGAATCTAAGTACATCTGTATGAATGTTAAGATATAACATCATATGAATTTTAAGATATCACTTAATGTTCATCTTTATGAATGTTAAGATATAACATTCTTCATTGCATATTAACATTCGTCATGATGAAAGTTAAAATGCACTAATAAATGTTAAGAAATTATAACACCCAAAATTTTAGACAATTTTTTTTTTTTTTATAACTAATTAATAATATTTCACATACATGTAGATAATACGTCATTTATAAATATTACAAGTGTAGAATTTTCTTTTCAAAAGACTCTCTCGATATCTGATCATGATTTAATGGGTGTAAACATTTGCTACCAACTGTAGTAAGCACACCACTAATCGCGTTGCGGCTCTTTCCCAAGACCCACCTTCCCTCTGCTTGGCCCACCTATTTGAACAACAACAATAGAAATGGGTAAGCACACCAGCTTAGCAAGTAATAGAAGAATATTAATAAAACACATTAGTACTTTGTAAAAACTCTAAAGCCATTTATGATCGCCCGACATAAAGAGGGCTAAAATAACACTGCTAAGCCATTTATGATCACCCAACGTAAATGAGTCTTATAATAACACTACTAAGCCATTTATGATCACTCAACATAAATGAGGCTTATAATAACACTTCAATTGTCTAGTTAGAATAACACACTCAACTACTCCTGTAACCTAAGTGTTGGTGCATGTTTTGTGACAACAGTTTCTATTTTGTAATAGTTAGGTTTAGAAGTCTTTTTGTTAATCATTGTAATCGTTAACTTAAGTTTTGTCTATGTATTTTGTAGGTTCGTACGAACTTAGAGTAGGTACGAACTTAGTAAGTTCGTACAAACTTAGAAGCAGCTAAGTTCGTACGAACTTGGCTGCCTATATATACACAAGTCCGAAAATCAGTTTTAAGGGTTAGGAACTGAGTTTTTGAGTTGTAAGTTCGAATGCTTTTGTAAGTTCGAATAAAAGTGAAATTTACACATTTATTACTCGTTTGTTATCGTTTATGTTTATGTGAGGACTCCGCACTCGTATAAACAAGTTTACCCCTTAGATCCGAACCCCGAGGGGACTTACACTAAGTGAGGTTACTCCCATTTCACCTCCTCCCATTACTTACCTCGAAATTATGCGACTCTGTTAGATCTCGATCTTTCGCAAATGGAACACCGGTCTGTACACAAACAAATAAAATCAAACCCTATTCTTCTCGCAACAATTTAAGCTTTTCAGTATCTCAAACATTTAACTCTTTTTACAGGCTGGCAACACTTCCCTCCCTAGTGTCGTAGATCAATTAGCGACACTTCAATCGTATAGCTAAGACCAAATAAGCAACATCGCCTTAGTGTTATTGAATCAATTACACGACAAATCTCACTATTGTCGCCAAAATAAATCTTGCGACACTCTCACTAGTGTTGCACTATGCGACACTTCCACAATTGTCGCTAATCAGAGCCGGTCTATGCGATAATCACCAAATTGTCGCTATTCAGAGGTGGTTTATGCGACAATCACCTGACTGTCGCATGACGAACAGATCAGATCCCCAGAATCGATTTTTTTCACTTTTTAAGCTCATTTTAATCACTTAATCCTTCCAGGTTTCATTAAGTAGTTTATAAAACACAAAAATCGAAACCTTACCTTTACTTGATCTCAAAACACTTAAAACTTGAATTCTTGACTAAATTCTTGCTTCTTCTCTCTTTTCTCTTTCTAAACTGCACGCACAAACTTACTTTCCACTTCTGGAAAGGTTTAGACGCGATTTTAATATTTATACGTTGATATTTACACTTTTAGTCCCTGAATTATTTCACTCAGTCCCATTTTGCGACAGTTCCATACTGTCGCAGGATTTGAATTGTCGCTACCTGCGACAGTCTCGTAATTGTCGCAGGTTCAGGATGTTAAAGATATCAACTTAATATTTTAACATTTATACATATGAATATTAAGTACATCCGTATGAATGTTGAGATATCACTTAATTGTATTAATGTTAAAAATTAAGCTGAAATATTAACATTCATCATGGTGAATGTTACTCCTTAAAAAAACTTATTCTACACAATCACTGAGTGACATATTAATTAATGAACATTTATTAATTGTAGATACACCTACTTAGCCATTCAGACTGAGTTATTACAACATACAAGAATTCCAAAAATTGACTAAGGACATTCCCTAATCAACTAACAATACGAAACATCACTAAAATGCATTATAGCGGTGGTAATAACTACCCAAATGAACATATATAATTTCTTTAATCACATCTTCCAAACGAATTTGTTTAATGGAAATAGTCCCATCTTTCATGACTCACTTAAGCAAACAACAAATTAATCTCCACCACATTGCAATGTAAAGATTGAGTCCAACAGTCTAAGAGCTTCAACAAACTGAACATATCTTTCACAGACCGAACATAACATTCATCACCAATAATATTATCACTATTACAGGTCAAAATCATCACCACATAACATTAAACTAGAAGAAGTAAAAGTAGAAACATGTCATATCACAAATTGAGCCCTACAGACTGTGTTAATTAAAAATCACTATCAAAATATTGATTTTTGAATCTTAGGGATGAATGACGTATATAATTCAATTACTTTCTTATGTTTATGTTTTGTATGATGAAATTAGTTAATTTCATGTTTTCGACTACAAATCAAAGATTACGCAAAAAAATCGAGAAATCAAAAAGCTTGGAAAATGGAATATTTTGAAATTCAGTAATTAAACCATGATATTATTGTGATGAATTCACATATTTTGAAATCAATAGTTAAATCTTTGACTTAGAAAATTGAAATCCTATTTACTTGTTTAAAATCGTAATTGCGCAATCGGTTTTTTCAAAACACATTCATCCAGCTTTTCTTTCCTTTTGTTGTCTATTTTATGTTTGAAACAACCTAATTATAATATTACCTTATTGCCTCTCCGCATTTTTATAATTGAAGTGATCTAATGGTCAGAATTCACTTCCCCTTTCTCCCTAGATCATTACGTCCCTATTGAACAACCCCTATATATATGTATATATATAGATATATGACCTCGGTTCAAATGAGAAGGCTAAATATTGTGATAACGTATGAATGATTTCAAAATCACTTTTTAAATATCCAAAACACGTTATTTTATAAAATTTTCTTCGTAGCTCCTTATTCAATAACTTTTAGAAGCTAATTATCAAATAAAAAAATTTCAATGTTTTTTATATTTTATTAATATTTTTATTTATAATAATCTCATGAAATAGTATGTGATTATCAAGTCATTTTTTGTGATTATCTCGAACACATGATAATCACATTATATTAGAGAATGATCACATGTGATTATCATATTATATTTTGTAATGATCTTATATAATCACTAATATTAGCGATTGTGATATAAATAAATAAAAAAAGAAGGAAGATGTAAAGAATTACTTACATTTGGCCTATTTATGTTTGTTAACCAAAACTTTTACCTTAACATAAGTTCGGTATTTAGAAAAACGCTAACTCTCAATTAAAGTGGACTTAAAAATACGTTACACTGCTAAAAAATAATATGAAAAAGAAAACAAATAAGTAGTTTTATATTATACTAATAAAATAATTCAAACGTACTTGGAACCACACACATATATCCATTTTGACACCAAAAGAAAATGAAGCAAAAAAGCAAGAAAATTAAACGAAAAGGAAGCATGGCCGGTGGCATTGTCACCGGATCTTTGCCTCAAATCCAACTTCTTTATTCATATCTATAATTAATTTACTTCCTTTCCATATCTATAAATAAAATAATAATAATAATAATAATTATAATAATAATAATTAATAATAATAATTATTATTACTATGATTATTATTATTATTATTATTATTATTATTATTATTTATATACTCCATTTCTGTATTTAAACAAAATCACTCGAAAGCTTTTCTTCACTTGCAATCTAAATTTCTTAAAAAAGTTAAGAAAGAGAAAAAGTTACCTCAAAAGAAAAAAAGTTTTTTTATTCATTCATAAAACAACCCATAAAAAAGAAAATAAAATAAAATAAAAGCAATAATTAAGTTTCTTTTGGGGCAGTACTATTTCATCTTTTTTGTTTCTCTCTCTATAATTATAACTTTGCTTTTGCCAGCTCTGTTTCTTCTCTCTAAAAGATAAACCCCAGTTTCATCGTACTTTTAAAATTTTATTTTAGCAGAAGCAATCGAGATCTGAATTCAGGCATGTTTTTTCAGTTAGTTAATCAACTGATTTTGCATCTGTTTTTTACTTCAATTGTGTAGATATTTCTTCATATTTACATTTTAACTTAATTGTTGCTGTGAAATCATTTTTATTATAGTTTGGATCTTAATTTGATGATCTGTAACTTAAATTGACACTCTTTATTGTTTTGATATAGTGAATTATTTCTTTTTGATATTCTTGATCATCATTTCTGATTTCTGATTGTTGATTAATATAATTTGATAATAATTGGTTGGATCTATTATAAGACCTATGTCTTCTGCTTCAAATTGGTGGTCTATGGTGTTTGGCTATGTTGTTGGACACCTTTATTATTTGAGTTTAAGCTTTAGAATAGAAACTTTTGTGGGACTGCAAGTCAGCAAGGCTGTTATGATTGAACACAAGATAGTGATTGGTCACTTTTCGCCTTCGGAATCATTAGCTGATTTTTTTTAATATCAGAGTAGACTATTAAATGTGTCACGATATCATTTTAAGTAAATGTATGAAGGGTTTGATGAATTTAGAAATTGTTCAGAGTGATTAAGATGATCATGGGCATTTAGTGTGAATGAACATCGTTAAGAACTTGGATGGTAATTTTTATTGGAGTAATGAGCAATGAAGCAATGTAAACATGGACGGATCGTTTTATTCCCTATCTAAGTAATTGTGTCAAATGAACAATCTATTTTGAAAACACAGAGTTTTAAGATAATATAGCATAGAAAGCTCGAAACTTTAGCTCTCTTGTGTTTACGTAAATATAAATAATAATATTCTACACGTTTGAATGAATCGCCTAAGCATCGTTCTCTTCTCGAAAGTAGCTAGAATTTTCGCCATGTGTTTATGTAATCTGGAAATGATGATATTCCTCACGTTGTATGTGGATGCAATGCATGTGAATCATTATGTCACATAAATAAAACGGAGTACTGATTTTGGCATCCTACAACATAAACGAATTAATGAGTAGTTGGTTTATGAAGTTTGTTTCGCCACATATCGCTAGTAAAGGTGGTTTATTGTATTTGTCATTGTTTATAACTTTTAAAGGCTTGACATATATCTAAGTCTCACATCTCCTAATAAGGAAATCACTTTCCTGTTACTTTGTACTAATTCCAATATTTGGAAACTTTGAGTTGTCCAGCCTTCATTTTTCAAATTTAATATTGGCTTTTATATATTATTTTCAATTTCAACTTTGCAGTGATTTTTAATATAGACTGAAACACGGACGCTATTCTTATTTAAAGAAGATACAAGCTTGATACTTTACACCATGTCTGGCTCTGCAAAAGCTCTGGAACCAGCATTCCAAGGAGTCGGTCAGAGAGTGTATCCTTGTTGTCATTTTTACTTTAATAAAACATGAGAACTGTTTATATGTTGATATTTCTTGTTCATTTCAATTGTGTTTGTTTGTATTGGACTTTTACTTAACAACTTGTAGAGGGACTGAGATATGGAGAATTGAAAACTTTCAGCCTGTACCTTTGCCCAAGTCTGATTATGGTAAATTCTACTGTGGTGATTCGTACATTGTATTGCAGGTACTAATGATATTCACCATTGTTCTTCGTTACCCTGTATGTACATCCTAATATAAATTTTGCAACCTGTTTATTTTTTTTAGACTACTTCTGGTAAGGGAGGAGCATATTTCTATGACATACATTTCTGGTTGGGAAAAGATACTAGCCAGGTACAATATTCTTTCTTCTGTGTATGATGTTCGTCTTTTTCTTGTGAAGGTCAATTGTATAGTATATTAATTCATCGCATAATACAGGATGAAGCTGGAACAGCAGCAATAAAGACAGTCGAACTTGATGCGATTCTTGGTGGGCGTGCGGTGCAGTATAGGGAACCTCAGGGTCATGAATCTGATAAATTTTTGTCGTATTTTAAACCATGTATCATACCACTCGAGGGAGGTGTTGCATCAGGATTTAAGGAAACTGAAGAAGAAGAATTTCAAACACGATTGTATACATGCAAAGGAAAACGAGCTGTCAGATTGAAGCAGGTTTGTAACATCACCGATATATTGAATATTGTGAATTTTAATTGTTAATGTGTATCTCTACTCTACATATACGTGAAAATGAAGATATGTCTTCTATTCAGGTCCCTTTCTCCCGATCTACATTGAATCATGATGATGTCTTTATCTTGGATACAAAGGATAAGATCTTTCAATTTAATGGGGCGAACTCGAATATACAAGAAAGGGCTAAAGCACTGGAAGTTATTCAGTTTTTGAAGGAAAAATATCATGATGGGACATGTGATGTTGCAATTGTTGGTAAGGCATATGCTATATAGATTGAGTTTAAATAACGCCAGTCTGCAATTTTACATGTTACTTGAACAGTTATGGCTTATTGCAAGTAAAGGAGCTAATTAATAGTTTACGTCACTTTTTATGACATATTCAGATGATGGAAAGCTACAAGCAGAGGGTGACTCTGGTGAATTTTGGGTCATCTTTGGTGGCTTTGCTCCTATTGGCAAAAAGGTCGCAAGTGATGATGATGTAGTCCTAGAAAAGACTCCTCCAAAACTTTATTGGTATAATGCTGTAATCCTTGTGATTTTTCGTTTTATGTTTATGCATGTGGATCTACCATATAGAATCACATATAGAAATGCCCATGCGTTACCCATTCTTACGTTTGATCACCCTTTCTGCAGCATTGCTGAAGGTCAGGTTAAGGATGTAGATGGTGAACTTTCGAAATCGTTACTGGAAAACAACAAATGCTATCTTTTGGACTGTGGCTCAGAGGTGTTTGTGTGGGTTGGCCGAGTAACACAAGTGGATGAAAGAAAAGCTGCCATGCAAGCTGCTGAGGTAGGCCAGGGATGTAATTAACATTTTCTTGTGTGTTAGCTGTAGATGGTTAGATCGAAATGAGCTCGCGTTGAAACGGAACATATTTAGCATGGGCCAAATTAGGTCGGGTCAAGTTCACCTGAACAGTTCTTCACTTTTTAAATTATTTTCTTGGTAAATAGCTAATGGGTCAATATGACCGGAAAGCCAATATTATGACAATTTTAATTATAATGTTTGAATGAAACAATTCAGTAGATACTATAGTATGCATTAGACTTTGGGCGACTTTGAATCTGTTTGACTCCTTTGATTTGCCCTTTAAGCTAATCTTTCTCTTGTTTGAGATGAAACAAAACCCAAATTAACCCATTCATAAGGAAGAATAAATGGGTCGAAATTGCCACTTCTAGCACTATCACATATATGTTCTAACCTGTAAAATCTATAGGAGTTCATTGTCAGTCAAAATCGGCCCAAGTCAACTCGTGTAACTCGACTAATCCAAGGTTACGAGACACATTCATTTAAGTCCAACTTTGAGTCATGGCCATCAGGTTCAGCACCTTCTGCTCCGGAGGAGGGTAGAGGAAAAGTAGCAGGTAAATTTATTCTGTTGGTGCAGTTTTTATTTTGTTTTATTTTTTTACTTTTAATATCATGGTACTAATTGTCATGCTGTTTTTTATATTATAAGCCCTGTTGAAGCAACAAGGGGTTGGCCTCAAAGGGCTGGCAAAAAGTTCGACTGCGACTGAAGAAGTCCCACCTTTGCTTGAAGAGAATGGAAAAGTCGAGGTTTGATCACAAAACAATTTATCTGGCGCGTTTTTTCTTCTTCTTTTTCTTTGGCAAAGAAGTTTGAATGCTTTTATTACCTGTTTAGGTGTGGCGTATTAATGGCAGTGCTAAAACTCCAGTACCCAAGGAGGATATTGGTAAATTTTATAGTGGAGATTGCTACATTGTCCTTTACACTTATCATTCTAGTGAAAAGAAAGAAGATTACTACCTGAGCTGTTGGTATGGCAAAGATAGCATCGAGGTACATTGAAACAAAATTAGTTGTATTTATACAAAATATGATATACACTTTTGAGGATTATAATCAGTCATTCTTATTTCTAACTAGTCAGGTCTACTAATAGGCCCTTATAGCATACGGCATTGTAACTAGTTTATTATTGTGTGTATATGCTTGTGATACTATATTACGTTTAAGATAATATGATCCTATTTTGTAACATCAGGAGGACCAAAATACAGCTGCTCGGCTGGCTACAACAATGTTTAACTCACTGAAAGGAAGACCAGTTCAGGTAGTGTATTAATTTTAGCAAATTTTGGTTAATTTTTTTGTTGAATTCTAGTTAAATTGTTATACTGATGATAAAGAACTCAAGAAATGCATTTTAATCACCTAGTTCCTTCTTATGCAGGGTCGTGTATATCAAGGGAAAGAACCACCACAATTTGTTGCCATCTTTCAGCCTATGGTTGTGTTGAAGGTACATGTATCATTATTTGTTGTTTTTGAATTACATATGTGCTCCTACGATGTTATATTCAAATGTTATGATAATGACAACTATTCTGTTATTAGGGTGGACTGAGCTCTGGTTACAAAAACTACATTGCAGACAAAGGGTTGAATGATGAAACCTATAGTTCAGATGGTGTAGCCCTCATTCAGATATCAGGAACTTCATTGCATAATAATAAAGCCATTCAAGTAGAAGCTGTATGCTCCCCTTTCAAATTATTGTTTTAATGTATTTATTGGAATCACATTATGAGGGGTTTCTATTTGCTAACTACCACCTACTATATTAATTTGTTTTATAAATATAATTGCATGGATAGTTGTGAGTGGCATTCTTAAACTATTACAAAAAATATTGTATATTCCTTTTTAACATAGTGGATGATTGTATTTTTGTATCAACACTAAATACATATATAAAATATGATCTCTCTCAGGTGGCAACCTCATTAAATTCCTATGATTGCTTTCTTCTTCAATCTGGTTCATCATTATTCACCTGGCATGGGAACCAGAGTATTGTTGAGCAGCAGAATATAGCTGCCAAAATTGCTGAATTTTTGAAGGTATAACTTTACGCAGGAATCTTGATATATAAGATAGAATGTTAATGTTACAATATTATATAGATAATTAGATATGATAGTTTTAGCTATTTATTACTAATGTCTATTTGTGTTCTGGTACTTCAAACAATTATTATTTATGGTTCATATTTTAGTGCTTAATCTGATATCCGTTTATGTATCTTTTAGCCTGGTGCGAATGTGAAGTTTGCTAAAGAAGGAACAGAAAACTCTAGTTTCTGGTTTGCGCTTGGAGGGAAACAAGGTTACACCAGTAAAAAAGTAGCACAAGAAACCGTCAGAGATCCTCATTTGTTTGGATTTTCAATTAATAAAGGTTTCGCAAACACAGCCATTTAATATACTAAAGATATGGTAAAATCATGATTATAACGTCTAACTATTTTTTGTTTTGTATGTTGCTGCTTTGTGGATACGTAGGAAAGTTTGAGGTGAGTTCTTCATGTTGTGTATGCTCACTGCACCTACTTATTTACTTGATGAATGGCTAATTAATTATTTTTTTTGTTCTTATTATGATAGATTGAGGAAATCTACAACTTTGCCCAAGATGATCTGTTGACAGAGGATATGTTAATTTTGGATACACATGCTGAAGTGTTTGTTTGGGTTGGTCAGTCAGTAGACTCCAAAGAAAAGCAAAGTGCCTTTGAAATTGGCCAGGTACTTGTTTAGCAAAGTTTCTATGCTTTATTTCAATGTTAGTATTAGTTTTTTAATCTGTTTTTTCATGAACTTAATTTCAGAAATACATAGAGTTGGCTTCATCTCTAGATGGACTATCTCCATGCGTGCCCTTATACAAAGTTTCAGAAGGAAATGAACCTAGTTTCTTCACAACATTTTTTTCATGGGATTCTGCAAAAGCTAATGTTTGTATTGTTCCTACTGTTTTATCACTCTATAGATCTTATTGTAATTGAAATGTATATATTGATTTGGATTTCCCCTTCCTCTTAAATGCATCAAGGCTCACGGGAACTCATTCCAAAAGAAGATTTTGCTTATGTTTGGATTTGGGGGAGGTCATGCTGCCGAGGTAAATGAGTTCTATAACTGATGTTTCAGCCAATAGTAGCAAAGGGCTGTTCCAGACGGGTTGGGTAATGGGACAAAATGTGTTCGCGTCAAAACGAGTCACTTTTACTTCGCGGTTCATAAAGAGAGTTGGGTTGGGCTGTCCACCACCACTTTTTGTTCCCTTTTCTTGTTATATAATGAATGTATCAAAAAAGATGACATAGCTATATTAATAAATGTTTTCAATAAATGTACAAGTTAGGAAGTTGTAAACATCTCAATACATGTTTTGACGATTGAACCATCCCATTTTAAGCGGATTTTTGTATAGTGAAGTCATTATCAATCAAATACATCCAGATCTGATGTATTTTCATATAAATGGGTTGAAACTGCCACCTTTAATTCATTCTATGTTCCTGTGAAGAACTTATTTGGGAGGTGTTTTAGGATCTTTGATGTTATTGCAGAGTCAAGATAGGTCAAACGGAAACCAGGGTGGGCCCACACAAAGAGCTTCAGCCTTAGCGGCCTTGAACTCTGCTTTCCAATCATCTCCAACCTCTGCTAAATCTTCGGTTTCTCCAAAGGGACCAAGCCGGGGATCACAAAGAGCAGCTGCAGTTGCTGCTTTATCTTCAGTTCTCACTGCTGAAAAAAAGGATGCTTCTCCTGTCCGACCCGTTAGAAGCCCACCATCTGAAGGTGGCTCACCTGGTACTCATCTTACACTTACTTAGCTAATCTTATATTTTTTCAATGGCTGAACTCTCATTTGGTTAACTACGGTATTGGACTTGTGCAAATGTAATTGCTCATTTCGAATATTCTTATGTGTTAGTGTATTACTGATGGTTAGATGTGTCAAGATCGGAGGATCAAAGTGGGTTTAAGTTGAAACAGATGATTTCTTGTGCAGTGTGAAATGGGCCGGATTGGGCTGGTTTCAAACGTCTTTTGTCCAAAATTATAAATTTTTAATAATGTCAATTATGATTAGGGAAGTTGAAGTTTTTTGATAATGATCTAGTTTCTTGAGTAAATGATTGAGAAGGTTGCAGGCACTTAGAATACACTTTAGACCCGTTGGCCCATTCTCTTTTAAGCAATTCTATTTTGTGTTTTTTTTAAAATTACCCTGTTGAGACCTTAGAGATAAGTTATAACCTGATTCGACCATTATAATTAAATGGGTTGGAATTGCCACATCTGCTGATGGTCCATGTCCATGAGTCTTTGCAGCGATAGCAAAGAGTGAAGAACGTTCTGATGTTTTGGAGAGTAACGAAAGTTCAGAAGTCACCTCTGAGACATCAGAGCCTGTTCAAGAGACAAACGGAGAAGCTTCAGCACCAAAGTCCGCAACAGATGAAAACGAATGTGATGGTGTAGACAGTCAAAGCACTTTCAGTTACGAACAACTTAGGGCTAAATCCGAGAACCCAGTTACTGGAATCGATTTTAAGAGAAGAGAGGTTCGTTCTTTTTTTGAATATACTTATCCTTTTCAGTTGTTGCTTCGAGTCTGGATAATAACGTCGTAATCATTGTTCTATAGGCTTATCTCTCTGCCGAAGAATTTGAGACAGTACTTGGGATGACAAAAGAGGCATTCTACAAAATACCTAAGTGGAAGCAAGACATGATGAAGAAGAAAGTTGATTTGTTCTAGGAATTGATATTGCGGGCAAGATAAGATTCATTCTTTCAATTCTTAGTTTTTCATTGTGTTGGTGTTTTGATAATTATAGGAGTTAGTATGGGTTGTTTAATGCCCTGAGTAAAGAGTGATTTTTTTGCCTCTCTTTTGCCACCGGTGCTGCTGCATCTGTTTATGTTTAAGTCATGTCCAATTGTTGCTTTGGTGTCTAGTCGTAAGGTATGTATCTGGGTTTGAGTTTGTTTGTGATATTTATTGTTAAAAGACTGTAAATGTTATTGTGTTTGTATTTGAGAACTCAGATATTAAGGGTTAAAAGAGTTTCTTGTTTGGTATTGCGTAACTTTTCATTTTGTGTCGCGTAACTTTTGGTATTTGGTTTAAGTTAATGAGTTTCGGATTTCGTTTTGGATGAAAATGTGCTTCCAAGTTTGATTTACAGAAAGATACAATAAAAAACGAAAAAGATACACAGAGCATCTTAAAAATCGCTGATTGAAGTTACCAAAATCATCAAAATGCATCTAGAAAAAAAGTGATAGAGAGATGGAAGAGAAGTATCACTCTTTTTCCCAATATATGAATCACTCTGTTGTTTGCTATTTCCAGATTTACGTATCCTCTTATTTAGGTTGTTTGTTACGTGGTGACAATAATCAAACATCGGCCTTGAAGAATTCGATCAGATATAATAAGAATTATGGAGCTCAAGTAACTAAACCTTGAAGAGATTCAACATGAGCATCGACTCATTCTCATAGATCTGCAACTAATGATGCATCAAGGCTACGAAGAAGATTATGATGATTTTGATGACAATGATATCACAGTTCACAAGTTTTAGTGTATGTGTGACAGGTGCAGCTTAGGAACAGGATATTACTACAAGTGAAGCGTATCATGCAACTACTCTCTCTACAAATTCTGTGCAGAATTATTAACAACTTACTATCCCCAGCTCACACAAATCATTTTGTTATCCTTAAAAAAGGGACAGCTAATTGGCGTTGTTCTGATTGTCTCATAGATCATCAAGATGGTATATGCTATCACTGTTCTACATGCAATTACAAAATCGATCTACATTGTGCAACGTTTCTGGAGCAAAAAGCGATCTGCCTGCCCACTCACACCCATTAATATCTGTTACAGTTAACCCTATTTTAAGCAAGTGTTTTGCTTGTGGGAAGGAACATAAAGGAAATTCCTATCACTGTATCACTTGTTTGAACTTTTCTGTCAACTCTAGTCGTCTATCCCTTCCAGTAAAGCCATTATTTACATCTCATCGTCCTCACATGCTCACTCTTTCTTATTCCTGCTCGGATCAGCTACATGATCATTGCGAATGCAGGGTTTGTGAAATTGAATTCAGCAAAGAATTTTGTCTCTACAAATGCAGTAAATGCATGTTCTACGTCCACCTAGATTGTGCAGTACATCGAAAACTATTATCCGGTAAATTTTAAATACACGATTCTATAAATATTTTTTTTCTTTTAGGGGAAATGAGGGGGACCAAAATCAGACGGAAGGAATGGAGCAAAGTATGATGCACCACATTTTTTTCAAAAGTGATGCATCAAACTATGTTATTTTTTCCTTGTATCATTGAAATGTCACCCATGATGCATTGTATTTCTTGTAGATACATCAAAGAGTAAAAGCACCCGTGCATCAATGTGAAAAGTGGCAAAGTGCCACAAATTAAACTTTGAATACAAAACTTTCAACGTTGGTATTTAATGGTTTCGCCTTGTCAGAAAGTAACTTGAAGTTCATCTTTATATAAGAATAATATAGTAGTTCGTCAGTTGAAATATATTTTAGTCCTCAATATATACGAAGTTAGACTCTCACTTAAATAATTAAGGTTTCTATCAAAACTTCTACTCATTTTATTTTTATAAAATTAAATTTTGCACTTATTTTGACAAGAGGATAAATCAGTATTTACCCGATTATGTCAAACTTATATACTATGCTACCTTTTTGGTAATTTGTCCTTTTCTTTGAAGCAAATGTAAGTGCTACTCATCAAATTTTCAACATATTAAATGTAGGGAGGAAGATGTTAAAAAAGCTCGCAGAGTTTGCCAAAATTGTCCGTTTAGCCACCATATAAATGACATTAAACCATTGAAATTTTTAGTTGTTAGATTTATTTCAATAAATAAATACTTTCTTCAATGACTTTATTTTAATGGCAAAATCAAAATTTTTGGCAAATTATATGGGATTTTATGACATTATAAGATATACATTTTAACAAGACAAACCCCTTTTAACGATCTTAGTGACAATAAAAATCATTTAGTAGCTCACTCAATAATGTTAAATCTTATAGAATTAAGTACCCAGAAACTTATTACATGATTAATTAATCTATAAAGATCTAATTAATTCAATCAACTATTCGATGTTTAATTTTAATTCAATATAAGTATTAAGTAGGTTGTTCTTTGCAGAATAAAAAACAACTAAGTTCACACATAATAGTTTTGTATATTATAATTCTTAGGGTTAGGCTTATTTTACAATGAGTCATACGATCTTTATTTTATACACAAGTTAGAGATAAGGTGACGTGTAAATTATAAGCTTTAAATTATATAAAAGAATTTTACCAACGTTAAGGATTATTACACAATATGATAAGTGTACCTAATTGTATAGTAACATAGCGATGATAATTCTGGATGTCGAACTTTTGGAGAGCGATTCGCTATTTTTAATCATCTAAACTAAATATTAGTTAATCTAGTTAAAATCGTTTTTTTTACTATATATTTACACACCGACTTACGACTAATAACTATAGAGAAGATTTATGAAGTTTATACATACGAAGACGTATATACTTAGATGCATAATTACTTAGATTCCAATTATAGGAGCTTGATTACTTTGGATTAATTCTATCATGAATAGCTAAGGTTGATTAGGATTCCCGCTAAGGTCCTCTAATTCTACAACTATTGGAAAGTCCCAATGAAGTAATTCGTAGCAAAAAGCTATTCTAACGTGACCATCGTAAGTCATGCGTTAAGTTCCTTACTATTGTTAACGATTTAATCTACCGACCTCATGCTAACGAGTGTCTAATAATTATACCTAGAAGTTATTCTTATGTACAATTATCATGTTCATTCAAGATTATTAATTGCGAATTTCTTAACCTATTACCGATTACATTCTCAAGTTATAATTATCTAATAAGTTAAATAATCATAAATAACTAATAAACCTATACAAAAGCTAGTTATAACATAGATGTACTAATCACGTTAAGACTCAATAATTAAACATTAAGAACAATCATGGATCTTCAATTAAACGTTTAACAATAATAATAAAATTCATAACACCAAAGTAAACTCATAAAATCTTTATCTAATGGATTAAAAACTTAAATAAACACATAAAAAGGTTCAATCCAATGCTAGCTTGCAGAATATAATAAATATAAACAAGTATCCAAAAACATTGTGACAACCGTAAAAAATCTCAGGTCATTAACGCACTTAATTCCTAGTCTATCTAAATTACATTTATAGCACTCTAAAATCCTAGTGAAAAGTCTAGGTTACGACTCCTTAAGTACCGAAACCATGAGTTACCGAAACCGCATAACGTTTCCGGAGATTGCTTAGCGGACTTTAGGACCGTAAACAACATTAAATTAGGTTACAAAGTGCCAAAGAAAACAAATGAAATTTAATTTCATTCATCAACACAAAATATTTATCGTATCGCAAAAACCGAAATTTAATCGGAAATTCCGTAACTCGGTTAACGCAACCGGAAATCGCACGATTAACTCGCCAATGTCAATCGTAAACGAATCAAATACATTTTGATAAATATTATAAACAATCTAAATACAATTTGAAGTATTTTAGAAATTTAGAACATCAATTTTTATAACCTAAATATTAAGCATTAGAACAACACAATTTAAAGTCTTGAAATGTACAAGACTTGTGCAATTTTATTACAAATATATAACATAACTAATATACATTGTATTTTAACAAAAAAATTAAAATAAAAACTCATTTTTATTGCCAAAAACCGGACCCCCCCCCCCCCTCTCTCTTTTTCCACTCAACTTCTCCACTAACAACATAAGATTCCATGCAAGACCTCTTCTCCATTTCCACACTCTTTCTTTCCATCATTTCCTCTATTTTCTCTCAAGAAAAACACACACAATTCTCTCTAAACACACACTAAATCTCAGCCAACATTCATCCCTAAATCATCTTCTTAAAAGTGTTCTTACACAAATACAAGAACTTTGAGGTAAAATTACTCTTCCTAGCTTCCATTTCCTACTTTTACTATGTTCATTTCATGGATTTCATGCCTTTTTCATGGCTTAAATCCACATATAAGGTTTGATGGTTTATAGGTTACACCTTATACACATTCATGTGTAAAAGAAGGGTAACCTATAATCAAACCAAGAATCAAACCGAAAAAGTCGACTTTTTGATGTTATTGTAACTATTTCCATGTTCTTGCAAGCTTGAATAGATTTAATGGTTAAAAATCATTTCTAACACATCTTGGATGTATTTTAACACCAAGAATGTTTTAGAACAAAGATTTAAAGGATTAA
This sequence comes from Logfia minima, assembly GCA_963921325.1. Classification (NCBI taxonomy): domain Eukaryota; kingdom Viridiplantae; phylum Streptophyta; class Magnoliopsida; order Asterales; family Asteraceae; genus Logfia; species Logfia minima. The sequence goes on along the minus strand of OY992763.1, from coordinate 18,646,221 downwards.
ATAAGATTAAAAGCTTGGTTGCAAGTTGTGTTCTTGAAAAAAAGCCAAAAACCCAACTTTAGGCTTGCATGCACCAAAATTCGTAGCTAGATCTTAATCCTTGTTAAAATATGTTTATGTTTATGTTTATGAAAAACACATTTTCATGCATAAAAGACAATGCCTCAATCATTGGATGAGGTTTAAAAATCGTTTGGTAGTGAAAACACACCAAAAAGATCATTTTTGTCTTCTATGTAATCTGTCCAGATTTTGACCCTACTTTGATCGACCATAACTCAGTCAATAATGGTCCAAAAATCTTGATTTTTCTTCTGGAATTTAGCATAATGTCTTACCTTTAAAACGCCACTGGTCTCACTCAGATCCATTGAGTATTCGACCTCCAAATGTATCACTCAAAGCTAATGCGCAAACAACAACCTTCTTGTGAGCATTTTTGTTGTGATACATGTGCATGGGGACTTAATATGTTCAATAAATCTAAAAAAAAATTTAGACTCCTAACAAGTGTATCTCAGTAGAATAAAAAGATAGTAATTTATCTTGTTGATCTCATATTTTTAGAAAATGCATGAACATCATACATTGTTATAATCTTGTAAATTGTAAATACTTGTGTTGTGATGATTCAAAAATGCATAAATGTTAGGTAAAACGTGTTAAAAGTTAGGGGATTATTATTCTCAGTAACTAGATCATGAAAAGAGTCTTGAAAATAAAAATGAGAATTTTTGGAAAAACATAAGTATTTTCCCCAAATTAATGCAAATAAAGCCTATAAAAGGTGAAATAATCATGAAAAATACTTTTGGACACCAAATAATTATGGGAAAATTCTAGTGTCATTTTCCTCATAAATGACACTATCTTCAAAATTTCACACTCTTTGGATGTGTTTTGATATGTTTTCCGAATAACGTCTCGTTAAAACGCATAATGTTAGGAACCAAAGTTCCACTGCTCAAAATGCCTTGAAAATTTTACAAAAACCTAAAAATTGGTAGAAACTGATCTGGGTAAAAGTTCCAGAATTTTTCGTGAATAATTACTATTTTTCCCATATTTATCCCACTTTTTAGATATAAAATGATTATAAATAATCCATAAGTCTAAAAATCCCCAAATTTTCACATAAATTTTTGTGAACTATATTTCATGTTTCATACCAAGTTTGGTAACTTTTAGATGTTGTATACATATATTTCCATTATTTTGTTCATAACTCGAACAATTACCGACAACGTAAATTAAATGGAAATTCAAACTTTAGTGGCACTTTGTAATTTAATTAGATAGCTAAGCAATCCTAACAAACCATATTAGTCGAGAAACTAATTAGAAACCATGTATTCTTAGGACTTGGATAGGAGTCATACCCGGTCAGCACGCGCATTACATCCATTCGTACGCTCACGCTCAAACTGTGAGTTTACACAGCCCCTCTTTTTAACGTTTTGTTTTACTTAAATGTTTTGGGGTGAAAAGCATACTTAAATGATTTAAATGCTATATTTCTATGTTTATGATATACTTGATTTACAATGCCATGCTTATGATATACTCGATTTACAATTGCTATGCTATGATATGCTATGCTTAATTTCAAAATAATGTCGTGAATGTTTACCGTTTATACGAACGTGATTATATGCTTGTTTTTCTATCGTATCTAAAGTCCCCGGTATATCCACACGACCATTAACTCAATATGAGCCAAATGATGCATATGAATAGTACTATTTGGGAGCGAGACCACCTCCCCACTCACGCGGCCACGTGAGTGCATCCCATCATCCTAAATTCCAACGATAGGGCCTCTCTCTTTGGGGCAAAGGTTTATCGGTTGTAGGTTTGGTTGTGGACTCAAGCATAATAAAATCATTGTGACAATAGACATTATAACGTGATAGCATAGAAATTTCATAAACGACTATAAACGTATCACATTTTGACATTTGAAATGACATTTCTTTGAAACTATAAACTTAGGACCCGAGCTTTACAATGACTTTGTCATTTGAAACGATATTTCTTTGAAACTATGAACTTAGGACCCGAGCTTTACAATGACTTTGTCATTTGAAATGATATTTCTTTGAAACTATGAACTTACGACCCGAGCTTTACAATGACTTGTCATTTGAAACGATATTTCTTTGAAACTATGAACTTACGACCCGAGCTTTACAATGACTTTGTCATTTGAAATGACATTTCTTTGAAACTATAAACCTTACGACCCGAACTTGACAATGACTTTGTCATTAGAAACCATATTTCTTTAAAACCATAAATTTTATAACCTGAGTTTTATACTATAAATCATTGTGGTTTTGGACAATGATAAACGTGGTTTCATAATAACGTCGCACATTCTTATGAACTTCGACATAATAATCCGTTGAGACTATAAACGTTTTGATATTGATTTGATGATCCATTGACTTTATAAACGTAACATGAATTTATTAAATACTACAATATGAGTTTTATAAACATAACTTGAACTTATTAAACACTATATCTTGAGTTTTATAAACGTGAATTAAATATTCCTTTGAAAATATGAGCGGGGCGTTATAAATGAATCACGACTTTTAATTGAATACAAAAAGGGAATCGCTCCTAAATGAGCCTCGTTCTTAAATAAACCTCTTTTGCAAACAAAACACGATTCACAAATGAATCTAGCTATCAAATGAATATCGCTCTTAAATGAGCCTTGTTTTAATGAATTACTTTTATAAATATCCGCGCAATAGCGTTTGACTGTCCTAAAAATTAATTTCAAGAACTTATCGGATGATTATCGTCTTTGTATGAGTCTCGGCACTAAGCAGACTACTTTTGCGAACTAATCACGTAGTAACATAGAACTTTTAAGCTAGACTTTGTAAACACTTGAAAAGGGTCTTTCATTATACAAAACCTGTGTACTCACCAACTATGTTTCATAGTTGACCTGTTTACTTTTACATGCTTTTCAGGAATTAGTCACCACTTGTTTATTGAAGCTAAACCCGTTATATGATCTATGCTGCTGTAGCGTTACGGGATTTTCTCTTTTGGATGTAATCGCATGTTTAGATTATTTACTTTTGTGAAGTAAATGCTTGTAAGACGTTATGTAATGTATTAATTGTAGACCGCTGAACGGTGATCTTTTGTAATTTTCGATTGTGAAATCATTGTACTGTTACATCTCGTATTTCCGCTTTAGCAGGGTGTGACAAACATAGACATGAACGAATATAAGATAGTAAAATTAACGCAAACCGAACACAAGATTGAATTCTTCTTAGCTCGGTTAAATCTCTTTAATCCATGCTCTTCGAATGCTTTGAAACTCCATAAAAACCCCTTTTCCAAGTGCCTTAGTCGAACTAGGGTTAATGGAAAAGATCCCTAATTAATTAGATTAGGTTTGCTTAAATAGAAAATTGGCCGACATACCCTATCCGTCGGATAGACCAACTTGTTGGGTCAGAGACCCCATTAATGTAATTTATAGATGACAAATTCACTAAGTTTTTTGTTTTAATATTCACTGCATCTGTTAGCAGTGAACAATAGAGTAGATAACAGAAGCTGTCATTGTTCAAACTGACCAGTGAACTATTCTACACTTAGAATATCCTTAGTCTACTCTAATCACTATATATGTTAGCAGTGATAAACTTGTAACTTGAAAGAAATATGAAGTGATCATTACTTGCTGATGAGCACTTAATCCTCAGAAGTTATTCTGGTTGTCGCTGACAAGAACATGTAGCATCTGTTGAAGTCGAAGACTGAAGACAAAGACAGAGAGTTGTTAACTGATGTGGAAATCAACTCTGCTCTATTAACCAACGGTCCATGCCTTTATCCTGAAAAGTACATTAGGTCTGACAAATACCTAATGTACAATAAAATGTCAACTTATGCAGCATACAAGAAAGCGTGCATATCTTTTCAAAGATATGTACGAGCACTTATTGTACAATTGCATTTAATTCCATGTACATTCTTCTGTAACCTAGGATTAAAGTAATATATAAACTTTATTCCTAGGGTAATGTCACATCCAAACTTTGGAAGTTGCATTACTGTTCCAACAAATATGGTGGTGACATGTGTTCGTTTATCTCTCATTGTATGACAGTATAAATACCACACTCAAATACCATATTAAATGTCCAGAATCTTGTATTCACGATCAACCTGTGATTAAAGCACGTTCCTGCTAATCAGTGAACCAAGTGCCTTCACTTATCTGTTAAGTGTTGATCACTGAGCATTAACAGCGAGCTCTTGGCTGATAATCTATTGAGACCAAATTTGTCACAAGTTAGTTTACTTAGACTTGTTTGTCTTGTCTATTTCCGCAAGTAAACTCTGTAAAGTATTCAATTGATTCATATGAATAAAAGAAAACTTTAAACTTTAATTTGTTTGTCTATTTACATTTGTTGTTAGTATTTAAACGTTTTATTTGACAAACCGGGACCATCAAAATTCTCCGCCAAATAGGTGGTCTTTGTGCATGATAAGGAAGCTCTCTTTGTCTAGTAAATTTGAGCTTTTGAACCAAGTAATTCAGAGTTCGTATGAGGAAGTTATGACCAAAATGGTGAAGCCTCGCCAAATCTGTGGAAAGTTAGGACTCCCTATCCGCTAGATAGTATGAAACTATTCGCCTGATAGTGTGCTTCTGTGATTTTCTGCACCATTTTCAACTTCTTCTCAATCCAACTTCCATTCTTAATCATACATGCAAATATTAACCAAATAAGTACCGAATTTAATAGTTTCGCAAGTACGGGAATATAGTCTATAAAAACATCTACGAATAAGACCATATTATAAGGAAACACAATTTCCTTCCGTATCTCTAATTTATCTAGTTTAAACTAACTTTGAGTTGAAGTCAGAAACTAGGTAATTATACATTTAAATTTGAATAATAAAACATCTTTAAATATTTTCTTTGTCTGTTGATTCTATTTTGATCTTCAAGTCTTCCAGAATTATTATCTTCAAAGTTGAAACAAAATTTAACAAAGTCTTATGAGTATGTCTTCTGAGTGTAAGTCTGATTTCACTCAGATTCAAACCATACATGTTATTCAGTAAAATTCAAAGATAATTCATACATTAATTAATCAGATTTATAACATAGCATTGATTAACAATTTTCCTAACAAATAATTAAGTTTGACAGGCTACACATATAATACTTTTGCGACATTTGCTCTTTTTCTTTTATAGTCCATATTTTGTCTCTTAAAATTAAAGGAAGATGATTTCGAACTTGAGCATCTACGAATGTTTAATAAAAAGGGAATATGTTACGTAAGTATAGATGAGTGATAAATATTGATGAAAAAATCAAGGGTAAATTACAGTCCCTGCCCTTGTGTTCTTCCACATTTACACGCCACGTCCTTAGACTTTAATTTTTGCAGTCCCTACCCCCATGGTTGCCGTTTTCGTAACAAATCAACCCCTCCCCCGTTAAATCTAACGAAATGATCATTAAGTCATACAAAATGACTAAAATACCCTCATCTTCCTTTTCCTTTTTCTTTTCTCGTATTCTCCCCCACACAATCAGATCCACAAAACCAAATCAAAACCACAAAACCCAAATATAACAAAATCAAAATTATTCAAACCAAAAATTGAATATAAACACCCTTGTTCTTTGCTTGTTGCTGCCTCCTATATTCTTCTTCTCCGACCACTACCGGAACCACTTTATCTCCGACCACCTACAAAATTGGCACCGCCATTTTTTCGTCTCCGGCATCGCACAATCATCACCAGTTTCAGATTTGTTTGTGGGTCGATTTCGATTCGATTTTGGATAAGTTAGTGGGTTGATTTCGGTTTCGGATCTCTTTGTGGGTCGAATCCGATTTCAATTCCGGATCTCTTTTTGTGTCAATTTCAGTTTCACTTTTCGAGGTCTGGGTATGTTGGACTAGGATCTTAGTGATGATGTGAATTCACCGGAGTGGGCTTCCATTTACATGCAGATCTGGAGTGAGCGATTGGCGGCGACAGATCTGGACTCACTCAGACCTAGTTTCCAACACCGAAGATTAAAGAGAACATAAATAGAAAGAGATATATCTGGAGTGAGCGATTGTGGTGGTTTACGCGTTGCCATGGGATTTAGGGTTTTCGCCATTGATGAAATTAAAGAGAACATAAACTGAAGAAGGAAGAAGAGAAACTGATGGATGAAAATGTAAGGTTATTTAGGGGTTTTAATTTAAGAAGGGGTGAATTTTTGCAGGTGGGTTTCGAAATTTGGGGTGAAATTAGGGTTAAGAAATTGAGGAAGAAATTTGGGGTAAAATTAAGGTTAAGTAATTGGTTACATACAAGGGCATTTTAGTCATTTTGTATGACTTAACGATCATTTCGTTAGATTTAACGGGGGAGGGATTGATTTGTTATGAAAACGGCAACCATGAGGGTAGGGACTGCAAAAATGAAAGTCCAAGGATGCAGCGTGTGAATATGGAAGAATGCAGGGACAGGAACTGTAATTTACCCAAAAATCAATACTATCCATGAGCATTCACTAGTTTTGATTGATAACGAAGTATATAACGGTGAAGACAACTAGGGAATTAATTCATCATCTCTGTGTAACCCAATAACGAGGGTTAAACTATTATGCAATGGATGTGTGAGACCAATTACGAGAATGCCTATTAATAAGTATTCAGAATGTTCCAACTTTGTTCTCCATGAGTGGTGCTCTAGGCTACCTCCAATAGTGTGTGTAAGTTCGTACATGTTCTTCAAAGACCTTGCTCTTCAGTGGAGTTGTTCTCTTTTCTAGTGCAGTATGTGTGGTTTACCTTGCAATGGGTTTTCATACAAGTCATTGTATTTGGACTACGCCCATGATGTTGATTCCGCGCTCATGCCTTAGTTGATTGTAGACGAGGCCCATCCAAGTCACATACTTAGTAAACAAAGATTTAACACATCAAGGAGTTTTCAAAAAAGTGTTATGCAGAGACTTCATCAATCATGTCGTGGATGTCGTAACATCCTTAGTAATGGTGCAATGTTCTATCAATGCGTTGAAGGTTGTGATTACTTTCTAGATCTTTCGTGTGATATGCGTTTACCTAAGGCAATAAGGCATACGTATGATAAACATTTCCTAAAGTTAAGTTGCATCCTAGTTGAGAACCATAAGGAAGAATACTTTTGTGAAGTTTATGAGGAGGATCTTAATCCTGAAAAGTGGTTTTATCATTGTTTAGAGTGTGTCCAATCAAAACATGCTTCTTGTGTTTCATTAACTATAACACCCCTCATTCTATATAAGAATATAATATTAATAAACTCGGAATCATGAATTTAAAATACATCACCTTAATATATATTAAAGTATTATACATAAACAATTCACATTTTCACGATTTACATCCTGTTCAAACTGTTTAAAACTACAAAAGACGGGGTATTATAAAATTAACAAAACAAGGTTTATTACAAAAACCATATCAGAGTCTTTAAGCGCAGTCAAACATTCCCTGATCAACCATTCACCTCCTGCACCCACAATCAATCAAAATATATCCTGCAGGAAGTAAAATGAGGGGTTAGCACGAAGCTAAGTGAATAGATTCATCACACTCCATTCAACTTAGCATAACTAGCTGTTTACACCAAATAATCGTAAACACACATAATTCAATGAGGATCGGTGGCTCTTGGGATATCATAATACCCGGGGATTCCCCAAGAACACTTACCGTCAATCCGTATGGCTAATACAGAATAGACCGATAACTAATGGTTATTAAACTCATACACAGGTCTCAAACACAACAAATGAATCAAAACCTGTGTAAATCACATAATAACCAGAAGTCCAACTACACGTTGACCTCAATAACATGAATACACATTGGTTCACATATCACGTAGATTAATAATCAATAATCAAGACTAAACAGTCTAACACACATCTACGTTTACTCGTTGTAACCAAATAGTTACAACTAAATCAAATGAGGAGTTCTGAATCCACTCACCGATACCTTTGACGTCTCCACACTCAGGATTCTTATATCACTGAGTCTTACGTTGATCTGAAACAGAAAATCCTATACAAGTTAGAAATTCGTTCCATAATTATCATTATAGCCTATTTATCAAATCAGGTAATCCCTGAAGTCTAGGCAAACAAAAGTTCAATCAGAAATGAACTTAGAAAATCTTGCAATGACGTTTAAAACTGAAAAATGCCATTTTCGGGCCCTAGATGACCCCGAATGGCCAAAAACTGCCTAGACTATAGTGTATAGTTTTGATTACTAGGCCGTTTCCAAGTAACCATGCAATTTTCAACTAAATCCAAGTTAGTGAGATTTTTACAAAACCGCGTCTCAAAAACACTTTACGCATTTTCAAAATTTGCAAGTCAACTCGCAAGTCAACTTGGCTCGCAGAGTCAACTCGCTTCGCAAGTCAACTCAGTTCGCAGGACGAACTGAGAACTGCGAGTTGAGCCGCTGTTACCAGTTTTTCGAACCAAAACTCACAAAAACCTCAGAAAACTTAATTCTATGGTTTCTAATACTTCAAGTAACATCAAACAACACCTAATAACAACATATCAAGCTTCAATTTGATTTACCCACTCAAAATCAAACTTACTTCTTTTTCTTTCTTTTGAAAATGAAAGGATGGATAAATCTGATGCAATTAAGATATGGATGATGATGGTTCTGATGTTTTGAATTCAAATTTACAGAAGCATAAGCATGAATCAAATTTGCTATGGTTTCCTTTTCAATTTGAAAGTTTATCAAATGAAAACTAATAGAAGACATGAGAACATATATGTTGGTTTACAAGGTCGGTTTGCAACCGACTCAACAATTAAAGGGTATAATTTTATACCCGTCCTAAATCTTTTGTCTGGAACTTAAATACCATTTGCGAGAAATATTATTTTATTTTACCGTCATCTATAATAATTTAAAACGACTAATATTTCACTAGTCACAATAAGTCAAAGGACTTATTTATCTACGTTTCACAATGAAACACATAATATTAAATAATTTCTAAAACAATTAGATAATCGATTAAAATAATAGAAATTACCAGACCGCAGGAGAGGATGTTACATTAACACTCAAGTCCGAACAAGATGTTAATTCACACCATGATGATCTTGTTTATAAGTTTGTTAATATGAAGTTTGGGGATATACATAATAAAGAAGATCACAATTGTTGCTCTAGAGAATTCTGTAGTAGTGCTTCGGGACATTAACGTTGGCAGAAGGGCAGGACCCTTTGTTGGGTCTCGATGATCCCAGAATATAATTCAATAGTTTAATTAATTAGTTATATGACATTAATTAAAGCTTAAACAAGTAAATTAATCTTGGCGGAAACAAGATTAAATTGAAACAGAATTTTGAATTAAATTTGAAGTATTTTTATTCAAAAATTCAAGAGTGTACAATGTATGAATTATTACAAACGCACTCAGCTAATTTGTCTAATTCAGACTTAAGAGAATAGTTATAGAAAATCACTAAGAGTTTTCTCTCTATTGCTCTAAGTATTACAGTGTAATTCACTAAGAATAAAAACAATTGCTTATTGTTTTTCACACACTCTCATTTAATACTTAGTTTGAACTAAGTATTTATAGACAACTTGAATAAACTTGAGCGTGCATGGAAATGTAGATTTCTATGCTGTCTGATCGAAACTTCTGAAGTGTCCAATCACTAAGTACAAGGTCAAAAGAAAGTGTACTACAAAAGTACTTTTAAACCCACGCCTGTTGTCCTTTAGTTTCTGAATGCCGTTTTATCAGTTGAGTACTTTACAAAAGGATGTTTCCCTTTGTCAACGTCTTTAAACAGTTCAATGGATAATATCCAATTTTCTTGTAAGGCATTCTTCAGTCTGTATGATTAGTCTGTGATCTTCATTCTTCAATCTGTGAGATCTCAGTCTGTGAGATCATAATCTGTTTTAGTCTGAGTCTGTGTTTATCTCAGTCTGTGATAATCTCAGTCTGTGATAATCTCAGTCTGTGTATTACAGACTCAGATTATACAGACTCAAATAATACAGACTCAACTTTTTATAGACTAATATTTTACACTAAGTAAATTACAGACTTATAGTTTTGATACATCAGATTAATGGTTTGATCATTGTTTTTCCCAACACCCTTTGGCTTTTGGGGTGAGTGTGATGCGAACCTTGAAATGAACCGAATCTACAAAATGAATACACTGTTAGCCTCGTCAAAGGGGAGAATGGGTTTTCCCCTTTGACCAGCTTCGGCGTGAGAATAAGTAACATGATTCGGCTTGAGAGAAAGTGTAGTGAGAGAGAGATTAAATGAGAATTGAATGCCTCACCTTGAGGTAAAATGAGTAACCTATTCTTTCATCTTGGTTTTCCTTCGATCTTTGAAGCCCTTGGGCTTTCTTGTGTTTGAAGCCCTTTGGCGTTCTATTTGGCCAGTTACCCATTCGGTTTTACTCTTAGCCAAAGGGTTCCTGGTACATCATCAGCCCCCCAATCTAGTTCGTTATGTTGTATCAACATATCATACTAGATTTGTTTTATGGTAGTTGGCGATTCCCGTAATGGTAAACCGAAGGTTGATAATGAATTGTGTCCTTCGATTTGTACGCCTTCGTTTATGTGTTTTTGTTACTAGAATTATATACATATTATTTGTTGTTTATTGTCGTATAGTTTTTGAGTAGTTTGTAATTTGTATTTGAAATTTAAATGACGTGACAGAAAATGAGAATAGATATGGGTCATTGGTTTCGACTGATGGGATGTGACCCCTTACTTTACAACGATTCAAAGTTTTCTTATATATACGATTTTCATATTTGTGGAAATCACTTTTCATATATATTTCAAACCTTGAAAATTGCTCTGCGGGCGAAGGACCTCTAGCTCTTCGGTTTTCTTCATTGCTCTATGATGTTACGTAAAGAGTCATGTTTTTACGCACAATATTTCCCCTATTTCCACTCTAATCTTGATTGAAAAAATTGTTTCAAACGATTATTCACTTAAAATCATCAAAGGGTTTAAAGACAATGCAATACAAATCAAAGAAAATGATCAAATAGGGTATAAAACAAAGCAAAAAAATCAAAGCACAATTTTCACGCCTTTTAATTAACCTTATGCTATAAAATGAGAAATTTTTCTTCATTAGTCTCATGTTATTCCTCAGGTAATTATGAGATCGTGGGTTCAAGAATCGCGCAAAATGGACAACAAACGAGGAAGTTATGCCTAACCGAAGATCACAAGAACTTACGATCCCGCACACGGCACCACAAGGCACGGTATACGGCACCAAGGTACTGTATACGACACTATTGGACCCGTATACGGCACCTAGGTCCTGTATACGGTACCCTTGGCGTCGTAGTACCCCTTATATCTGATTTTTATACGAGATGTTCATACGGGAGGAACCAACATAGGTAGTGTTTTCAAGTTGCTTGAAGCCTATAAATATGGGATCATCCTCCCCATTTCGATCATCCACCAACATACACTCCATACACCATCACCTACACATACATCTCTTTCTACACTTTTTCACTCTCAGAGGCGGATCTTAAGGGGGCAGGGAGGGGTTATGGCCCTCCTCCCAAAAAATTATGAGCAGATAACATAATATATTCCACAGTCTTAAGGTAAATTACATAAATCTGAGATGCACTAGTAGGTTTTGAAGAAGAAACTTTAGTTATGTACAGGAAATCTAGAGGTTGTAGAAAGAGAAGTAAATGGTTTTTATTATTATTATTATTTAAATTTATTTATTATTGATTGATGTGAATGTACTCGATCGGAGTAAAATCGAAAAATGGATGCTTTGTGCTAGCCTTTTAATTTGCCTATTGATTTTTCTTTTATTATTATTATTTTTCTATTTTACTTTATCTTTTTGATGACATTACTTTTATTATTACTATTATATTTCTATGGTTTTATTATGGAATATATAATATAATAACCAATATAAGATTTTTAAATGTCTATTATATAACTACAGTTGTTGACTTATGTCGTGAGTTAGAAGTTTAAGATTTTGAGAAACATTAATTTCTTGATAAATAATTATTTATATCATACAATTAGATCATAAAATTGGTTGTATACTTGTTTAGTGTAAGCAAATGAATGTTTTATGTTCAAATGTGTTTTAAGTATCAAATGATTTGGCCCCTCCAAAAAATATGTTCAAGATCCGCCACTGCTCACTCTAGGTTAGTGTAGTTAGTTTCTAGTTAATTCTCGGTTAGTATTTAACTAGACTATTGGAGAGGCATTATTCTACTATTTTGGAAGATACTTGGAGTTCTACTTATGTATTCTTTCACGGTTATTTCAGCTACGCTCTTTTCAAGGTTCTATATTTCCTCTATCTATTTTAAAAAAAATGCATGTTGTTTTGATTATGCTAGATTTAGGATTTATCAAGATTAGTGAGTAGGTACTCTACGTGTTTGTTGTGATGTATTTAGCCGTTATAAATGTTATTACAACTTTTATAAACGAAAACCGATGTTTTGATTTAACTTTTCATCTATGATCTTAAACCTAAATTATACTATCGCCTTTCCACCAATAAACATGGTTAAAACATTTTGACAAGACGTCGTGAACCTTTTTCAAACGGTAATTAATTACATATGTCAAAATTATGGTTTGATTACAACACCATGCAATCATCGTAAAACTACATATTAGATTATTATGGAAACATGATAGGTGAAGTACATCGTAGCTGTTATGGAAATACTATGAAAGACATCGTGAAGTACTTAAGCAATGATACAACTAACCAATATTGACACTTCTTGGTAATAACCATAGTACGTTTTCTAAACATGGTCTAGTTTTGAAGTTGTGAAAATACTATCTTAAGATTGTAGAGTACATCGTTATTAACTTGGGATTTATTGGGTAGATTTAAGTGATGAGCTGTTTAAGTCATAAATGGAGAATCATTGATCTTAAATACAAACTTAGTTTATGAGTCCATTATAAATCAACGGGAATACCATAAAAACGGCTGAGTCCCTAGTATATCAATGGAAACACTATTGAGCGTAGTACAATTGTGGAAGCCTTGAAAAAGTCGTTGGTATAGTACCTTGTGGATTGTTAGTAGTTTATCACCCTTGGATTCTACAAAACCATTGATGAAAAGTAATCAGACACCAATCAAGTGTTAAACTTTAATGCATTTTTTAAATTAGATCTTGTCGTGGTGTCAAGAAATGTCAAAATGTTAGTAGGTCCCTTACTCTATTCAGCATCCATAAGTCTTAGTATTCCAGAAAAAGGGTCACTGTTCTGTAACATGATGGTGTTGAGAGTTGAGCACTCTTCTCCGATCAGAATAACTATAGCCTAGTTACTCAGTGACATGTTGTTCGAGTAATCAAACAGTGGGGAACTAGTGCATGCATCCCGAAACATCTAAGGTAAATAAAATACAAATATTTAGAAAGATGTTTTCATGCGTTAAAACATCATCCCAACTTAAGGCTAATGAAATCACAACAAACACCCTCATCTATCCTGACTATTATCTACCCTTATTATCGCTTATTTTAGTTTAATTAAATCTCAAAACCAAAATCCCAATTATTTTAAACCCTTTGCGAAATTTAAGCGATCGTCCCCGATTTCTCTGCTTCACAATATGGTTGATCTTAAGAACAACCATAGGTCATACTTATAGCGATACTTCCCCTTATCCATGATATACTTAGGTCACGGGCTAATGTAAATATAAAACTAACCCCGATCGGCCGTCCCATCATAGTCCGACGTTCCTACCGATGACGTTCGCCGTGACAGACGCTTACGGTCACATCGTTTCTATTTCCGGTTTGTCATGTGTGCTATACTTCCTTTGGTTTTCTACTTCTTCTTTTTGTTTTTGCATCCATTTAGGTCTCATCTACGTACGGTAGATAGATTGCCAAAGATAATTGTGATAGTTGCTTTTCCGTTTTAGATCTGGACCAAGTAAACTCGTTTTGTGAGAAATATAATATATCAGAGTATATTAATTCCTTAAGCCTCGAATCAGATAGATTAATTGACAAGCCATCAGAGGGAATGATAAGTGCGTATACTCGTTTCTTTGTTTACGCAAACATGTCGGTTCCCTTCTCCCGTTTCCTTCTATCCATTGTTCAATACCATAATTTCCACATATCACAATTCTCACCATCGGATGAAATAAAGTATCATGTTTTGAAATTCAATGTAGAGCTTTGCGGATTGAGCCTATGCTTACTCTTTTTAGGAAATTTTTTACATTAGGTCGTGTGGGATATTGAGTCACCATTAACCTTCAGACTAAAAGTACTGCTCCTTCATGTATTATCCAATATCCTTCTAGCTTAAAACATTGGAAAGATAAATATGTTGGGGTGAAGTGTTAGTTGTTCCTATTGCCATGGTTTAGGAATCGGAGAAGGTGGCTTTAAAAGATGATATGCCCACCGATTTAGAAGCTGAAGAGGCAGAAATTTCCCTCTTAGAGGCCAATAAAATTTACGTTCGGCATTTGGGTGATCGCTCCTTGCTCATTGCAGGTACAAGTAAAAGGTGGGATCAACTTGATGAGATCCCTTGTTTCAGTTGGAAAGGGAAAGGTGTGTATTTATGCTTGTGCCTACCCTTCGGTTTCCTATATTGTCTACTGTTAGTTTATATATGCTCTATAACCTTTGATTTTTGTTTATCTTTTTTTTGTAGAGATGAGTTTGAGTGCGTAAATCCGTTGTACGTAATTTAAAGGTGTAGATATAGTTGCACGCTCTCGTGCTGAAGGAGAGTTGCCACATCTCGATTGGTATTCGGATTCATTTGTCGCTTTGTCCAATCAACTTGTTCAGTTGGAGCAACCATTGCCTTTACCTGATCCTGCGGCTAATACTGATGGCTGAAAACAAAAAGCCCATGCGGCTTCTGGAAAAACAAAATCCCTTGCCGCTAAGTAGCCTAAGATAAAGAAGATAGCAAGGTAGCTGAAGAGGAAATTAACCATCAAATTTACCGATGAAAATTCTGGGGATAATCATCACTCCGATTCTAGGGGAAAGAGTCCTCTGGTCATTCACGTTTCTCCTTCCCAAGCATTTGTTTAGGAAAATTTCGAGGATGACAAGCCGGAAGGGAATGTGAATAGTGAAGCTGAAAACCGACGATGGTGGTCAATCTGTGCACGATGAACAACCGATGGATAATTATTAACAACTGAAAACCGACGGGGTCTGAAATATGAATTTAGAAGCTAATCAACCGGTAGGTGGTACTCAGGTACTCAGGGTGATGAATGGGCTTATGCTAGTGGCGATCATGATGCCCTAGAGAAGTCAGTTTCTTCTCCTGAGGATGATAGTACCTTCGGTCTTCGTTCTGAGTTTGCTACTGAAACATTTCATCTAGAGTGGGATATTAAAAATGGTGATTTGATTGATAATGAGTATGCTTCGGGAGAGCTTATTCTCAATCTTCCTAATAAAGCTCAAGAGTATGTTTTCTCTAGAACTTCGTCCAACATGATTATGACGGACTATTATTCGGGTCAAGCTGCTACCTTGATGAATGGTTGTGAGGCTTTTCGAAGATAGGAAAAGTCGTATAATGATTTATGAAAAGAAAGAACGAAGGTGCAAAAGTTTCTTGCCAATGTTGGTGATCGTATTAACTAGTTGGTTGAGTTGAAGCTGTTGAAAATCGATGACTTTTAAAACGATTTTAAATACATAAATATTATCAAGAACGCAGCCGAAACAATTCAACATAATTGTATAAAAGATTTTCAAATCGGATCCAATTGAATCTACTAGATTAACCATATTAATAAATAAAGATGAGGTTAGATATACCTTTAGTAAGCAAATTATATTAATGCGATTGTAGAAACGAGTATCCAAATTAGAACACTTCTAAAGTTGATCAATACACGAACACTTCAAAAATCATCAATGGAATGCTAGTTCTTAACTCAAGCAATAAATAATCGACGATTTGATTTTTTTAAATAGGTTTTATTTTGTTTTCGTTCGTAGATCGTAAACAAACAGAAGGTTTTCTTTTTAATCGTACGTCATAAGCAGAAAGCAAGAATGGGAATTTTTAATTGTTTTATTTGTTGTTCCTTTTTCTTTTTTTTTTTTTAAATCGAAAGAACCAAACAAATATATATAAAAACGTTGGTCAAGGTCGGTGAAAAAAGTCCTTTCTGCCTATTAATTTCTTCCTTGCGACATACGTAAACCATGAAGTAATATATTTAATTATAATGAAATGATAATTCATTAATTAATAGTTAATTCATAATTAAATTAATTAATGACTATTAATTCATAAACCGCTTTTTTAATTCTTTTAGTAAGAGTAATTTCTTATTATAATAACATTCTTATTTTCAAAGTGTTGGATAACATTTCATTAAGCCAAGCATCTATTTATGTTAATCCCGTATCTTTACATATTTAAATATAATAAATTCCATTTTCTCATCTCACTAAATTAGCTAAAATCATACCCTCTTAGCAAATTTAATTATAATGAACCCAAAGTCAAATTCATATTAATTCAAATCGCAAAATATAAAATAGACTTTGCTGAGAGGTAAAAAAAATCATTGAAAATATGCAAGTATATATCATTTACCCAATTAAGTTTTTAACATTTGGAACTAATCCTTATTCCCATTAATTAGTAACTCCCAACTTTTTTCAAAGTCCTATTAATCTATCATCATGAGAGTCGTGTTATGATAGAAGGCAAAAATTTTGACGAGTATCAATATTGGAATAAGAACTTATGTTCTACGAATGTTTATATGCTCTTCTGATAAACAAATACAGTTAAGTTTCAAGGAAAACAATATATATTTGTAGTACGCTTTGCAATGACCAGTAATAAGAGCCAAAGATAATCATTGTCTTTTATCAATTTATTTCTTCAACGTCCGGTTTTCACTCATGGTCATGCATATGTTGAAATTTCAAGAGTTAAAAACAAAAGAGGATTAATGGTCTTGATTTGCAACAAAGACAAGAAAATTAGCAACTCCACAACCAACGTCATTTATAAAGATGTTTCGAAATATTTGTAATTTTCATAATTTAGCTTATACTATTTCTTATTATTAGTAATTAGTATGTTTAAAACTTCAAAATTCGTTGTTTCCAATATAGTTTGGTTCACGCTATTATTTATTTTTGTTTTCAATAATAATTAATTGCATCTTTAAACTAGCAACATAAATTTACTGAAGAGTTACATCTTGAACATGTAATTGTATTTTTTAAAAGATCGTGTATTGAATGAGCTAAGGCCTGGTTACCAGGGGAAATCAAACTGTAAAAACTAAAAACCCAACCAACCGTTGTTTGGTTAAATTTGGTTTTTATAATTTTTTATTAGTAGGTTTAATTTCAAAATCAAAAACTAATTAAATTTCATCAATTTAATTTGGTTTAAAGTTTAAACTGATCCGACCGAACTAACAACTCTGAGTAAAACAATCAAATAGGCCCATTAGATTATCAAAACAAGCCAAATAGACCCATTAAATTATCAAAACAAAAGGTTTAGAAACGTTCCCTAACCTGTAGCATGACCGGAGAATATCTCTTAGGTTAGTAAGAAAACAACTCATGTTGGTCAATGGTCATTTGGTTTGGGTAGCTGGGAGAATATTCGTATAGTCTGCTATGAACCTAACGGCGACAACTGCACTGGCAGCTAACGGCGTCGAAATCGGAAACGACTTCGACATCAGAATAAGTAGTCCGGTCAGCCGGCGAGCGACCTGTGCTATGTTGTCTGCAAACAGAATCCTATTCAGCCAACGCGCCACCACTCATCGTTTTGTCTCAAACGTTAACATCGACGGCGGCTACTCCAACAACCTCCGTTATTCTCCGCCGTCGTTATCAATGGTCGTTAAAGCTTACTCCACCGATCAACCTATTTCTTCAGGTTACTATCCTAAGTTCCTAACTCTATTTAATATGTTATTCTCCACATACGTATATATGTAGTGGTAGATTACTTCTAAGAATTTAGGTCAATTTTCACCTAACATTAAAAATACGATTCTTAATGAACTGGTTATGAAATTATTGATGCAATGTTATGTGATTGCAGGTGAAGGTGTTGAAAATTTGGTAATAATAGGTTCAGGGCCTGCTGGTTACACAGCAGCAATCTATGCAGGTCGTGCTAATTTAAAGCCTGTAGTGTTTGAAGGATATCAAGTTGGAGGTGTTCCTGGTGGACAATTGATGACTACGACTGAAGTCGAGAACTTTCCAGGCTTTCCGGATGGAATCACTGGTCCAGACTTGATGGATAGGTTATTTATACTTTTTATAAGTAACTATACTTGTATGTTGTTGAAGTCTTTCATTAATTTAAAGAGGAGATTAAAAATGTTGCTGATTTTTGTAATTAGGATGCGAGGTCAAGCTGAGCGCTGGGGAGCTGAGCTTTATCAAGAAGATGTGGAATTTGTTGACGTAAAAAGTAGTCCTTTTACTGTACAAAGTAGCGACCGTAAGGTGATGACACTTTATTATAAAAACACTTGTTTTATGAGCTACTCCATTCTTAGAGTGCTAGAAAGTTAAAAGTTTTTGCATTTGATCTGTTGATGTAGTATAGGATTCTCACATAAGTATTAGGTAATACCTAGGCTTCTTGCATATGTCCTTTTGATACTTTTATATAGTTAAACACTAAAACTGTATACTCTGCATATATTGCTCCTACATGTTGGGCAGCAAGGGAGCATCATTAGTTTCCAATCCTAAGATACTATGATGCTAAAAGTAGGTAAACAACTATTTATATGATTGATATTTGCTAACGCGAAGTAGTAACTTAACAGAAAGGATCCAGATATTTGGTTAGTATATGGTTTATGAGTATGAGAATGGATGAATGACTTCTTTAACTAATAAAAGTGTTTGGTTAATGGGCTTGGGTTTGAAAAATGGGTATCAAACCTACAATATTAAGCATACTCTATATCCACCCTTCACCAAGGGTGGTGGGTTTAGAAATCCATTTCCATTCCCATTCCCATTGAAAACCCATACCCGTAGTGATTCATAGTTTCAGACCAAACACTCCCTTAATTAATTTTGAAAAGTCAAGGCTATCAGTAGGAGTACTCTTTTTTGCTTGTGCTTATAGTGCTCAGAGTTTTATAAATTTTATGGGTAATGAGACGTTTATGGCTATTACCTTGTCCTGTTACCAGATTTGCCCCTTAAACTATGTTAGCTTTCAGGTGTGTTTGCTTATTAATCATTCGAAGTTAAGGAATCTGATGAAATCGTAAATAATGGAACCGAACACGCACACATAACCACAATGAGAAAACAGACAATGTTCCCGGACATAGTTTTCTAGTTATTGGATGCATCTTCTTCTTTGAAATAGGGTTTCAAGAAGAATTCTTGTATTTTAAGAGAAGAGAAAGAAAAAATGTATAATAGATGGAAACGAAAAAATAAAGTGGAATAGGGAAATGGAATGTCGACACTTCACTATATCCTCTTCTATTCATCGAATTAAATGGATTTGACCTCAGCAGTAAATTCGTAGAATTTCATCTCCTTTGAGTAAAGCTCTTTTTTTATTTTCTCTAAAGATAGCCAAGATATCATAATCCTTTACTAGAAAGTATATATGTAGTATAATTGATACTCACAACTGTATGCCCTTTTACACAGAGATGTATCACACAATAAATGTTAGTTAAAGTTTTATGCAGGTTATATTGGTATTCGTTGGTAATAATACCAACTCTTTGTCTTGATTTTCAGGTAAAGTGCAATAGTATAATTGTGGCTACAGGAGCGACTGCCAAACGACTAAAGTTACCACGTGAGGAGGAGTTCTGGAGTAGGGGAATTAGTGCATGTGCAATCTGTGATGGAGCTTCACCACTTTTCAAAGGTCAAGTTCTTGCTGTTGTTGGAGGGGGTGATACAGCAACTGAGGAAGCAATATATTTGACGAAGTATGCCCGCCATGTACATTTACTTGTACGCAGAGATCAACTAAGGGCATCAAGAGCGATGCAAGATAGGTTAGTGTTTTGCTACTACGTTAGTAATGAGTTATGGCATTTTTGAGTTTGAAGCCCCTGAATGTTTGTATAACAGGTTGATTATGGCGAATGTTTCAGAGTTTTTGATAATCCAAATATCACGGTGCACTTCAACACAGAGACGGTTGATGTGGTGAGCAATACCAAAGGGCAGATGTCTGGTATCTTGATCAGGAGACTTGATATAGGAGAGGAATCAGTACTGGAGGCTAAAGGATTATTTTATGGAATTGGTCATTCTCCGAACAGTCGATTGCTTGGAGGCCAAGTTGATCTTGATGACACTGGATATATTTTGGTTGAGGAGGGAACTGCAAAGACTTCCACTCAAGGGGTTTTTGCTGCTGGAGATGTTCAGGTAATTTATCAAAGATAAATCTTAATGGTTTATAGAATTGGAAATAAAGGCTGAATGGAAAAATAAACTTAAGTTTATGATTGTGAAAGAGCGGAAGTACTGGGATGCAAGATCTAGGCTTTCATGTTCTTACATGTTCCATTAAAATCATGAAGTAACTTATCTCTTCTATTGGTTTGTTTTTGCTGACAAGCATGGTTACTGTTATTATCGCTGGTACTGTGAATATTCATATTTTTTGGGTAGTGTGAAGTGGCTAGAAGTGTTTCAACAAGAAAAAGAAGACTTCTAGCATATTGTTGATCTTTAGAAGTTGTGAATAGTTAGTAGCCTATGCTAGTTGATTCTTCTTAATACGTTCACTGTGTCAATTGTCTGTTCTATAAATGTCACTCAAAGTTGTAGCAAGATGGCTTACATTTTGATAATGTTTTGTAAGGTTGTATTAAGTTGTAACAATTCTCATATATCTAATAGTGTCAAACTTCTGTATAGGACCATGAATGGAGGCAAGCCATAACTGCAGCTGGATCAGGATGCATTGCTGCTCTGTCAGTTGAGAGATACCTTGTCAGCAATAAACTTCTTGTTGAATTTCATCAGGTATTTGACTACTAAATTATTTATTTTATATAGTTCACTTCTTTAGTATACTATTATAGTGTTTAGTGTTATGTTTAGTTTTACACCAAATTTAGTGTAATATGCCATTGACTTTTGATCGCACTAAAATAATGTAGTGTTGGTGCTAACTTGGAGAAGGTTTTTTGCACTCTTACACTATTTTAGTGTGAAAAAAATACATTTAGTGCTAACATTGGAGATGCTCAAATAACTGAAAACTCCTCATTCTCATCCTTGTCGCAGCCTCATCCGGAAGAAGTTAAGAGCGAGCTCATACAAAGAGATGAAAAGGAAGGTTTTGACATTACCATTACAAAACACAAGGGTCAGGTATGCTGATATTCTAACCCTCTTCTTTACTCAAGATTATATGCTATGTCTCGTCTCGTATTTCATGCTTTATTATCTGTTCTCATTTCACAGTATGCTGTGCGTAAATTGTACCATGAAAGTCCTAGGCTCATTTGTGTGCTATACACAGCACCATCTTGTGGTCCATGTAGGACATTGAAGCCCATTCTCAGCAAGGTAATGTTTGTTTTGCATCTTAACTTGGGTTTTGAATAATCCTTGCAATATTATTCTATTAGTTTTACTTCACAAGTAAAACCTTCAATTTTTAAAGTATATGGTGATATAATTAAAAGTATAAACATTCAATAATGACAGGTGATAGATGAGTTTGACCAGAATGTTCACTTTGTTGAGATTGATATAGAAGAAGATGCAGAAATTGCTGAGGCAGCAAATATCATGGGTACACCATGTGTTCAATTCTTCAAGCATAAAGAAATGATCAGGTTGGCAGATTCTATAATCTTTATTGCTTTTCTAGTTTATCATTGATGCTTAATATAGTAATAGAAGTTTCGTAAATCAAAATGCCAATATTTGATGTTCAAATTCTGAGTTGCTTGCATCCATGAATAAATATGCAGAAGCGTATCAGGGGTCAAAATGAAGAAAGAATACAGGGAATTAATCGAAGCAAATAAGTAAGCTATGCACCAAATGTTTCTATGTGTGTTTCTTTTAATCAGTTAGGACTCTATGTTGCGTACACTTTGAAACGAGATTGGACTAGTGGAACTGATGATTTGATTACTTGAGATAAAGACAGCTATTTGAACACTTCCAAGTCTCTTATTGAAAATTGGTGTGACAATGGTGATAGTAGCAAAAGACTTGAAGCCAGATCTCCTTCATAATAGAAGTATCCAATATGTTAATTACCAACTTGGTCTGCAGTTGGTGAATTTTGTTGCTCATGAATTATATAGTTTTAGCCTAAAGGCCATAATATTAATGGCGTCAAGGTTCCAGATAGAGGCTCATGGAAACTTGAAGCTAGCTTGTACAGCATCTTAAAAAGGTCCCTTTATGACTTATGATGTTTTGTTCTGCTGCAAATGTGATCATCAGGATTAATCAGGTTTTTAGTGTTTGACAAAACTAATTTTCATTTTGGTTTATATTGTGGATCAAAATAATCATATTTGGAGAAGCGGGGAACCAGTGGCAAGAAAATCGGTTGATCATGATTAGTTTTGTTGAACACTTCAAACTGATCATTTAAAATGCAGGTCGAATGGGTATGAACACTGTATCTTTTAATAGACCAATAGTTTTAACAAAAATTTGCCTCTTTAAAACTTTCAAAACTGATATACATTGTTTAAGAAATCAATTCAATATAAAGTTATAATCTAAGATAGGGTTAAGACAACCAAAACCGTCTGATCCATTGTACCACTTGTACATTTTATCAAACATTTCACTTCGAATGACAACTACATGTTCCGGTTATAACATTGTAGAAATCTATGGTAATTATTTGACATATACAATGGTTTATATGCTGCGAGGGGGTGTGTCAAAAAATACAGTATTCATTAATGGTAAAGTATAGTTGGTTAACTTTTTATAGTAATATTAAATTTTAAAGTTACACGGATGTATTTGAGTTATATGCATGTATTTCATGTGCTAGTTACATTGGGT
Organism: Logfia minima; assembly: GCA_963921325.1. Taxonomy (NCBI): domain Eukaryota; kingdom Viridiplantae; phylum Streptophyta; class Magnoliopsida; order Asterales; family Asteraceae; genus Logfia; species Logfia minima. Next base: position 18,623,042 of record OY992763.1, on the reverse strand, counting down.
ACTTTATTAAATTTTTCACCGAGCGAAACGATTGGATTAAAACTAAATTAGTTGTGAAAACTATAACAACTACTACAGGCCATATTATTTTTAATGGCTTTCACTTAGATGACTATGTTAGAAAAATGAACCCACTACCTGCCTTGAGAATTTTAGATTCGCTTTAAGGTTGTCAAGATGAAGATCTTAACTAGCATTATTTTCTTCTTTTAAAGACCAGGATCGAGACTGTAAGATTCTACTAAAATACTTATAAATAGAGGTTCATATTCATATCAAATACAGTACTAGTTTATGTTACAATTTACAATGCATTAAACATTCAATATTCAGCATAACAATAAGTTAATAATAATGCAACATTGCTAATTCTTTTAAACATTTAATGAGGTAAATAAAATAAACACAATATATTTCTGTTCACAACTCGCAAAGAGTTGTAAACTCGTGCCTAAACCATCAACATTCATCATTGACTGCTACTTTTCATATAAAAACTACCTTTATCAATCAACAGGTCGCGGATTCAACTATCAATAAAGATATGTGTGGTGTATGTATAGTGATGTATATAATAGTTGTGTCGTATGTGATAATCTTTACTTTTATAAAAAATAATAATAATAATAATAAACGAAAGCTTACTTATTTACTTATAAAAAGTGATGATATTGCAAAAAACTAATAATGATTCATTGATAAATGTGATCATTGTGTGAGAATACAAATGTGATGAGTAAAATTAAATAATTAGAGTATTTGAATGAACTAGCTAATCAATAGTCTATGACATAACGTGTAAGAATTAGTTTAAATTGTATTAAATCTTAGAAATCGTGAATGCAACATTGAAACGGAGAAGTTAGAACCAAAACAAGCAACGAAAAATTACGATTCCGCACACAAGACATTACGACCTCTCGAATACGGTTTGGGACACCAAAATACGGCTCAGGCATGATCTGCATGAACCGTATACGGCTCAAATGGCCCGTATACGGCCCAACATGAACCGTATACGACCCAGATGATCCGTATACGGTTCAAACGACCTGTATATGCGTAAAAATCGCTTCTTGATACGGTTTGCGCGATATGGTTCGTTTTTGGCTTGGTCAAATGCTGTTCGTTTGGTCAAAATACGGTTCGGGGATCCCTCTATATATATTAACCTCATCCAACATTCCACACACCTCACATTTCATTTCACTTCAATTTTCTTTCTTTCTTTCTAGTTAGTTGTTTCTCTCTCTACTTTCTCTCTCTAGATTAATTTAATTAATCTAGTGAGAGGTTGTTGGTCCCGGTTTGTCAACTAAAACGTTTTAACTACTAACAACAAATGTAAATAGACAAACAAATTCAAGTTTAAAGTTTTCTTTTATTGATATGAATCAAATGAATACTTTACAGAGTTTACTTGAGAAAATAGACAAGAGAGACAAGTCTAAGTAAACTAACTTGTGACAAATTTGGTCTCAACAGCTTATCAGCGAATAGCTCGCTGATAAGGCTTAGTGATCAACACTTAACAGATAAGTGAGGGCACTTGGTTCACTAGAGAGTAGGAACGTGCGTTATCACTAGTTGATCTCGAATACAAAATTCTGGACATTTAATATGGTTATTGAGCGTGGTATTTATACTCTCACACAATGAGATATAAGTACAAAACGTGTCAACACCATATTAGTTGGGACAGTAAAGTAACTTTCAACATTTGAAAGTGACAGTACATCCTAGGATTAAAGTTTATACATTACTTTATTCCTAGGTTACAGAAGAAGGTACAAGGAATTAAATGCAAATGTACAATAAGTGATCGTACATATCTTAGAAAAGATATGCACGCTTTCTTGTATGCTGCATAAGTTGACCTCCTATTGTACGTTGGGTATTTGTCAGACCCAATGTACTTTCAGGTAAAGGCATGAACCGCTGGTCAGTAGAGCAGTGATGATTTCCACATCATTGAACTGCTCTCTGTCTCTGTCTTCAGTCTTTGACTTCAGCAGATGGGACTTGATGTTTTCAGCAACAACCTTAGTAACGTGAAGGTTAAATGATCATCAGCGAATGATGATGCTTTGAGAATGCTTCAAGTTACAAGAGAATCACTGCTAACATATGCAGTGATTAGAGAAGAATAAGAAATATATTCTAAGTGTTTCTGTTCGCTGATCAGGTTTGATCAGCGACAGTTTCTCTTTTCTACTCTAACTTGTTCACTGCTAACTGGTGCAGTGAACTATAACACTTAAGTGAATTTGTCATCTATAAATTACATTTAGTGGGGTCTCTGACCCTGTTGATACATTAGTGTGTCTGTCACTTGGTCTAGGTTTTGAGTTGTAATTAATTAGTTACATTCTGTATTAGGCGACATTGGCAAGATCGCTTAGGCGATATTGACAATATCGCATAGGCGATATCACCAATATCGCTATGTCGCTGATTAGTTACCTATAAATATGCGCTTAGGGTTTCAGTTGTAAGGTTGTTGAACTTGACGATTTCCAGAAGAGCTTTTGGCTGTGTTTTCTGCTTCTGTGGTCAGTATTGTATTCGTTCATTGATTATAATTCTTAATACAATATTGTTTGTGCTTGTGATTAAAAACGTACTTGTGTTTAGCTATTGATTTCCGCTCATTAGCTGTTGAACGTTGATTTGCATGTATTCTGTCATTTTAGACGATCCTACAATTGATATCAAAGGCGATATTAGTCTCAATATCGCCTTTGATATCGCCTTTGTCATTTTGATTTTGATTTGCGCTTTAACTAGCGATATTGATAGCGATATCATCAATATCGCTGTACTGTTTTAAATTAGAATTTTAAATAAAACAAAACTTAATTTTATTTAATTCATATTAAAATGTCTACTTTACAAGCTGTTAATGCTATGTTAAAACACAATACTGAGGTTGGTAGCGCAAACAAACCTCCATTCTTTGCACCGGGAATGGAGTATTCTGAATGGCGTGGTCGATTTTTATCTTTTGTTGCTTTTACTGACCTTGAAATGGAGATACCTTTGATCGAGCGATATGTTCGACCGGTTGCAAGTGGAGAACATGTGGGTATACCTCCTCCAAAACCCATTCGTTCAATGACTGCTGAGGAACGCAAGGCATGAGAATGTGAACGAAAGACTCATTCTGCTATAACCATGTCTCTACCTGCCGATGCTATGAAAATGTTCAAACAACATGACATAGCTTATGATCTGTGGAATGGTATAGCTGAAAGATGTGGAGGGACTACTGAATACAAGCAAAGTAAGCTGGAATTAGTGAAGAAACAGTATGATCTGTTTGACATTCAGAAAAACGAGTCAATCAAGGATTTATTCTGTCGTTACTCACGTCTTGTGAACGAACTGACTGAGGGAGGCTACAAGTTCTCCACTGTTGAGATCAACAAGAAACTGTTAAATGCTCTACCTCCTAGTTGGGAGACAAGAGTATTAATGATGGAGAGTGATCCTGAAGTGTTAGCTATGTCCTTAGATCAGCTTGTTGGCAAATTAGAAACTTGTGCTTTGGACATTCAAAAGAAAAGCACTAGATCTAGTTCTTTGCTTGCTGATACAAGCAGTTTTGGATATGGAAGTACTGCTTTAATAACTGGACCATCTACTGGAACCACTTATTCTTCTGGTGGTACTTCTGCTGGAACGTTTTCTTCTATCCCAGCTCAATCAACTTCCTCTTCTACTGCATCACACAAAGAGCATGCAGTAATCTTCAATGCATTTTTATCATCATATGATGATTTTTTATCCAAGAGGATTAGCTCCATAGATCTTATCGATGAGGACTTTGCTCAAATTGATCCTGATGAGCTAGAGAGAGTTGATCTTCGTTGGAACATGGCTATGCTTACCAGAAGAACGAAGATATATTTGAAGAGAACGGGAAAGAAGTCTCTTGAAGATATCACTGATAAAACTAGCATGGGTTTCGATAAATCCAAGATTAGATGCTACAAGTGTCAAAATCTGGTTCATTTTGCTAGAGAATGTGAGAAAGGTAGACAACCGTCTACTGGATTTACCAAACCTTCTACTTTCAAGAAGGAGAATGAGGTTGCCAAGGCTGCTTTATTGTTGGATGATGAAGCCTATGATTTTTCTGCTATGGACGATCAGGATAATGTCGCTCTTATGACGGATATTCAAAATGGGGTAGAATTTTTTGATTGTAATTCCTGTATCACACTAACTGGTAAAATCAACAGGTTTATAGTAGATAATGATCGCTTGAATACAGATCTAACCAATCTTATTGAAGCCAACAAAGTTTTAAAAGATAACGAAAAAGTCTTTACTTTTAATCAGAAAGCTCTTATCGACGAAAAGAAAGAGTTAAAGGCAATGATTTTTAGCAAACAAGATGAGATTGACAGTTATTTAAAACTTATTTCACATCTTAAAAAGGAACTTGCTGAAACTCAATCTGACAATGTTGATTTAAAACGAAGACTTGCAAACATCTCTACATCTACTATGGTCTTTTCCGACATTCTGCAAAATCAACGGACTGATACGAAGAGTAAGGCAGGCATTGGTTATCACAACCAACCTCCTCCCTCAAATTTGAATCAGCCCAGTCTTTCGCAGGATGAAATAAAAGATTATGTACCTTCTGTTCTCAAGAAGGATACAAATCTTGTGGTGAAACCTGTTATTGTTGAAAATCTTGATCAGCCTAAGACTGTCAAGGCTGAAGATGTTAAACAGCCTAAGCTTGTTAAGGCTGCTGATGTCAAGCGACTTGAACCAATCATGTTTGTTCCTTCAACAAATGTTGAAGAGGTGGTAGAGATGGAGGATGTAACTCACGAGGTTACAAAGAAAGTTGAGAAGAATAATCTCAAATCTGAAAATCTCATCTTTACTAATGAGGGTAGAGGTGAATATGTTTACTCCATCATGTTCACATAAGTGTTCATGTGCTGTAAATGTACCTAAAAACAAGCCTCGTAGGGTTCCTCTTTCGCCAAAACCACTATTGAGTGATGATCAAACCTTTCAAGAGAGACGATCATGTTTCTACTGTAAGAAGCAGGGTCATCTCATTAATCAGTGTCTAGTGCTTGCTAGAAAATGGGCATCAAGAAATGATCCACGTCATGCTAAACATAAAAATATTCAAAAGACAAAACAACATGGATTATCTCGAAATGTCCCAATTTCTAGAGTTAATAACATTAAACCTACTCAACAAATTGTTCGAAAGGTTGATGTTGTTAACAAGCAACAAAATACTCCACAGAAAGTTTGGAAAAGGAAAGATGTAGGACATAATGTGTCATCTGAAGTTATCACATCAGTAAAAGAAAATGATTTACTGAAAAACAAGGTTTTAACTGATGTGGTAATAATTGATGAAATCTCAGGAGTACCCAAGTCTATCAAGGCTAGGGTCTCCATTTCAAACTAACCATTTGTCTCTTTGTGTTGTGACAATCAAGGGTGATGAATAGCAAGTGGTATGTTGATAGTGGCTGTTCACGACACATGACGGGCAATATCTCCCTTCTCTCTGATGTTAAACCATATAATGGGGGATATGTTGCTTTTGCTGGCAATAACGGTGGTAAGATAACTTCTTGCGTACAAAGGGTGAAAACACCAGATATACTGACCTATCTGTTTGATAGACTTGAGACAATTAGTTTTCAAAAAGACGTTTAGTTGTGTCTGTAAACAACTAGGGAGATGATAGTACATTAGGAGACACTCCTCAAAAGTCAATCTTAAGTTTTATCCTCGATGTATCATTAGGTTTATCTCGTATTTGTTATACTTGTCCTTACAGATATCTGATTACTTGCACGATGTATTCGTAGGCATTCTCATACTCCTCTTTAAGCAACTAAGAAATACCTGAATCTGTGTTTAATCTGTTGTGATGACCATCATATAATGTATGACAATGTGTCTTAATTCTTATGTATCAGCTTGCCATGCTTCTATTAACTTGAGTTTGTATATGACAACATTTGGGGATTTATGCTGTCTGTTTCCTTTGTTGTACGTTTGTACAGACCTGGTCTCAGTCAGTATACTTTCAACATCTAAGCAAACAAAAGTCAAAAGTACTTTCAAATCTTATAAAATCAAAGATTACTTACAAGGTCGCCAAATGGTTTGACCAAGTCTGGTTTTGCTTACACCTGAATCAAGTTTATGTCGCTTTGTTGTACGTATGTACAGACCTGTCACCGCTTGCTTGATTCTTAAAAATGTTGAATTCAAATGCTTTCTCTAACTAATCGAAGTCTTGGGCATGTCTTGATACTAGGAGTATGTCTATGTGGGATTCACGAAGATCTATTCACTCTCACAATAACTGCTAAGCTTGAAGTTGATTATGTTACATGTTTAAGTGGACAAACAATACCGATAATCGTCTTGTTACTTATTGTCTCTTTGGCTAGTTAACTTTGCGTGCTAAATTTACATTTGGACAACTATACTGATAATCGAATTAAAATTTGATATTGTCTTGCGAATCTGTCTTTCTAATATGATCCCTAATTCGACACCATCTAGTTTGTCACCAAAGATAGATCAAGTGACAAAGCAGCCGATTATTAGAGTTCATTATTCATCAGCTGCAAATTTGAAGAAGATATCTCTGGAAGATGTTACCCTTGACTTTCTATGAAGATTTGACTACTGATTATTTTTGAAGACCAAGCTGAAGACACGGGGGAGTTTGTTGATACATTAGTGTGTCTGTCACTTGGTCTAGGTTTTGAGTTGTAATTAATTAGTTACATTCTGTATTAGGCGACATTGGCAAGATCGCTTAGGCGATATTGACAATATCGCACAGGCGATATCACCAATATCGCTATGTCGCTGATTAGTTACCTATAAATATGCGCTTAGGGTTTCAGTTGTAAGGTTGTTGAACTTGACGATTTCCAGAAGAGCTTTTGGTTGTGTTTTCTGCTTCTGTGGTCAGTATTGTATTCGTTCATTGATTATAATTCTTAATACAATATTGTTTGTGCTTGTGATTAAAAACGTACTTGTGTTTAGCTATTGATTTCCGCTCATTAGCTGTTGAACGTTGATATCTCTAGTAATATCGCTGAAATTAACTAGGCGATATTAATTAATATCTCTAGTAATATCGCTAGAGATATCGCTCAAATTAATGAGAACACATTAGGTAATATCGCTAAAACCCTAGAGGCGATATTAACGGTGATATCGCAGGCAATATCGCTAAAACGGCTGTAAACCCTAAAATTTCTAAAGTCGACGATTTAAACAAATTTAGGACTGCTAGTGACGAACACAACTCTAGAAATCACAAGAAAACACCAGTAAAACAGTTTTAAGATTAATAATCAATTAACCTAGAATAAAACTAGTTATTTACCATTTTAACATACAAATATATATTCAATAACCACTAATCCAATGGATAAATAGCTCTGATACCAATTGTAGGACCGAATAAGGACAGACCTTTAACAAGAAATCAATATTCAATAGCTAAAGCGCGGAAATCAATAGCTATTCAATGTACGTTTTAAACCAAAACATAACACACAATCACAAATATTTTCTATTAATCAAAGCACAAATTGTGACTAACAAATACTGACCAGAGAATACCACAGGCTGCACACAAATTCGTAGGTGTTGAACAACCCCAAAAACTGAAACCGTAACCAAGTATTTATAGGTAACTAATCAGTGATGTAGGCGATATTGGTGATATCGCCTATGCGATATTGTCAATATCGCTAAAGCGATATTGCCAATGTCGCCTAATACAGAATGTTACTAATTAATTACAACTCAAAACCTAGACCAAGTGACAGACACACTAATGTACCAACATACCCAACAATCTCCCCCTATTTATTTATGACAAATTATCTCTCTGATAGGTACTTGGTGTTTTTATCTTTTGTTTTGGTTGACCCTGATGTTCTGTTTTTGGGTTCTTTTCATTTTACTTTATATGGAAAGCAGTAAATATAAATCATCACATAGAGAACATTGATTTATAGAACAAGAGAAGTTCAGTACAAAACAACCATCATACACATAACCTAATCTAACAGCTCCTGTTTGACTTTGAAGAACTTGAGCTCATCATCATTTATCAGCCTCACTTTCAGCTCATCATCAACCAGCTTCATAAACTCAGGATCGTTGTTAGTCCCTTGGCCCATGTACTTGATTGCCACCAGATGCTCAGTTTTGGCAATTCCGATCTAGCTGGCCCTCTGAAAGCAATTTTTCTTATCATGATTGAGGAAGTACATCCCATACTCAGGTTCTCTGATAACTCTACCAGGAATGGGCATGATGTTGGGAGGAAGAGAGATGTTGAGATTGGCAGGATCAGGAAGAACACCCCTTCGCTGAAGATCTCTAATTAGAGCAGCTTCAGCAGCTTTGTCCTTTCTTGCTCTGGGGGCTCTTCTAGGTCCTTGAACATTCTGCTCTGACAAGGGCTGATTCAGACCAGCTTCAGTGTTGTTCAAGTTTGTCACAAGATCATCAATGATCTTTAGTATTTGTGGCTTAGCAACACTTGACCCATTATGAACACAAGAATAGATCTCACCCAGTTCGCTGAACCCAATCTCTTTCAGCTAAGAGAAGTAAATTGTTTCTATCTTCTGAGACCCATCTCTGGTCAACTCAAGAAAGGACTTCTTATTTTTGAAGACCCTAGGAGTGACTTTGATGATCCTGGCTGGGTTCTTCCTGACACTCAGATAGAATTTTAATCTTTTCAGCTCATTTTTCTTCTTCTCCTTTTCTTTCTCTGCCAATTTCAGCAATCTCTCATTTATCTCAATGGCAGACTCTCCCTTCTTACTTTCAATCTCCATCTCTTTGGTCAGAGCTTTGACAGCCACATCACTTTCCTTTTCAAGCTGAGCTTGCCTCTCAGCCTCTAACCCTTCCTTTATAAACTCAACAGGAACCCTCAGTTCCTTTGCCTTCTTTCTGATCTGAGTATCATCATCATCAGAGTCAGAATCAACTACCAACTTTCTCTTTTTCTTCTGATCACCAGCAGCAGGAGCAGTGATCATCTCTTCCTCTACTTCATCATTGAAAGTCCCTTTGCACGGATCCAAACGGGATTACAAAGTGTATTAGATTGCGGAATGGTATAATACACAATAACCAACAACAAAACAAGTAAATGCAAGTGTTAAGTGTATAAGTTCGTAGGTATTCGAAGATAGCACTGTATATTCGAATATAACTGATTTCCAGAAACTACTTAATGAAATATTACAACTTAGTTTTTATACCCAGTAAGTTCGTACGAACTTACTGGTCCTAGGTTCGTACGAACCTACTGGTCCTAGGTTCGTACGAACTTCCTAGGTTCGTACGAACTTACAAACTAAAAACTAAAAAGGCTAAGTTAATAAACAATTTACATTATTAACTACAAAACTAATAACAAAACTAACTATTACAAAATAAGAGCTGTTGTCACCAAACGTGCACCAACAGACTCCCCCTTGACAATAGCTCGGTCAGTCTTCAGTCTTCTGGCTTTGTCGAATCTTGATTCTTGATCAACTCTGTCGACTCTCAGCCCATAAGCCTTTTTCAACACATACTTTGACGACCCTCTGATACTTTCGCCCTTCATGCCTCCAACTATCTCTGTATAAGATCTTGTTCTCATGAAGCATCAACAGGTCATCTTTTGACAAGTTTACCAGATGTAAACTGTCATATACTCTCAACAGCTCCTTCTCATCAGCATCCTCCATGACTGCTTCAGCTGTCTTACTGTCCACATACCACCACTTGAGATTTCTCAGAATATCCTGTGGCATTTTCTTCAAAGGAACCCTCTTCAAGCACTTGACCGGTTTATAAACCATTTTCATCCACGGCTTATTTGTAATAGGATCAATCCGGGTTAAATCGGGAACTCTTTTACCTGATCTTGGTTTTAAATCAACGAAATTATTCATTCTTCCTTCACGCTTAATTATTCTCTCTAGAGTTCCGGCGTAAGGATCATTATTGACATTTACCAAGTCAATCCAGGCCAGTTCCTTCAGTTCGATCTTTGGTAGCGAGCTGAAAGTTTTCAGTTTTCTTCTTAAGCACTGAATTCCATCATATCTTTTAATTATGAACAGTTTTAGTTCACTGTCATAGAACCAACTTATGATGCCTTTGCTCAACTTTCCTGCCCCTCTAACCCTTATATCACCTTTATACTTTATCTCAGGTTCCTTTTCTGCCTTCTTAAACCATAAGGCTTTCAGCTCGGCTCTGGACAGTTCTGGTTCTTCAGATGTCTCATCGCCAAGGACCTCATCACCATCAGACTCTATGTCCTTGCGATCTAACACTTTCTTACCATCTTTAGACTCGATAATCAATTCAGTGACAGGTTGCTTGGGCACGACATGTTCATCTATATCAACATCTGTATCTTGAACAGTCTCCTCATCTGATTTCCAGTCTGCAACACCTGTACTGAGGATTTCTCCTTCTTCTAGTTCTGATCTATCACTATCAAATTCATCTAAGCCAAGCAGTGCTTCGATGGTATCAGACTCTATAAGATCTATAGGGGTGCCCTCCTTATCTGCTTCGTTTTCATTCTTCTTTGCACCCCACCCTGATTTCTGGCTACCATCACCATCTGCCGCTGCACCAACACCAGACCCTGATTCTGTTCCCCAACCACCTTTCTGATACGTTTTTTCTTCGATTTTCTTGCTCCAGTCTGTCCCTTCTGCTTGTGCCTCACTGGACTCTTCGTTCCACCCTCCAGATGGTTCAGTCTCTTCTTGAGGCTTTGAAGCACCTTGTCCAGATCCGCTCACACCAGAACCTTGACCAGACTCCCCCTGAACTATAACTGCACCTTGCACTCTAGATGAAGAGCCAGGCAGCTCACCTTCTTTGGGTGCACTTGGATCATCGTCACGGTCATTATCAGCTTTGAGTCTCAGCTCATCTTCCTTGCATCCTGTTGTCTTATCCCCCCTGAGCGACTGGCGCTTCATTTGGAAGATAGTGACCTCATGTAGCCGCACTTGATCTTCTAACTTTTCAAGGTTCTTCTCTAAGCGATCATTAATAGCTGTCAGATTTGTGACTCGAACTTCCTGGCTTGTAACAACAGCAGTTAAAGCAGTCACCATATCCATCAGGCTAGTGATTCGGCCCTCAAGATAGGTAAACTTGTCCGGATCGGAGAGAAGAGCAGCTGGATTGGGAACCGATTGGGTGGGACGAGCTAGAGGAGGAGCGGTGGTTGGTGTAGATAAGATAGTAGCAGGTGGCGTCGTTGTGGAGGGAACTGGTGGTCGTTGTGTTGTTGATGGAGCAACAGGTGGTGGAGTAGGTGTGACAAACATAGGAGCTGAACCACTCGCTCCAATAACCACACCAGTTGGTCGCTGGCGTTTGCGAGCCTGCACTCTAAATTGTTCCGGTTCAGAGTCATCATCAGAGTTCCCAGGTACATATTCATCGTCCTCCTGGACCTTTCTCTTGCCCTTTTCCTTTTCCCGAGCAGCCTTCGTTTTTATTTCATCTTTAAAGTCAAGTGTATTTGCTTTATCAGCAATGTACATAGGTACATGTTTCAATTTTATGACAAGACTAAGGTTAGAAACAAACAAATCTAAAATCAAACCAGAGGTGACAGGTCTGTACTTTCGTACAACAGAGCGACATAGTTTGACTAGAGACCTTGAAAACGGTATTCTTGTTTCGTGGTCGAGTTTGTCCTAGTTTTTAGGATACACTGGCTGAATCTAGGTCAACATATTTCTAGATGAAGCAGAAGAACCAGTCAGTGAATTCCCCAGATGATTTAATATTATTTTGTATCCAGTAACAAGCATTCAGGAACGGTCCATCTCCTAAGAATTAAGACTTAAGTCGTACATCAAAATAAAGATAGCACAAAAAATCGTATTATTTATTATAGATTAAGTGCTTGAAAATCGTTATGTCGTATGCCTACCAATACATCGTAAAGTGAAGCTATCAAATACGTTTGCATTTTTATGTACATTTTACTGTGAATGTTCTGCATCTTAGAGCCACACATATAAAATGTTCTAGGCATGGGTAAAAGATTCATCATTTCTTTGCAATTAGTACATTGACCCTCAAAATTTTTATTGGTTTTGCAAAGATAAAAGGTAAAATAAACTAAGAAATAGAAATAAAAACATACTAAGTTCTTTGTGGAATTATTTACTCAGGATTTCTCATCCCATTAAGTTGGAGTAAGAGTTCAAACCGAGACCGATCAAATGCCTTTGTATAAAGGTCAGCCAGATTGTCATCAGTTATGACCTTAACCAATTTAATCAAATGCTTTTCAGCACAGTCACGAATGAAATGATGTCTTATTTCAATGTGTTTAGTCTTATTATGCTTCACAGGATTATTAGTTATAGACATGGTTGACTGATTGTCAATCATAATAGGAGTGTTAGTGAAATTCAAACCATAGTCACGCAGCTGTTGTTGTATCCACAATACTTGTGAACAACAACTACCCGCTGCCACATACTCAGCCTCACAGGTTGAGATTGCGACCGAGGTTTGTTTCTTACATTGCCATGAAACAATGCGACCCCCTAATAACTGACAACCTCCCGTGGTAGATTTCCTATTCAGGTTACAACCTCCATAATCTGAGTCAGTATAAGCAACAAAGTCAAAATTGCCTCCCGAGGGATACCAAAGACCTAATTAGGTTTTCCCTTAAGGTAACGCAAAATTCTCTTTGCTGCTTTCATGTGTGATTCCTTAGGCGTAGATTGAAAGCGCGCACACAAACAGACTGCAAATGTTATATCTGGTCTAGAACGGTTAGATACATGAGAGAACCAATAATGGCTCGATATAGAGTCGGATCCACATCTTCAGTACTTTCAGAATCTGGTCCAAGATTGTGATTCAATTGAATCGGAGTACCATATGACGAGCTTTCAGTCATCTTGAAACGCGTGAGCATTTCATGAACATACTTCGTCTGATGGATGAAGAATCCATCTTTCTTTTGATCAACTTGTAATCCTAAGAAGAAATTCAATTCCCCCATCGCACTCATTTCAAATCTTCGCTTCATAACTTGTTCAAAGTCTCTGCACATTTTCTCATCGGATGATCCAAAAATGATATCATCGACATACACTTGAACAAGTAGGAAATCCTCCTTTTGCCATTTGATGAACAGAGTACAATCTATCTGCCCTCTCTTGAAACCATTTTCCAAGAGATAAGTAGATAGTGTCTCATACCATGCTCTAGGTGCTTGATGCAGCCCATACAAAGCCTTGTCTAATTTATAGACTCGGTCTGGATGGTCTGGATCACTGAACCCCGGAGCTTGTTGAACAAACACAAGTTCCTAAACTTTACCATGTAGGAAGGCACTCTTTACATCAAGTTGATAGACTCTGATTCTTTTATGTGCAGCATATGCCAGAAACAATCGAATTGCTTCCAGCCTTGCTACAGGTGCAAACACCTCTGTATAGTCTATCCCTTCCTGTTGATTAAATCCTTGAACTACCAATCTGGCTTTGTTGCGAGTTACAATACCCTTGTCATCACGTTTGCACTTAAACACCCATTTGGTGCCTATTGCATATTCCCCTTTTGGTAGATCAACTAGCTCCCATACTTTGAGCTTCTTGAACTGATCAAGCTCCTCTTGCATAGCCTCTACCCAAGAATTATCCTTAAGAGCCATTTGAACATTTTTGGGCTTAATTTGAGAAATGAAACAACTAAACAGGCACTTATGCATGATTCCAGTATCTTGAATCGATGCATATAGACTGTTGCTTTCTGATATTTCTCTGCGAGTCTTTACTCTAGAACTCGGATCACCAATGATATTATCAATCGGATGATACTTGTTCACACGAGTTGAGACTATAGAGTCAACCGGTAAGTCAGATCCTAGATTTGATCCAATCTCCCTTTGAGGTGATACTTCATCCTCTGCAATTTCATGCATAGGATCTGTAACCTTTGAGGAAGATGGAATGTCATTCAGATTTGAATCACTATCCGCAATAGGATCGACAGTAGTTTCTTTCCTTTATCATTTGCATCTTCCGAACTTGGAATGCTAAATCTTGGTGCAAACGCATTGATTTCACCATCATCTAGCACAACATGTTCTAGCCCCAAGGTGTCAGCTTCACTTAAGAACGGAAGATTGAATGATTTGAAGACAACATTATAGTCAAATAACCATTCTGGTCCAGTTTGTACAGCTGGAGTATAGGATGTGACTTGTATATTATATACAATCTCAACTCTGCCAGTTGTCTTATTATAGACCCTTTTGTTTGGAGATCCAGCTTCATAACCTAGGAATAATCCTTCGTCAGCTTTCTCACCAAATTTTGATTGATGTTTGGTCTTTAATAAGGTACATTGAACACCGAAGGGTTCAAGACCAGTCAGGTTTGGTTTTCGACCATTTAGGAGCTCATAACACGTTTTGTTATGCTTCTTAACGGTTAAAACTCTATTGAGTACATGACAAGCTGTATTTACTGCTTCTCCCCAGAAAATGACAGGAAGCTTTGAATCAGCCAGCATTGTTCTTGCTGCTTCAATCAAGGTACGGTTTTTCCTTTCAGCGACACCATTTTGTTGTGGCTCATAAGGTGCACTGAACTGGTGTTGAATTCCTTTACTTAAGCAAAAGACATTCAATACCGAGTTCTTGAACTCTAGGCCATTGTCGCTTCGTATCTTCTTGACTCCTCGACCAAATTGATGTCCAATCTGGGTAAAGAATGTCATCAGCATTTCTGCTGTCTCATCCTTTGATGCCAGAAAGAATACCCATGAAAAACGTGAAAAGTCATCAGTGATAACTAGACAGTAATGTTTACCACCTATACTCCTTGTGTTCACAGGACCAAATAGATCCATATGAAGAAGATCAAAGGTTGAGGCAATGGAATTTTTGAGATTTTGACTGATGAGGCTTCTTGTGTTGTTTGCCTTTTTGACAAGGCA
This sequence comes from Logfia minima, assembly GCA_963921325.1. Lineage (NCBI taxonomy): Eukaryota > Viridiplantae > Streptophyta > Magnoliopsida > Asterales > Asteraceae > Logfia > Logfia minima. The sequence continues at coordinate 18,607,997 of OY992763.1, read as the reverse complement.
CCCATTTATCCTCTAGACCAAAAAACTGTACTGGAACACCTAGCACTAGTCCATTCTTGACTATATAGTTCATCTTTCTAAAGTGTAAGTGTGCCATTTTCCGGTGCCACAACTGTGAATCGAACTCAGATGTTGTGGATATAAGGCATGTCGACTCCGGGAAGGATTCAGTAACACTCATGTCCAACACATAAGTATCATTCCTTCTGGGAGCCCTCATGATTATCCATTCATCTGGAATGACAAAGCCAGGTTTTAAAATGAGTGCTTCTCTATTCGTAAAATGGACATGATGTCCTTTGTCACATATCTGAGATACACTCATCAGGTTGTGCTTCAGCTCTTCAACATATTTGACTTGCTCTAGCTTAAATTTTCCATTTGTTATTGTACCAAATCCCGTGATTTGTCTACCTTTTTCACCAGCGTAGTTCACATATCCTCCCTTCTTGTGTATGAAATCCACAAGAAGCTGCCTTTCCCCCGTCATGTGCCTTGAGCAACCACTATCCACATACCACCAGTTGGCAGCACGTTTGATTAACTCCTACACACATAATAGAAAAGATTAGTCATCAAGGGGGACCCAAGCCGTGACGGTCTTGGGTCTGCCATTCTCATCCACGAATGTAAATTCCTTTAAGTATCCATTACTCTTTGGCTTAGAGGTGGATGCTTTGAGAGTCGCATTCGTTTGAGTATGGGAGGAACTACTACTAGACTTTCTTTCCGGAGACTTCTGAAAAAGTCTCGGATTTACTGGTCTGGGGTTGGACGTAGATCTAAACATGTTGGGGTAGTTATAATTTGAATTGTGATAATTCCTATCATTACTATTTGTGTTAGAAAAACGATTATTTTGAGTATTAAATCTCTGTGGAGTTCTAGACCTGGATGACTGTCCATGGAACCCTTCTCTTGAAGGAGTATTGTTCCTAGATACATCATTTGTCGTGAACTTGACAGATTTATGAACAGGTCGAGTTTTCTGAGTACTTAATGTTCTCTTATAACCCAGACCAATTCTTCCAGAGGAGCTAGCTTCATATGTATTCATTTTTTTAGAGAACCAGCTAGCCACTCTATCACTTACACAAGTCGTATCAGGAACAAGAGTTTTCTTCTCCGGAGACGAAATAGATTTTACAGGTGATTGGTCCTTTTTCACCTGAGTCTTTCTACTTTTGCCCTTTGTTGGACAAATACTTGCAACGTGTCCCTTTTCATGGCACACGAAGCAAGAACGCTTCACTAAGGCCTTTTTCGGGGCCTTCAGAACTGTTGATTTATCCAACTTTGGCAAACTTAGAAGTATGATAGTTTCCACCTGTTTACCCTTTTCTTTTTCAGATCTGGGTAAAACAGATTCAGTTGTGGTCTGTACCTTCTCTGTAACACTTTCCTTTTCACATTCATCCACTGGTATAGTATTTAATTTTAGTTCAGAGATGGATGACATTAAAGTGTCAGAAGATGTTGATTCAGTCACGGTAGTAACCTCAGCTTCCTCAGATCTCACAAATTGAATGAAACCAGGAATGGTTGAGTAAACTACAGAATCACTAGCAGGTAACTGCTCAGATTCATCAGGTGAAGAAGTATAGTTATGATTAAAAGGAGGAGGGGACTCAGTATACCCCATTCCTCGAAGGTCTCTTGGCTGTTTTTGTGAGCTTAACATATTATCCAAAGTTTCGATTGAGAATTTTCTTAATTCAAGTTTTTTATTTAATTCTGCAATCCTAACTTTTGCATCAACAAGCTCCTTTTCCTTTTCAGAGGACTGTTTTGTTATATCAAGAACATGTTCATGAGCCAAGTCAATAATCTGACTTTGCTCATTAACCCTTTCTTTCAACACCCTTAAGTCCTCTTTGTCAGCCTTGACCTTATTCAAAAGCTCAGCATTTCTTTGTTTTAGAATAGCATTTTCCTCTTTTACAGAGTTTAGCTGAGCTGATATCGAGTTGGATGACTCGATTAATTCCTCAGCTTGTACCTGAAAATTAGTACATAATACACAGGCTTTAACAACTAAGTCTAAATTAAGAAATACCTTTTGCTTTTCAGCATCCAGATTGGCCATGTAGGCGATAAAGTCTTATGAGCTCATGTTTTCAGTGGACTTCAATTTTACCTCTCTGGTCTCTTGAGCAGGTGCATCTATCTCCATCTCTGTAGCTACTTCCTTTTCTGTATCAGATTCAGCATTGCTTTCCTCCTTTTCTTCAGTAATAGAGGCCATGAATGCTTGTGATTCCTCAGACTTTGAACTCCAATCATATGCTCCATCTTGAGTTTGAACCACCAGAGCTCTTGTAGTATGAATACTTCCTGAGGTCTGATTGTTCGCAGAGGAACCTTGACTGTGGTATCTTGATCCGTTCTGACCTAAATTTTGATCTCTCTTCGGTCTCTGACATTCTCTAGCAAAGTGCCCAAAACCATCACAGTTATAGCACTTCACTTTAGACTTGTCGAATCCCACTTTGCTACTCATGAATTTTCTCCCGGTTCTGTTCATAAATCGTTGGGCTCTTCTTGCAATCATGGCCATTTGCCACTGCAAGTCCATTTCTTCTAGGTCATCTTGATCCAATTGGTCGTAATCTTCGTTGATTAGTTCAGGATCAGTGATTTTTCCCTTAATGAAGTTCTCACGGGATGCAATGAAAGAGGCAAGCATGACTATTTCCTCTTCTGCAGACTTCATGCTCATGGGCATTGATTTAAAACCGCTTGAGGTTCCAGATTTCGGTTTTCTATCGACCCCTTGATCATCTGACGAAGTAATATGACAGACATTGCTATCAGAACTTCTGATAACCGAGTCTGTTTCATCCTCGACAGTATAAAAAGCTGCAACACCACTACTTGTTGATGCAGTGGAATCAGTTCTTTTACCATGGTAAACGCTGGGATCCTGAACCTGATCAGATCCCGTCTCTTTCCTCCGCATGTTTAAGTCATACACACGCAGCTTTCCAATCACATCATCGAGAGTCAGAGCGTCATACACTGTACTCTCCTTGATCATCAGAGTATAAATGTCCCATTTTGGTGGGAGTGATTCAAGGAGCTTATTGCTCTTGACAGTGTCGGTGAAGGATAGACCATTGTTGTCTAGTTCAGTCATAAGATGGTAGTATCTGGTGATAATTTCCTCTAATGACTCTCGCTTCATACGTTTGAAGACATAGAACTGTTTGGTCAGTAAATCAGCTCTACTCTCTTTGATCTTATCGTTTCCATCAAACCGCTTTTCTAACGCTTCCCAAAGCTCTTTTGAGAATTGGTAGCGTTTAAAAGTATGCTTGATCTCCTGAGGGAGACACATAGTAATTGCTGACAAAGCTTTATTCTCAGTCTCGTACATCTTTTTGTCTTCATCTTTCATGACAGAATATGTACAGAACTTAGTCTTTCCCTCAAATTCGTAAGTGGGTAAGTCATACCCATCTTTAATACACATCCACATACGGATATCGTGAAATCTCGCAAACGATTTAAATCGATCTCTCCACCAAAAGTAGTCCTCTCCTTTGAGGAGCTTAGGTGGTGAGGCTGACTTACCAACCTCGTGATCCATTTCTAACAGTTTATTGAGATTTTTCATCACCAGAAACAGTCAAACCAAGTCAAAAGTGTAAAATAGAAAAGTCAACAGAAGTCAACAGCCCTAGGTTCGTACGAACTTAGATTACTTCGAACTTATAGGTTCGAATGGTCAACCTTCTGGTCAAACTTGACGGAAAATTTAAACGTTCGAACTTATAGGTTCGTATGATATTTTGGGTAAGTTCGTACGTAACTTTCTGACTTGTACGAACTTGCTGTTCAACACCCAAAATCGAACAAAAACTTAGATCTACAGAGATTCAACCGATGAATTCGAATGAAACTTGATAGATACGAACCACAAGAGCTTAAGGAATCCAAAACGACAACTTTTATCAACTTAAACACTCAAAATCTTGTTTTCTTTGTGATTAAAGCAATCCCGAACCCAACAATGACTTGTTGCAGCTCTGATACCAATTGTAAGTCCCTTTGCACGGATCCAAACGGGATTACAAAGTGTATTAGATTGCGGAATGGTATAATACACAATAACCAACAACAAAACAAGTAAATGCAAGTGTTAAGTGTATAAGTTCGTAGGTATTCGAAGATAGCACTGTATATTCGAATATAACTGATTTCCAAAAACTACTTAATGAAATATTACAACTTAGTTTTTATACCAGTAAGTTCGTACGAACTTACTGGTCCTAGGTTCGTACGAACTTACATGTTCGTACGAACTTCCTAGGTTCGTACGAACTTACAAACTAAAAATTAAAAAGGCTAAGTTAATAAACAATTTACATTATTAACTACAAAACTAATAACAAAACTAACTATTACAAAGTAAGAGCTGTTGTCACCAAACGTGCACCAACAATCATCATCATTCTGTCTTCTTCTTCTGATGAGAGATGATGATTGCCTTGCACTTTGCTCCCCCATAGCCTGAGCACCACTTGGAATTTTAGGCTCTTTTTCAGTTGCTGCAGCAATAGGTTTCTCAACTTGTGGAGCAGTAGTATCAGGCTCAAGAGTTATAATAAGAGCTTCTTCTTGAACTTTCTCCCCCAGAACTGGTGAATCCGACAGATCAGCAGTTATTCCAATAGAAGTCTTGGAGATTTGAGTAGTGGAGGAAAGATGAGAGATGAAGGGCTTCAGAATGGTTTTCATGGTAGAGACATCATTTTTGAGTAGCGAGAGAGAATTGCTGTGGAGAAGTTGGGATTTTGTTGTGAGTTGAAGTTGAGTTCTGTCGGCTGATGTAAATGTATCAATTGGCAGTTGATTTATTATGGAGGTGAGAGTGGAGATAGAGTCAGTGTTGTTTTGAATCTTGGATGAGAGGGATGATAGTTCAGTGATTATAGGAGGAGTCACAGCAGAGATGCTGTTCTGAAGAGAATCACATCTGTTGAACAGAGAGGTGAAGGTGCTATCAACAGCCAGAATATGATTCTGTTGGATAGAAAGAAAAAGATCCATGTTCTTTGATAACTGAGATAGTCTATCAGTGAGAACAGACAAAGATTCTTGAATCTCTGGCCCCAGTGGGGACTTGGCATGAGGTGGAGTAGTTTGTGGAGTAATATGTGGTGGAGTAGCTGGTGGTGGTGTAACTTGTGAAATGACAGCAGTTGTAATAGGAGGTGATGGTGGTTTAGTGGAAGTACCTGGTGGTGATGGAGTAGCTTCAGATGACAAGGGTTGCTGATGGGATGGAGATGGAGGTGGTGATGGAGTTCTCTGATGGATACTTGTATAGGACTGATTTGCGTGAGGTGGAGTCTCTGCAATCTCTTCATCAGAATCAAGTTGAGCACCTTCTCCAGTTTCTTGTGTTGCAACATCTTCTTCACCCAAACTACTTGGGAAGAAATCAGGCTCATTCACAGGCACATCAAAGAAAGAATCTATCAAAGAAGGCTGATCTAACCCATAGTGGGCTAATGCTTCCAGATATGGATTCCTATCAGCTTCAGCTTCAGCAGGTGCTCTCTGTTCCAGCACTTGTGCTTCATTTCTATCAGTACTGGATACTTCATCATCTGTTTCAATTATTACCTTATCCTTAGGATCAGAAGGCCCAACTGCCTTATCACCCACTGAAGAGACACCAACCTCTTCATGAATATCATCTTTTGTAAGGTCAACAACTTCTTCAGCAGCTATTGGAACAGGAGGTCTGATAGAAAGAGGAGTTGGGTGCAGAACCTTGGTTTGACGTGTTGCTGGTGAAGGAGATGAATGAAGATGAGGGAAGTCAACATCTCTGATGGTTAACATGGTGGCTGGAATAGTTGATAGAGTGGATCCTTCTCTGAGAGCTGGTTTGTGAGTGTAAACTGTAGGACCCATTCTTGTCACTGGCAGAAATGCTAAGCTGCCATAAGCCTCATCATGTTGATCTAGCACATACTTGTCTCCCATCACTCTTTTAATTACCAGAGAGATGAATATGATGTACGGTATTGTTGATTCTCTCTTTTTAGCACATACTCTTCTTTTCAGGTCATCAAAAATTAATCTTGCAAAATCTATGCATCTTCCTGTGATTAGAGCTTCAGCCATTTGCTGTTGCATTCGATTTGCCTGGTCATGAGATCCTGTGTTTGTACCCAAACATTGAATAATGTGGGCAAAGAATAGATTCCATTCTCCATTCATATAGACTCTTGTGACCTTGTTGTCACCTTCAACATGCTCATAATCTATCAAGTCAACTAATGACCTAGCCTCTTCAGGATCAATTGGCTCTTCATATTCAGAAACATTGTCAATGTTTTTCAGATAATTTAACCCTAAGGCTAACCTAAATCTGGAAAGTTGAAAACAAATGGGAGTTGTTCCATTGTTCACTGTGGCCTTAAATCCAACATAGCCATCTTCTTCCTCACCATCGACATATCGAACAGTATACCAGAACTCAGATAAATAGGGAACGTACATCGGAGAGGGGTTCCTTGTAATAGCTTCATAGATAGGAGAATTTAATAAATACTTCACCATTGGTTCATAATTAGGTTTTGAGGGAGGAGATGAAAGATTTGCAACATAGTTGCAGGGTTTGATGACAATGGCATCTGGAGCAAACTTCACGTTTGCAGGTTTTGATGCTCTCACAGCGTCAGAAGGAACGAAAGGAACACTATTAGTAGGATTCTTTGATCTAACCATGTTTGATTTGGAAGGAATGAGGATTTCTGAGTTTCTGAGGTTTGGATTGCTTGGGACTGAAGAAAGAATTTGGGGAAAATGGAAATGGAAAGGATTTGCGTGAAAATGAAATGAAAAGGTGAAATTTGGGTTATATAGGTTTAATGTTTTGTGATTGGTCGGTTTAAAATGAGAGAGAAAGTTGGAGAGAGGGAAATGGAAAAGTGCAGCCGTTTTCAAAACTGTCAAATCAAAAAGTAATCATTTTGTTTGGATAAGATATTTTTAATTTCTTAACTAAGAAACATAAAATATCTGTAATTAAAATAATCAATTTGAAAAATATTTGAAGAGAGATTAATAAAAAAGTAATACAGAATGTACACAACTCCATTCTCGCTGATCAATCAGTTAGAGAGTGAGATTGAACATTCTTTATTAATTGTACATTAATTTGATATCTGATAGATTCTCGCTGATGAGATCAGTTAGAGGACAAATCAGAGATCAACTTTTGAAAATTCATTTAAATGACCTGAGGGAAGAACGAAAAAATCTGATGTTTTCTCGCTGATCAATCAGTTGGAGAAATTTAGCTGATAGCCGAGCCTCTGATGAGGGTTTTAGAAAAGAATTTGAGGAAGTAATAAGTTTCATTAATATGTTTTCGCTGATATATCAGTTAGATCCCATATTAAGTTGCTTATTTGAGAACACTATTATATTGCAGATTATACTCGTTGATGGATCAGTTAGAGCATAAGCTGAAATAAACAATGAAGTTTTAGGAAAAGATTATTTAATCAGAGATAAAAATTCGCTGATGAGACAAGATCTTACTCGCTGATCAATCAGTTAGAGTAATTTCATAGTCATTTCAACAATGTTTTTAGAAAACATTTTGACAATTGTAGAAAGTGATTGTCAGTTTTGGATAGAAAAGATTATTTGAGTCAAGCATTTAACATTCCCAGCTCGCTGATTAAGAAGTTAAACCTAGATTCATCTAGGGGTTTTGTAAAAATGTCAGCGAGCTTATGTTCTGTGGGAATAAAGTACAGCTCCACATCACCCTTCATAACATGATCTCTGATGAAGTGATATCCTACATCAATATGTTTTGTTCTAGAATGGTGCACAGGGTTATTTGTGATAGCTATTGCACTTTGATTATCACAGAAGATTGGAGTTTTTGTTACCTTGACACCATAATCAGCAAGCTAATTTTTTATCCATAACACTTGAGCAGTGCAATGACCAGCAGCAATATACTCAGCTTCAGCAGTGGATGTAGACACAGAGTGCTGCTTCTTGTTGGACCAGCTAACAAGTTTTCCACCAAGGAATTGACATCCACCTGATGTACTTTTTCTATCTAACTTACAACATGCATAGTCAGAATCTGAAAAACCTGTTAGATCAAAACCTGAGTCTCTGGGATACCAGAGACCAAGGTTGGGAGTACCTTTTAGGTACCTGAAGATTCTTTTTACTGCTATCAGGTGAGATTCTTTTGGGTTAGCTTGATAGCGAGTACAAAGACAAGTAGAGAAGAGAATGTCAGGTCTACTAGCAGTGAGATAAAGTAGAGATCCAATCATTCCTCTATAAGTAGTTACGTTTACTGATGTACCATCAGTGTCAGCATCTAACTTGACAGGAGGAGCCATTGGAGTTTTCATGGTGGATGAGTTATCAAAACTATACTTAGTGAGTAAATCTTTTATGTATTTACTTTGACAGATGAAGATACCTCTGTCAGATTGTTTTACTTGAAGACCTAAAAAGAAAGTTAACTCACCCATCATGCTCATCTCATACTTTTTAGACATTAGAGAAGAAAATTCTTTGCACAAGTTTTCATCAGTGGCACCAAAGATGATATCATCAACATAGATTTGAACAATGATAATATCATCTCTAACCTTTTTATAAAACAGAGTTTTGTCAATTATGCCACGAGTATACTTACTTTTGCAAAGGAAGTCAGAGAGAGTTTCATACCAGGCTCTAGGAGCTTGTTTAAGTCCATAGAGAGCTTTGTCCAGCTTGTAGACATGAGAGGGTAGCTTTGGATCAGTGAATCCAGGAGGTTGCAGTACATAGACTTCCTCTTGGAGTTCACCATTCAGAAATGCACTCTTGACGTCCATCTGATAGACCTTGAAATTCTTGTGAGCAGCGAATGCAAGAAATAGTCTGATAGCTTCCAGACGTGCAACAGGAGCAAAGGTCTCATCATAGTCAATTCCTGCTTCTTGTCTGTACCCTTGAGCAACCAATCTTGCCTTGTTTCTGATCACAATTCCATTTTCATCCATCTTATTGCGAAAGACCCATTTAGTACCAATAATTGTTTATTGATTGGCTTAGGTACTAGCTTCCACACTTGATGTCTTTCAAACTGCATCAGTTCTTCTTGCATGGCAATGATCCAATCAGCATCCTCAATAGCTTCATTTATCTTCTTTGGTTCAATCAGAGAGACAAAGTTGACATAGAGACACACATTGCTTGTTGCTTTGGTTCTTGTTTGAATACCAGCTTCTTGATCACCAACTATCTGATCAATAGGATGGCAGCGAGTCCACTTTGTGACTCTAGTGGGAATGTGAGGAGATAGAATGATCTGTTGATTTTGAGGTTCATTGTCAGTGACAGATTGATCTTGAGTTTCTTCAGAGGGATAGTCAAGATTTTGGTTTAAAGAAGACTGATCAGTGAAAGGAGAAGGAGGAGGTTGATCAGGAATAGAGGATAAAGGAGATGGATTTTGAATATCAGCAGAGATATTTTCATCAGTCAGAGGAAAGGAATTGCTGAGATTTTCAAAGTGGAAGGTTTCAATATCATCAGCTGAGCTTCTATCTGAACTGAAGCATTCTTCAAATGTAAGATTGACTGATTCCTTAGTGGTCTCTCTTCTGAGATTGTACACTCTGAAGGCTTTGGATACCAGAGAGTATCCAATGAAGATGCCTTCATCAGCTTTAGGATCAAATTTCTTTAGCTGATCTCTGGTGTTCAGAATATAACAAGTACTTCCAAAAATGTGGAAGAAGCTTATATCAGGTTTTCTTCCTCTGAGAACTTCATAAGCTGTCTTGTTGTGTCTTTTCACAATTATGCTTCTATTATGTGTAAAGCAGGCAGTGCTGACAGCTTCTGCCCAGAAATAGCCTTTAAGACCAGCATCAGCGAGCATTGACCTGGCAGCTTCAACAAGAGTTCTGTTTCTTCTTTCAGCAATACCATTTTGCTCAGGGGTTCTAGGGGCAGAGAAGTTTTGTGAAATGCCTTTTTCTTCACAAAAAGAATCCAGGACATTGTTTCTGAACTCAGTTCCATTATCACTTCTGAGCATCCTGATTCTTTTACCATTTAAGGTTTCCATCTTTTTGATGAAACTTATAATTTCATCAGCAGCATCACTCTTTGCTTTTAGAAAGAACACCCAAGTGTATCTGGAGTATTCATCTACAATCACTAGAGCATATCTCTTGCCACCAAGGCTAGTGGTGCTGACTGGACCAAAAAGATCCATGTGAAGAAGTTGAAACACTTCAGTGATGGAAGAAAAGTGTTTAGATTTGAAGGAAGACTTGTGTTGTTTTCCCTTTTCACACCCAGAACAGAGTTTGTCTTTAGAGAAGGTGAGAGAAGGTAACCCATATACCAAATCATTCTTAACAAGGTTATTAATGGATTTGAAGTTAAGATGAGAGAGTCTCTTGTGCCACTACCAATTCTTCTCAGCTACAGATCTTGAGTAGAGACAGATCCCTTTTTGAGACTTGGATTCATCCATGTTGATGGTATAAACATTTCGTTTACGTTTGGCAGAGAGAACATGTTTGCCTTCTTGATTGAAAATAGTGCCAGAGAATTCATCAAAAAGAACCTTGTTTTTCAGGGAACAGATCTGACTGACACTAAGAAGGTTGTGCTTCAGACCTTCAATATAAGAAACATTAGAGAAGGAAATGTTTCCGTTGGTCAGAGAACCATGTCCTCTGGTGAAACCCTTAGAGTTATCTCCAAAAGATACAGAAGGACCATCAGTTTCCTGATAGTTGCAGAGCAGTGACTTGGAGCCTGTCATGTGTTTAGAGCATCCACTGTCCAAGTACCAGGTACTCTTTCCTTCCTGCACATAAGATAGAGTTAATCCTTTTTGAGAACCCACCTTTTAGTGGGTTCAGATGCCTTCTTGATATCAGGTTTTGGTTCGCTGATATAAGTGTTAGTGTTAACAGACATGTGAATTTTGTTGTTTGATGTCTCTCCACTAACACTTAGAGAGGATTTGACATGATCAGCAGTACATCTATCAACTAGATGATCTTTCCTGCCACACTTGTAGCATTTTCTGTTTTTAATAAGAAAAGCTTTTGGCGGTTTGTGAGTAGGTACAGGACCCAAAATTCCTTTTTCTTTGTCAGAGATGACAAGTGTAGTAAGGAGGTTGAGCTGATCAGACATTCACTTCAATCGATTTTTCTGTTTTAAGTCAATTTTAAGTTTCCTAGGCTTGATAATTTTCTTGCTTAGCTCTTTTCTAAGGCATTCTTCCCTGATGGGTTCTTTGCCTTTGATTTTCAGACAATGTTCACTGATAGAGATAGAAGGAGTCTCTAGCTCAGTTTTCTCATCAACTGAGATACTTGATTCAGATATATCAGTGATAGGGACAAATATGTTGGGTTTTTGAGCATCTCTCCATGTAAAGCTGGTCATGGGAGATTATTCATCTTCTGAGCACTCATCAGCCCATCTAGACAAGGGCTCATCAGCTATATTAGCAGCAAGCTCATAGTCTCCACCAATGATGGCTTGGACTTGTCTAGGTATTTGGCTATTGACACACTGAGTGGCCAGCTTAGCAGATTTACACCATGACTCACACACTTTCTTTAAGTGTGCAGATTCTTGCTATGCATTTGCAGTTTCCTTCATCAGGATTGCATTAGCATAGCGCTGCTCTGCTAGATGTTGCTTAGCTTCTTTCAATTCAAAGTTTTCTAGTTCGTTGTTAGACAGATCAGCAGCGACTTTTGAAATTTTTTCGTTTAAATCTTTTTGAATTTTATGAGCATATTCAACATCACAGATCAGAGAGTCAAGGAGTATATTTTTCTCATCATCAGAGAGAGATTTGAACTTGTGTACCTTGGTAAGTTGTTCTTTGTCCCAAGTGGTAGCTGATGAAGGAGTTGTAGAAGAAGATGCTTCAGTTGCATTGTTTAGCTGAACCATGAGACATTCAAGTTCACCAATAGTTTCTTCTTCACTAGCTGATTGAGATGGAGATTCAGCTTTTTCAAGAAGAGAGACATGAGAGGTCTCTGGTGAGAAGTTCTCTAAAAGAAGTTCATTCTCCAGACTTGCATGATCATCAGATTCAGAGACATTTATTGAGTAGTCATCTGATTCATATTCACTCACTGAGTTGGCCATGAGGCATAGTCCAGCAAGATCCTCATGATCAGATGAGGAAGAATCATCAGATGATGAAGTTTCATTACAAACACCAAGTTTGTTAAGGTCTCTGTGTTCAGCTATAAGCCCATTATCACTTTTCTTGATATGTTCTTTAAGTTTCTTATACTTAGCTTTGTATTTTGATGCCTTTTGTGACTGCAGCGATTTGTTGATTTCAACCCGCTGAGCCTTGCAATCAGCAGCAAAATATCCAAGTTTTTGACAGTTAAAGCATATAGCATCAGTTTTGTCAAAACTTTGTTTCCCTTTGAATTTCTCGCTGTAGGGATTTTTTATGAATTTTGAGGAAGAAGCTCCTGACTTGATGGCAGAGTTTTTGTTATAATTTGTAAATTTCTTGAATTTACTTGCCATCATAGCCATCTCTTCAGCGAGAGATTCAAGATCACTTTCATCTTCATTTACAGAGATGTCAGCATCACCTCCACTTTCAGAGGGTTCATAAGCTGACTCTGCAGAGGATGCAGAAGGGATATCCTTGATGGATACAATTTTTGCCACTAAGGCAGAGTTAGAGGACTTGTAGGTCTCTGAAAGAGCAAGTTTTTGTAGTTTGTTTTGCTCTTTGCATAGAAAAGTGCCAAATAGTGATTTCATTGTCATCTTCTCTATATGACCAGTATCCCTTAGGATATCAATGGAGTTTTCATAACAGCTGGGCAGAGAGTCTAAAAATTTGTTCATTATGTCAATTGACTCTTTCTGAATACCAGCAGTCTTCATATCATTAAGTAGACAGTTAAACCTATTATAAGTTTGAGTTATGGACTCACTTTTATTGGCTTTAAATAGTTCATACTGTCTGTTCAGAAGGACACGTCTGAGTTTTGATATCTGATTAGGTCCTTCATATATGGTACACAAAGTTTCCCACATATCTTTACCACTAGTGCAGTTGATCACAGAGTGGTAGACAGAATTTGGTAAGGACATGACTATAAAAGATTGAAGCTTTGAGTCAATGTCTACCAATTTCTTATCCTCATCAGACCATTGACTTAGAGGTTTAATAATACTCCTAGGAGTAATATCCTCATCACTACCAGTAGAGGTATGATTTCTTTCAAGGATGGTGTGAGGAATGAAAGGACCTTCATTTAAGATTTTAATAATTAGAGAATCGTGGGCCCTTAAAAAGAGAAGCATACGGCCTTTCCACATTTGGAAATGGTCTGCATCAAATCTGGGTGGTTTTGCTTTTGAACCATTATCATTGTATGCATTTGTATCTTCAAAAGAAGAGTTAGTAGTCATTGCAGATCTAGATATTAGTTTATCTAACTTGCTCTGATACCAATTGTTGGTCTCAGTTTGTCAACTAAAACGTTTTAACTACTAACAACAAATGTAAATAGACAAACAAATTCAAGTTTAAAGTTTTCTTTTATTGATATGAATCAAATGAATACTTTACAGAGTTTACTTGCGGAAATAGACAAGACAGACAAGTCTAAGTAAACTAACTTGTGACAAATTTAGTCTCAACAGCTTATCAGCGAATAGCTCGCTGATAAGGCTTAGTGATCAACACTTAACAGATAAGTGAGGGCACTTGGTTCACTAGAGAGTAGGAACGTGCGTTATCACTAGTTGATCTCGAATACAAAATTCTGGACATTAAATATGGTTATTGAGCGTGGTATTTATACTCTCACACAATGAGATATAAGTACAACACGTGTCAACACCATATTAGTTGGGACAGTAAAGTAACTTTCAACATTTGAAAGTGACAGTACATCCTAGGATTAAAGTTTATACATTACTTTATTCCTAGGTTACAGAAGAAGGTACAAGGAATTAAATGCAAACGTACAATAAGTGATCGTACATATCTTAGAAAAGATATGCATGCTTTCTTGTATGCTGCATAAGTTGACCTCCTATTGTACGTTGGGTATTTGTCAGACCCAATGTACTTTCAGGTAAAGGCATGAACCGCTGGTCAGTAGAGCAGTGATGATTTCCACATCATTGAACTGCTCTCTGTCTCTGTCTTCAGTCTTTGACTTCAGCAGATGGGACTTGATGTTTTCAGCAACAACCTTAGTAACGTGAAGGTTAAATGATCATCAGCGAATGATGATGCTTTGAGAATGCTTCAAGTTACAAGAGAATCACCGCTAACATATGCAGTGATTAGAGAAGAATAAGAAATATATTCTAAGTGTTTTTGTTCGCTGATCAGGTTTGATCAGCGACAGTTTCTCTTTTCTACTCTAACTTGTTCACTGCTAACTGATGCAGTGAACTATAACACCTAAGTGAATTTGTCATCTATAAATTACATTTAGTGGGGTCTCTGACCCAACAATCTCCCCCTATTTATTTATGACAAATTATCTCTCTGATAGGTACTTGGTGTTTTTATCTTTTGTTTTGGTTGACCCTGATGTTCTGTTTTTGGGTTCTTTTCATTTTACTTTATATGGAAAGCAGTAAATATGAATCATCACATAGAGAACATTGATTTAGAGAACATTTGAGTTATTTGATTTGTTTTGCTATGTTTACTTTGATTATGAGCTAAACACTTGAACATTCACTTGGATGATGTGAACTTATGATTAGGGGTGTTGATATTTAGTTATTCCCGTTGTTTAATTCACATTTAATTGAAAACCCATTTGTAATCAAGTTCTAGTTATTGATTTATATTATTGATGAATTAATTGGTGTTTATAGTGAACCGCTTCTACACTTTAAGTGATTTATCTTAATTGTTTGACCATGAATAATTATTGAATGATTGTGAATGCAAGACTTTAAATAGTATACTTTGATTGAACTTGATTGTAATTGATTAAGCTTAACTAGAGACATCAATATTAAGTTTAGTACTTTTGCGAACGTAGATTACAAGATTAGATCGTGAATCAGTTAATTGAATTGAGATTTAGGTTGGTTAGAAACCCGGAGTGAAAGCGAAGGATAATTTATAACCAATTAGTCGGGAGGAGTGACAGTGAATCATATTCTTAAGTTAGTTAATAAACAACAATCGGTAAACACGATTTAACAAACACCCCGACATCATTAATGAACTAATCCAAGTGAATGCCTTTTTACCATTGATAAATTTATCAGATACTTCAGTATCCAACTGCCTTCTGTTTACTTTAATTTAATTAGTTATAATTGCAAAGCAACAATTCGGTTGCAAAAACCCCCCCGTTTACTTACTTGTCAGATTATTTACATTCACTTAATACTCTTGGTTATACAGTCCTTTTGGTTCGACTGGGACTTACCTTAGCTATACTATTACATTGACAGGGTTCACTGCCCGGTTGTGTGATAGTACGTGAACTTAAAAAAAAAAGTTTTAGTAATATATAATGGGCTTACTAAGCTTTTTATGGAATAAAGAACTTATTATTTACTCAAACTATATAAATTTATGTACTTATCGATATCGCATAATTTATACATATTTATTGGGGCGATATCGGATCGTAATTGTATATTATTTTAGCTAATTTATGAAAATTTGATACTTATTTAGTCTAGTTTAGTTTCAGGTAAATAATCGAGAAGAGATGAAGAAAATATCAAGAAAAGAATGGATTTTGCAGTTTCTGCGAGGCTCCACGGTTTTGGCCATAACTCCCTCATACGAACTCCGATTGAGGTGATTCAAGTGCCCAAATCTCTGGAACTTAAAGGGCTACAAATTTCAAAAAGGGAAGTGGTAGATCCCGCTGGGAACTCATCCTGTTCCAGTTTGCACTTCCAGCCAAGAAACAAACATCCAAACGGGGGGGGGGGGGGGGGGGGGGAAGGCCATAGTACCCGACGGGTACTTGCCTTTCCAACCGGGAAAAAGGGTCGGTTAACGCTTTTTGACCTTAATTAACCCCTAAACCCTAATGATCATTAACCAATGGATTAACTACAAATTAAGGACGAATTCGGGAGCTTTTGGAGAGCTTTTGGGGACACCCTAAGTGATCTATCCTCTTGTAATCATCCTAGAAGTTGTGTTTAATTTTCTTTCACTCAAATCTTATTTAATTGATGTTTGATTCATATTTTTAATCGCATGATGAATTATTCCTTGATTATTATTGTTTGTTTGTTTGAGCCTATGACAATAGGCTAAACTCTTTATGTTAATCTAGACTAATAACCGTAGATGTTGGACTTTTGATAATTAGAATTGTTTATTCGTATGATTTGATGTTTAATTGAGGAACGATTGTATTTAATTATTTAATCTATTCAATTGATGTGATATTTGTTTCAATGAGTGAAAACTCTTGCATTTAATATGAGATTTACATGATTATGAATCTTGTGCTTTTGATTGGACACAATAAATGAATTGAATTAGGTTAGTAGAATTATAGTATGAGTGGATCATATTTAGAGATATCTTATATGATTAGTAATCTCCAGGACACTATGATTATAAAGATTAAATCATCAAGTTAATAGATTTGTTTGATCATAATTGGAATTAATAACTTGTCAAGGACACTTGCATTTTAGAATTTCAATTAAACGATTGCATTGTGAAAACAAATAATTTAGATTAATAATTCTTATACGTTTAATACATTTCTAATTATTGTCCAACTCTAGTGGTGAAAATTCTAGATGAACATACTTTTATCCTTTGGTTAATCTATCAATTTAATTGCTTTCTTTAGTTTAAACACATTTTTGACTGCCTGTCGTCAAGAGGCATTATCCTTTTACCTTAACTATAGATTAGATAAATAACCTTGAAGTACATATAAATTGTTCTTGTGAGAGACTACGCGGTAGACTTATCACTTCTATACTACTATCCGATTAGGTACACTTGCCTAGTTGTGTAATAATTAGCTTTGACTTGTTTACTAATTTTTATAACTAGATTAATGCATATCACTTATGTAATAGTTAGCAAAGGTTCAAGCAACCTAAGATGCTTGAACCCTTAGACTCTATATAACTGATAGTTTAAACCTGCCAAGTTAATAACGAGTCACACACTTAGAAGAATGAAAGATGAACTTAGGTGTTAAGTACAGTCAGATATTTTGTTGGGTCACTACTCTATCCATGCACCTCAGGTAATCCACATATTCCAAGAAGGTTCACTTGTTCAGTAATATGGCAGTGTTGGGAGTTGAGCAAACCCGTTCTGATCATAATCACGATAACTTAGTTCCTAGTAACATATCAATTTAGAAAGTACACTAAACTGATAGAGTTCTATTGTTTACGCCAAGGTCTATCTTTCCATTAGTCTAAGAGTGCCTTCACAATAAACATCATCCCTACACTATACTAAATCATGGCAAACCACGTCTTCCTTATCCTCAGTTGTTCCTCATACGCTAACTAGCTTAATTTTATTTTATTGCTTTAATAGTTTCACAGATAAACCCAAAATCTTATCCAAATATCCAAACCCTATCTTGAATAAAAAATTATCCAAATGAGATCTGCTTCAAATTTGGTCGTCATAAAACAACACCTTAGTTATACTTATCACTTACTCGCCTTAATTAGTGCTTTTACCTAGTAAGTAATTTAGGATACCCCACATTATAAATATAAAACACCACACTGACTGCGCACTATTCGATTACCGTCTGGCACCCACAACCGACAACACCCTCGCCGAGACGAACCGACTGTTTAGTGTGCATCAAGCCCCTTAGCTTATCATGAGAAATTGACACTTTAATTTTCCAATCGATATATAAGTATAGCTAGTGGCGAAGATATACAATAACCCCATAATGACATTTTGAAAGTTGTTGATGTATTGAACATTCAAAATTTGGTACATTTTGATGATGATGATGATGATTATGCTGATTTCAAATATTCAACATTGTATATATTTGGATGTGCTTTCATACAAGTTTCATAAACATTTAACATACATATGATATTAAGAGAAGCATTTATACAAGTTTCATAACTTTTTAACATGCATATAATTTCAAGAGAAAAACATTCATACAAATTTAGTAACCTTTTAACACACATATAATTTAAAGAGAAACCGTAATACAAGTTTCATAAAACTTCATGTAAATTCATAATCAAACTGTTGAGGCATGATCCTTTCTATAATGATTTTATGATGACAATAACTTGTATTTAACACTAAGGCTATGACTCACTCATCCAGCATATGGATTATTCTTTTTGGTGCAAAGTCATCTCTATGCTAGTTGCAAAGAATTTGTTGTGCTAGGTGACTAATTCACCTAGCACACAGAAAACTGCTAGTTCAACAAGCACACAGAAGACTGTATGCACAACCAGCACACAGAAGACTGTATGCACAACCAGCACAGAGAAGATACACTACTGAGATTATCACATATTATTCTTGATGATGTTCAATCTTGTATTGAAGATACTCTAACAAGTGAAGATAGAGTAATGATTGAAGACTGAAGACCCAACATTGGAATTAAAGTCTATCTCACCCAGCACATAGATTGAAAATTACTTTACTTGTTGCAGATTCAAGTAAACGTATAACCAACACTTTGAGACATATGTGTATGATCAAATGACATCTTCACATGTTATAAAAATTGTACACCTACCATTTTGGTTGTTTATGCACAAAATGTCTCCTTATCAATGGCAGCCAACGAAACATGATATGCAGTGTACTATTTAACAGACAGTAGACCTGGTCGTGCATGACATTTTAGAACACATGATTGAGCATTTTTTGACTTGTCCAATGAAGATGAAGACATTTGGAAGATTCTGAAAGATTGATCAAGTTACCAATTATACACAAGCTCTACTATAAATACCAGACTTCAGTCATGAAGTCAAGGGTGTGAATCCTAAGTGAAATTCATGATGAATTAAAAAAGCATTTGTGTTAACAGAAATAACATTACTTGTAACCAGTTTTGAATTTTTCTTAGCTAATAAGAGTGTTGATATCTATACTCAATTAAATTAGACTTTCCGCATCTAACTTGTAATTCTTTATTTATTCAAATAAAAAAATTAAATTAAAAATCACTATCTGTTCTTACTATTGTTTATCAAGTAAACATATAACAAAATTCACTACAAGTTAAATCTAGAAAGAGTTGTATTCACCCTCCCCCCCTCCCTCTACAACATATGTTTACTTGAGATCAACATGAGCAAAACAATAATTTTAACACAACAATTTATACATCCACCTATTTTAAGAAACAAGATTTCTAGGGCTACAACCTGATGAATTATGTAAATCATAACCTTTAAAAGTGGCATGTATTATACCAAATCATAAGTAAGAGAGAGAAAAACATGAATAATATATTTAATCCATGAATTAGGCCATATTATTTTGTGTATATTGTTTGTATAGGTTTTGTGGATGTAGCATTCCTTATTATTAAAACTATCACTAATTATGAAATATAGTCATCGTAAAACATAGAAAGACAATATTTCATCATATCAAATACTTTACAACTAAATAAGATAATTGTTGAGGTATGATCCTTTTATGTTAATTTTATGATGAAAATAACTTGTATTTAACACTAAAGTTATGGTCTACTTATCAAAAATAGGGATTATGTAATTCGGTGCAAGGTATGTCTCTATGCTGGTTGCAAAGGAAATTATGTGCTAGTTCACCCAGCACACAGAAGACTACATGCAGAGCCAACACATAAAAAAAATATTATTTCAAAAATTACATTTCATTCTTTATGAAGTTCAATTTTGTAGTGATGATGTTCTACCAAGTCAAGATAGAGCTATGATTGAAGATTGAAGTCCCGGCAGTGGAATTGAAGTCTACTTTGAATCAACACAGAGATTGAAAAGCATTCTACTTATTGCAGATTTAAGTGAGTGGGTTAATAACACTTTGGGACATCTGGGTATGTTCAAATGGCATCTTCAGATGTTATACACACCTGCAAACCATAGCCATTTGTGCACAGAATATTATCTCCAATGAAGATGCTAACATCTGGATGATTTTGATTGGTTGAACAAGTTACAAATGATATACAAGCTCAACTATAAATCCTGGCCTTCAACCATGAAGCCAAATGTGTGAATCCTAAGTAAATTTATATTGAATTAAGAGAGTAATTGTGCTGACAGAAATAACATTACTTGTAACTAACTTTGAGTTTGTTCTCAGCTGATAAAAGTGTTCAAATATGTACTCAATTAAGTTAGATATTCCGCATTTAACTTGTAATTCTTTAATTTACTCAAATAAAATATTTAAATTGTAAATTACTTTTTTTCTCATTACAACCTGTTAGTTTATTATAATTTACTCTAAGTTAATAGAATATAAAGAGTCGTATACTCCCCCCCCTTTACATGGTAGGGAGACCTAACCATACACCAATTATCAAAAAGCCAAAGTCAGGATCTCAAGTACAACTTCTAGTACACAGGGGAGATCAGAGAAAAGCGATAACTCTGGATCAAATCTCCAAGCTACACACAGAATAGTGGAATAAGATAAGACTAGTTGTCAGCCACTCCATCAGGCTGCAAAGGAGGAAGTGTTAAGAGAGATTGATTGGTTGTTCAAAAAGATGGTGATGTTGAGATTGTTGAGAGAAGATGAGATTGCTCTCACTGAGAGGGAGAAGGAGAGGCCAATCAACCCCAGGTACACCACCAACAATGTGTGAAACTTGTACAGAGTTCCAAACACCAGGAAGCTTAACTTAAGTCTTCTTACTAGTGTTTCCAAGCAAGATGGATTGGAGGTCACTTTACTGGAAACTGGGGTTGTATAAACAGATGAAACTAGTCGCTTTAAGTTCCATTGAGAATGAGAGCTTGATAAGATGGATCACGATCAGCTGATGGTTATGTCTCAAAAGGTAGCATGTCTCCTAGATGACTCTAAGATGAAAAGGGTAGTGAAGGATGAGGCACTAGCCAGGCATATGAGGTATCTGTCATCAGAAGAGAAGTGTAAGATATTGAGAGAGCTTGAGCAGATAAAGAAAAAGGAGATGGGCTGATTGATTAGATTACCTGTAGTAGAATATGTAACTTGTATTTATTCTGTTATAAATGCAAAGTCACTTTTGAAAAGAGTATGAGCAAAAGTTGAAAAAGAATCCAAGAAGTAATATCATAATGGATCAAGTAATTATTTAGTATACTTGTGTTTAATACTGAACCCTAAGTGTAAAATCCCTGTAAATTTTTCTTATCTAATAAGTTTGTCTAAGTATTTTTTTTGTCATCATCATTTTGGGGGGGATTGTTGGGTCACTGCTTGCTGACCAACTTAGTCACTCGAGTACATCATTAAAAATGATGAAGTCAAAGCTCCTAAATTATAAGTTGGATCATTGATCGTTGGTCAATCTAGTAAATGTTATTCAAGATATTGATTAACTCTCATTACATAAGAAGAAGATCATTGCTAAGTAAATAATCTCAACTATGTGTATTCGGCTCCCTGGTATGTAGAAGAGATTTATTTACTTATGCAATCAATAAACACAACAGTCGCTGCTGAAGAATAAAAGGTAATCACTGGAAGATAACAAGTCAAGTCACTCTACAATAGCATGTTAGCTTGCAGTGGAAGCTTATTACTCCTCCAGCAACTTCAGTTAAAAAAAATAAAGCATAGTTCAAGTTACAACTCGCTAGTGTGAGGTCCCTAATCAGTATTGTGTCAACAACCTTTAAAGATAAAGTGATAGAATGCGTGACACCAAGCTTGAAGTGATTGGTGGAAAATCAATACACGTAAAAAGCATGATCAGAAGGGGGTCATAGAATATTCCTTCTTAACAGTTTGCCAGTTAAGTCAATCACACAGCGACACGTGTCATTATATTTTCCTAGAATTTAAAATATATTTACGGGAAATATCTTGTTGATCAATAGAGTGACATATTGTACTTAGACGTTTACCGATTTGCATCTATCACTTGTTTGTCAGTGATAAAGTTTGTTCTAAATGCAATTTCGAGTCAGTGACTAATAGTTTCAGCTTAGGCTAGATTATACTATTCTCACAGTGAGTGCTACAGTAACTTGTAATTTTATATTAAATTAATCTAGATTATTTCGCATTTGATAATTTGGTGTAATTTGTGATAAATAAATTATCCGTTCAAGTTATTGATTCTTCTAGTCTTTGTTATTAGTTTTCATACTTACAATTCATACTCTTTTAATTGTATAAATGTTTTAAACTTACTAATATTCTGTTAAAATTTTTTAAATACACAATTAAAGATTAAATTGCATTCATCACTCTACAATTCAAGTTATATATTGTAACTCTATATCAATTAAGTAACTTATTTCTCTCATATGTAAGTATATTCACAACTGTTTATTTTAGTAGAAAATATAGAAACAAACTAAGCAATTAATTATTATGAAATTGTAACTTTGAGTTTTTTTTTTCTATTCTCACACATACGCCTGTCTTAAATATATACATTTTTTTTATTTTAGGACTTAAATCACTAACATAATAATTGTAAAGTTATTTCGATACTGTCGAGCCAATAATCCTTTGTTTACAAATGATTACGATAATGTATTAGCATCTAAAGACATCCTTAAAACCATCACCTTAAATACTCAACAACTAAATTTCAAGGTACCATGAGAAGAGAATAACTCACACTATCACATAAACACATCCTAATATACTTTTTCAACAAGTAAAATCATTAATATTAATATGTAACACAATTACAAACATAATAACCAAAAACACAAACTGTCGATCACTTGAAGTACACCCACGCGTATAAAACAACCAACAAGTGATTCATCCACTTGGTATAAAATAGAATAACCTAAATCTAAACTAATAATTATATCCTAAGTAAAAAAATACTGAGTTCAGGCCCGCCACTTCCATCGGGGTTCATCATATAAAACGCTTCCGAGTCACGACTCCCCATAACTCGTTCAAATTTGGCTCTCATATACAACAACTCTCCTTCACTCTTACTTTTCCCGCCATCTTCAACAACCGGTATAACTCCCGCACCTGCCGAAACACTTTGCACCGTGCTCAGCACGTGCCAATCAGACTCCGTACACCCACGCTTCTGCGCGTACCCACACTTCCTCCCGTTACAATACATACTCCACGTCGGCTCATTAAACAGTTTGACGCTCCCATTTCCCCCACGCGCCACACCCCGCGAGTGACTCTTTTCACACTCTAACGCAATCCTAACTAACCCTGAAGACATTTCTTTCACAAGTGTTGCTGTTGATACCGCCAGCTCAACTATTAAAACCGGCTCGGATCTCGGGTCGTATTGGACCGCAAAGCTGACGTGGCCTCTCCGGTTTCCAAATAATGTCCCAATTACTTTTCGACCTGGTGACGGTTTTAACGACAACTGATTGGGTGAATTAAGCCACCAGCATGATGGAAGGAACGTAGGTACCGAAATTAGGTTGATAATTGATCGCATAATTGATGCGATGCTGAATAAGCCGTGGCCGCAGCCTACGAAAGATCGGTTAGCTACAAGTTGTTTGTCGTCGGAAATTGGTTCGATGGTAAATGAGGTTGAAGGGATGTAATTTGATGGGATTATTGAGGTGGTGCTTTTGCAACTGCTGCTTCGAGGAAGAGAGAGAAGACGACGAGGCATATTTGACATCGAACGAAAATAAAATAGTCGAGGCTGAAAGTGAAAATTTGTAAGGTAACGATGGTTTTGGGTGGAAGTGATGAATTTAAAGGGAATGGAAGTCATGCGTGAGTAGTTTTATAATGATTTATGAAAAAGAGATGTCATATTTTTTATGATATATGGACGTCAAAGTTTGAATGATATTAAAACATGATGTATAAATGAAATAATATTTTATGGTGTGTAGCTAGATATATTACTTGTGCGACTTATGATTGTGGTTACACGTGCAGCTAATGGTTATGATTGATGATTTGGGATCGACATAATGTTGGTAATTAAGTAATTGTGAGTTTCATGCTTTTGGGTAGTGCCACTTGTTATGATACTGATTCAATTGCTTTATATATTATGTGCTTTGTAATTATTGCTTGCGATATATGATCGTATAGTATGATTAAAACATGCGTATACAATATAATATATATGATCACATTTTCTTCGGGTGTGATGGAGCTTCTAACATATGTCAGCTTATTCGTGTTTGGATTAATGTTTCTATGCCTTCATTTGTTTCCTGTTATAAAGATTGTGTTTACGTAATATCTGGGGCAGCTTTATAGATCGTGTGGTGGTATCGGAATAGTATCACTTTGAATTCTCACCCTATGAGGAAAAGTGATTATTTGATCGTATTCGTATGTTTTCTTTTTCTTGGATTAAATGCAGCGGTTGTAAAGTTCATTATTAGAACTTTTGGTTAATCAATCATTTGTAATTCCTCTTCTAGTTTCTTGCTAGAGAGCTTTTTTAATGATCTTCATCATTAAAAAAAAAATATATTATATATATATATATGTTAAAATTTTAAACTAATTGTATCATATCATTAGATAATAAGGCACCTTATTAGGAAAAGCAAAGTAACCTAAACAAGAAATATTGACCATCCGGTGATCGAATTACTATGTTAGCTCATTTCAATAAGTATAACTTAATTATGGGTGAGGACTCAGGACATCATCAAATTTATAATAAACATGCAAAACCGACAACCAATTGCATGACTAACATAACTTCCTTATTATTTTATACAGTTTAGTCCTTTTAAGATAGAATATGTTTGAACTATATGTTGAATACCTTCTTTCATACATCACAATCATGATCATAATCATAATCATAATCATAATCATATGATAAATCTTACTAATCTATAAAAATATGCTTTCTTTGAGACGTGCAAAAACGATATACATTCTATTCTATACATTTAATGAAATAAAACATTATATGTTCAAGTTTAAGAGTTTGGGGCAGATCGATGATGCAAATAAAAGACATTATTGCATTAGTAAATTGAAGACGGTTCCAAACTTATATGTGATATTAAACCACCAATCAATTTTTGGTCGCCTAACAATGTCCAAGTGGAATTTATTATGACCACTACCTAAAAAATTAAATAGTCTTGTTTTGCCTATGTCACTTGGTCTCTGCTACATTTTAATTTGTTATCCCTAATCGAATAGTTTAACACAAATTGAAAACAAACCAATAAAAAACGAACTTACATGGAACGTTGTCTAACAAATTTTATATTATATGGTTATATGATGTTTACGTTTAAATTAAAAATTACTCCCTATTATATTTGAGCGTTGAGAAAATGTTTACTTCATTTAGAATGTCAAATATACCTCATGGCGTAAAAGTTGGCTTTTGCTGGTTGCTTGATATATGCAAAGGCCATGATAATCAAGGGTGTCTTTTGTACTACTTATTTATATATATAATATATTGGATTGGATTAAATTAAATGTATTTAACTGCTATTGATTAGAACACCAGATACTTAAAGGGGTATATTTTGGCCTTTGGTTCTTAAATGATTGTTTTCTTTGTTATCTAAGTCGTTGGATTTTTAGGGACTGAAAAGGACTATTATCCTAAAGCATGACTATTAGTTTGAAATTTATTAAAGATACAAGTTTGGCCTATTATTCTTTCATCGGGATCGGTTTAATTAGTAAAAAGTTAAAACACTACTGAAAGTAGGCTAAAATGGATCATTTAATCATAAACTTCATATAAATGAACACTTGTAGCACCATCTGAATAAAACATTAGAGTGAAGGGAGTAGGAGGAGGTGACACAAAGTGATTAAGAACTATTTTAATGTAGCCACTCCCCCTTCAATTTGGTTACAATTTGGTGGCTTTCAAAAAGGTAACAATCACTTTGAGTGATAGTCACTTTTATTATTATTTTATTTATGTTGTGTGTGTATACTTTATTTATAAAAGTAAAATGTGTTTAAATGTGAGTCCAATTTTAGTGTAAAAATAATATGATGAATACATATAAAAATGAGTTTTAGTGTGATTTTAATATAAAAATGATGTGGTAATGAGATAACAACCTTTTTAAGTGATTATAAAATGATCACTCCCTTTACTCTTAGTCGAATTAAGTGATCACGGTTGCTTTGACCATTGATAGGAGAGGGAAATATAATACGGTAGGAAAGGGTGTGATACACACGTAACTTTTTTAGAAACGGTAAACTTTGTATATTAAAAAAAAGATTAGCAACATGTTGGGATTACGACTAAAACAATCATATTAAATTATAATGATTCAAAAGCTAAGTTCCAACTTAAATTACTACGCAACTTGACTCTACATCGGACAAAAACTACCATGCAACTTGACCCCAATCCTACATCGTACGAAAACAACCATACAACTTGATTTCAAACTCTACTTCGTACCAAAATGACCATACAAACTTGACCCAAACCCTACATCATATCAAAACAACCATGCAGCTTGATTCCATACCCTTCATCGTACCAAAATGACCGTATAAAATTGACCCCAACCAAAACCGACCATATAACTTGACCCCAACCAAGATTTGAAACCACCAAACTAGAACAACCAATCAAAGACACCTTAAACCTCATGCGATCACTAACATGAGACCACCTACAACTACCAACCTGAAATCGCCGTCCAAAACAGCCTGAAACCACCTGATGAGACTGCTTACGGGAACCACCAGCATCCACCACCAGAAACAACCGAAAACCACCATCTGAAACTACCACTTGAAAATTCACGAAAGCCACACTACGATAGGGGATCACCTGAAAACCATCCGAAAACACCACTTGGAGTCACCTAAACCCACACCCTGACGCCACCCAATAGCACCAAACACCATCTGAAACCACCACCCAAAACCACCTGAAACGACCACCCAAAACCATCCAAAACGACCACCAAATACACCAAAAAACTACCTAAAACGACCATCCAAAACCACCAGATAATCACCACCCAATACACCAAAAAACTACCTAAAACCACCACCCAAACGACTAACATGAACCACCAAAAACAATTATCTGAATACAACAACCACCCCAAACACCATGATCTGAGAGACCAATGGAACCAAGATCCGAAATCTTGAAACTGAAAAAATGAACCTTAAAACTTGCCTGGAAAACTACCATATGCTTGGGTTTGAAGGAAAGCTATGAGACATGGGCGGAACCAACCGAAAACCACGACTTAATTCACCTTAAACCGCTGACACGAAACTACCTGAACCACCTATAACCATCGCTGAATGGTCTGAAACGACGACCTGTACCCACTTGAAAACCACCAATTTGAACCGACGACAGAAAAAAACTATGTACAGAGGAGAATGCGGGAGAGAGAGAGTCCCTCCGGACTGCAGAAAAAGGCCGACGGTTGGAGAAGGAAAAGAAAATAGGTGGCGGTCACGTTTTAGGGTTTAGGGCTTTTTGAGAACGAGAAATTTATATTGTATTTTACAACTTAACTAGATTATAATCCGCGGATAAACGGAGTGCTACATAACTTTTATTTAATATTAGTAGTCTATACGGTTTATGTGTCAATTATAAAGAACTAATTGTTTGATGTTACGGTTAAAAAAATATTAGTATTCTACAGGCTTACATATAAATTAACTTTGTGAGTAATAACATGTTCATTATTGGTGTACGATTGATTAGAAGTTGTTAGTAATCGTATCAATTAAAACTCAAATATGATAAACTCAAATAGTACTGAAAAATGTTTAATGGACCATGCATGAACACTTGCATACCATGGAACCAACACATAACATAACTTAAGAAATTTTTCAGTATTTTGAAACATAAAATCAAGTATGCTATTACATACAAAACTCCTCTTCAGATATTATATAAAGTGCTCGTCGTTGACATTGCCAAACCCCACTTTTTAAAGGATTGTTTGTCCATCACTCCATCATATTAAATAATGATTACCCATATAGAAACATAAGATTATTTCTTTTTCAAACTGAAGGCAATCTCATCAAAGAAATTATTTTTAACATAAGCTTAAATGTGTGGGTGATTTATTACCAATATGATTTAAGTGTAATGGGATTAAATTTATTGACCAAATTTGATCTAAATGAATATTAAACAAGTTTGGTGGTGCGGGGTGCACGCTTGTTTGAATTCGTTTAGGTCCAACTGGGGTCCGGGGGCAGCGCCTCCGGTAGCGGGGTCCAAGGGGCGGCAGCCCCTGGTGGGGTCCAAGGGGCAATTTGGTCTGTTTTGTTCATCTCATTTGGTGCAGAAAATCATAACTTTCACATACGAATTCTCTGAAATATACTAAACTTTATCCGATTGAATTTTCGTGAGTACCAACGAAATATTTCAATCTGAAAGTGAATCACGACTTTCAGTATCATCCGAGTGAACAATAATCCCGTTTTCTAACAAAATGGACGTGTTAAAGGATTTAATCTTATGTTTCCTGATTAAATAAATAGAATTTATACTTCTTTAGGATCAGCTACCATTGACACTATAGCAGTATTGATGGCATCTTGTTATCCAAACTTGAAGCTGTAGCAGCCATTAACACAATAGTGCTTTGTCAACATCACTTGCAAAAACCTACAAGAATGTCAAATTGTTGGCATTGCAATTGGGATTCCACCATTAAGTATAACAAGAAGTTTAACAATACCTTCATGATATCCCTCTCTGACTTAAGCTTGCTGCCCCATAAACCCAAAACAGGTTTTGTGAGATCTGTCAGTGAGCAAATTAGAAACAACTACCAGTATTTGTTGATAAATGTATACATCCGTGATAGTTGTGTCTTTGAGTAGTTGCTATTCTAAAAGCAAAAAGAAACAGCTACCTATAAAAACGATTTCTTCCCGATCATGACTCAACCTCTCTTTTTCAATGTAGCACTTGCAGACCTATTATCGATAACAGGAAATCATCACTACTACACACAGAAAGATAGAGTCCGGTCAATTAGGCTTTAGAGTCCGGTTATTTAGCCGGACCTCTATAAGGGAGGTATCTATTCTAGAGTCCGGTCATTTGACCGGACTCTATTCTATAAGAAAAGGTACGGAGGTGCAATTTTTTCCGGACTCTATTTAAGTGCAAAGGGACCATATTTTCCATTTTCAACCGGACTCTATTTATTTATTAGCATTTTTAGACACCATTCTTTTATATTTGACCGGACTCTTTGAGGATTCTATTTAATGGAAACCGGACTCTATTGATTTACGGCATTCTTAGACACCACTATTTTATATTTGACCGGACTCTTTGAGATTAATATGACCGGAATCTTTTATATATATATATATATATATTTTTATTATATATGGAACCTGTAAAATTAATTTAACCCTGCATATATTCTCCAAATCATTTGTACCACATTCAATATTTTTGATAAAACATAAAATTTCTATTATATAATCAAAATACAACCAACAAACCTCAAATTTGCTCCTTACATATAAAATAGTATCAACCAAACATTTGAAATAATTCAACATATAATTACATAGTTCTCTACAAGAGTATATAGATACATATAAGTACCTTGAAATCCTAATTACCTTGACACCAGTCACATCCTCTCAACACTAAGTTTCATGACCTTTTAATACCTATTTACCTCAGTACATCATTCTCTCTTACCTACCAAATTAAAAAGATGCAGTCAAAAATCAATACACATACCAAAGTTTTTATGAAGTAATATACAACAATTTTTTACCTAATTACCTAAATGTTGTTTATGAATTTTTCAATCCACACCCCAGCAATAAGGTCCAAATCACTTGTAGGAATGCAATCTATTTTCATCCAAGGAATCTATGTGAAAACCAATAAACAACAATGTTTATTCAAATAATTTAAGGATTAACTTATTGTAATAGTCAAAATACAAAAGTAATTAAAAAGATACTTACTGTCTTTGGGAAATCAACTTGCTGAAAGGAGATAAAATCATGCATCTACCTCATCACATAAAATCCACACTCCCAAGAGCCTTTTTGTTGATTGCACTAAATTTAAGTAACATGTAGATAGAAACATTAATACCCAAATCCAACAGTGATACCTAAATGTTGTTCACGGAAAAAAGGACTCAATCACAACTATTATGGACAAAGATTTGTCCTGAACGACTATTAGGTTCTTGTGGTTGATATAATTGAAGCTAGTACATACCCTTAAACTTGAAATGGTCACATGTTATGTGCTCTACGTCATCAATTTACAATCTAGTAGCTTTTCATGTTATTTTAACAAAAACATAAGACACATACAACGTAACAAAGTTGTACACATACTAATACTATACTCCAACATAAAACCTAGTAACACAAATCTTTACGTACATAGATAAATAGAAAGAGTTAGATAATTTACCATTGGAAGATGCCAACGAATATCTCCGAGAGTCCTAACAACAAAATGAATAATGTTATGTTGTTGTGTTAACATTTAAAAAAAAAAATCAAATATGAATTCATATGTCTTTTAATAAAATTACTTACGATTGCACAACTTTTATGAAGGCGTAGTCACTTTCTTTCTTTTCACCCCTTAGGGAATCTAAAATGAAGCCCGTGTTGTCATGAGGGCAGAGTATAATCAACGTCTAGTGTTTTCTACAAAATTTAAAAAACTTCGCTTATACACAATGAACATACGAGTTATATAACTAATAAGATAGTACTATATAGTAAGTACCCTTGAATGTAAGGTGCAAGAAAAAACGTTTTATCCGAATTTCGCATAATTGCATCAAGAATGTAATTGTTGACCCTATTTGAATCTACAAGACACTCGTTTGCTTGAATATCATACGGGTTAAAGAAAGCGCATTTATTTTTGTTCGAATTCTGTAGAGTATTATATAGCTCTCTACAAAAGATTAAAATATACATTACCACTAAGGATAACATGAATGCTAACTTATAATGTACTTACATTGCGAAAAACGTCATAACCGCTAGATCAAGCTCATCATTCCTCAATAGACACATGACATCCTCTGCTTTAATTGGGAGCGGGTATGCCTGCGTTTCTGGTTTTTGCCCAAATGCTTTGCCGATAAGAGAAATCACTACCGACTGTGTAGGATCCTCTCGGTTCATCCAACGTTGGTAGAAAACACGCATAAACAAGGGTTCCTTCTTAATAATATTACTGTAGCTTTTCAGTTTTTGTAAAACCTGCACATATATTAATAATAGGTATTTAATTAAGATATCATTATATTTTGAACATTAAAATTAATTAACGAATAGTGTTTAACTCACTAGAAGTCGGTGCACGCGGTCGCATCGATGAAGCTCGTTCTGGTCTAGCGTTGGAAGTTCCTTTAGAAGTTGATTATTTTCCAATTGAACCCTGGTAAAAAGTTCTATTAATTATCTGTATATAAATCTTGTTTTAATATTACACAAAGTGTAAGATTCTACAAACGTACATTCCCAAGCAAAATAAACCCCCTTCGCCATTGAATAAAAGTATGCTTCACTTGACCAAGTTTCATGACATCATTAGACATCGGCACTGGAAGTTCAAAGGATTCATACTCTTTCATGATACCATCTATTTGCACCTTCATATAGTCTTGTAGTATTGGCCTTCCATGTACCACCTGCCCAGGTTCATATGGATATACCATCGCATAAGCAACAACGACTTGCATTGGACCGTAAGGTTTCAACAAACAGCATGGGGTAGGCCTCTACAAAACATATGCAAATCGTAACATTTTAATGTGTATATGTACTTATATAAGTATGAATATGAGAATATAATTAAAAACATATTTACCACTATCGCATCCAAAGGATCTGATTTTGTCGATGTCGGTGTCGTCGATGTCAGTGTTGTTGTCGGTGTCAGCGTCGGTTCTACTGTTCGGGTAGGAGTTGGGGTCGGTGCTGGTGCCAGTGTCGGTGGCGGTGTTGGTGTTGTTGCTGATGTTGGGGTCGGGGTCGGGGTTGGTGTCATTTTCGGTGTCGGTGTAGATTGCGATGTCGCATCTTCCTTTGAACTCAGGACTGTAACCTTCTCTTGCAAGATTTTCAAACCACTCTTCAACACTTCAATTTCCTTTTCCATTTCTTTCACACTCCTTCATTTCCTCTTCTTTTTCAACATTGCCTTCTCCCTCATTGATTCACGCATAGCCTTTTTCACATACAAATAATTAAAAAATTAGAAAGATTGAAACAATATAAAATATAATAATTAATAATTTAGTTTAAAGTTAAAGAAGTTGACCCTTCTTTCTTCTGTATCTTCTTTCGCAATAAAATATTCCCATACGTCTTCTTCAATAAATGTGTACGTATCACAAGAACTCAATCCTTTATCCATATATTTATTGCGGAGTTTTATTTTAAATTTCTTCCAAGCATCATTGCATTGCATTAACACTTGTTGTTTACAATCATCCCTTTCAATGTTCCAAAAAGTCTGAAGAATATAAAATGTTAAGCCATAGAACGATTAGAATAAGTAAGATAACTATATGTCTTATATCTTATATATACCTTGATTTCCAACCAAAGCTGATCTTTATCAACTTCTGGTACGTCTTTCCATGTATCGTGCTTGATAGAAGTGAGTAACTGAGAAAGATTAATCAACTTTTTGATAGTGGATCGAGTGATTATTATATTAAGAAACATGAATCAATTTGGAGATGGTTTATAAAAAATAAATAACATACACATTTAAAAGTCTAATAGCATTCTACTGGATTGCAACAATAAGTTTTATGTAGTCGTACACTTAATAGCAAAAATTAACGCATAATTAAGATAGCTTACCATTGTGGTTGTGGTTTGAAGATGTTGTAAGCGATGAAAGCACCTACAAGGTTGAACACGTGGTCAATAATTAACACGTTAATATCATTATCAATCGCAACATATAAGCTCATTATTAGTTGTACAGGTACTAGCTTATATGTGATGTATGTACTATGTTAGAATTAAACTAAGAAATATCAAAGAAAATGATCGACTACACAGTAGAAGGATGAATATTGGCAAGAGAATTAAGTTGGACAGAAAAGAAAGTGACCGGCCAGTACTCAATATTCATGGTTATGCCTTACTCTCTTTATTTGTGAACAATTCTGGAGTGGAGAGGGTATTTTGTCCATAATATATTATCCCATGGCATATCAATATTTATTATGAAGTACTGGTAATTTAAAAAATTCACAGGGCCTTCAGTTACTAAAAATTCTCGGCTATGCTTGCAAAATACCATGGTTAAATCATTTTAAAGACTTGAATATACATATATGTACCTCTGTGCATTTGTTATCTATGTTTGCAAGTAAACACACCATTCTTTATTTCTTTGCATTATCACTACTTTGTTATTGGTATTACATTTTTTAGGGTTGTTCTATGCTAGTGCTTCATTCTTGTATAAATTTATTTCTTTTCTTTTCGTATATATGTTATTGGTTCTGTATGCAACTGCGACCCTAATAACCCATTTTTTAAATGCTATATTGTTTTATACTATATAGAGTTACATGTTATTATTTGGTATTGTGTTGTAGGGCCGTGTGCCTGTGTATAAATTTGATGTGACTTTCTTGTTTAGTTAATATTTGTTTGGCATGTACTGCATGACTATACTCTTCCATATTTTCCGAGTTCGTGTGTGTTTTTGGTGTTAATAAGAAATCCTATATAAAGCATTAAAGGTTCTATTGAAGAAACGGAACCATCTTCTTAGCAACTATTATTATCCGTTTGGGGCCTATATATATATTATGTTTTTACCTAATTGATAACTACTTATAAGTGTGAAAAGCATAGGCTCTAAATGAACTATATGATACATTATTTTATGACATTTATGTAAAGTTTAAACATGATTTCAAGTAGTCAAGGATAAAAGAAAGTAAAAGATTGATAATATGTCTTTTAGGAACAAGCAGTCAAGGATAAAAAGATTAAGGCTTGTTCCACATGACTGCCACAAAATTAGATCAACATCAAAATTCTTTCATTTAAAAACAAAAAGGGGAGTGCTCAATCCTAAGTAGTGGAAAGGTGAGTACATAAAAGCAAATACTAATTTTGAAGCCCTCTAACGAGTATTTTCAATTCAGTGATTCATTTAAGTCAACCTATAAATAGAATTAGTAATTAATGATTCATTTTTAGAGTGCCAATTTTGGACACCTAGTAGTCATTGTTAGGACATCATACGATAAAAACACTAAACTTCGACATCGACAAAAACTTAATCCAACTATAATAATGCCATTAATCTTCCTACTTTATCATAGTTACATATGGCAAATTGAAGCCCCAAAAATTACAATATCATAACATGTTTCATCTTGAATGTCAAGTCACGAAATTTACCTGTAGAATGAGGTGAAAAGGAATTGTAGAGGAGGAGCAAGCCCTAGAACTAATGGGGAGTTATTTTTTAACTTCATCTGGAACTTCAAGAAATTTTCCCAGGCCCGCCAAAAATTTCGTTGATAGAATTCGGTGTTTATGAATAAATTGGACTCTAATTTTATTAAACCCACCAAAAATTTAAATGGCCCTATGAAACATATATAAATAAATAACATGTTATTTTGCAACAAATTTTTTTAAATAAACATCTAATTTCGTGAACTTAGTACGTGATTTTACGAATTATCATTTTGGTTAATGGGTTACTAATTGGTCTTGCTTTGTTACGTTTTTATGCATTATCATTATATTCTATATTTTCGGAGGAAATAGTCTTTACTTTGAACTACTTTATCAAAAGTTGAATATAATTTAATTGAATTTCATTATTGTTTCTATGCATTTTAGAAAAGAAAAAAAAAGTAGTCGGTATTTTACTTGAAACAAACACATGTCATGAAGATTTGTAGCTTGACATAATAACAAGAAAACTATAGATCTGTATCTTTAATTATATTTCCACATCCACATTCATGTTATTACATATAGTTTTTACAAGAAAACTATAGATCCTCGTTATTTACAAGATGTCCTACCGGATATATAAAAAGTACTCCTTTTAATTTTTTTGACATTTTAAAAGGTTATTTATTTAAAGGCAATGATGAAACTTACTTACAAAATGTCAATCTAACTTCAGAACCTAACTATAATTTTTAATAACCTTTTTATATGATCATTGGAGCAACGTAACATAATTTTTAGTAATCTTTAACGAAATTCTATAAATAACCATGCAATATGGCACTAGTTTAATTGTTAAAATCGGCAAAACGATGAAATCACATTGTTATAAAAAAACTAATATAAAAATACATAAATAACGTGTTGCATATCTTCATTTCCTACCATCGCATGTTCCTGTAAAAACTATATATATTAACATATATATATATATATATTAGGATTAAGATATAGAATAAGATAAAACAAACTTATATTAAAATTATTTCATTTAAAAGCGAATAAAAAATACCTTCACGTCTGTTGAGGTTTATCAACCCATAATCCATCATCGTGATCGGTTCTAAAGTAAATAATATCATCAATAACGTCATTTGTTGATGGAATACCGATAGAAAATAGAGGCAATTCATCAAATTGATCATATTCTTCTTCGTCCACAACATTTTCAATTCCAAGTATACGTCGTTTACCATTTAGTACCACGTGCCATCTTGAATCCTTTGGGTCTTGAATAAAGAATACTTGGGTGGCCTGCTTTGCCAGAATGAATGGTTTTGATGCATAACCGTTAGTGGAAAGGTTGACAATTGTGAACCATCTTTGTCAACTTTAACACCTTTTTGACTTTCAACCCATTTACACTTGAACATCGGCATATTGAAGGTATGATAATTCAATTCCAAAATTTCTTGAATGACACCATAATAAGAGCTTTTTGCAATTTTTGACCTTCCAGCATGATTCCCCCTAGAGAACTCGGTTGTTGTGGGGACTAACGTCACTCCGCTATTTTGAAAGGTACTCTTTAGATCTTGTTGTTTGGTGTAAAACGTATACCCATTAATGTCGTATCCTTGGTATTTGGCCACCACATAATCTGGACCTGACCCCAGCGTTTTCACTAATTGATCCACAACGTTCGCGTCCTTTACCCTCTCTCTCAACAATGAAGAAAATTTTCTATTATGCTCAGTAGCCAACCATATATCGTCCTTGTCAAGGTTAGTCGCTTTTAACAATGTCATGTGCTCATGTATGTATGGATCAATGGCGGTCATATGTTGTAGGACAGTAAAATGTGCTTGGTGAATATCATCTCTTGTTGCAATACCATTTTCCTTCCAATAGTCCCAACCCCTTGAAGTCTACCTTCGTGTCGAGGTTGTGGGAGCCCATGTCACACCTCGATAAAATCGTTTAACGAGTAACAAGTGTGGAAGCTCGGGGGCGTGACGAGAACGATCAATAAGCGTATGATTATCGCAAACATAAATTTAGAATGCCATAAGTAGTTTAAACAACACGGTTACAAGTTCATCGTATTTACAAAACAATAGGCGTTTAGCAAAAGAATATGATTAACGCTTTAATCACAAATCATAGTTTGAATATTTATCAAAAGCATGGCATCCTATTCATCGTGGTGAGCCAGGGTCCCAAAAGTATGCATGCATGATCTTACATCGCTACTAATTCCCTGAAAAACATAGTTAAAAGGATCAACAAAATTGTTGAGTGAAATTCACAGGTTTAATACATTGTCATTCAAACCAAAAGTTTAGCAAATGTTTCACAAGTCGTTTGTGCCATCCGTGGCAAGTAGTACGATGATATGTAGTTTAAAACAATAAATAGCTGACTGTGATCCCCCGAAGGTTAGCTAGACCTCTCGAGTTAAAGTGACGACACCTAGGCCTATAACCAAACCACGACTTTAATTGTTTTTGCCCGGGACCAGTAAAATATACGCTCCTCGTCTCGACATACAGTCGGCAGTTAGCATGACTAACAAAATGGGAGGGATGTCATCCCAATAGTACTGTTCGCATATTCGGTGGCTAGCGTCATCTAGCTAATGGTTACAGTTTGTAGTCATAAGGACTTCTATGCACTACAACTAGTTTAACATAGGTTCGCACAAGGATTCGTTGTCAGGTTTTCAATCATCGCATGAAATCAGTTTGTATGTAAACAGTACCTATGTTTTTCACCCCAAATTTAGAAAGCAGTAAAAAGCAGTAAAATAGGGGCTGTGAACTCACCTTGTGAGCTTATGTAAGTGCTATCAAGTACTAAGTGTGTTTGCCCGAAAAGCCTCCTAGCACCCTAAACGCATGAGGTCGTTTGTGTAAGTAGATAGCTAATCGCATATCTAGATTTTTAATAGTAGGTGGCTACCCGCACACCTAGGTTGATATAAGTAGATAGCTACCCGCATATCTATGCTAGTTGTTCACTCAATCAGTAATGTTGGAAATGTGTTTCGTTTTCGAAAAGCATACGATCCGTTGGTGATAGTTTTGTATATATATGTATGTTTCTTGAAAACATCGTTGTTTTTGTCGATCAAAGTGTGGGTTAAGTATTCCTACTTTCATACTAAGTTTGGTTTATAAGACTCGTTCCCTGGAATTCGAATCGGTTTCGTTATTGATTTTCCCTCCAAAATTGTTCCGAAAATGTCGCGAGTAAAACGAAAGTTTTCCTGGTTTATAATTACTCGAATCTAAGCTTAAATTTAAGCCTTACCCAATTTTTGGAAATCGATGAATTTTCCCTCCAAAAGACTTTTTTTTTTTTTTTTAATCTGAAATAAGCCTTACCCGTTCGGGTAAGCTCACGCGTCCGGGTTAGATTTTGTTCGTCCGTGTAATTTCGAACAGAAAGTCAGGTCTGGAGATTCACCCGTCCGGGTAAGGCCAAATTTTGGCTTCACGCGTTCGGGTGAATTGCTCACGAGGACGCGTGAAGACCAAATCCGGCCAGACCTTGTTTTTCACAAAATGATTTCAAACCCAATTTTTGACCTTTCAAACCCATTTTTTGGGCATTTTAACAAGATGTAATATGTTCCTAATCCCGAATGTGACATTTTTAACAAGATTCCAAAACATCTCTTAATACATAACAATCACAAATCAAACATGTTAGTTACTCTTCTTATTGAAATCTTGTTCTTGATCAATTTAAGCACATTTCTAATTGTTTTAACATACATTTAGTTGGTTTAAACATAAGAGTGAACACCTAACATCAATACACTTAAATATGTAGGAAATGACAAGATCAAAAGGAGGAGTTTCCTTACAATGGTGTTAGGATGAAATGGAAAGAAGAGAAGAGTAAGAACTTGAAACTTCAACCCAAAAGCTCCTTTTAAATGCCCAAATGTGCTAGTTTCCTTTAGATGTTTGATGTAAGGCTTAAATGATGGTGAGAAATGATGAAGAAAGGTGGTGGTTCATGGTGGTTAGTGGTGGTTCTAGGGTGGTTTGTGGTGGTTGATCTTCAAAGAGGGATGAAGAAGGTGGTGAAAGAGAGGGAAATTGAGAGAGAATGTGTGCAGATTTTGAAATGGAAATGAAGTGTGTGTTGTACGTATGATTTGTGTTACTCGTTTCCTTATTGAGAAGCAAGGGAAGCAAGGGAAAGTCTTGATGGGAAGTGCTTAGTCCCATCAAGCAAGTTGCAAGGGAGGTAATCAAGTAGCTAGAGAGGAGAAAGGAAAGGTTAAGAAGCATGCTACGTAGACAAGGAGAAGGAAATGGAAAATCTGCATTTCCTAATTTTGACATGCTTGCCTTCTTGCTTGGAATTAGTTTAAGCTTGCTAGCTAGCTGCTTGATTTAATTTGAGCTAGGTGTTAGGGAGCTTGTATTTAATTTGAGCTAGTTGTTTTGATGCTTATGATTTTAAGGTGTCAAGCAAGTAAGTAGATTGGTGATTTGAGTAAGCAATCATAGAGGAGATTATGGAAGGCAACATAGATAAGGAGAAGGAAGGAAAAGGAATGAAATCTGCATTCTTGATTAAATCGTCATGTATGCTAGCTTGCTTGGAATTAATTTCCAAGTTTAGCTAAGTGTCTACTTGCTTGGTAATACTTCTTGACCTACTAGGTTGCTTGGTTCATGATTAGGAGCTTAAGTGTGTGCTTAATATAAACCTTTTGAAAGGTTTGGCTCTAAGTCTTATTGAAATAGTATAGGTAAATAACCATTATTGATTAGCTTTACGTTGTTTAGGAAATGCTTATCACCAACGTTCGTGTTTATCGGAATCATCGGATCTATTTTGAAATTCTCATAATCATATAACGAGATGCATCAAGCATCATAGTAGTGTGCACCAAAATGTGCAAATGTGGGCTTGTGCTAGGCTTATCTTGGTTAAATAGGGAATTAGCGTAAGAATGCATGATTTTAAAGTGTACGGAAAGTACCGATCTTCGAGGGTTGTCACAGCCCAATACTCTGTACACCTTTTAAGTAGTCAGTACAAAATTCAATTACCTCCTCAGAAGCATATCCTTCAACAATATAGCCTTCTGGTTGATTTCGATTCCTTACATAACCTTTTAAGAAACCCATATATCTCTCAAATGGATACCTGTATCGTAGGAATACAGGACCACAAGCCTTCAGTTCATATACAATATGCGATACAAGATGAACCATAATATCAAAAAAGGAAGGTGGAAAATACATCTCAAGCTAGCACAGAGTCATGATAATATCACTTTGCCATGCATCTAACTCCTCGGGATCAATCACTTTCGAATGAATCATGTTAAAAAATAAGCAAAGCTTTGTGATTGTATGTCGGATGCAGTCCGGAAGTATCCCTCGAATTGCTATCGGGATCATTTGTGTCATTAAAACATGACAATCATGAGACTTCATGCCAAACAATTTATTGTCTTTCAAAGACACCAACCTCTTAATGTTAGCAGAATAGCTCGATGGAACTTTAATCCCATGCAAACATTGGCAGAATTTTGTTTTTTCTTCATTTGACATGGTATAACAAGTCGGTGGCAGATACAATCTCTTTCCTTTTTTATCGACGGGGTTAAGCTCTGGTCGAATTTTCATTTCTACCATTTCCTTTCGAACATTAAGTCCATCTTTCGTTTTCCCTGGAATATTTAACAATAAACCTATCATACTGTCACATACATTTTTTTCGATATGCATAACATCAATACAGTGTCGGACCTCCAAATGCTCCCAGTATGGTAAATCCCAAAAAATGGACCTTTTTTTCCAAAGATTTTTTTCTCGATTTGAACTTTATTTTCCAATCACAATGTTTAAGTTTTCAAGTCGTGAAAATGTAGTTTCTCCATCTAATGGTGGTCGAAGATGACCATCCTCAATAGTACCATCAAATAAATTCTTTTTTCTACGATATGGATGACTATTTGGAAGCGATCTTCGATGACCCATGTACACTGTTTTCTTACAATTAGTTAACCATCTCGATGATGTGTCATCTTCACAAAGTGGACACGCCTTAGTACCTTTCGTACTATATCGTGACAAATTACCATAAGCTGGGAAATCACTAATGGTGCAAAAAATCATGGCCCGCAGTTTGAAGTTTTCCTTCTTATACTGGCCAAGTACTATGACGACTGCTCATATTTCTAAATGGATTAATTCCGTCTGAACTAAGTCCAAACCGTATATTTCTAATCTCTTCTCCAAATTCATCAAATTTGTAGTTTAAATTTCTCCATTGGGGAGAGTCGCCCACGTGTCTTAATTTTCCTTCTTCTTTACGCTCTTCGGCATGCCAACGCAATAATTTTGCATCTTTAGGATTTGCAAATAAACGCTTTAATCTTGGTATGACGGGTAAATACCATAACACTTTGGCAGGGGGACCATTTTTCGTCACATCACTATCAACATCCATTTGGTTTTTTTGCTTATACCTCGATGTACCACATGTAACACACTCATGTAGCTCTTTGTACTCATTTCTATACAATATACAATCATTTGGGCATGCATTTATTCTTTTAATT
Organism: Logfia minima; assembly: GCA_963921325.1. Classification (NCBI taxonomy): domain Eukaryota; kingdom Viridiplantae; phylum Streptophyta; class Magnoliopsida; order Asterales; family Asteraceae; genus Logfia; species Logfia minima. The sequence goes on along the minus strand of OY992763.1, from coordinate 18,566,823 downwards.
TCCAATCCCATAGGACAAACAATCTTTTTGGCTTGTATAATGAAATGGGTAACTCATTATTTTCGGGAAGCATTTCATGCAACAGCTCTACAAGACTTGTGAAACTTGTATCACTCCAACCATTATTTGCTTTTAAGTTTAACAATTTTAGCACTGCAGAAAGTTTTGAAAATTTCGTACAACCCATATATAGTGGCTTTTCTGTGTCGAAAAACATTTCTTGAAAATTTTCAAATTCATCTTCATCAACATTACCCTCCAAATCATTGAACATGTCATTAAAATTATCACAATACGCATCATCATCGTTGTTATCATCTCTGTTATAGTCGTCATTATGTCATCATTGTCATCATTGTTGTTATCATCGTTACATTTAGAAATGGCCCTTGTCGTATCAACTAATAATTCACCATGCCACGACCAACGAATATAATTATTCATAAAGCAATTTACTAATAGATGACTCTGAATTACATTATGATCATTACAGTTGATGATATTTTGACACTTTTTACAAGGACAAGAAATCTTCTTTTTCCCTTTATTCACCCGATCATCCTCTACAACTTTCATAAAATTAGACAATTCTGCAATATATTCTGGAGTAGTCCGTGGGATCTTGTACATCCATCTACTACGATCCATCTGAAAATATATACAAATAAAATATTTTAACAAGATGTATGCATGCATGATACCCATATTGTTTCAGGTGTCCACCTAACCCACTTTTTGAATACTTTGTCTCATATGTGAATGCATATTAATAAATTGAGTATCTAAGAAAAAATTGGCATTATTTCTCCTTAACCCCCCAAGTATGCATATTCAACGCAAACTTGTAGGAGTAAGAAAAAATAATGTCAATATTTTTCTTAAACACTCAATTTAATAATACACATTCACATCCTAAATGAGACAAAGAATTCAAAAAGCAGTCCCAACACGGGGACAATCTGAAATTAACCTCTATTAGATTAATTTCAGACGGGTATAAACCTATGGCATATGATTTTAACCATATACTAAATGAATATAATGATAAACATATTATAACATATAAATGGCTTGAAGATGCAGTAGATATACCTTTCTTATATGTCTACAGACAAGCTAGCAAATAATGTAAATTTATTTGTGCCCGAATAGATGAAGTCTTCAAACGACCCACCACCTATATATACTAAAAAGCAAAATATATTAGAGATATTGGCTAAACATTACATAGACATGTATATATTATATTAACTGTCATATATATAAAGGATTAATAACATACCTCTGTTATATTTATACCAATAGTTGAAGAAATAATCACTGAAGAAATCGGTTCGTCGTGAATATGGAGACTGTTGATGAAATATTAGGTGCAGATGAAATAATTTATTATCAATGAGATAAATGTGTATTTGGAAGTTGTTGTTACGTAGCAATACCGAGTTTGCGGAGAACAGTTTAAAATTTGTTGGACAAAAAAAAGTTAGAGAGTCCATTTATATAAGAATTTGGGCTCTGGTACAAAAAAGTCCGGTTAACTTATAAAATAACCGGACTCTATAATAGAGTCCGGTTATAACAAAAGGACTGGACTCTATATTGGGAGAAAAGGGTCCGGCTATCGTATAAGTAACCGGACTCTTGAATAGAGTCCGGTTAAAATTAAAAACAGGACTTTCAGATAGTGAAAAGGGTCCGGTTACATGATAAACAATCGGATTTATTAAAAAGAGACCACCACAAGTTTCTATTGACCGGACTCTGTTCTGTTTAGAGTCCAGTTTGTTTTTAAGCCATGTCTAACCGGTCTCTATCAGAGGTCCCTATTTCATTTTCTGTAGTAGTGCATAGAGCATAGGTCAGTAATTAGAGATGGGTTGTGGTAACCTATACATAAGAACTATATGAGAAAATATGTCAGATGTTTAGAATTGCACAATTAGATGTGATCAAAGATCTCCTAAGCTTCAATGACGCTATGATGGAAGGGTAGACACACGGATCTATGTGAAACTTTCATAAAAAAAATATCATAATTGGGAATACTTTGTTAAATTGTTTATCATCATGATGAATGTTTTGGATACGGATGCAAAACTTGCCTATAGTAACAAAATCATTCTTCTTATTTTCTTTTTCTATTAGAAAACCTGAAAGTTCCCAATTATCAGCAAGGGGTATACTAAAAGATATAGTCGCGGTGCCTAACAGGTCAAGATAAGGTTTTGTTGGAACTGCTCGTTTTAATTCTGGAAAATGGTAATGGCTCATGTTAACTTTACCTTGCAAGCAACTTTTTTTAAAAATTGATGTTTTATAAATAATTACATTGCTAGAAAAAAGAGTTACATAGTGCGTCTATGAATAGGAACTAACCCCTTTCTTCTCACATGCATGGTCTGTAGCAAATTCGAATTTCTGAAATATGAGCCAAAATAAAATAAAGTACCGAGATCAAAGTTGTGAGCCACGAGCTAAAATATGAGGATATTGCCTCATAACTCATCCGACCTGCCCATTTAGTCACCTTTACAAAATACAACATGTTTTGAGATACCAATGCCATGAAACAATTGCATGCCAAACAATTTATTTCATAACCACCATACAACCATCAGTGCCTACCTAAAAACATGAGTCAGATAATGGTAAGCATTTGGCATAAAGGAACAGCTATGACTTACTTTAAACTATATAATTAATTTACTCACAGAACCAACTGAGTATGGCGGTTCGGTAGCAATTCAATGATAGCACGAGATCCTCGCTTCGGTAAGTTACAAGGATGAATGCAATTAGCAAGGAAAGAATTTTGCAGTCAGGTAAAAGGATGATCCCGTTAATGGGTTCACCATTCCCTATTGCACGTGCAACCATATCGCCACTCATAAAGTCACATGTTCAAATAGACCTATCATAGTAAGAGAATGTCAGATAGCTACCACTTGGGTCCAAAGCAACGTGAGTATCAAATTTGGTAGCAAATGAAATCAAGTGATACTATAACATGTAAGGCCGCTAGATCTTGGTTCGATAACGGATTATCTTTAAGTATTGAGGTGCGGAATCCCTCAATACGTTAGGTTTAAGCTTATATAACTTTACTATCAATTAAAGGGCTTCGTTTTGATTATTAACTAAGTTAATCACTCAAAACCGAGCCTTTAATACTATAATAAATATATCTGCACGAATAACGAGGAGAATAATTAAAAATATTTGGTGTGTGTAATTCTGGCACGGATTTCTAGGCTCACTTAATAATGAGCAACATTAAAATATTTATATCTGGTTCAACTCGCAGGCCATGGGCTTTGCGAGTTGACTCAACTCGCAGCCCATGGGCCTGCGAGTCCAGATGGACGGCGAGCCCACATCTCAGCTCGCAAGCTAAGTTGCGAGTCCAGATGATTGCGAGCGCAAATCTCAACTCGCAGGTGAGACCTGCGAGTCCAGATGGTCTGCGAACTGAGATCTCATCTTGCAGGATATTAGACCTGCGAGTTGACTTCTCATTTCGCGATTTTGACTTTAACTTGGATCCGTTACTTGTCTAAATATAATAAACAAATAATAATAATAAATTAATATCATATATTTACGAGTCAAAACCAATTTTACAAGTTTGACAATAAATACACTAGTCCTATTACAAGCTAGATCTGTTGTCACAATAACATGTCCTAACAGACTCCCCGTTGACAATTGCTCTAGCGTCGTTATCTTCAACTTTGTCTTTGGTCTTTACTTGTAAATACTACTGCCCATATGAATCTTCATTCTAATACAAGTCTTCACCATTAATTGATAATCTCTTGCAAGATCACCCCATGCTTCAGTCGTCAGGATCCTATTTTCATTTAACTTCAACAGGTCCTTCTTCGACAGATTCATCAGGTGTCGATGGTCATAGACTGTCAGAATTACTCTTTCTCCTCCTTCAACTTCATCATCAGCTTCAACCATGACAGCTTCACCAGTTTCTGAATCCACGTGCCAATTCAGAAGATTTCCCAGAATATTCTGTGGCATAGGTTTTAGTGGTATCTGCTGTATGCACTTGACAGCTGGATAAGTTTTCTTCCTTAATCTTCGGCCAGTTCTCTGACTGCGTTCCTTCAATTTGATCGTCTTTCCGACTCTTGGCTTAATCTTCTCAAACTTCATTGATCTCCCCTCAGTCCGAATGATTCTCTCAACATAAGTTGCGTAGGGATCATTACTGGGATTTATCAGTTCTAAGCGTGCCAAGTCTCGGATTTCAAATCGAGGAAGCGAACTGAATACTTTGAGCTTCTTATCAAAATATTAAACTCCGTCAAACCTTTTGATAGCGAAAAGTTTCAAGTCAGAATCAAAATACCAGCCGATGATCCCCTTCCTTGGAACTTTCTTTCCAGTTATATCTACTTCAAACATCCCAACCTTTTGCTTTCTCCTTTTCAGAGGTCTAAACATGGGATTGTTTCTGAGTTTTTCTGGAAGGTCATCTTCTGATTCAGAACTGGTTGAGTCATCTAGATTTTCATCTAACTCAACAACCCTTTCTCCATCTTCTTCCTGATGACCACTTTAGTTGTAGATGGGCTTACGATGTGTTCATCAACATCAGCATCAAGATCTACACACTCGTCTGCCCCATCATTAACAATGAAAGTCCAATCTTCAGGAGGTACAAACTCTCCTTCTTCAAGGTCAAAGTCAATGTCCTCATCTAATTCATCTGGCATATCGCCTTCAGAATCTTATAAGTTCAACATTTCATGACCTATAGAAATACATACACAAATAGATTAATATCATAAGTTCTTTCATTGATTTCCCTGAATCAATCTAAGATTTTTCTTATTAATCCCTTTGTGTATTTAAAATATATTATATATACACTTATTCAAGTCTTTCATCGATTATGATAATCGATCTAAAATTTGAATAAGTCTTATAATATGCGAACATCATATATTATATGATCTTATAACTCTTTTATCGATCATAGTCAATCTAGAATTACAAAAGGCTTATAATATACAAACATTCATAATTATAACATTTTAAACATTCAAGTTTAAACATCTTAATTACAGAATTATATTACAAGATAATTCAAAGTTACAATGTATTAATAATTACAATCAGTCTATATTAATACAAGTGTCACCTTCTTCAGCTCCACCCTTATCAGCACCAGCACCAGCTCCAGTACCACTTCCACTAGCTCCAGCAGACTCCCCTGAAGTGTAGTCTGCTGACCAATCGTTGAAGGACCAGCCAGCTCACTTTCCTTTTCAGCTGAGGGATCATCGTCTTCATCATTCTTCTTTTTCTTTGCAAGCTCATCTTCTTTACAAGACTCTTGGAAGGCCTTTATCTCCCCCTGAGATGGCACGTCCTTCAGAAAGGTGTGAGCAAGGCGATTAAGTCTATCAATTTGCCTCTGCTTGTCAGCTACATCATCTATCAGATTGTTATTCATCTTGATGAGCAGTGAATAGGCATCATTTTGATTAGTTATGTTATCAGACATAGACAGCATTTGAGAAATCAAGAATTTTACGGTTTCTTCCAACTCTCGAACTCTGGACTCTAAGCTATTAATACGATCAGAATCAGTCGCAGAGGAGGTGGATGGAGCAGCAGTAGTGGTGGTTGGTGGCGTGGGAGCGGGCGGTTGCATTTTCTTTGCTATCTCGGTAGCAACATCGGTTAAAAGACGAGCAGCAATCCTACTGGATTTGGTGGTTGGGTGCGAAGACGGGCGAACCAAAGCAGCAATCATTTCAGCCTCTGAGGGCGTAGAACTTGATTGTATAGGAGCTGCAGAGGTTGAAGCTGTTTGCCTGATCAGCTTGCGAGGTCGAGTAATAAGCACCTCCTCCTCTTCTTCTTCTTCTTCTTCTTCTTCTTCTTCTTCTTCTTCTTCTTCGTCAACCAAAACAAAATCGGGATCTTGGTCCACGGCTTTCCTCTTTAACTTCAATGCCGGATCCATAATCAATTTTGATCCTTGACGAATCATCCCTTCAGGGATACCGGAGACAAACCCTGGTGGTCCAGTCTCATCATCATCATCATCGGCATCAGACTCAGATTCAGAAGCAGAAGCAGCTTCTCCATCTCTGCCCGATGGCCCAACAGCATCAGATGCCTCAGTAGGTAGAGGTGGGCCAGAGGTACTCGGACCTGCAGCCAAAAGTTGATCTATATCTTTAAAGACCTGATCAGTGTCCTCTTCAAGTCGTGGTGGCTCAGCAATATATTGATCCACATCCTGCAAGATAGGATCATTTGCATCATCATTTTCAGCCAAAACTTGTTTCACTACTTCAGCAGCAACTTCAGCATTAACTTGTGGCTCTTGCTGATTTACCTGATTCAGAACCTCCTCTATCAGCTCTTGTGGTGCAGGCACAGCTGCAGCCACATCAACATCAATCCAACCATTGTTCGGTGGCGTAATATACTCAGGATTAACCAAGAATCCAAACAGCTCAGTCAGCTGAGGCTGCATCTCAAACCTACGTGAGGTTTGCATGAACATAGCATTGTAAGCCCTGAGCCCAATAGTGTCCACCTTCAGATCTGCTTGAAAAACCGGCAGATCAGGGATAGAAGCCCGAATGATCAGCATGCAGAATCTGGGATATATCATGAATTGAGACCTGACACCTCCCAAGATTTGTCTAACTACTTCTCCAAAAACGTAGTCTGAGAAACTGTATGGTTTGTTGTAAACCAGTGACAGTGCAGCTGAAAGTAAGGAGGAACTTAGCTCATCATATCCGCCCTTCTTCGGGCAAAATATCGTGACCAGACATGGAGTAAGAATCTCCATTCTCCGAATACGAGCGCCTTCAAAAACTGACGGCCTCTCTTGGGTCCAACATACCCCATTCGTCCTAGAGTTCCCTCGATAAAGTCAGACGGAAACTCAGTGGGTCCATCTTCCTGCTCTACAGTTCCCAACTGTAATATGTTTCTCAGATCAGAGGCAGAGAAGATAACCGGACGATCATTAATCCGCGTCTGGATGACCGGAGGATTCACAGATGTATCATATACAATATTAGCCCAGAACTGGGTAAGTATATCTTGTGAAAGAGCAGGTGACTCTGTAATGGCATACTGTATCCTTGATCGACTCAGAAATGTAAGAATCCGAGCGACCGTGGATGCACCTCGTGCATTGACATCTAGATCAACAACCACGTTGTGATGAGCAGCGAATAGTCGAGCCATATCTGTAATATCACAAATTACACAAATGTCAGACAATTAGTTTAACCAATATGATAAACTTATATGATCTACAACTCATAATTGAACTATTAAGTCGTGATACTGAATTATCAATTATAGTTTGTTAAACATAGATAAGATCAATAAGTCTAACTAGACAGGTATATTACTTATTACAAAAAGTCATAAGTCTTATATATCATGTATATAGTTTTACGTGTTCACATTTAAGTTGACACGACTAACCGTAGACTATTTAACCTATAAACGCTTAATTAGTTAAACTAATCGAGAATTCGTAAGTTAAAAGTAAGAATTCAAACAGTTCAGCTCGCAGAACAAGTCAAAATAAGTCAAACATAGTCAACTCGCAAGATTTAACTCGGCTCGCAAGATTTAACTCGGCTCACAAGATTCAACTCGCAAGACAAGTCAACTCGCAAGGTTGACTTGTAAGTCAACTCGCAGGTTCAACTCGGCTCGCAAGATTCAACTCGCAAGACAAGTCAACTCGCAAGGTTGACTTTTAAGTCAACTCGCAGGTTCAACTCGGCTCGCAAGATTCAACTCGCAAGACAAGTCAACTCGCAAGGTTGACTCGCAAGTCAACTCGCAAGGTTGACTCGCAAGTCAACTCGCAAGTTCAACCCGGCTCGCATGTTTGACTCATTAACCTGCGAGTTGAGTTGGATCTCAACTCGCAGGATGAACTGCTACATGACATCATAATTAATTTGAAATTTAGGCGAGTTTTAACACAATCAGCCTATGTCATCTGGTCCAATATACTCCTATTAACATAAACCCTAAGGTTTCGTGTTGATTTGAGCATCATTAGATGGTTTTAAATTATTGTAGAACAAAACCCTCATTTTTGATAAAAATGTCAATTTAGAGCTCAATACTCGATGGAATCGTTTGAAATATACCTCAATATGTTTGCAATCTAAAAGTAGGTATTATGAATGGGATCAATATGTCGTTTCTCGTTCAAGAAATCACAGAAATAAATGAATTATTTCCGTTCGCAAGTGAGTGGGTTCGCAAGAAATTTTGGATTCGCAGAACTGTGTGGGGCTGTATGCGAGCTCGCAGGTATTTATACCTGTTGACTCCGCTCGCAGAACTCAACTCGCAGAACTCAACTCGCAGAGTTGGGTTCAACTCGCAACCCCAAGTCAGTTTGCAGCACTATTCTCAACTCGCAATTTTTGTCCAAAAATACATTTTAATTACAAAACGTAATTTTTAAATCCAAAAACTAAACAAGTCTAAAATAAATGTATCTTTCACTTGTTTTTCTCATGGAATAACAAACAAGTCTAAAATAAAATATTTTTCACTTGTCTTTTGTAGAAAAACGCGCACAAGTCTAAAATAAAGTATTTTTCACTTGTGAGACTTAGGAGAACGTGCACAAGTCTAAAATCAGATAATCTTTCACTTGTGATGCGATCATGCGATAACACGAACGATAAACATAAATAAATAAAATAAAATTAAAGAAGATTTACTAAAATAAGAAAAATGTGAACAAATGCATAAAAATGAAAATAAAATAAACGACAGTGATTCATGATAAACATTGGTATCAAGTACCCTTGTATTAATGAAACACATAGACGAAAAATAAAATACAATAAAATAACTTAAAATAAATCCTAATCGAGGGCGTTAAGAAATTATCGACAGCGGCATCATATCAGAAGAAAACAGCTGAACCAATTGATGAGTAAAGATTCTAAGAAGATTGTTAGTATACATACCTCATGAAATTCTCAATAGGTTACACAAAATCTCACAACTTATCCATTTTTCAGCTTACATTTATAAAAGTATAACTTGGTAACCTATCTCCACAAAATATAACATTCACATCAAAATGAAGTGATTTAAATATCACGGACAGTTCAAGACGATTACTGGTATTATAATCCATATAAACAAAGTCTACACTGACTTTCAAGCGAACTTTTATTGTTTGTATGTGTATTACCTAATGTGATTCAAAATATGACATACTGAGAAATCTAGTAGAACACATAACACTGTATCTTTCACTTTCAAGGTAGAGGTCACTAAATGATGTTCTTTTCGAAGCATATAACATACCCTTGAGTGAATTTTAAAATGTGACAAACATCAAACCCGTTTTGTAGATACTAGTGGTTCTAGTTCTGTACTTAGTACAACATAAGATCCCTTAGTATAGACAAAACAAGATTGAAACCATTGGCAAAACTAAAGGAGTCAGGTCTGTACTAAGTACAATAAAGACATCAGTAGGTTCACTAACAGTCATAATTCTTATTATTTGTCTTGACATATTTTTCATAGATACAAGATAACAGTGTATGGTCAGACTATCCTTCATCAATTAAGACTTATGTCATACATCATATAACAGATCACACGAGATAACACACAGAAGATTTAAAGCTTATTATGTGCTCAGAAATCAAAGCAGATTTTGCCTACCAGTACATCATATGATGAAGCTGTCTAGATCTAAAGTTTTCAAGCAAATTATAATGTGTAGAGAGAGGTGTATACTGAAAATAAAAATAAGTAAAAGCTTGGTTTTAAAGCTGTAAAGTTCATGTAACAAATTTGAATCTACTAACACATCTAACTTAGGACTTTTACCTACAATTATTAAGCTGAAACCTCTAATTTACTATCATTTTCCAGTTGATAAAGACTTAACCCTTATTGGAGGCGATTCCCCGTAGGTAACAAGCAAATGAATGCCATACGCCTTACTCCCTTTTCCCCTTTTTTTTTTTTTTTTAAATAAACATAAACAACTAATAAATATAAACGACTAATTACTACAAAATAACTCTATGGAAGACTAATCCTCTGGATTTCTCATTCCATTTAGTTGCACCAATTTCTCAAATCGAGCTCTGTCGAACGCTTTGGTGTATAAGTCTGCTAAATTATCCACAGATGGAACCTTAGCTAACTTTATCAAATTCTTCTCAGCACAGTCTCTAATGAAGTGATGTCGGATATCAATATGCTTAGTTTTACTATGCTTGACTGGATTATTGGTTATAGAGATCGTTGATTCATTATCAATCATCATAGGAGTATTTGTTATACTCAACCCATAATCAAGCAGTTGCTGTTGTATTCACAGAACTTGAGAACAACAGCTGTCAGCAGCAACATACTCAGCTTCACATGTAGAAATGGCGACTGAGGTTTGTTTCTTGCACTGCCAAGAGACTAGTCTACCTCCTAGGAATTGACATCCAACGGTTGTAGACTTTCTATTCCGATTGCATCCTCCGTAATCAGAATCAGTGTAAGCCACAAAATCTAAGTCTCCATCAGTCGGATACCAAAGTCCCAGCTTCGGTTTCCCTTTGAGGTAACGAAGAATCCGTTTTACAGCTTGCATGTGAGATTCTTTAGGAGTAGCTTGATATCTTGCGCAGACACATACTGCAAACATTATATCAGGCCTTGATGCTGTAAGATACATTAGTGATCCAATCATGGCCCTGTAAAGAGTAGGATCCACGTCTTTATCACTCGATGTATCTGGACCAATACCATGGGCTTCCGGAATAGGAGTATGAAAAATTCTTGATTCTTCCATCTTAAATCATTCTAGAAGCTCATTAGTATACTTAGTCTGATGAATGAAATATCCATCTTTCTTTTGATCGACTTGCAATCCTAAGAAAAATGTCAATTCACCCATTGCTGACATCTCAAACTTGTTCTTCATAACTTTTTCAAATTCACTACACATCTTTTCGTCAGATGACCCAAAGATGATATCGTCAACATATACTTGAACAAGTAGAAAGTCTCTCCTTTTCCATTTCACAAAGAGTGTACTGTCAATTCTTCATTTTGTAAATCCATTCTCAAGAAGATAAGTGGACAGTGTTTCATACCACGCTCTCGGAGCTTGATGTAATCCATATAGAGCCTTATCAAGACGATATACTTTATCTGGATACTTTGGATCAGTAAATCCCGGGTGGTTGAGAAACATACACCGTTTCTTTGACTTTGCCATATAAGAAGGCACTTTTAACATCCAGCTGAAATACTTTTATTTTCTTTGAGGCTGCAAATGCTAAGAATAACCTAATTGCTTCAAGCCTAGCCACAGGTGCAAACACTTCATTGTAATCAATCCCCTTTTGTTGATTGAAACCTTGGACAACTAGACGAGCTTTATTGCGAATCACGATTCCTCGATCGTCTTTCTTGCACTTAAATACCCATCTAGTTCCAATTGGATATTCTCCAACAGGTAAGTCAACCAACTCCCAAACTTGCAATTTTGTGAACTGAGACAGTTCTTCCTGCATTGCCTCTACCCACGAATTTTCCTTCAAAGCTATCTGAACATTCTTAGGTTCAATTTGTGAGATAAAGCATGAATATGGACATAGATTAGAAATCCCTGTCTCGTTCATTTCAGCATACAAGCTTGAATGAGTGGATGTACTAGCTTTAGATTGATTCCGAGTCAGAACAGGAGAATTTGGATCACCGATGATATTATCAATTGGATGAATCCTATTAATTCTTGTTGAAGTAACAGGTTCAACTGGAATATCATCCTGTAAGTTGGCACCAATTTCCTCCAAAGGAGGTATACCATCATTAGTAGTTGGTATCCTTAATTGTCTCAGAGGAGTGAGGACATCATCCACAATCCTTTGAGAAGCAATTTCAGGATCTTCATGCTCTTGAGGTATATCATCTTGATGTTGTTGTGACTCGATAGGAGGGACCACATCAGTATCGACAATAGTCCTAGCATCAGACGTTTGAGCACTCGATGTTTGAGAAGGAGTGGGATCCTCATCTCCCGACAATAAATGCTCAGGAATATCTGAGCTACGGACATAGTCACTGATAGGGACTTTAAATGACTTGAAAAGGTCTGAATAATCAAATTGCCAATCTAACCCCTTATGCAAGTCATGTGTGTAGCTCGTAACTTCAATGTTATAAACTATTTCCACACGTCCCGTAGCCTTATTGAAGACACGTTTGTTTGGTGAGTTAGGCATGTAACCTAGGAAGTATCCTTCGTCAGCCTTTTCACCAAATTTAGGTTGGTGACTTGTCTTCAACAACGTACATGAAACTCCAAAGGGTTCAAACCCTTTTAAGTTCGGTTTCTTTTTGTTCAAAAGCTCATAACATGTCTTGTTCTGCTTTTTAACCGTAAGAACCCGATTGAGAATATGACATGCTGTATTCACTGCTTCTGCCCAAAATATGACCGGAAGCCTTGAATCTGCAAGCATTGTTCTCGCTGCTTCAATTAAAGTTCTATTCTTCCTTTCAGCAACACCATTTTGTTGAGGTTCATATGGTGCACTGAATTGATGTTGAATGCCTTTGCTTAAGCAATATACATTCAATGTAGAATTCTTGAACTCAGTTCCATTGTCACTACGAATTCTCTTAACTCTTTTTCTATAGATGTTCTCTATTAGATCTAGAAACTCCATAAGAATGCCCGGAGTTTCATCCTTAGATCCCAAAAAGAATACCCAAGAGAATCTAGAGAAATCGTCTGTGACAACCAGACTGTACCATTTGCCACCTATGCTTCTCTTGCTTATTGGGCCAAAGAGATCCATATGTAGCAACTCAAAAGACGAGGAAATAGAGTTCACAGTTTTAGACTTGTGTGGTTTCTTATGCTGTTTTCCTTTCAAGCAAGATATACACTTGTCTTCAAATGCAAAGCTCTTCGGTGGTACACCCAGAACTAACTCATGTTTTGTTATGTAGTTCATTTTACGAAAATTCAGGTGTGCCATTTTCCTATGCCATAGGAGAGAGTCTGATTCTGAAGCCTTGGATAATAGACAAGTAGATACCATTGAAGTAATAGGAGCATTCATGTTGATAGCATAAATGTCCTTCTTCCTTCGAGCTTTCATCAGTATCCATTTTTCGGGAATGATAAAACCCGGCTTCAGGATCAAGGCCTCTTTCTCAGTGAAGAGAACATGATGACCTTTATCACAGACTTGGGAAACACTCACTAGGTTGTGCGTTAGTTCTTCAACATAATTCATATCCTCTAGAGTCAAAGTTCCATTTGAAACTGTTCCTTTCCCAGTAATTACTCCTCCTTTATCACCAGCGAAGTGCACTCCTTGTCTCAGTCCACCTCTAAAGTCTGTCAGTAGACTTCTGGTTCCTGTCATGTGCCTAGAGCATCCACTATCAACATACCACCAATTATCATTGTTCGCAGTCTGCTCCTGTACATACAAGTTGTACACAGTCAGTTATCAAGAGGGACCCAAGCCATTACGGTCTTGGTTTGTCCCTTATCATCTACAAACTGTAGCTCTTTAAAGTAACCATCCTTCCCATTAGGAGCTTTGGTCACCTTTGAAGGAGCATCATCTTGCTGATGATTAGTGGTCCTGGGTCTATGAGTTGACTGACTTCCAACCCTCCCCGATACATAACCCTGGGATTTCTGCCCTTGGTTACGGCTATTATAGGACCCTTGGTTAACTCCTTGTGAGAGAGATGTAGAACCAATCTCAAAGTGACTTTGGTTCCTTCTCGGAGTCATAAACCTCGACGGCACTTGATCTTTATTAAAATTTTCATGCCGTTTAGGTTTGGGCGGCGAGACACTGTGAGAAGCATCTCTTTTAAGAGCAGTAACAGGTTTAATACCAATTCCTGGTCTGGTACCTAACCTGTCTGTGCTCGAACTAGAGATAATTTTAGTCTTATCACTGTTATCGCGCTTAGGAGTAGCTTCCGTCTTCTTATTGGGACAACAAGAAGATACGTGTCCTCTTCGATGACACTTGAAGCATGACATATGCTTTCTTGACTTAACAGTCTTAGCAGACTCCTTCTTTGTCTGATCAGAAGACACTGAAGGTAACTCCTTATGTTTCTTAATTCCCTCATTATTTACATTAGTACTACCAATCATTCCACTTGATACAAATTGTACTTTAGTGAATGATTTGACTGTACTCTTGTCTAATGATAGGTCATTAATAATATTTTTCTGAGTCTCAGATGCTTCAGACTGTTGAGTTTTCAAATCCTCAGTCTCAGGATTCGCATCTGTCATCTCTAAGTCAATAGAAGTAGAAGCAGTGTAATTGGCATTAAAGGGCGGAGGAACATCAGAATATCCTAGGCCAGTAACATCTGTCACACTACGTTGAGAGCTAATGATTCTATCTAAGGTCAAAGAGGATGTTCTATAACCTTCAAATTTTCTATTTAGCTCTACTAACTTCATGTTTGACTCTGAAAGTTCTTTATCCCTAATAGCAATATTTCTATTTAGCTCATTAAGGTTTAGATATAACCCGTCTATCTTAACACATTGTTCATTAATTATGTCAGTTAGACTAGTCTTATCTAAGGCATCACTCTTAATCTTTTCAGTTAATGCTAGCTTATCCTCACCTAACCTACGAACATCAGACTTAGCTATATCTAATTCAGATGTTAAGGTTTTGTTAGATTCAGCAAAAACACTAACCTGAGTCTATAAGTCAGTAACTAAGTAACAGACATCAGCAAGAGTAAGAAGATCAAGACATACCTTTTTCTTATCTGTTTGAACATCAGCCATGTATGCAACGAAGTCATCGGGACTCATTTCTTCAGTCGAGTTGATGTAGAGCACATCTTCCTCGTTCCCCTTAACTTCTGTGTGTGGCACATTGGCTTCAGATTCCTCAGCAGTTGGCATGTAAGAAGTGGATTCAGTCAGTTTCTCTTGATCGTCTATCTCAGCCATGAGGGCTTGCTCAGGCTGAGTGGACCAGTCATAAGAACCATCTACTTGCTGAACTACTAAGACTTTGGAAGCTAAAGTACTTCCCGAGTCTTGTTTAGCAGGGCCAGTATCAATTTTTGGTCGTTGACATTCCATGACAAAGAGTCCGTAACCTTGACAGTTATAACACTTAACCTTGGATTTGTCGAATCCAGATCGGTTTCCAACAACTCTTCTACCCGTTCGATTCAGGAAATTTTTAACCCTCCTTGACACCATAGCAAGTTGCCACTGAAGGTCCATTTCCTCTAAGTCATCAGGGTCAACCTGATCATAATCTTCATCAAATTGTGCAGGATCATTAATCTTCCCTTGAATATAATTTTCATAGGAAGCAACGAATGAAGCCAGCACCGAAAGTTGTTGTTCTACTGATTTCACACTCTTCGGCATCTTATGATGCCCTTGAGTAGACTTATCAGAAGAATTGTTCCTGCTTCGTTTTTCACCGCCATCCGAAGCTATGAAGCACATATCCTCTGTTAACATTTCTCCGAGTTCATCAATTTCACCAGCAAACAATGCAGTGGTCGAATTGGATGAAGGATTAGAGATACTGGTCTTTCCATGGTATAAACCTGGATTCTGTAGGTGATCAGAATCTGTATCTCTTGTTTTCTTGGAGAAATCATAACCCCTGAGCTTGTCAATAGCCTGCTCTAGGGTCATAGTGGCATACCGTTCATCATTGTCTTTGAGCATGATACCATACATTTCCCACTTACAAGGCAAACCCTCAATGAATTTGTCGGTTTTTTCCTTGTCATTGTAGAAAATTTCGTGGTCGTCAAGTTCACTTAATAAATGATAAAACCGGGTAGTGTAGGCTTCAAGGTCCTCTTCTCTAAAAGCTTTAAATACCATAAACTGCTTTTTCAGAAGATTACACTTGCCCGCCTTCACCTGAGGGCTTCCCTCACACCTTTTCTCTAGAGCATTCCAGAGCTCTTTAGCTGTGTGAAAGGACTTCAATTGGTGATTGATTTCCTTGGGAAGGCTCATTTTTATCGATGAATGTGCCTTATTATCAATAGTGAATTCTTTCTTCTGATTGTCATTCATCCTGTCGTAAGGCACAATCACAGTTGCCTTCCCTACCTCAGCTGTAGGTGCAACATATCCGTTCTTAATACACAGCCAAATAGTGATGTCGTGGAATCTACAGTAACTTTCGAATCTGTCTTTCCACCCGTAATAGTCCTCAAGTCTGAGTAGCTTTGGTGGAACATTAGATTTGCCAACCTCGTGTTCCATCTCGATCATTCGACTCAAATCAGACATTTTAAGATCAAAAATTAAGTTATCTTGCGTATTTAGTAATCTCAACTCGCAACTAAACTCAATTCGCAGGTAAAGTCAGTTCGTAGAAATCTCGGCTCGCAGAGGATCTCAACTCGCAATGGAAACTCAACTCGCAAGTGATCTCAACTCGCAATGGAAGTTCAACTCGCAAGTGATCTCAACTCGCAGGTGAATCTCAGCTCGCAAGTGAATCTCAACTCGCAAGTGAATCTCAGCTCGCAGGAAATCTCAACTCGCAGAGATCTCAACTCGCAGAAATCTCAACTCGCAGCTAACAAAACCCTAATCTCAACTCGCAGATAACAGTAACCCTAATCTCAACTCGCAAAACGGTGCCTCGAAATCTGGGAACTAAAACTTTTTGGTATTTTACGAATAAATCCGTAGATTTCGTTCGAAAAACGACCCTAAAGATGTTATATAACCAAAAACCTTGTAACCACAACGTTTCAAAGACCGAAAGCTCTGATACCAATTGTAAGGCCGCTAGATCTTGGTTCGATAACGGATTATCTTTAAGTATTGAGGTGCGGAATCCCTCAATACGTTAGGTTTAAGCTTATATAACTTTACTATCAATTAACGGGCTTTGTTTTGATTATTAACTAAGTTAATCACTCAAAACCGAGCCTTTAATACTATAATAAATATATCTGCACGAAAAACGAGGAGAATAATTAAAAATATTTGGTGTGTGTAATTCTGGCATGGATTTCTAGGCTCACTTAATAATGAGCAGCATTAAAATATTTATATCTGGTTCAACTCGCAGGCCATAGGCTTTGCGAGTTGACTCAACTCGCAGCCCATGGGCCTGCGAGTCCAGATGGACTGCGAGCCCACATCTCAGCTCGCAAGCTAAGTTGCGAGTCCAGATGATTGCGAGCCCAAATCTCAACTCGCAGGTGAGACCTGTGAGTCCAGATGGTCTGCGAACTGAGATCTCATCTCGCAGGATATTAGACCTGCGAGTTGACTTCTCATTTCGCGATTTTGACTTTAACTTGAATCCGTTACTTGTCTAAATATAATAAACAAATAATAATAATAAATTAATATCATATATTTACGAGTCAAAACCAATTTTACAAGTTTGACAATAAATACACTAGTCCTATTACAAGCTAGATCTGTTGTCACAATAACATGTCCCAACATAACATGTTGAACATATAAGAACACTTGCTTTTATTGGGTCCCCAAAATCTCCACCCCTGCTTTTGAGAATAGTGAATATAGGCCAAAGAAGATCTCTCACATATGGTTAATAGTTATAAAATAAACCACTTAAGCATTCGTTGGTCACCTGGCCTTTATTTTGAGGTGGCAAAAGAGATGGTCAGGATAATGGGAACCGACTTGGGTAAAAGTAGGTTATTTTGTATGTAATACAGGTAAAACTATATTGAAACAATAGTCTAAATTTTAATTATAAAATGACTTTGGAAGTTGTAAGCATTTAAGTCCAGTCCACATTCGATGACTTTTGACATGCGCTCTTTAGACCCGCTACAGACATATGATAACCCAAATTGACCATTTTTAGACGAATGGGTCAAAATTGCTACGTTTAAGTTCATTTTTGCTAACAATAGACTTAAATTTTGAACTACTAAGTGTAATAATCATGACATTTCCAAAATATGTATGCCAACGTATGTGCGAACATAAAAAGGTAATCTCTCATGTATTTGTAAGCAAAAAATAGAGTAACTATATAATGGGCATGATTACAGAAATAAACATAACATACCTCACCTGGTTGGTATGAGTTAACGCGGAGTTGATTAGAGAGAGGCTCTCTCAAACAAAAACTTGCATACCCTTGATCTGTCTAGAAAGAGGCCTCTTAGATTCAGGAACTTGCAAAACCAGCTATTCACATCTACGCTCACTTGCCTGAGGACTGATGTGATATAGGTGGTTATTAGGTTAAAAAAGTAAAGTAAATTATGGAGGACAAGTGACCTAATAAAAATAATAAATACAATGTGTATTTAATGCTCTATAAGTGGCATTTCAATGGATTAATACGAGTTACGCGATAAAATAGAATTAATAACTAGCTCCAAAGAGAAACGGGTGGAAAGTTGATAAGTACTTATAATACATATAAGATTTTACATCATTTTACCCATGAAATTCGATTATTATTGAAATAATTTGATATTTTGTGATCACACTTGACATACTAACAGTTTTGGACAATAACATTTGTGGTAAACCAGTTCCATTTCAACCCATACCAAAAAGTATCATCTTGACCCAAACTCGTTTTACCCATTACCCAACCCTCTTATAAGACATACTTGATATTGTTTTTGAAGATCGTCAATGTCTTTCCTTAAAAAAATATTCTCTAGAAAGTGCATGCACCAATGAAATACATTATGGCTATAAAAACTTACCAAGTTAAATACTCAGGACAAGTGTTCCAAACTGAAAGTTCCTTTATGATCAGAGTTTGCCTTAATTCATTCACAGTTTGAACTACCATAGCTTCTGATTCGCTGAAGATAATTTGGGAGAATTTTGATGTAGACATATGAATCGTTAGGTTAAATGGAGATAAATGTTAAATTAAAATTGAAGATGATGTATATGAAAACTCATAGATTGTAATCTTACCTGCAGAAACTTTCTGGAACTCAATTAGAAAGCTAGGGTTTTCTTAAAATGCGGTCAAAATTAGCTTGTTTGGTACCGAATTGAAAAGTGTTTGCATTAAATTTTGACTTTTGAATTTTGAATTAAGCCGCTTAACTTTCCATAGAAGCTGCGAATCCTTTTGATTATGAATCGGGCAAATTGATTAACCCCCCCCCCCCCCAAAGGCTGCCAAGAACCTGCCATGTTTTTGATTTTTAAAAAGAAAAAAAAATTAATTTAATTAATATTTGTATTGTTATTTTTTAATAAATATATAAATTTAGTTAATTAATATAAAACAAACAATTAACAATAGTAACCATTTTTTGTTTTGGATCTTTTGATGACAATAACTTGTCTATGAGAAAATGCCTCTTTTTCACCCATTCCATTAGTTCTTAACGATTATTGAACACCTGAAATTAAGAAGGTATTTAGTCAAAATATAATAAGATAAAATATGATTTAGAGTACCATTATATGAAATTTTATACCTTATCGGTGGAAAAATATGATACACTCGACATATCTTCTTGTAAGTTTTGTAACGTATGAGATTGTTTATAAGGTTATGAATCGATATAAGTTTTGAATGTTATGAAAAAAATTAATCGATATACCTTCGTTTATATAGGAACTTGATTTTTCACTTTAGTCGTGTCAAATAATTTAAGCTTTTGTTTTAGTCGCGTCAAATAATTTAAGCTTTTGCTTTGGTTGCGTCAAATAATTTTAACTTTTGCTTTGGTGGCGTCAAATAATTTTAACTTTTGCTTTGGTCGCGTCAAATAATTTTAGCTTTTATTGTTATAATATTAATTTTTATTAAATATAAATTATTTAAAAAAATAAAAAACTAATAGAAGAGTATGGGATATGATGATAGAATGGGAAATGATGATAGATGACATGATAGGAAATCATTTGGGAGGGGTGCCAGTATTCGGACCATTTTAAATATAAGCCTGCTAGTGAAATGAACGAATTTGTAAGAGAAAATATATGTAAAAAGAAGAGAGAGACAAATATTAGGTAAACATTTTGACTAATTTGATCTAATGGTTAAAATTAATTGATTGAGATGCATCCAAAGGCTATTTTTCATTTATATAAAAAAAAAAGTCAACAATATTACCTAATTATGCTTTTCTTTTAATAATATAATAATAGTATAAAGAGATAATTTAGAATGTTATTATCATATTTTTGATACACACATAATAAATTTATGAATATATATGTGAAAATAACATAAAATCATATTATAATTAAGGTGTGGCACAATACAAATGATATGAAAACATCAAAATCTATCGAGAAACACAAAATGGTATTATGAGATATTATTCTTTTCGTCTCAAATTAAATATCAAAATTTTTATTTTAATTTTTCTCAAAAACAATCAATTTCAAATACATATATATAGGGGCATATTAATAGGAAAGGGTAATTTTAGGGGAAGCTAATCTGCATCGCCCGTTAACATTCATCACGGTTAATATTATTTATCATTCATTACAATGAATGTTAATTATTATTCATCACGTTAAAATATTTTTAAATTAAACAAGGTATAATATAAGATACTTAAAGTACAATTTTTTATTGCATATAAGTAGAATGTTTATAAATAGTAGTTAGTAGCAAATGTTGGTCCATCCCACGTGTAATGACCATCTAATGAACACATAAACCTACTTTTGTTTAGGAGTGGCAACCTAATTAACTTAGACTCATGAAAAAGCTAATAACTTAAATGGGCATTTTAACTTGAAGAGAATTGAGGTGGCAGTTTGAGAATCAATTAGCGTCATGACTAATCTAATCTTACATCTTACATTTGGTATAAATAAGAGTTCAATGTCCCTTGTATACTCCTTTCCATTCACGTACAAAACCATTAATGCATATAAAATGAAGCCTACATATATTTAAGTTTTTGGCATCTAGTCAAACTTCAAGGGGCTATTAGGAGGCCATCAATTTCAAATTTTAGTTGAAGATGAAAATAGAGTTCGGAGAGAAAGTAGCAAAGCATGCATAGCTCGAATTCGATGTGAGTATTCGTGTTGTTTATGAAAACTGAGATATATGCTATGTACGTGTTTAATATGCTATAAGTTGTATTAGAAATGTTAGAATTGTATAAATTCATTTATGATCATGTTTTAAGCATGCGATTTTATGTATATGTATTATGTTTGGTTAATGTGTAACGGGCTGTAAAATACATTATTCATAGTTTAACACGGGTTTGCACGAGGCTTCCTTCTGTTCAGTTAATGGGATCCATATCTTTAAGATTGGATCCCAAGATAAAATGAAAGGCTACGGCTCGGTTCCACATTAACGATGAGATCTCGATATATATTTTTATATAAAGAGCATTGTCATGGCATGATTGTATGTGTTATTTTCATAGAAAACGCACGTGCTCACTAAGCCATTAGCCTTACGCATTTATTGCATATATCTCAGGTTTAATCGGATAGAGTTGTCCAAGGAAATAAATGGATGCAGAGCCTTAGTGAAGAACTGTTAGAGAAATGTTAAAAGATAGATATTGTATGTTTATAGAGATGCTTATGTAGAAAAATGTAATTTATTAGCTTCCGCTGTAAAATGATGCAAAAAATATGAGGTAAAAATGACGGGCGTTACAAGAAAAGTTCAAATGAAAATGAAAAATCTTGGGAGAATCGAGGAATCAATCTCAACCGTCTTTTTTAATCAAGGATAATAAAAATCCCATTTTTCTTCATATATTTAAAATTAAATATCTTAAAAACGGCGTCAAAAAAATTATAAAATTGCAAAAAGAGGAGTTGTGAATAAACGGTTTGATTGTTCCCCGGTTCGAGAAGAGGAGGAGTTGAATGATTCTCTAATACATTTGGGTGCCGATGAAGATCCTGGTTGATCGGGTTACCAAGCCAGTTGTTACCGAGGAGAATGACGAGCATGTTGAGCACAGGTTTACAGAGGTGGAGGTGGAGGTACAGATTCATCGTGGTTATATACAGGAGATACTGGCCAGTTTAGAGAACCCGGATGACGGACTTCTAACTCCTCCTCCTCCAGAGTCGTGTAGGATCATCACCTGACCAACCATAATGAGCGAATTATATGAGAGTGGCAGTACATTTCGTCGTTTGTTTATCCCGAGGATTTATTTGACGATGGAGTTTTGGGGATGACTGATTGGGCGTCAGTTCGTTGGATACTTAGACAACACGGTGAGAACCTAACTAATGTATACTAATTAAATTTTGTTGATTTTATTTTCTTGTTTATACAGCATATTGACAGCTGGGAATACCACTTTTTGCTTTGAAGACGCAGGATTGAGTTTAGGCTGAGTCAGTATCACGTTAATATACGTTGGACGATTATGCGCATAGGTTTTCTTAATATTATGAAGCATTTCACGAAAAAGGCTCTCGCCGAGGCAAGAAAATAGAAGAGATTGAAAGGAATAAGAAGAAGAAGAAAGAGAAGAAGTAAGAGAGTGTCGAGTTAAATTTGGATTGCAACGGAGCTACTAGCGTGGACTGTAAGTATTGAAAGGGATTCACATATGGTAGTCGGGACCCATACCCACCATGGTATGAAGTTGATTATGTAAGTAACTAATATATGGTGTTAGCTAAAAATACATATATTTGTACTTATAATCAGATACTAATTACGTTATGATACCCATGTATTGTTCCCCGTCAACCTAATAAAGGCTGATCCCTGGGTACTTATAATGGTGGATATTCGTACGTTAGACATCATGGAATATGATAGTTGACTGTTGTCAACACGATTAGCGACTCCAGTTTGCCGAGCTTTTAGGTGATTACCTTCCTGGATATTTGTGTGCCATAAATTATTGGAAGAAAAGGATGTAAGATAAATCATATACACGAGACACCATCTAGTTATTGTTTGACTATGTGGAGGGTGTGCCTCCGCAGAGAGGCCCAGTAGGCAACTGCGGAGTCTGGGTGTGCATCAAGATGGAGAAGGTGATTAGTAAACTAGATCACCTGGTGACTGGGTTGGCCCAGGAGATTGTCACCGCTTATAGATTGAGGATGATGGATACCTTTTTTAGGGCACGTTATGATTATATATTACCGTCACTACCATCACCACCAGCTTAGATAGATCGATTGTCTTATTATGACTTGTTATGTATTTTGACTTGTTTTCAGGGCACGTTATACTTGTTTTTGATTTTGTCACTTACATGTGGTTGACCAATATTAAACATTAAAGTGATTGTTTTATGGAACACATTCTAATTTCAAGGGGAACTAAAATTTGTATTCGACTTAGATGCTTCAGCCAATATTGAACAAACATTATGATTTACAGATAATTGATTACAACAACTAAAACATACCTTTTATTGAATAGTAACAGTACAAAAACAATACAAAACTACATGTTTAAAATATGGGTAAAAAGGAAGGTGTGTATCGAGGAGCGGTGTCAAAGGGACCATAGCGAAATAATTTAGTGAGAAACATGTCATAGGGCAAGGGATTATTGGTGTAAGTAACAACATGTTGCATTATTAATATTATGATAAAACGTACATCAAACTGTATGTTGTTCTTGATCCAATAAACCATGAGGGAATTGATGGCATAAACAATATGTAGCTTTGTGGAGCGACAAGAGATATTATAACGAACAATATCAAACATTGTTCTCAATTATGGTTCAAGATCAAAGACTTCAATAACGTCACGTGACTTACATTTACTTCGACTCATTTCAATGCAAATATCTATCCGATGAGGATGAATAATTTTAAGACTAATCGATAGGCCGCAAGATCCAGTCTCAAGTCGTTCACCTAGTCGCGATTGCAAGGGCACATTCACAAGTTACGAGACGCAAGTCTCAGTTTGTGACTTACGTTTGGATGGAACAAATTTTCATAAAATATTTTTTGGAGGCTAAGATTTATATTTCTTTTTCTATTAATAAAAATATCAATTTTTCTTCTTTTTGTTAAAAGTTTTATATAATATTTAATTTTTATTTATTTTACGATTGAAATGATTAACTTAAATAAATGAAAAGTCTAATGTTTATAAGTGTTTTCATGCATTCCATTGTAAATATCATAATTTTGATTGTTGTTGAAAAAACACTACTATTAGTTAACCACCTTTTACTTCGTGCATTCCAACTCATTGTAAATATTATAATTTTGATTGTTGTCCAAAACACTACCATTATTTAACCACCTTTTACTGACATCACTACCGTTAACCACCTATTGTAAAAACGCCACTGACCGAACATATTTGATGGTTTTGTCATCGTTATGGCCTTTGTATAATAAAAATTAACATAAACATAAATGTAATTAATTATAATGAAATGGTTAAGAAAATGATAAAATAAAGACGGGAAATCACAAATTACGTTTATTGATTACATGTATTTAATACACTAATTTTTTGACTTACTTTTTTCCAAAATAATCTAACAACTCGCCACTTACATAGCGATCAAGAATTAAAATTTGAAAATCAAACCCATATTACAAGAGTCAAATACTAATTAATCTCTTTAACCAAAATCTTGAAGGTTAAACAAATAAAAAAGAAAAAAAAACGATCGTAGTGGGTCAAGACGATCATCAACAAAACAGTCAACCTGATATTGACACGTGGCAAAGGAACAGGGTCGATCAAGATTGATCGTTATTTATTTATGATATAAGTGGGAAAAAGAAAAAGTGGGTCCATCATGATCGACAGGCGATCCACTATGATTCACCTTTCAATTTTAAAATTGTGATTGATAGGTGGTAACAATAATAAAAAAAAACAACAAAAAAATTCCAATTTATATTTTCTATTTCTAACAGTTAAATAAAAAGAAGGATAAAAAAACTACATTTGAAGGAGGTTAGATCATGACTTCATATAAGTAAAAGATTTTTGATGTATTGGGCCACTGTCTCTTTGTCTCTCTCTCTCTGTCTCTCTCTCTCTGTGAAGAAAAAAGATTAGAAATGAAAAGTTTTTAGTGAGAGAAAGTAATGGGTATTTTTCAAAGAGAGAAAGTAGTATGTGTTACATATTTTTTAGTTTTAAAGTCCAAACATTGATTACAGTGGATCGCCCATCAATCACGATGCATTTACTTTTTCTTTTTTCCATTTATTTTATAAATAAATGATAGTGATCAATCTTGATCGACCATGTCCCTTAGCCACGTGTCAATCTGAGGTTGACTGTTTTGGTTGGTCATCGCCTTGGTCCACTATAATTGCTTTTTTTAGTTCTTTTTATTTGTTTAACCTTTGACATTTTGGTTAAAGGGATTAATTAATATTTGACTTTTGTAATATTGATTTGATTTTTCAAATTTAATTCTTATTGTTGTGGTTGTTAAGTAAGTAGCGAATTGTTAAATTATTTTGGTAAAAAATAAATCAAAGAACTGTTGTTTTAAATACCCGTGATCAATTAACGTAGTTAGTGATTTTCCCAAATAAAAATATAGCTTCGCCATCACTAAAAAAACTTGTAGAAAACTCCGTCATAAATAAGGTCCGGAGTCAAAAGGCCCATATTAGTACATGTAATCACAACCGTCCGATCGTGCCCCGAAATCAACGTCCACGACTGAATCCATTACCAACGATCGACCCTACACATTTGAATTCAAATACAACTAACGGTCTTCTCACCTCTTCTCTGCAACCTTAATTGTAAAAAATTCCCTTAATTCCAACGAGATACAAAAATTGAAGAACCCCTCTGCTCACTTCATTCACTACTGTCTCTCTCTCTCTCTCTAGAATTTAGGGTTTTCATTCCTTCTCGCTCTCTAAAAAACCATTACACAAAATCCAATTTCTTGAATTTGGTTTCCTTTTATAAAAGATTTGATTTGATAGATTAATTTCGAATTGTTAGAATTAATGGAGGTGGTTGGATCAACAGAAGGGAATGATTTGAATTTGAATTTGGCTTCAAGAAAGGCCCAAGAAGCAGGTAAATTTATAATTATTTGTGTCTATTTTGATTTATTTAAACAATCCAATGTGTTATTGATTCTGGGTTTTTAAAAATTTTGAAGCTTGGAGGAGGTTTCAAGCTACTGAATGGCTTGAAAGTATTGTGGGTCCATTACAAATACCAAAACAACCATCAGAAAAAGAATTCATTTCTTGCTTAAGAAATGGATTGATTCTCTGTGATCTTATTAACAAGATTGAACCAGGGTCTGTCCCAAAGGTATGTGTGTATGTTTAATTTAATACAACTAATTAATTGCAGAATTAGGTTTTCAAGATTTTAGTAATTTGGGTTAATTTTATTGATTAGTGATGATGTTTTCCTAATTGTTATGAAGGTTGTGAAGATTAGTAAGATTCCATCTCAAGTACTTACATGGGATTCTCAGCCATTGCCTGCTTATCAATTCTTTGAGAATGTTAGAAACTTTTTGAAAGCAGTTGAAGGATTAAAGCTGCCTGTATTTGAAGCTTCAGTTTTTGGAAGGGTAAATATTTGTTTACAACAAAATGGATACATTTCACTATGTTTCTTTTTTTCTGTTTTATTATTATTATGTATGAACTTTACTTATTTGATAAGTATTTTTTAGGATAATTTGGAGACGGGTTCATCTACAAAGATCGTTGATTGCGTTTTGGGACTTAAAGAATATAATGAAAGAAAACTGAGAAAAGATGGGAATGGATCTTCTAAGCATAATTTGAGATCACCTTTACGTTCAAACAGTAGAACCCCTATGTGGTTAGACCCTAATAGGCAGTTGGATATGTCAGCCAATTGTGAAAAGCAGTCACCATCTCAAAATGATGCAAAGAAACTTGAAGGTTTTATATATTCTCTCTTTATTCTATGTGAAAAAAATGGATTGTGGTCAAGTGTGTTTGAATAACTGTTTTCACTAATATCTCATATGAATCTTGGATCCAAAAAATGATTTGGTTAATTGTTATCGTAAAGTGTATCTTTTTGGTACTGTGTAGATTCAATAGTTAAGGCCTTAGCTGACTGTATGATTGATGCTAAAGAGAACTTCAATAATGACATGTTGTCTTCTCTTCGTAATGGAAATACGGTAACTATTGCCTTCCTTTTCGTATAACATTTTGTGAAACCAAGGGGGAACAGCTTGTAATCAAATTAATGTTTTGTAGGATTCCTTCAAGTTGTTTAGTAAGATGCTTTTAACTACTTTAGAAGAACAGTCTGGATACAAGTTCCCTGAGGTATCATCTTCTATTAGAAACTTTGGTTCATTTGAAGTCACAATATCAACATTAATAATCTTCTTCTTGTATATCAGTCGAACCCATTTATCAAAAATCTATCAGAAGAAGGTAGTGATTCGATTATGAGTTCAGGAATTTCATCACCACCAAATTCATCCACAACTGGAAACGGAAAAGTATGTGAATTCAAGCCTTCCATTGAAGTATTAATTAAAGAGATATTTTGCTGTATTAATTATCTTTGAAAACTTTGTTGCAGCGTTGTCAAGCTGGTGATTCAAACCACTGGCAGGTAGTTGAAGCACAAGGGAGAAAGCTACAAGTATGCTTTCTATAAATCTTTCTAAATACTAAATCATACATCATGATGTTAACCTGCTGCCTCATTGTTAATAATCTTGATCTTGCAGAACTTAAAGGCATTGTTGTCGATCACACAGGCTGAGTTTGGGGATATGCAGTCACAATTGCAAAGCGATTTTAAAGAGATAGGTGTGTTGTGAAGTTAGTTATTAATGTTCAGCAAGTCATTTTCTTTTTTGTACTGATAGCATGAAAATACTTATATTTTTGCTTGTTAACAGAGAGTCAAATAATGGAGCTGTCTGCTGCTGCCCAGGGATACCACAAGGTTCTGAAAGAAAACCGAACCTTATACAACATGGTCCAGGATTTAAAAGGTATATAATATATTTTTATATTAACATTATCAAATTTTAGACATTGATGTAACCTTAATATTCTACATATTTCAGGGAACATTCGAGTTTACTGCAGGATCAGACCTGCATTTAGAACTGACACAAAAAATGTGATTGACTATATTGGGGAAGATGGTTCATTAGTAGTTATGGATCCTGCAAAACAACATAAAGATGGAAAGAAGTTGTTTCAGTTCAACCGTGTCTTTGGTCCAACTGCCACTCAGGGTGACTACACTAAAGCGCTTTCTGCTGTTTTACCTTCGATTGTCTCGTTAAACTCTAACATTTTACACTTTTATCAGAGGAGGTATTTGCAGACACACAGCCACTTATAAGGTCCGTTATGGATGGTTACAATGTATGCATTTTTGCATATGGACAAACAGGATCTGGTAAAACACATACAATGGTGAGCTTCATAAAATCATGAAAACCGTTGTTTGCACTTTTTGGAGTACACTATGTGATTCTAATATCATTTGGTTGGTGTTGATAGTGTGGGCCTTCTGGTACATCGAAAAAAGACCTGGGAATCAATTATTTGGCTCTCAATGATCTGTTTGATCTATCGAATACAAGAAAAGATGTTGTAAAGTACGAGCTTTATGTTCAAATGGTGGAAATATACAATGAGCAAGTCAGAGATCTTCTCACCGGTGATTTTTCATCCACCAACAGATTGGAGATCCGTAGCTGCACAGCTGAAAATGGATTGAGCCTTCCGGATGCAACCATGCTCCCTGTGATGTCGACAACAGATGTTCTCAACTTAATGAAAAGCGGGCAAGTGAATCGTGCTGTTAGTTCTACAGCACTCAACAACCAAAGTAGCCGGTCCCACAGGTTCAAAAACTACAAACCTTTCAATACTTTTATCTTAAATCTTAAATAAAGGCAAAATGGGTTATAACAGGTGTCAAAATGGGTCTGCCCAAACACTGCTTGTTAATGATGTATGCAGTCTACCAAATAGGAGAACAGGTCAAAGTGTCAAACTGGGTTGAGTTGGATTAATTGGTTTTAACCCTAATTAATTGTTGTCTAGAAAATATCAAATGTGTCAGATACAATTACCAAGACTCTATTTACTTCAACAATAATATATATTTTTTTCTTATAATATTATGATTTAGGATGCATTGAACTATAAATATACATTCCATCGATTTTAGCTAAATATAATATACCTTTTACCTGTTTAATGTGTTATAGATGATCATTTTGTGGGTTGGAAGCAGCCTGGTTGGTCTGTCCAAACACTGAATATTGAAACTTTATGCAAGCACCAAATAGGAGAACAGGTCAAAGTGTATCGAGTCGGGTTTGACCCTAACTTTAGTCCAAAATATATCCAGTGTGTCAGATATAATTACAAAATATTAATTTAATAATAATCTATTTTTTATATTATGATGATTTAGAAAGCTTTATACGCCAAGTATACGATAGGACCCATCTGACTCAATTCCTATTTAGCTAAACAAACTTCTTGTTAGCCGTCTGATGTGTTATAGTTGACATATAATCCAAATTGTTCCGTTTGTAAGTAAATAAACTGAAATTGTCATCTTGAAAGTAAATATTTGTTGTGTACTTTCTTTCAGCATATTAACAGTGCATGTGCATGGAAAAGATGTGAATGGGGGCAGGATACGTAGCTGCCTTCATTTGGTGGATTTAGCAGGAAGTGAACGAGTCGATAAGTCAGAAGTTACAGGTGATGGGCTTAAAGAAGCTCAATATATAAACAAGTCACTTTCTTGTTTAGGAGATGTGATTACAGCTTTATCTCAGAAGAATTCTTACATACCATACAGAAACAGCAAACTTACATTACTCCTTCAGAACTCATTAGGTACATAACACTAAAATATATATAAATAAAGTTTACCTGTAAATGAAAAGTAGATTTACACATGAGTTGTTAAGTTAACTGGTCTTCTTTATTAAACGTGCAGGAGGGAATGCAAAGACATTGATGTTTGCACATGTGAGCCCAGAAAGTGACTCATTCGGGGAAACTGTTAGTACATTAAAGTTTGCTCAACGGGCCTCAACTGTTGAACTCGGTTCAGCCCGTTTGAATAAAGAAAGTCGGGAGGTGATGGATCTTAAAGAACAGATTGAGACCCTGAAAAAACAACTGGGCGAAAAGGAGCCACATAGTGCACAACAACTCAACAAACTGGAACCAAAATCGCCATTACAGCGACAAAAAACACCAGCAGCTATGACTGTAGAAAGAACACCACCTCGTTCACGAAGGTTGAGCATCGAGAACAAATGTGGTCCAACTCCAAAGAGCCCCATGGGTTCGAATTCTGCTGCAAAAAGTAGACAGATGAAAACAGATGTGAGGCTACTAAAAACACCTGAGCCTCAAGTGTCGATCAGAAATGAAATCATAATCTCTTCTGAAATAAGGACGACTACTGCAAATGGCAATTTTCATCAATCAGAAATGAAATCTTCATCACATATAAGGAAATCGCTTAGAACCATTGGGAAACTGATTAATGGCTCTGAAAAACGGTGAGTTCAGTAAAAGGAAAAAAAAATCAAATTCTGTATGTTTTAATCTACGTCATGAAAACAGTTTCATATCGTTTTGTTGTGTGCAGGATTCAACAGAAAACAAATGAGGTGCAATCACCAACACCTCTTACAGTTAGTAAGCCAGCAAGACGACAGTCTTTAACAGGAGTTCAGCCACTGGTGTCAAGAAGATCTTCACTGGGAGGAGTTGAACCTTGTAAGTCATATTTATTGGAAGTTTAGTAGTGTATGGTAACTTCTATCTGTTAAGTAGCAACCTTTAAAAATGGGTATTTTTCGGTTTTGGTTAGGTGTTGATGGAAATAGGAATGCGAAAACGCCACCACCAGCCAACCGTGCAAGCAAGAGCAAGTGGATGTAAACCCGAGTTAACTTTTGCTGGGACTTGAAGGTTTTTGATGGCTTTGACTCGAAGCAGCATACTATTGACAGTTGTTGAACTAACTTTCGCTTAGAATACAGAATGACATTTATCAGTTTGGCATTAGTGTTGGGTGAAATTTACTAGTGTACAAAAAAGAGTAGAGCAGAAACTTTTCAGTTTCAACATGATTAATATTTCATTTTATTGATATTCTGCCTCAAAAACTGCATCACTTCATGAATCATATATTCATCATGTAGCCAACTTTATCTGATACAAGCTCGAAAACAAAAATTGAACCGAAATAACAACAATCCAAACTTGAGTTCATCATATCTCTTCACTTGAGTTATCATGCGGTTATGCTAAGAGCATCTGACAGTTTTGCGTCTAATGAGTTTTCTTTTATGAGCCGGCTAAAGTGCAAAGTACTGTGGGGACTTCACATCGTCTCACGTATATTGAGGGCGTGTGTCAGTACAAACGGGCATTTAACCTGACTGGTGGGCCATGCACACTCCACCGCTCCAATATATATTACTTATCTATAGTTTTTAACGTAAATATTTTATGAACAGACATGTAAATCCGGATTAATACAGTACATACATGAAATATTAATACATTATATATTCATGCATCTAATTTATGTAATCCGGATTTTAGTAAAAGTGTGAAACTGTTTTCTTTTTAAAAAACACAAAACATGACTAGTATGAGTTAAAATAATTTGTTATAATTTATAAAGTTTCATGAATTCTACTAGAAGTCTGGTATAAAAAGTTCTAGTTTTATAGTTATTATTAAATTAAATTAAATACAATAAGATAGAAGACTTCAAATTAAAAAATAAATAAATGATACAACAATATAATGAATTATACAAAATTTAATAGGTCATAATTGTTTTATATAAAAAAGTAAAATGTTAATGTAACAGTGTATTAAACTCCAAAAATCTAATGCATTATCTCATTATGGATGCTAAACTTAGTTCTTCTATATATTTTCATTTCAAGTCATTTGATGTCTTTCTTTTTTTTATCAAATATACATTTGACACATACTTTATGAGCTAATTAAGTTTGACTTTCTTCTTTTTCTTTTAACTACACAAAAGTTGAGTATCAAATCTATTGAGTTCCTTTGACTTTCAAGATGGAACTTGTCTTGACCCATTTTTCATGTTTTACTTATAAATAATAAAATAAAATAAAATAGTATACTTAAAAGGAAAATGTTTTGACAGTACAAACTTTATCAAAATTAACAAAATAATATCAATTTAACGTTGCTTTTTTCATAAACTAATAAAAGTGACATTAACATCAATTAATTAATAACACCACGTAATAATTTATATAAACCTTTTGACCATCGTCCTCAAAGCAAAACGTACGTGACTTCCTTACCAATTTTCACCAAAAAAACTCCTGCAACAAAATATATTAACTTATCTGAACCTTAACAAAAACTCAAACTAAAAACATGGACGCTTATTGCTCCGATTGCAAAAGGAGTACGGAGGTAGTGTTCGATCACTCAGCCGGAGACACCGTTTGTTCCGAGTGCGGACTCGTTCTCGAGTCGCACTCAATCGATGAAACCTCCGAGTGGCGTACTTTCGCTAACGAATCAGGCGATAATGATCCTGTACGTGTTGGTGGTCCCACTAACGTACTACTTAACGACGGTGGTTTATCAACAGTGATTTCTAAACCTAACGGCGTTACTAGCGATTTCTTATCGTCTTCGCTGGGCCGGTGGCAGAACCGTGGATCTAATCCTGACCGTTCGCTTATTTTAGCTTTTAAAACGATTGCTACCATGTCTGATAGGTGAAACCTAGCCCTAAATCTGTATTAATGTTGATTTAGGGTTTTGTATTGATTATGATTAATTTTGTTATCTTTTAGGCCTTAGGGTTGTAGGTGATGTTAGGTTTGTATCAAACCCTAAAGTAACATTTTTAATGAGTTTGATTTAAACATCAAAACTTCAAATAAGTTTAAGTTGGTAAGCTCATAAGCTATAAAAAAAACGAGCTTTATCGGCTTTTATGAATTTCAATAAGCCCGTAGGTCAGGAAAATAAAGTTATCCAAACGCCACATAAATGAGAGAAAAGAGGGGAAGTAGGTAGGTTGAATGTAGAAACTAACATTTTAACTTTGGACACCCTACATTAGTAACGATCAGCTAATCAAGTTGGTTTAAATGGCACCTGCAATGGCCAATAAGCTTGAAGAAAGGCCGGAGTCGGATATATCAGCTTTTGGTTTTGTAATGATGACCCTGACTGCTCTGTTAAGTTCGTCATTGATAAATTATTACTCCCCTGTTCAACGTAAAGTTCATCACTTCATGCAGGGAGCTCAAATTAAATAATGGAGATTAGCACAAATTCATGGCATAGCTGGCGGTCCTAAACTGTTTCACTTGATTGGAATAATAAAGTAACTTTGAAATAAGCAACTGCAATAAAGTCCTAATAACTTGACTGACAATATTAGTTTAGTTCATTCTGCGCGTCAAAGATATTACCGTTAGATAGTACCATACCTTGTTTCCATATTGCAGCATGAACTTGTACGATGCTGTTTGGAGTTTGAGTTTTTTCTGATGCATTTATTTGTCATCACTCAGGTTGGGCCTTGTTGCGACGATAAAGGTATGCTACTATACTCTCACTGTCACTATACCTGGCAACTGGGAATATCGGTTCATGATTTGTTAATGAAAAATAATAAGTGGCAGACTGGCAATTGCCTTTTCTTTTGTGATATGTATTAAAGTTTGATTCTATGTTTCATGTTCTTGCCAATTTCTCTTTGATTTCAGCTAATGGTTTTTTTCTATTTCGACATTTTAGGATCGTGCTAATGAGATATACAAGAAGGTAGAAGATCAAAAGTCAAGTAGAGGAAGAAACCAGGATGCCATCTTGGCGGCTTGTCTTTACATTGCTTGCCGTCAAGAAGACAAGCCACGCACTGTAAAGGGTACTAAACTTAAATTATTAATTGGATGTTTGGTGGTTTCTCTTTCTGTTTCAATGTGAACTGGATTTCCCTGAACTTGTGTTCAAATAGAAATCTGTTCGGTTGCCAATGGAGCCACTAAGAAGGAAATTGGCAGGGCAAAGGAGTACATAGTGAAGCAATTAGAGCTTGAAATGGGTCAATCGGTGGAGATGGGGACCATACACGCTGGCGATTTTATGGTTAGCTTGTATTTTGTTTGCTTTAATAATTTACCGGTGTGGTTGTGATTTATCTTGGTCACAAGCTAATACTTTTAGTGTAGAAGATACTTGTACATATATTTTGGTTCACTGACTAATAGTTAACTGATTATAAAATGATAGAGACGATTTTGTTCCAATCTTGGAATGACAAACCAGACTGTTAAAGCGGCTCAGGAATCTGTCCAGAAGTCGGAAGAGTTTGATATAAGGTAATTATGCTGTCTTGTTGTTGACTTGACAAGCTTATAGTTTTTCTTTCATGTTATGTAATTTGATGCGCTGTTTGCAAATTCAAATTTTTGTTGTTGTTTTTGTTGAAATTTACTGTTTATTTTTTTGTTTGTGATGAACCTATACAATTCAAGGCCTTGTTGAACCACTTACTGATTGTGCTGTTTGTTGTTGTACCACAATTACTCCAATTTAAATCCTGGATCATTAAATTGTCATCTGACATTTTGTCACATGAACCTTGTATAACCCATATGCTTCTTTTCTTTTCAGGAGAAGCCCAATCTCTATTGCTGCAGCTGTTATTTACATAGTGACTCAACTTTCTGACGATAAGAAACCCCTCAAAGGTAAAGTTGCCTCCATCTACTTGACAATCGACTAAACTGAAATAGAACTCCGTCATTTGCATATAGGATGGGTCCCCTTCTGTAACTGATTACAGAATATGACCCTGACCCACTAGGTTTGATTCATCAACCATATCACGAATGCTTTTGTCGATATCTAACTGTGGAAGCTTTAAGCAAACTGTCCATCCTAGCATTATCACGAAAGGGTGTTTGGCCTAGCGGTATGGTAGGAACCCATCAACCAGAGGTTATGGGTTCAAGTCTCTCTTGAGGCGTGTATATAAAATATGTCGTTGTACATGATAAGTCGTATAGGGTGCGTTTGCCGCTCTAAAAATATAAGAAGATCCTAGTAATTTATTTCAAATCAGACTAGTAATTTTCCAAATGCTTGAATGATCCTCCTTTTTTTTTTTTTTTTAAGCTTTAAAGTTCATAATAGAACAGTCATTAGTTTATAATGATAATATGGTTTTAAGCTTTAAAGTTCATAATAGAACTGTCATTAGTGCCTGCTATCATACTGAAGGTTGACATAAGAAGTGTCGATTTGGTACAGATGTATCACTAGCAACAGGCGTTGCAGAAGGGACAATAAGGAACTCATACAAGGATCTCTATCCTCATTTGTCGAAAATAATACCCACTTGGTATGCTCAGGAAGAGGATCTTAAGAACCTCACCAGCCCTTAAATATGTTGATTGTCTTTTAACAATTGAGGCGTTTTTGGGTGTTAATTGGACACGAGAAGCAAACCTTGATGCAGTTGAATGGTAGATGGTGCAAGAATTTTTAGTTAATTCATAATCAAATGTTTAGTTAGAACTTTGCTTATCGTGTTGACTTATGTTCTAAAGTCGGTGGTATATTTAAGAAAACAGTAGAGTTGATTTGAGTTGTCAAATTAGGTTAAAGATGAATCATGAATGCGTCTTTATCAGTAACAAAAGTAAGGAAATTTCGTCTATTGGACCTTAGATTGTAGCCCGGATTAACTTGATCATTAAATAAATATCTTTACAAGATGTTTGTTATACTAATTGCTTGTCTCAGTATTATACTCCGTACCCTAAATGTGATTCCATAATTTCTTTTCATTCTTTAGTAAGTTTAGAAATACAGATGTAAGTTACAAGATAGTATGCATCGTGTATATACATTGAATGATTTTTAACTATTTGATGCTTTGATTTTATCCATTTAGTTCTATTAAGTAACTCATTAAAAGTATAATGTGAACTAAAATCAACCGATTCCTTATAGTAATTGTCGCCTACAAATTTTATTAAATATAGATCAAGACACATATGGAGACAAGAAATGGCCAAGAAAATGTAACGTAGCGATTACATTTTATCATAAGTGACAACACTAAAGATATCTTAACTGTAAACACTAAACATTGCATCAAATTTGATGTAATAAAATAATCTTTAAAAAATAAACTTATACTAAATGTAGTTTATCTTCGACGTATGCATCAGAACTTAAATCAAATCTGGTAAGTTGGTTGGGAAAGTAATTTTACACATGTTCATCAAATTTGGTGTTCACCAATACACTCCATATTAAGCTGAGTAGGATTTGACAATGGGTTTGAGTCAGTGATTGGAAAACTTCCTTTTATAGATATTGATTTACGAAATTCTGCAATTATAGTTCTAGTTAACCCGATAAGACTTGAATTTCCACTGGTAGTATAGAATTACAACAACCCAGTCAAAACCTTTGTATGTATTGATGCATACGTTGAGGATACAATGACATGAAGATGTGTATTATATAATTCTACATTATTATACATTGCGACAACTAAATACGACACTAACTGAACTTGATATCTCCGCATAAGTTAATGAACAGGTTATGATTATAATTATTCTAAGTAGTCACTATAAATCGTTGATATATAACAATCTTTCATAATATATGGTATAGTTTTACTTATGATGTAAAAGAATTACGCTACATTTACATGATCTTTTAATTCATAAAAATTATTACCACCTTTATTCATGTAACATTGATAGTAACTAAACATAAAATGTCAATAATTTGGTATTACCAAAACATGGTAACTCCAATTAAGTCTTTTACTTAATCTCTGGTGATTTGAGCAACAAAGTCTTCCAATTCATTGCGCATAACGCCGCCTTCTTCCACGGACCTCCTAACTGCAACACCGACCTCAGCAGCCTTCTTTCGCACTAGACACCCTTCTTCTGACACCATCAACTGTCTAACTGCATGTGAAACCATAGAGGCAACTACCATCTTGTCTCGTTTCCCCCATTCTCTCACGTATATACCTGTTCCTAGCACGTCGGTTATCAGCATAGCGTTCCTCGGTTGATCAGAATGCATGGGCCATGCAGCTATTGGAACCCCCATACTAATCCCCTCGGTGCATGAATTCCACCCGCAATGACTCATAAACCCGCCCGTTGATGGGTGGCCCAATATCTCAAGTTGAGGGGCCCATCCCCTTACCACCACTCCCACCCCACTCTTTTCTACCCTCTCTTCATACCCTTCCGGCAACTGAACTTTTCGATTGTTTTCTCCGTCAAAAATGTCAGCTTTATCGGCTTCCCTCACTACCCATATGAACTTTTGCCCGCTTTCTTCCAACCCAATAGCAATCTCTTTCGCTTCTTCGTCAGCTAATGAAACTGTGGTACCAAATGAGACGTAAATCACTGAATTAGGTTCTTGTTCATCAAGCCAATTCAGTAACTTGATGGATTCAGTACTAGTGTTCCTACGATCAATTATGGAAACCGGATTGAATGGACCAATAGCCCAATTCTGGGATGCACCGGAACTAACCTCTTCACATTTAAGTAACTCTAAGTACTTTTCTTCAAACACTTTGCTCGTGTCATAAAGGGTTCCCGAGTTGATTATCTTCTTGAACGATACATCTTCAGAATCCAACAACTCCCAAAACTCATTAGTGAAACACCCTTCTTGTGAAGGGAGTTTTTCCCTCAACGATTCGGTTTCATCATCTAGTTTTAATGCTTGTGTTTCCTCCCAATGGTACCAAAAGGCAGTGAAAGCAGAACAGCTTTGAAACATGTAAACCTCAGCGTTAGGGAAGTTAACATAGTCTTGAATTACAGAGCTCATCAAGTAATCATGAATGATAACAATTCGTTTCATGGTGGTCGAGAGTTCGGATATAAGTTTCAGAAAAGGTGCACGAAGGTGCATAACCGATTTAAACGATGGCATGAGATGGTTAGGGAAACGAATGGTGGCGTGAGGGTCAGGTGGAGGGTTATCGAATGATGGTATTGGAAAATCATGGAAATGGATGTTGGCAACAGCGAGTGGGTCCCAACCGTGGACACGAAGTTTGGCTTGGCGGGTGTGAGTGGTGGCACCGATGAAGTGGACCGGGAAGTTGTAGGCGGAGATGAGGCGAGAGAGATGGATGAGTTGGTTGAGATGGCCTTGTGCTATAAAAGGAACCATTACAACACATACTTGTTGGTTTTGAGCCATTTTGTTGTGTTAATCAAGGGTACGTGTAATTTCTTTGCAAGTCGAATGGGGTGTTTGTGGTATAAATAGATGTCAAGTGACTGTATTTTTTCATAGTTATTGTTGGCAATGACAAAGGTAGGATGTGAAAGGACTTTTGTTTATACTAAATAAATATAAATATATGAAGGATCTTTTTATACTTGTTACAAGAAGCTAATAGGCTAGTATACTTTCTTGGTTTCATAGTAAATTAAGTATGCAATGTTTATCATTAGGTGTTTGAATATAAAAGTATCGAAGATCGTTGCATGTTCTGTACAACTATCTCAAACACATGACTATGGGTAAAACTTATAGATAAAATCTTGAAGTTGATTCAGAAGTATGTACTAGTTACCAATTATAGGAAGAAAGATAGGGTCTTGCTTATGGTTCTGCATGTGACCGGCCTGTTGCATAACAGCGTACTTCCAACCAACGTCGTTTACGGGGTGGAACCAAAAATTAATGTTAAGGGGCCGTACTCTATTATATTCGAGCAACATAAAATGCATTTCTTGTGAACCACACAAAAATTATCATAGATAATTAAGATCATCGTAAACAAACAAACAAACAAACAAAAACAAAAGTTCTTGCTAAAGATTTCTCTGTTGCTGATGTTTCCTTTGAATTTAGTGTAGTGACGCAAAGTATTTTACCATATTGAATTATACAAAATTAATTCCTTAGTTTTACCTTAATAATATAATAAAATGAATGATAAATAATAACGAATAGAAACTATGAAGAAAAACATTAATGCCTAGAATATAAAAGGGGGATAATAAAATAATAAAAAAATATTCACAGGGAAGATGGACAAAGATGTGGGTACAAAACTAAGTGTATTAGATTTAACTAAAAGCAATATAATATATACCATGATTATGAAACTGCAAGTATATACAGCTAATATTTCTTTTGTCCAATTTGTGCCGAAGCATCGCGATATACCCAATGTTTGGTGCCTACGGATGAAGCCTAATCTCTTTGAGATATTGGGCGTTTCCCCTTTCCCTACTCCTCTAAAAGGTTAACTTTTATTAGAAGTGTTCACATGTGCCAGGACTGATTTGTAAATAAAAATCATCTATTTTTCCTTTTAAAATAATATCCTTTTTGTTCGAGATTAATACCTCTTTTTCCATTTAAATTTATTATGTTTGTTTTCATTATATGATAACAAGATGATTAGAAATTCTTTACTTTTTTTTCAATGCAATTGCTCTTTTGATTTTGAAAATTTATTTATCAATATATTATTTCTTATACACATACATCTCCATTATAAAATGGAGAATCGTAATATTTAGAATTCATTAAAAAATTAAAAATACATTCTTGAGAGAAAACCTTCCCGTATTGAGTATCGTGTCATGCAAAAAACTTGCCGTGACATTTATAATTGTATAAAAATTGAAAAATTATAACTCAAATAATTGTAGTAAAAAACTGAATTTAAGGTAAATTTAACTATTTAATTTTTAATAATATAATAATTAAAATATTTTGATTTAATTCAGTTGTACTTTAAAACCGAATCATTAATAACCAAATCGATATATAATTACTAATTAATTAGATATTTGTATTTTATATTTACTATACAAACTCATAAATTATATTAATTTTTTTTTATATAATTTTATTAACTCACAAACTTTATAAATTGTTATAATTTACTATTTCTACCACAAAATTATATATTTAATTTGTTTGTGTGAGATAAATCTGAATTGATGTTATATTATAATTGGCTAAGTGTATTGTAAAATCGTGTATTGACATATTGTTATATTATAGTTTATGTGGTATAATTATTTTAATGTATTGTGTTATATATCATTCAAATGAAAGTTCAAATGTTTAATTAATTCATAGATTAAAATTCAGTTATAAACCGAAATAATCAATAATAAATAAAATCTAAATTAAAAAATTGAATCATAAAGAAATCAAAATGAAACCTTCTTTATTATTAAAAAACTTATATGCAGTTAAAAAATAAAAAATCCAAATCGAACCAAAGCGTAAGCGCCCTTTGCGAGATCGGATTAATCCTTGAAAACTCTGTGTTCCTGGCCAACTCGTGGTTGTTGTCAGGTTGCGGACTTCACAACCTGGCTACTGCAGAGTCATGACAAACGTGGCGAAGTGGAAACGATTTATATTATAAGATCGATACTACTGTAAAATATTTATAATATTTTGGTTTCTGATGAATCAGTTTATAAAATTTTGCGTATGTTAATATACTGCAGGTGCACATTTGATATGTGTCGGTCGTAATTGGGAGTTACGATTGAAGTGAACATTGATATAGAGAAAGGAAATCAAACGTACAATACATCACTCCACCGAACCAACTAGCGTGGTTGACGAAATGGTCCACAATCTTAAATTTTATATGTATCATATAGGTTCATGATAATGTCACATAGAGTTTTTTTAAATTCAGAGCCACAAAAAATAGATTGATATTTATACCCTTATTATTATTATTTATATATATATCATAAATTTACAACCTTACCTATTCTAAACCCTACAAATATTGTTACATGTGCTTGCCGTCTCTTCCACATATATCAATATACTTCAATGCAAGGCAAGTAAGTTTCTGTACTATTTGTTGAAATTAAGCCCACACCCCCACACCCCCTTGACGCATGGATCCAGGCACTCTCTTATTTTTATTTTTTTTCATATCATCATATTATTATTGAATGATTAATTCTAATATGTTATTCGTTATTAGTATTTTATCATAATTAATTGATTAGATTTTGAGATCATGAGTTTCTAGCTATGTTATTATTAGTTATTTTAACTAGTGAAATTGTGTTGTAGTTGTGACCATTTTTACATTAATCATATTGATATAATTTGACAGATGAGCTCATTTGATCCAACAAGTTCAATAATTCATAATGAAGAACTCTATCTCAGTAGTTCCAGATTCGAATCATGTAATGATTTACTAAACAGTGTTAGAGACTTCTATTACGCTAAAGGATATGCATTATCTGTTCGTGATTCGGAAAAGGATAAGTATGTTACTTTGCAATGCAATCGCGGGGGTTCTTATCGAGATAAAAGGAAGCGTAATGGAGATGATGGGGAGGTGCATAATGGAGATAGAAGGAAGAAAAAAATTGCCTCTCGTTTAATAGATTGCCCTTTTCGTATTTCAGGTAAAAAAGGAAGTGATGGTGCATGGGTATTTACATCAAGAAAGTTGGCACATAATCATGACCCATCTACTGATATGTCTGGGCATCCATCTTATCGTCATTTAAAACCCGATGATGTAGAAAGAGTCAAAGACATGACATTATCCGGAATACCACCGAGACAAATTATTTCTTCTTTACGTCAACAAACACCAAATCTTGTAGCAACCTCTAGAACTATATACAACTTAAAGGCAAAATTAAAAAAGGATGATTTGGGAAATCGATCGATGATTGGTGCCTTGTTCGAGGAACTTGAAAAAGGTGGCTTTTTATATGATGTTTTGCATGATCAACAAGGACATATAACCAATTTGTTCATTGCACACCCATTATCAATTAGATTGACTAAGCTCTTCTCCAATACATTTGTAATGGATTGCACCTACAAAACTAACAGATATAAGAAGCCTCTTCTTGATATCATTGGGGTTTCATGCTTCAATACCTCATTTTATTCTGGTTTTGCTTTTTTGAAAAAGGAGGACGAACAAAGTTACATTTGGGCATTAAGTGCATTTAAGAAGATTTTTAGACAAGGGAATCAACATTTTGTGATCATGTCGGATAGTGAGTTAGCACTAATGAATGCCATCAATAATGTATTTCCAACTGCAACAAGTCTTTTGTGTGTTTAGCATTTTAAAAAGAATGTTTTGGCGAATTGCAAGAAGTATTTTAGGCGTACCGAAGAGTTTGACATGTTCTTGTTAAGTTGGAATGATGTGGTATATTCGACAATATAAGACATATTTATTAACAATTGGGGCGAATTTGAGTTACTTTATAAATAAAAGAAAGATGCAATTGAGTACATAAAGAAGGTTTGGTTGCCTTAGAAAGAAAAGTTCGTTAGTGCATGGACTGAAAAATACCTACATTTTGGTAATTGGACGTCCTCAAGAGAAGGTGCTCATGCCAAATTGAAATTGTATCAACAAAATTATAAGGGTAACTTTCAAGAAGTGAAAAGAAAAATGTTACTTGTAATTGAGCACAAATTCAACGAGATAAAAGTGAGACTCGCAAGTGAGAGAATTCAAATCTCTCACAACTACAATATGCCTATTTTTAGAGATCTTCTATCCAATGTAACTAGGTTTGCATTGGAGGAGATACATGAGCAATATGAAAAAGTCAAATCTGGTACTATTT
The DNA here is from genome assembly GCA_963921325.1 of Logfia minima. Classification (NCBI taxonomy): domain Eukaryota; kingdom Viridiplantae; phylum Streptophyta; class Magnoliopsida; order Asterales; family Asteraceae; genus Logfia; species Logfia minima. The sequence continues at coordinate 18,524,170 of OY992763.1, read as the reverse complement.
GCAAAAACTAACTTTTATATTGTTATAAATTTATATTTAGCACTAAACTTTAATAATTATTTTATTTTTTTAGGTACATTGACTCCTTGCACCAGTCATTTAAGGGCAACTATGGGTCTTCCATGTGCTCACATGATAAAAATTTTGGCAAGGAATGACACTTTCTTTAGACCTTATTCATCCACAATGGAGGATTGATACTTTGTCTTTGGATTCAGAAGATGATTCAAACAATGATGAAGCTAACAAATTTCTTAACTTGCTTTAGGAGTTGTATTTGAAATACAAAGCGTGGCCCCTCAATAAGAAAGAAATTGCAACTTCGATGATTACTAAATTTGTGAACCAAAATGATACTTTATTTGAGCCAGTCATTCAACGTCCCAAAGGAAGACCTCCAAAACCTAAAAAGAAAAAGGGGATAACTTCAACAACACAAGACCCTTCAAAATTTGAACTTGTGGAGTCATCACAAACCCAGAATTCTTCAACTTCTACTTGTGTGTTCCAAAGAAACTTTGAAGCTGTCGAGGATGGTGGTTATATCCAGACTGAAGAAAACTTCATTGATTTGAATGCGTATCCTGATTTCTAAGCGATGTCAAGTCGTTAGATTAGTATGATCGAATTTTTTTCTTACAAATATTTTGTTGGGTTTTTACTTTTTCATGGTTAAAAATACATAAGGTTTTTGTAGTATAGTATTTAGCAGCTGGACATTTAAATATGTATTTATTTTTTATTTCGTTTTGATTTCTAGCAGTGCCTAGATTTATTCGGCGTGAGATATGTGTAAATAATAATAAGGGTATAAATGTCAATCTAATTTTGTTGTCTGTGAATTTAAAAAATTCCTTGTGACATTATCAAGACCCATTTTTTAATATATGTAAGGTAAAACGTGTAAAACGTATTTGTTCATTGAATAAGAATTTTGCACCATCTAAATAGTGAGTTATGACATGACATTAGATTATTTTTGAATGGTTAAAACTTCAAGAAAAAAAAAAAGAAAATTATTCACATAGATGGTTAGGTGAGACGTTCTCCCTATATAGACATTGTCAAAAAACTTTCCCAATTCTTGTCACATGTTTCGCCTGAATCGAATTATCTTTTCTGAGTGCTCAGCGAAAACATTAAACCCAATCGACATACGCCACATGACCCAAACATTTTGCCGATCAATCAATCGCCGGTCAACCCACATTTTTGCCACCCTACGTGTCACAAAAGTTTCACTTAAACTCACTTAAAATCCAATAAACCAGGCGAAATGAGTTTAAAAACTCGAAACCGTGCAAAATTGTAAACAATTTGTGTGACTAGATGAGTTTAGCCGAAATGAGTTCAGGCAGATTTCAAAATTTATTGATCAACACGAATTTAACTTTACATATGGAACTTACTCTTGGAATTAACCAAATAAGTATAAGCAGGTTTTGATTAGAGTTAAGTTTTGCTTCAATGGTTTGTGCAACTTCTTTGTTTTTAGTTTTGAGCTAACATTAACCAATTTATTAACAATTGTTTATGTTTTTGCTATATTTTTAAGATTTGGGTTAATAGGATATTGGCATGTAATAGTTGTATAGGAGCTATGTAAAAATAATTTTCTTTGAAACAAAATATTATAAATAACTTGCTATTATAAAATAGCAATTCATGATTACGTATTTCAGTGTGAATCATGTTTTTAAACTATTCGCCTGGTTCGCTGATTTTAAATGAATTTAGGGGAAATCTTTATGATACGTAAGGCGGCGAAAATGTAGTTGACCAACAATATTTGTAACACTTCAAAAATATAGAAAATATTTTAATAACTGTAATGGTTTAAATTATATAGTGGTAAATATTACGTGTGTTATTATTATTCGCAAAATAATTGAGTTGTATAATGTTAAGTTGTGGGATGTCAAACCAAGCAAATAAGACTAGAAGATTAGAAGTATAAATACCTAAATTTAAATCATTAATCTAATAAACTCTAGAATACACCCACACGTACATGTACGATCTTACATACACGCACAAGTTCCTGTGAGCTCAAAATTATGAGAAAGAAGAAGGAAGAAAGGGAAATCAGCTTGCTAACAACAAATTGAGCCTAGAAAAGTTAAATTGAGGCTCTAATCTTCATCCTTAAACCAAGGTACACTTATGTCCTAGCTTATTTGACCTAAAAGTTAGATAATTGGTGATTATGATAGTATATGATGAAGTAATCCATGAATTGTGTTTAATTGAGTCTATGGTTGGTAATTGTTGATTTCAAATCATAAAATGGTAAGAATTTAGTTAGAAGCTTATGAAACCCAACATAGAAAAGTTGAATTCGGGTTTAACATGATAACCCATTAGAATTCTAGCTTAAAAGAGTTGTTTTGATGCTATTAGTTGTGATTAAAGTGGTGGTTTAAGCACATTGAATTATAAATTGGTTCATGGGCTAGAATGATGAAATTATGCTACTTTAACTTTTTAAAAGTCAAATTGGGCACAATTGAATTAGTTGTTGATGAGTGGTAAGAGGAGTTATATGAGTATTAATACATGTTTATTTTGTTGTTAAATTGGTTATGTAATGTTGATAGGTGTTAAAGAAGTGAAGAATGCAAGTGGCAAGTTATCTTCATTTAATCACCAAGGGCGGTTCATATTATAATTAAATGAGTTATGGTGATTGAATGAATCTGGATTACATTCGTATAAGAGGATTCATATGACAGTGGAATATGTGGTTTCATGATGTATCACACAGTTGAGTTGCAAAATGGATCTGTATTACATTCATGTAAGAGGATCCAATTGTTGGTGGATTAGGTGGTTCCATGTTGTATATGGACCATACAGTTGAGTTGTTTAGATGGATCCAGATTGCATCCATGTAAGAGGATCCCACATAATAGTTGCTCTACATAGTAAAGATTTTATAGCCTTGTGCTAGTTCAGTTGAGATGTGAAAGTGGAACAGAGTACGGATCCATATAGTTGTGCATATCATGTATATGCTAGTTGTTGGTCAATTCATATTAACTCCAGTTGTTAATTGAAATTAAATCGTTAGTTATTCAAGTTGATTGTTGATCCTCGTTGTTATTTGATTTCAATTATAGTTGATCTTGTTGTTGTCGAGTCAGTTGGCTTAGTTGTTGATTAATTGAGATGTGTACTTGACTTTAATTGCTAGTCGTATTCAATTTGTTGAATTATGTCAAGTTGTTGAATTGTGATCAGATTGTTGACTTTTGATAAGTTGTAGTGAAGTCAAATTGTTGATTGAACACTTTGTGTTCAATTGGATGATAAATTGTTTGAGTTGGTTGTGAAGTAACAAAATCACATCAATAGTATAAGATAGAAATCTTATCGAACACTGTAACCACTTATAATCACTTTGCCTCATTTAGAGTTCGCAATCACATTGCTAGGCCATTTATGATCACTCAGCATACAGAGGGCCAATTACAACACGGCTAGACCATTTATGATCACTCCGCATAAAGGGGGTCAATAATAACACGGCTAGACCATTTATGATCACTCAGCATAAACAGGGTCAATAATAACACTTTAATTGCTGAATTAATACAGTACACTCAAGTACTCCTGTAATCTGGATATTCACATTCAATTTATATCATTCTATTACTTACCTCAAAATACGTGTAACTCTAAAAACCTCTGATCTTCCATGACTGAACACTGGTCTTGAATTCACGGTTCAATTGCTTCAATTTTAAGTTCTAACTTGATTTTTCATTTATTCCTTTTCTTTTCTCTGCTTCTCTCTCTAAAACACGCACACACACATGAATACTGAGTTTAAGCGTGTTTTATATATTTATATACTCAATTTTACACTTTAGCTCCTCAATTTAATTCAATCAAATATGTTATGCGACTTTATAAAGTCGCAGGACTCATAAAGTCGCTACCTGTGACTTTACTACTAAAGTCGCAGGCCTCCACCAAGTTAACTTTAGATTTTTCAGCTATTTTGGGATGTTACAAGAGAAAATTACCTATATAACCTAGTCAAAGAAAAATATACGAAAATAAACATTGTCGGAACCAAATTTCGTTTTTAGCTAATCATATCGCCTAAATTCAAAACTAAAACAGGCGAGCCCAGAGATTAAATTTGGTCCAATAACTTCCTAACACGTGTCCAATCAACCAAACCCCTTTTGACCCAATCCTTAAATCCCCTAAATGTTAAAATAGGCCGGCAAGCCCATTGATTCCTTTGAATACTCGAAAACTGTGCACCCTCCCCCCCCCCCCCCCCCGCGTTAGGCGAGATCAAACGGTGGTACTTCACTTTCTTGTTCCATTTTTCAAGCTTTTAGGCGATTAAAAATCCGGCCACGATGTTGTTCCATTTTAAAGAAAAAACATACAGGGTTGCGGCGGTGGTAGTGGGTTGGTGTTTAGTGGGTTGCGAAGGTGGAGGGTTTGGTGTTCGGGATGGTGGCTTTGGGTTTCGGTTGTGGGTGTCGGTTAACAGTGGCTACTGGTAGAGCGGTGTGCTTTAGGTTTCGATTTTAGTGGGTGTGGGTTTAGGTGGTTGTGGTGGTGGTTTAGGGTGGTGACAATGGGCGGTGAGCGGTGGGTGGTGGTGATGGGTTAGCAGTGGTGGTTGCATTGGTGGCGATTTTTTAGGTTTAAAGTTTAATTGAACGGTTCGATAATGGGGGCGAATTATAATCGAGAAGAGGTATCACTAATCATCTTTTAACATACTCGTATTAATTTCGACTTACATTTTATGTGATTGAATTGCGTTTTTAGATAAACGAATTTGATGATGGTTACAGTTTGAATATGTTATAGATTGCGTATATGAATTAGATAATTGTTATGTGATTGAATCACGTTTTTAGATAAACAAATTTGATGATGGTTACGGTTTGAATATGTTATAGATTGCGTATATGAATTAGATAATTGTTTATGTGATTGAATCACGTTTTTAGATAAACAAATTTGATGATGGTTACGGTTTGAATATGTTATAGATTGCGTATATGAATTAGATAATTGTTTATGTGATTTAATTGCGTTTTTAGATAAACGAATTTGATAATGGTTACAGTTTGAATAAGTTATAGATTGCGTATATGAATTAGATAATTGTTTATGTGATTGAATTGCATTTTTAGATAAACGAATTTGATAATAGTTAAAGTTTGAATAAGTTATAGATTGCGTATATGAATTAGATATTTATCTAGGTAGGATGTTGTGGTTTCAATTAGTTATAAATGTATGTGATTTGAATAATTTATATTAGATAAATGTTATGTTCTTTTTAACCCGTTAAGTCAAATTGCGTATGTATACAAATAAATTAGATAATAGATTAAAAAAATGCTAGAGAGGATTTTTGCGGATTCAATTAGTTACAAATTGTTGTGGATTCAATTAATTATAAATTGTTGCGGTTTCAATTAGTTATAAATTATTGCGGTTTAATTATTGTGATTTGAATTAGTTAATGGCACGTTGTGGTTTAAATAATTTATATTAGATAATTGTTATGTTAATATTGAACACGTTAAGTTAAATTGTGTTATAAAACGAATAAGACATTTCAATTTTTATTATAAATATATTAAAAGTCTGCGATCTCCCTAATATGTTGTTTTGTTTTATTTATTATAATTATTATAATTTATAATTTATTTACTAATGTGTTTTGTTTTTTTCAATGAAGACGTATTCCGCTCTTATCATCATGAGGAGTAGGATGACTATTCTGTCAGAGATGAAGAAAAATTTACAGGATACCCCTAGAGAATCATTATTTAGGCAAACCTGTTTTGGCAGATGGTTAGATATTCTTCATTGGCGAGTAGAGGGTCATTTGCTGCATTTGATCCTACAGATGCAGGTTGAGTTGCGCCAGCCGCATAATCCGAGGTTGATCCGTTAGTATATGAGGTTGGGGGTCACCGTTTAAAGTTCGGACCGAGAGAGTTTTGTTTGATTACTCGATTACGTTTTGGACAGATACATTGGGAGGAATACAAAGCCAAGACGACCCCCTTTCGCCACCGAGTATTCGCACACGTAACAACAGAGTCATTCACTTGCAGGAGCTTCAGAACTTGTACTGCGGACCTGATTTTCTCACTCTATCTGACTTAGATGCAGTTCGTGTATGTCTGTTAATTGTTTTCCATGGGGTGGTGACATGCAAAATGTGGTGGACCCGGATTTTATGGAGCTAGTCGAGGATTTGGATTCATGGAACCGTTTTCCATGGGGATCTCATGTATGGCTCATTACACACGCACAACTAAAGGATGCGATACCTGTTAGAAGGATGAAGCATCTAAGGATGGTGAAGCAAAATCCTCCGAAAAAACCGAACTATACACTTATGGGATTTATTTGGGCATTTAAGGTAAGATAATTAACCAAATTTTAAATTTTTTTATACAATTTGTAATTTAATTTGTTTTTATTTTTATGTCTTTTAGATATGGATTTTAGAGACGTTTCCCATATGCCGAGAGTGGTGGATAGCTCGTGAGGACATGCTCCTGAGAGGAATTCGGTGGGACAAAAATGTGTTGTTTAAAATGGAGAATCAATATCTCTTGACCGGCCCGTTTGATCCTGTAATTCTTTAATTCTTTTCATTTTAATTTATTTGAATATGTTAATTACAATTAATTAACCAAAATGGTGTTTGTAGGCGAACATTCCTCGACATACGTTGTAGTTGTTTCCTGCAGAGTCCCATACGAATTGGTGGATAGCTAGCAGGGATTTCTTTGACGATCTAGTAGAAGATGGCGTTCCTCGTCGCAGGCCTAAGACAAACGCTGCGAGTGCTGCCATGCCTCCTCCTCCACCGCTTCCGAAGGTGGCGCCTACACATGTTCCTTCATTAGAGGAACGTTTTACTATTTTACAACACGATCATTCAGTACTCCAACGCAATCATTCAATACTACAAAATGATCATTCTGTACTATAGAATGATCATCGAGAATTAAAAAGCATTTTGTCTGGATTTGCATCGGCGTTTTTTGGCATTAGAGCAACAGGTTTGTGGTATAGGTTATAATGTTTTTTGGCATTAGAGCAACATGTTGTACCCGAGGAAGTATCCAAACCTGTACACAATCCTGGACCCGATCGAGATGATAGTCCTTTGAGCCATAATTCAATTTGAACTTAGATGTGAGCTTCTTATATTCTCCCGAGAAGGTGCGCATGAATTAACATTTGACTATTTTTAAAATGATACATATATATATATATTACTCTATAGTTACATATAACCAATACATATACTGAACATAAACAAGGACACCGAGACATGTGGTAACGTTCAGTCTTTATCTGAGGGCACGACGGTTGCAGATCAAGTATCAAAAGTGCAGCTCGATAGCATGATGGCCTCAATTCACAATACAATGGTAATTTTTAAATATCTACCAAGATCAAATGAAAGTTAAAGAATCTTTGATTATACAAATGATTTTCACCAATTAGATATGTGAAAAAAAATTTACATGTAGGAGGGCACGACGGTGGATATGCCAGACCCGAGTACAACTATGAACGAGACACAGATAATGCATACTGCTAGTCAATTACATACGGTTAGTATGTGTAGTTTAACAACGTTAGTATAGCTGTTATTATGAATTTCACAGGGTATTTATATAAATAATATATATATATATATATATATTTGTAATGTTTTACATTGATTTTCAATGTGAATTATGAGCAACTCCCAAAAGCTAAGAGGATAAAGAAGATCGGGAAGTTTGTGAAATCCCCATTCTGTCCATTACCGGACACGATTCCGATAATAAAACGTGAAAAGAAGAAGAAACATGGTGTTTCGCCTGTTTATAAGTTGACACTTGAAAATTATTTGGAGGTATTACTTATATTGAACTAAAGTTATTCTTTATATTGCGTATATAATTAATGATTTAAGTTTTATTTGTTGCTGCAATAGGATTTGACACCCGAGCTCAATATGAAGAAAATTAATAATGAGACGATTGTTGTTGCAGATGATACTGCTGAGAAGGTCGAGAAAAATGAAACTTTGAAGACCTTAGAGATATTGAAGAACAGGAATGTGCCAATGTGGAAAGAGGTGAAATTTATTGTATTTACATTAATTGGTTGATTATTAGTCGTATGAAAATTTCTGACTTTGTTGTTGGGTGTTACAGGATTTCAAACGAGTTTATGGAGATGTTCTCATCCCTATTATGGACCATGATTTTGATGAATGGCTAAAGTCTGAAAGATCAAAAAAAGTTAATGTGTTATTTAGAGAAAAGTTGACTTGGTTTAGAAAGTATTGGCACATTCTACTTTGTCGAGAATGCGATAAAGATGATAAATTACTGGGTGAGAGGACAGAAGATGGATGGCTTTACGATACTGTAAGTACATATTTACAGTTATAGATTGTGTTATTCTTTGTATTTCTAATAATTTTGGCCTTTAACAAACGATAAAAAAATATACAGCATATCCGGGTGTCGATAGACTACATGAACACGCCTTCAGATGTCGATTAGTGTGCGGTTGACCGTTTTTCTTGTCCACTCTCCACTCGTCTGTTCATACAGTCTCTACATATTATTCTGATGGTGTAATGTTCCCTGGGAACCGGAGAGACGTCAAACGTGTAAGTTTAACTTACATTAATTGTAATTTATTATACATTTTTAGAGAAATGTTTATAGTATTATCCGCAAATACATGCTTATCAATTACATATACACATTGACTCGCAGGTATTTTTGCCAGCAAATCAGCCAAATGAACATTATTGTCTTTTGGAGTTTGAGATTGATAGTGGTATCTTTACATACTACGATAGCATGATTCAGTTCGATAGCGATGGAAGCATAACACGAGATCAGTTTTGGACAAAATTAGAGGACAGCATAAAGGAAAAAATGCCAGACTTTTTAGTACGTAGTGGTGTATTCGAGAGTAAAGGTATCAACAAAGAGACATACACCATCACATTTAGGACTTATCCGAAAGAGCTCACTCCACAGCAGGTTGGTAGTCTTGGTGATTGTGGGGTTTTTGTATGTACGTTTATTTATCGTTTGGCGTTTGGCAGGCCGCTTCTTTTAGACGTACATCCACGACATGCCAGTTTGTGGTATCGCGAGACTATGGCTAGACTTTTTTATCAGTTTGTGGATGAATAGATTTATATATGTTGGTTTGCATGCAAATTTTAAACATCATCATCATCATTACTTTATTTTAAAATGAAAAAAACCTTACATTAATCAACCGTACACAAAGTTATTAGGTCTATAATTCATTCAAATCGACAGTAGAATATACAAATAATTGTGTAGAAGTCATTGAGACACGACATTGATTCTTCATATGGTCATCCGCACCACATCGTGTATAAACATTAATTTTAACCTTTTCTCCCCTTGATGGAATACGTCCACTGTTTTTTGGTCTGCCTGCATTGCGTTTAGTGATATCTGGTGGTAAAACCCTTTGAAAATTTTCAGGAATGAACCAACCAGATACGTCTCCAACAAAGTTAGTTTTTCTGCATATGTTGCCTTATAAGTTGGAACGGTGAACTAGTGTTTTGCTAAATGAGCACAATCGATTATTCTGATTTCCTTCAACACCGCTATAACGTGACCACATGGTAACCCAGAATGTTGCCATATGAGACATAAACACTCTTTTGTCTCCAAAATCCACATGACAATCTTGTTTTCTATTGTTAACTTGGTAACGATAGCGACTAATGTCGTATACTCTCCATCTGCCGGATTTCAGAATTCTCCGACACACTTTTTTCTCCGCGTAAGGGGTAAGTGATTGACCTACTCGTTCGTAGTTAGCTGTTTCATACAAACAAAAACATTTATATAATTAATGGTTTAGCCGAGGAAGTTAAATTACAAGAAATAAAGTTCAAGTACCTGCATCTTCGTGTCTTTCGAAGTACCATCTTTGAACCAGCCCTCTGAAAAACTCCATTAACATGGTAATTGGCAGTTTCCCTGCTTCCCTACTTAATGCATTGACCGACTCTACATAGTTTGAGGTTATATAATTGTATCGATTCACAGGGCTATGAGCCCTAACCCATCTAGATTCGCCAACGTGGATAAGCTTATCATGTGCGTCTGCGTCTATACCAAGAAGTTGATTCATATAATAATCATACTCAAAAACTCTATGAGCTTTGCATATCTTCCAAAATAACCAATTGTACTTTTTAAGTAGGTTCACGTTCATCAATAAGTGACGACAACATAACCCATTAAACACACTTGGGAAGATTTCTCTTATGCCTTGCGCAATGCCTAAATGCCTATCAGAAATAAAAAACCAAATTGGGAATATCTCCTATGCATTGCTTCAACTTTAACATAAACCAGGTCCAAGTTGCACCTGACTCACCTCCACACACCCCAACAACAAGAGGCACAATTTGGTTATTTCCATCCATTCCGACAGCAAGCAAATTAGAACCCGGATATTTCCCCTTTAAGTATGCGCCATCTACTATTAATAGAGGTCTCAAATGATTGACAAAAGTTCGTATATTTAATTATTTATTAAAAAATTATATAAGTACCATAATTAAGCCAATAACAATTTTTAATCAATTCAAAGTTTATACTCATAGAATTGAAAACTTACCGAAACACATAGTGCGAGAAAACATATCTCGAACAAACCATACTGATCCGTCTTAATTTCGGCATGCGTTCCAGGATTTTTAAGCTTCATGTTTAGTAAATAATACGAAAACTTGCATGACCACCTCTCAACTTCTCCAAAGCAGCTTCCCTACCACGCCAAGCTTGCTGATGAGAAATCTTAATAAGATAAGTATCGTCGATATCTTCCATGATATCTTTTGGCCTTAAAACTCTGTTGGGATCTTTCAACCTATCCATTATAATATCACCGAGTACCTCTTTGTATGCGTTCTGATGCTTTGTCTTTAGTTGTGTCTTTGAACAACTATGGATGTCATACAAGTTGGTAACGTAGAAAGGTTTGTCATGTTTTGCACGATTAGTTACTATCTTCCAGTCGCATCCTGTATTATAACATACAACACCATACCTCGTTTTCGATGAATTTCTGACTTTGTATTGATATCCATCTTCAATCGATTTTTGGGCAATAACGTTTTTGCAATGTTGTTTGTTGGCAAACCACATACCTTTGACCAACTTAACTATGGTCTTGCCGTCATTTATTATTGGTAGGTTTTGTTTAATATTTTGGGTATGGTTGGTAGTGGGTCAGGCATATGAAAAAACATGTTATCTTTCCAATCTTTAGGAGATATGTATTTTACATTAACACCTTCATTTTCATTTTCTTCCGCACTAATGAATCCATAATCACTATCACTTTGTTCTCCACATTATTCAACACGATCTTGCCCACATTCATCCCCTCGATCTTTTCATCCTTCATCTTCAATTTCTACCTTCCCTTCTCTTAAATGATCGTAGTCTTTTTGCGACGAGCCGACATCGTAATTCTGCTCTTCTGATGCACCGACTTCATAGGATGTTTTTGTTGATAAACCGACGTCAAACAACTGTTGCGTTTGGGAATTTAGAATTTCATTATAAAGTGACTGAAAACTGGTATCTTTGTGTTATTGAGATTGGGTTTGGAAAAAATTAGGGTTTTGATATGTTTGATCAATAAAAAAATGGATGACGATATTGAGTGGATTGATGATATTGAGATGAGGAAATACACAAATTTTGTTGTTGATTTGGATAATGAGAAACTGGCTTATGTGTACTGGGATTTTCTACCTGATTATTTGGTTGGGTTACAGAAGACTTAAGAACAAAAAACTCTATTGTTTTTTCTATCGCATTACCGGCAGCATCTACAAAGAAAGAAACTTCGTCATCATCAGTAATTTCCATTGAATAATCGTTGGCTGTTAGTTTATAAGATAAACTATATCCACGATCCATATCTATATTGAACTTCTTTTCCACATATGTCACCAACTTGTTGTAGGTAGTATTGGTGCTCAAGTTAACACCACGTCTAGTGGTACTTGTCACAAAAATTACCTTAACAACATTTTTATGAGAATTCATTCCCTGCACGAATTAAACAAATTAACTACGCTATAAATTGATATTTCAGTTATTCAGAAAAACTGTAAGAATAATAATACATCATATTATAACACTCTTAACTTTCTATATATAGCAACACGTATGCAATTCATTCACAACAAAAACATATTCATATTATAAATGCCAACCATTTAAAACAATAATCTATTAACCACAACCGATTAAATGAATCAAGCAAACGACATTCAATTATATCGCCTACTTGCATGAAACATATACAACCATATACAACATAAGTTAACATACACACATTCATAAACATTATAAACAAAAATTCAAAGCTTTTAAAATATAAGATAAATTAATTTATACACATTCATAAGCATCATAAATATGATAATTAAAAATTTTAAATAAAAATATAAAAATTAGTAACATACATACAATAGTCACAATTTTAATTAACTTATATATATATATATTCATACATTACTAAATAACTTCAATTAAAAATTAATATTATAACCAAAAAATAGAAAATACAAATTACCAAAATCGGTACTTCTGCTCCCTCTAAACCGACTACACCATTTTTTGGTCAACTGATAAAAAAATAAGAGAAATGAACATAAACATATTAATAAAGATCATAAATAATAATTTGAAGCTTGTAAAATATAAAATTAATTAATTTATACACAATAATAATTAATTTATACATATTTATGTGTTATTAAGCAACTTCACTTAAACTAATACTTACTATAACATAATAAAAGACAAAAAAAATTACCAAAATTGACTGTAAATATAATAATTAAAAATTTAATAAATTATTTAAAGCATCATATCATAAATATAATAATAATAATTAGTAATATTATACTAATCATAATTTTAATTAACTTATATATTTCATATACTGTTAAACTAGATCTATTAAGCTAATTCTATACTATACTATATTATACTATTAAAAGAATAAAAGAGATAAAAACTTTACCAAATTTGGTTCTGTTCCCTCTAATCCGACTACTATGTTTTTTGTCAAGTGGTCCTATACGCAAACCAACATATATTAAAAAAAAGCACCCAAAACGAAAAATAAAAGAAATCGTCGGGCTCACTAATAATTCCCTCATTTCGGCGATTTAATCAATTTGGTCAAAGGATGCTGCAACTTGACACATGTCGAAGTACAATTGGACCAGAGGGAATCGCCGGGATCGCCTAAAGGAATACACATTTCGGCGATTTGTGTTTTCCATGTGTGATGTTCGAGGTTCGGTCAAAGGCGCAGAATAATTTGTACACGTGCTGAGATTTTATTGGCTTTCATATAATCGCTTGGATCGCCGGTCAGTGTATTTTATTTAGACGATTTCTTTCTCTAAAAAGGTAAATGCACTATGACAATGTCTATTTTTGTATTTTTTATGTTTAACTTGTCTATTTCAGTAATTTTCTCTTTACTAAAAGTTTGGGTGTAATAATATTATTGTTAATCGGTAAAATGTTTGGGTCAAGTGGTGTATTTCGATTGGGTTTAATGTTTTTGCCTGGTACACAGAAAAACTAATTCAATTTAGACGAGATGTGTGATTAAAATTGAAAGAAAAACTCTAAAACTGTCTATACGAAGAGAACGCCTCCGTTGACCGTATATGTAAGTAATTTTCTAAATGAAAAAATAGATATAATCAATAAAGTTAAAGACAATAAGACACCGATCACACGCATCCATTGTTGTTTTGGTCGTATAACCTCTTTGCGCAAATCTAGTCATCATGCTCAATCTCTAGAAGAAATTAAACATTTTTTCCTTTTTAAGTTCTTACTCACAAGGCAAATGGCAAATCTAGTTATCTAGACTTTTTTAATCAAGAAAAAATCAAAATTTATTAAATTGATACTATTAGTGGCATTTTCACACGGTAGGTACCTTTCTAAATTTGTAAATTAAGCCATTGGTTACAAGACAAATTATTGATTCAATGACTAGGTGAGTAGTTCGTTTATACTCCCAAACGATTGACAATCACGATTGTATGTATCTGTTGGACCTACTCAAAACTTGTTAATGTAGCTTGTTTAAGCAGTTGTGTATTCAAAAGATTTAGTTGATACCAGAAAAAAATTTAAAGTTCACTTCACTATATAGTTTATTAAGCTTATTTTAATAATTTTTCAACTAATTTTACTCTAAATCAGCTTGACTGAATGGTGACAAGTGATGTTGTCGACTACAACGTAGGTCTACCTCTGATTTAACATTTCATGTTTTTTGACTTCTGTACTTTGTAGGTGAAAAATGGACTTCCTAATATAACATGTGTAGAAAAGTTATGGTAGAAAATCAATTTTCTTGTTGCATTTTCATGAAAAACAATATATGTTCCGGTTCTTCGTGAAACTAAATAATAATAATATAATAATAATAATAATGAAAAAAAAAAACGTACTTATCACGCAATGTGATGGAGTACTTGTAAATTGCTTTCTAAATATTTAATAGTACGTGTTGATGAGTTACAAACTTAAGAGTTGAAACTATAGTGTTTGAACTTGTTTAATAGGAAATTGAATCAAGACATATTACAAGAAAACATAGAGTAATGAAGGAATTGGTATTTGCTAATTTTAATTAGTGTTGATATCGTCATATTGTAACAGTCTAAGGTGATTATAACAAAACAGGTATAGATGAGGGACACTTGTTGCGTTTATAAAAAAATGTTTCCCAAAGCCCACCCAACCTTGATTGGATGATCTAGATCTACTATCAAATAACACCAGACCCATGTGAAATTTGAGACCCCATCAAATACATTTGTTTTGGACAGGATTCAATTGGACTTATGATAAATTCCAAGAAAACATGACATTTTGATTGCACAAATCTTTGTCCAATTTTTGTCTAGATTTTGGATCTTCACTTGCCCTATTGGCGAATACTTTGAATATTTGATGTTATGTATTAATCAAGTTATGTCATTCTGTTAACATATTTTTTTTTCTAAATAACTCTTTAAAAGATTGAAGTGTGGTGGGTCAAGTGATATTTATTACTATTTAAGTCTTTATCAAGGTTCATTTAAAAAGGCAATATAAAAATGTATACATAGCATCAGTTGTGTTATAATTGGCTTTTGTTCAAAACTAAAATACATGAGAACACACAGAGGGGTGAGCACGCACTGGGGAACGCCCCTTTAAGACAACGTTCCCGACAGTGTTCTCGGAGCAACGTCTCATCGGAGACGCTGTGTGCAACCTTTTGTTTTCTTTTTTCTTCTTTTTCTTGATGTATTTTTTACCTTTTATTTTAATTTGAAGAATGTATATAGATTTTGTGTACAGGAGGAAAGGAGGAAGATGATTTCAATTAGGTTTTCAAATGGGTTTTTAGTTGGGCTCATTTTAGTACTCATACTTTTATATTTTAAAAAAATAAGCTCTTTTTGTTTTGTGTACTAATTTAAAATGAGTTAGAGGCATGTTTGATATGAAGCTTTTAAGAGCTTTAACTTTTAGCTTTTTAACAAAAAGCTCCTATGAAAATAAAAGTTTTGTTTTTCATATACAAGTTGTAGTTTTAAAATCTAATGAAAAACTCAACATCCCAAAGCTTTCATGAAAAGCTCAAAACCTAAAGTTACAGCCTACAACTATAGTCTACAGTTACAGCTACAACCTACAACTACTTCATCAAACAGACCTTATATATATTTTTAGGACTTTTAATATTTATTTTTAAGTTGGATAGGATGACCTTTTTTTTAGCAACTGAAATTTTATTAAGCACCCCTAAGCAAGGAGCTTAGGAAAAAAGAAAAAAACAATTACAAAGGGTGTTGAATCCATGTGTTCCAAGAAACATGTATCTTAGAAGCACGATGGTTCAACCATGTAAAAGAAAATAAAACAATAGAATCAAAAATCTCGTTTTTCCTAATCGGGTTATCACTAAAGACCACAGAATTTCTATGTCTCCACATAGACCAAATAGACGCCATGAAAATCGCCAACGTCTTTTGCTGAATGATGGCGGTTCGAGGAAGTTGGCCTACCCAGTCGCACCATGTTTCATGAGCCCAATCCGAAGGAAAAGAGATGTCACACCAAATGGCAATCCGTCTCCAAACATCTCTAGCAAGCGAACAGTCAAAGAATCTATGATTAATAGATTCCAATCCCATACAGCAAACTGGACATATTAAAGAAGGAATGTCAATCCCACGAAGAGCAAGCTGCAACCGAGTGGGAATCACGTCATTACACATACGCCATCGGAAAATATTTATCTTTTTCGGAAGGAATTTTTCCAATGCGGTTTCACGAACATCATGACTTGGAACCATACTTTCTTCAATAAATCTTTGAGTAATTTGTGACAACCGTCAAAAATCTCAAGTCAACACCGCACTTAAATTCCTAGTACATTTATTTACGTTTACAGCACTCTAAAATCCTAGTGAAAAGTCTAGGTTACGACTCCTTAAGTACCGAAACCGTAAGTTACCGAAATCACGTAACGTTCTAGGAGATTGCTTAGCGGACTTTAAGACCGTGATGAACACAAAATTAGGTTACAAAGTGCCAAAGAAAACAAATGAAATTAAATTTCATAAGTCATTATCATATCGCAAAAATCGGAATTTAACCGAAAATTCCGTAACTCGGTAAACGCAACCGGAAATCGATTAACTAACTCGTGAATGTCAATCGTGATCGAATCAAATACATTTTGATGAATGTTATAAACTTATAAATAAAGATTCATGACTCAAACTTTAACCACAAAAACATCACAAAAATCGAAATTAACCGAAATTCCGTAACTCGGCGAACGCGACCCGAATCGAATAAACGAAACTCGAATCCGACAAACTAATAATTGAATATCCATTATAAACAATCTAAAATACAATTTGAAGTATTTTAGAAATTTAGAACATCAATTTTTATAACCCACATATTAAGCATTAAAACAACACAATTTAAAGTTTTGAAATGTACAAGACTTGTGCAATTTTAATACAAATAAATACCACAACTAATATACATTATATTTTAACAAAAAAAAAAAAAAAAAAAAAAAAAGACTCATATTTTTGAGTCAAAAACCGGCCTCCCCCTTTGACCACTCAAAACCCCCACTCACATATCAAGATTCCATGCAAAAAGCCTTCCACACTTACACACTCTTCCACTTTCATCATTTCTCTCATTTCCACTTTCAAAAACACACACAATTCTCTCTAAACACACACTAAACTCCAGCAACTTATCATCCTTAAATCATCTCTTTGAAGGTGTTCATACACCTAAACCAACATTCCAAGGTATGAACACCATCTTAAACTTCCATTCTTGCATTTTCATACTTTGAATCTTGTAAAAACATGATTTTTATGCCTTTTTCCATGGCTAAAAATCTCATACAAGGTTTGATGGCTGTAGGTTCCCTTACACTTGTTTAAGTGTTAAAACAAAAGGGCAACCCATGATCAAACCGACATCAAACGGAAAAATCGTCTTTTTAGTGTTAAATTGCTATTATACATGTTCTTGCTAGATTAAATGGTTTAAATTGTTAAAAATCTTTTCTAACACATCTTGGATGTATTTTAATACCAAATATGTGTTATATCAAAGATTTAAAGGATTAAATATGATCAAAAGCTTGGTAGCAAGTTGTGTTCTTGAAAAAAAAAAAAAAAAGAGTCAAAAACCCGATTTTTGGGCTTGCATGTTCCAAAGTTCATAGCTAGATCTTAATCCAAGTTAAAATATGTTTATGTTTATGTAAAAACACATTTTCATGCATAAAAGACAAGGCTTCAATCTTTGGATGAGGTCTAAAAATCTTTGGTAGTGAAAAACACACCAAAATGATCACCATTGTCTTATATGTAATCTGTCCAGATTTTGACCTCACTTGAAACGACCATAACTCAGTGAATAATGGTCCAAAAATCTGTATTTTTATTCTAGAATTTATCTTAATGTCTTAGCTTTAAAATCCCACTAGTCTCACTCAAATCCATTGAGTATTCGACCTCCAAATGTATCACACAAAACTGATGCGCAAACAGTAACTTTTATGTGAGCACCTTGTTGTGATACTTGTTTATGGGTCTTAAGTTGTTCTATAAATCTAAGAAAAATTATTTTAGACTCCTAACATGTATATCTCAGTAGTATAAAAAGATAAGAATTTATCTTGGTGATTAAGTATTTTTAGAAAATGCATGAACATCATGCTTTATTTTAGTCTTGTAAAATGTAAATAATTGTGTTGTGATGATTCAAAAATACATAAGTGCTAGATAATACTTCTTAAAATTTTGGGGATTATTTTTCTTATTATATAGATCATGAAAAGAGTCTTGAACATAAAAATGGGAATTTTTGGAAAAACATAAGTATTTTTCCCAAATTAATGCAAATAAAGCATACAAAAGGTGAAATAATCATAAAAAAGTACTTTTGGACACAAAATAATTATGGGAAAATTCCAGTGTCATTTTTCTATCCTCAAAATTTCACACTCTTTGGAAGTGTTTTGATATGTTTTCCGATTTACGTCTCGTTAAAACGCATAATGTTGGGAACTAAAGTTCCATTGCTCAAAATGACATGAAAATTTTACACAAACCTAGAAATGGGTACAAGATGATCTGGTAAAAATTTCAGAATTTTTCGTGAATAATTACTATTTTTCCCATAATTATCCTACTTTTTAGACATAAAATGATTATAAATAATCTATAAATCTAAAAATCCCCAAATTTTCACAGAAAATTTTTGAACTATATTTCATGTTTCATACCAAGTTTGGTAATTTTTAGATGTTCTATTCATATATTTTCATCATTTTGTTGACAACTCGAACAATTACCGGCAACGTTAATTAAAGGGAAATTCGAAATTTTTCGGCACTTTGTAATTTAATTAGATAGCTAAGAAATCCTAACAAACCGTATTAGTCGAGAAACTAATTAGAAACCTTGTGTTCTTAGGACTTGGATAAAGTGTCAAACCCAGTCGGCACGCGCATTACATCCATCCGTACACTCACGTTCAATAGTGAGTACACAGCCCCTCTTTAAAACGCTTTACTTAAATGTTTTGGGGTGAAAAACATGTTTATATGATTTAAATGCTTATAATATACTTGATGCTATGCTTATGCTTTGCTCGTTTTATAAATGCTATTCTCGATTTACAAATACTATACTATGCTATGCTTAAGATAATTTTGTAAATGTTTACCGTTTACACGAACGTGATTATATGCTTGTTTTTCTATCGTATCTAAAGTCCCTGGTATATTTACACGACCATTAACTCTATATGAGCCAAATGATGCATATGAATAGTACTATTTGGGAGCGAGACCACCTCCCCACTCACGTGGCCACGTGAGTGCATCCCATCATCCTAAATGCCAACGATAGGGCATCTCTCTTTGGGGCAAAGGTTTATCGGTTGTAGGTTTGGTTGTGGACTCAAGCATAATAACTCATTGTGACTATAGACATGATAACGTGATAGCATAGAAATTTCATAAACGACTATAAATGTATGACGTTTTGACATTTGAAATGACATTTCTTTGAAACTATAAACTTACGACCCGAGCTTTACAATGACTTTGTCATTTGAAACAATATTTCTTTGAAACAATAAACTTACGACCCGAGCTTTACAATGACTTTGTCATTAGAAACCATATTTCTTTAAAACCATAAATTCTATAACCTGAGTTTTATACTATAAATCGTTGTGGTTTTGGACAATGATAAACGTGGTTTCATAATAACGCCTCGTATTCTTATGAACCTCGACATAATAATATGTTGATATTATAAACATTTTGACATTGATTTGATGATCCTTGGATATTATAAACGTAACTTGAACTTATTAAACACTACAACTTGAGTTTTATAAATGTAACTTGAACTTATTAAACACTACAACTTGAGTTTTATAAACGTGAATTGAACATTCCTTTGAAAATATGAGTGTGGCGTTATAAATGAATCACGACTTTTAATTGAGTTCCAAAGGGAATCGCTCCTAAACGAATCTCGTACTTAAATAAACCTCTTTTGCGAACAAAACATCAAATCACGAATGAATCTAACTATCAAACGAGTATCGCTCTTAAATGAGCCTTGTTTTAATGAATTACTTTCATAATTATCCTCGCAATAGCGCTTGACTATCCTACAAATTGATTTTCAAATTATTATCGTCTTTGTATGAGCCTCGGCACTAAACAGGCTACTTTTGCGAACTAATCACGTAGTAACGTGGAACTTTTAAACTAGACTTTGTAAACACTTGAAAAGGGTCTTTCATTACACAAAACCTGTGTACTCACCAACTATGTTTCATAGTTGACCTGTTTACTTTTACATGCTTTTCAGGAATTAGTCACCACTTGTTTATTGAAGCTAAACCCGTTATATGATCTATGCTGCTATAGCGTTACGGGATTTTCTCTTTTGGATGTAATCGCATGTTTAGATTATTTACTTTTGTGATGTAAACGCTTGTAAGACTTTATGTAATGTATTAATTGTAGATCGTTGAACGGTGATCTTTTGTAATTTTCGATTGTGAAATCATTATACTGTTACATCTCGTGTTTCCGCTTTAGCGGGGTGTGACATAATTGATACCGTGAATTCACCCGAGTTGTTGAGATTCCAGGAATACGAGTCATTATGCTCAGAAAGATGAGGCATCCCAATGATTTGGATTAGATTATCCAAATTAGTTAGCTCCATGGACCGAGTAATGGGCCGAACCTAACTCCAATTCCACCTATTATTATGCAATAGGTCTGCAATCGAGCAATCTAGATGGGCTAATAGGGGAAACAACCTTGGAAATAGATAACATAAAGCACGAGAACCGATCCAGTAGTCTTTCCAGAACCTAATTTGAGATCCATTCCCTAACTTATGTTGAAGAGAGTCCCACATGATGGTATTCGAATCATTAAGCTTTCTTATAGATTGAACTATATTGGCCCAGATCCCTAAATTGGCACAATGTAAACCTGGTCCCATACCCGCTTATGTTCCATGAATCGATTTGATCACTCGCACCCAAAGAGCATTTTGCTTATTAAAAAATCGCCATCTCCACTTTTGAATCATAGCAATATTGAGATTATCTAAACTCCCAATATTCAAGCCACCATATTTATAATCGGAGAGAACTCGATACCATTTAATCCAGTGAAGTTTTCTATGATTTGCAGTGCCTCCCCAAAAAAATTTACTAGGGATTCTTTCAAGATTTTGGATCACACATTTCGGGGCCCGAAAGATTTTGGATCACACCTTTACGTAAGGATTATATTGCTCTCAATTTTTATGAAATACAAGATGTTACACCCAGAAAATTTTTAAAAAAATATCAATTTGTTACACTCATACTTTGAAAAGAAAAAGAAAAAAAATATATATCTTAACTAAAAGTTTGGGTGTAACAAGTTGGTATCACAACCGATATGCATGCATGATTAGTTATGATGAATGCATAGAAGTATATTCTCGCATGATTAGTTGTAATGGATGCATATGTGTATATGAGTTGCATGATTAGTTGTGGTAAATATGTGATGGTATAGTTGACTAATTGGATCGTGTTGACCATCACTAATCGTTGTTTAAAATCTATTGCATGCTAGTTGGGTAGTTGAGTTGTTATGTGTTATATGTGACATCGGGAATGAGATTCACTTGGACTTGACTATATTTGACAATATTGAGAAGAAATGTGAACTTGGTATAGTATAACGATGTCTGGCCAACGTGGTTATATTATATTGAGACGTATATAAGATTCAAGATCGTTTATTAAAGAACGTAACAAGTGTTGATTTTCTCGATAGATGTGAGTCTGAATATAAACAACTAAATAAAGATAGATATAAATTATGTTCCTCTTTAAGTTGCTTATTCTTTTGTCAATGGAAAAGTTGAGAGAAGGTAATAGTAGAACTTATGATGAAATCGAAATTGGAGTAGTTGTGCAGAAATTTTCGCTCTTTAGAAGCCTGATGGGAAATTGAAATCGCAGATAACTGATCTAGTAGGAAGCGGTTTAAATTTTAAAACTTTATTAGTTGTAAACTTTCAGAGACTTTTGAGAGAGATGAACTCCACGATTAGCATGAGATAAGTGGACGAGATAATTGAGATATATATGTTGTGTAAGCATCTCAAGAGACTGAAAGTGTTATTTGATGCGTTTTAAATGAAAGAGAAAGGGGTATGAGTTGTGTGAAATGTAGGTTAAGACGTGTGGTTTTCTGATAGCTCCTAAACTTCCTTAGAAAATTTTATACGTTGACTGAGGAGGATGAGTTGAAAAGGAAGTTATTAATCGTTATAGGAATATTGTTTGTTACAAGTTCTTAGTGGCTAAGACGAGGTTATATCGAAGGCGGCCTTCCATACAGGGTAGGGAGGAGCCTATGTGCAAACTATACGCATTTTAAAGATAATGTTAATATTGAAGTGGAATAGAAAACTAAACTGAGTTCTCAAAAAGTGAATTGTGGTTTGAAGAGTCCAACTTTTGGACTAGATAATTGATGTTGATGGCATAGGAGTAGATTCTTTATAAGTGGAAGCAGTGGTGAAGTGGAATCATTCCATGAGTTTTAACAAAGCTAGAAATTTCCTTATGTTGACCAGATTCGATCGTCAATTTATTTAAATTTTGTTTAATTCGATCCATTTAATCAAATTTGATAAGGAAAATGGTGTTAGACCTTAATTACCCATACTTGAAGGATGAGATTTGTTTATTGAGGATAATTACATTAAATTGATGGTTAAATGAGTTGTTTTGATGTTAGTAATGATGAAATAAAGAAGTGTTGTTAGTAATTGATCAATGAAGATGGATTAGATATTAATAATTGGTAAAGTTATACTTGGTTTGACTTTTAAAAGTCAAGTTGGGTGATATATGTAAATAGATGATGAAATTGTGATAAATAGAGTTGTATGGAGTGATGGTTATGTCTAAATATGTTATAATTGTTATGTGATGATTGTTAGCTACTAAGGAAGTAATGGTTCTAATTGGCGAATTGGCAACTTCCAACCCAAAAGGTGAGTATTGTAGGACTTAAATGGGTAAGATGATGCTATAGCTTTTGGGTTGTAAATGATGTAAGTATGTAAGTACGTTATGATGTCAAACATGGTGGCCCTTTTGAAGTGAAAATGAAAGTTTTTAAGTTATATGAATGTGTAGTTTGAATAAGTTGTGAAAACAAGTCACATGGTAATTTGGGTAAAAGTTGAAAAAAAAACTACATTTAGTGATTATGAGAGGTTGTACTAGCTGAGATGTTATGTTCTGGGAAAAACCAAAAGTACATAGTGAAAGTATGGTTGAATGTCTTTAAATTGATATAAGATATGTTAAAAATGAATACGTCTAAATGGTTGAAAAGTGGGTGTAAAAACAGCCTACTGTGGCTAATTTGCTGAAATTCCAGCAACTAAAAATAATATTTGATAGTTTTTTTTAAAGGGATATAAATACATGTATGTTGCATTTTATAAAAAGGTGGAAGTTGTATATTAAATTATGTTCTAGTGTCCTTGTAGTGGTATAATATATGTATGTTTTGGAAATGTTAGAGGGTTCAAATGTGGTGTCCAAAACAGGGGTTTGATGTTGATTTAAATGAGGAAATTTTGATTAGAAGCTTATGAAACCCAATTTAGAAAGATTGAATTCGGGTTTGACAAATAAACCCAATAAATTATTAGTTTAAAAGAGTTACTTTGATGCTATTAGTTGTAATTAAAGTGAGGTTAAAATCAATTGAACACTTGATAGAACTCAAGAGTAGGAATGATGAAATTGTACAAGTTTGACTTTAAAAGTCAAACTGTCATCTATATAAGCTAGTTACAAATTGATGATAAGAAGAGTTATATAAATTTTTATACATGCTTATGTTGTGTTAAAATGATTATGTGGTGTTGATAGGTGTTAAAAAAGTGGAGAGTTCAAGTGTCAAATTATCTTAATTAAATCACCAAGGTGAGTTCATATAGTAGTTAAATGAGTTATGTTGTTTGAATGGATCCGGGTTACATCTGTGTAATCCGGATTACATCCATGTAAGATGATCCATATGATAGTGGAATAGGTGGTCTCATATTGTATATGAACCACATGATTGAGTTGTAAATTAGACCCGGATTACATCTGTGTAAGAGGATACAATTGACAGTGAAATATGTGATTTCATGTTGTAAATGAACCACATAATAGTTTCTCTACATGGTAGAGATTTTCTTGCCTTGTCCTAGCTCAGTTGAGAAGTGAAAGTGGAATAGATGACAGATCCGTATAGTTGTGCATATCATGTATATGCTAGTTGTTGGTCAATTCATATTGACTCCAGTCGCTAATTGAAATGAAGTTGTTAGTTGTTCAATTTGCTTATTGATCCATGTTGTTATTTGAATTCAATTATGGTTGATTTTGTTGTTGTTGAGTTAGTTGACTTAGTTGTTGATTAGATGAGATGTGTACTTAACTTTAATTGCTAGCCGCATTCAATTTGTTGAATTATGTAAAGTTGTTGAATTGTGATCAAGTTGTTGACTTTTGATAAGTTGTAGTGAAGTCAAGTTGTTGATTGACCTTAAATGACTAGTTGATGCCATGTTGCATAATTGAGCAATTTGTGTTCAAGTGGATGATAAGTTGTTTAAGTTGGTTGTGAAGTTGATCAAAGTGATCCAAAAGTTATTAAGTTGTTCACTTGCTTAATTACCTATGAATTCACTAAGCGTTTCGTTTACACTTTAGTTGTTTTTTTTTTCTAGGCGCAAGTGAATTGGTAAGAAGGAAACTCGCGGAAAGGGGAAGGCTTAGAGAAGGATTATTGGGCACTTGTTGTAAGTTTACATGTGCTAATCTCTTTGAATCATACGCGAAATCATATAAACTTGATAAACTGAACCCATGTTTTTGTAAGTTTCCAAATGAGTCAACATTGTGTTCTTGTATAAAGTTTTTTCTAATAAATGTTGTTTATGACCCAATTAAGTTGTTTTGACAAGTATGATTGATGTTGAAAAGAAGAGGGTTTGAATTTGGTTGTTAAAATGATTGAATTGTGAAAAAGTGCAAAAAATTGGACATCAGGGGTCTATCCGGCGGATAGGTTAACCTATCCGGCAGATAGACGGGTGCGATTTTGCCCAGAAAAGGGCTATACGGTGAATAGCACTATTCATCCCCAAAAAAAAAATATTTACAAAAGGGTTAGGTGTAACACAAGTGGTCATTGAATGATAAAAAAACGAATTTTCACTGCCACAATTCAATAGATTCAAGGTTCTAGATTAAAATGAGTAATTGAAGTCTCGTTTGTATTATGGTTTGTATTTTATTATGTATAGAATACAAAAAATACAATAAAATTAGAAATTAGGGATGAAAGAAGAAATTAAAATTTTCAATTAATTAAAATTAAAATGGAATATAAAATGCCTTCATATTGTTGCTGGCTACCTTTCACTTGGAAGCATTAATAAGAAGTGGATTTCGCGTCAATTCGTAATTTAAAATTAACTCTATCGAGTTTAATTTTAATATTCTAATTTATTTTATTTATCTAATTCATTTTGTTATTTATTTTTATTTATTAAATTATTTGAATTTTCTAACATATAACAAAAATAAAAAATAAACTCTTGAACATTGTTCTCACTCCCTCATTTTTCAATAACATTATTCCTGCTAAACATTATTGCTGAACACTGTGACACAATACTCATAGCTTCTTCCTGTGCTCTAATAATTTGTTGGTTTAAATACACTTGATCACATAAAGTACAATTTGCTGAAACCGCATACTCTATGATAAACCTACTATTTGACAATTCATTCATTATATCTAATACAATATCATTTCTATTTGTGTAATAAGGAAAAATATGACAAATGAAATGTTGCTTCAAATTTGAACATTTAGCTTAAATTCTTTAGTATTCAGATAAAAGAGTCAAATTCTTGCAAATAAGTTTATTTTTTAATGTAACTATGTTTGGATCGATCTGATTTAATAAAACTTATAGTTTTGAATATCTATCAAAAAACTTGCAGAATAGTACTTGACAATTCAAAAAAAAAATCACAGAACAATATATTGATCAAAAGCTCCAATATTATTAATATCAATAATACGAATACACAAAAATATTAGGGTTTACACCTTGAAGCTGTACGTACGTATCTCTATTCTATAGGATCTCTATTTATATGAGTATAGAGTTATGAACAAGATTTCCTTTAAATTTGGAAACAATCTAACTATAAACTCTATCTGTTACCATAATTACAATATACGTAAACAGTACTGATATTGTAACAGTACAAACATATATAAACAGTACAAACTAATGAAGCAGTACTAATACTTGAACAATATTAACTTTGAAGCTTTACAGTATTAACTCTTCATTACAGCACAAACTCTGGCAATAGTACTAACTCTTGAAGACAATAGAAACTCTGAAGTAGTACAAAGTCTTCAATCAGTAGAAACTTTAAGCGCAGTACCAACTTCTGTAAGCAGCACAAACAGATTTATTCCCAACAATCTCCCCCTAAACTTATATTGTACTAATAACAGTATTAAGTTTCTCATTTAGTATATGACCTAATCTCTTCTACTAACCTTGAAACATATACTTGATTGTTGTTTTGTACTTTAATCATCAACATACTTGTGAGCACACTGGGATTTCATGAATACCTCTTTCCAACAAAATAATATCCAACCCCTCCATCATGTTGATGTGTATGATGAACTCCACAGTTATCAAAGTATTGCCAATAAGTGACTGGTGAAAAAGGTTTCTTAAAGAACAACATATCTTTATTAGGTTCATACAATTGTTGTAGGTACTTATAAAGCTGCTTGTTATCATCATAGTCCTTCTGATCAACATATTTGGCTTTAGCAAGTTTTCACATCTGATCAATATCTTTTCTATTAAAATTTTTGATCATAGATAGAAATGTTCTATGCTTTTCAATAGCATCTCTTGCTCTTATAATTTTGTAATATTTCTTTCTGTCAGCATCTATAATCTGATACCAGTCTATGATAATATATTCAGTGCTTAGAGGTGTGGGCTTATAAATCTACGCTGCCACTACTATCTCTTTCTCATCCTTTCTCTGTCTTTCAGTTGTAGATGGCACATCAGTATGCACATCTATTTTCTTCTTTTCAGTTTCAATCCTTTTATCAACCTTTGCCTTTTTCTGTTCAGACTTGGTAACCTCATCCTTTCCTATGTCCTTACCACGTCTTTTTCTTCTTTCAAACTGTTTAATAGGCTCAGACCTGGGTTCATTCATGCCTTTCAATTTCCTTTCTTTCACCATTCTATTCTCCTCATCAATCTGTTTTATTCTTATCTTTTCCCTCTCATACAAACCTTTTAACCTATCCAAATCCATAGCAGCCAATCTTTTCACATGATACCCTACAGATTTTAAGAAACCAGTGTATTTCATTCTTTCTTGATTCTTAGTTAAAGGTTTTGCTTTCATCTGCTTATATTGGTCAGCTGCTAGCTTCGATCTTCTTTCAGACAACAATCTCTCTAACTGAATCTCTCTTTCTTCCTCAGTAAACTCAGATATGAACTCTTCATGTACTTTTCTAGCCAGTTCTTCATCAGCTTTTATTTGTTCTTTTCTTGACATGGGCTTGGGTTGTTCAACTACAATACCCTTACCTCTGTCTTTTGCACTGATTTTACTTTCTTTTATGATTGGGACAGTAGATGATGGTTCTTTAATGCTTATACCCTTGGCTTTTGGCTTTGCTTTCTCCATTGGGCTTTCTGACACCCTCAACAATACCTCAGCTGCGGTGATCTCATCATCCAATGGAACATCAGAAACTGATTCATCTAGTTTAGTAGCACTAACCTTCTCCTTTTCACTCACAGTACTAACTAGCTCATTTTGCATAGCAGCACTAAAATCAAAATCCTCTCTTGCAGCACTAACAGCAGCACTAACCTCAGTAGCACTAACTCCGGCAGTTTTAACTTGTTCACTTGCAGTACTAACTAGAACAACACTAATTGAAACAGTACTAACTGTATCTCTTTCTCTTACAGTACCAACTCTAGCACAATCAGTAGTAACTAGAATAGCACGTGCACATTCTCCTCTTCCATTACATCATCAATAATGAGTGGTACCTCAACATCCATATCCTGAGAAGATTTATTAGTTGATTTAGTCTTTTCCATCTTCTTCTCTTTCAATAACTCACTCACCAACCCATTCAATCTCTAAATCTCCTTCCCCTGAGATTCTAACATCCCTTTTTGGCTTGCAACCTCATCACTCAAATTGGTATAGAAATCCATCAATTCCTTTAGTAACATGCTATCTTCATTACCTCCAGAAGTGTTAACCTCTCTTGGTAAATCATCAGAAGGTATATCTTCTGACTCATGCCTAGCATGATCATCAGAAGTCCCTTTGTTATTGGTACTGGGGCCTATACTAGGTACATCTTCCATAGGAAGTTCACCATGTAGAGTTGCCTCCGGTTGGGTCTTATTGATGTTATCACTGTCCTATTTTACCAATGGCTAGAATCAGTAGTGATAGCCCTTCTAGAATGGTCACCCCCTCTTGATGGACCACCCTCTGTTCAATTTGTGACTGAGACACCTGACCAATAGGAACATCAGATGCTTGTTATGTTTTCTTTGTTTTGGTTGGCTTCTTGGTCCCTTGTTTTCTTTTGGATTTTGTACCAACAATTGTGGGTCGAGAACCAGATGAGCTTTCTACTTCTTCAACTGTGGTAGAAGGTGCAGCAAGCATTGTTGGAAACAATGTTGTAACCTTATCAGAAAAACCAACATTCACTCTCCTCATATTTGTAAATAGTTTTTGAGTATGAGAGCGAACAACAAAAATTTTAGGATGTGCAGATAAATCATTTAATTCTTCATTTAAAATCACTTGCACAAACCTGGGATACATTAAAAACTTCTTAGAGCTATGTTGCTCAAGATTTCTCAGCATGCCTTTATAAATAAATTTTGAAAAATTGAACAGTTGTCCTGTAGATAGGCATACAATTGCAGCAGCAAGTGCACTCCCAAATTCATTCCAAGCTGTTCTTTTAGAAGACAGGCACTGTTGTACAGTATGTATCAAAAATTTCCATTGTGGGGAGAAGAGTCCTTTATAAAAAGTGGATTTGTTTAATTCTCCTTCATACCCCCATCAATGCTATAGTATCACCCACAACTGTATCATCAAGAAATTCCATACATGTAGCATCATTAAGATGTAGATGAGTGCGTATAGTTTCCTCTGATACAGAGATAGATTTCCCTTCAACAGTTGTGATTTTCTTGATTCCATCATCATTATCAACCCTAGCACTCGACCAGAATTCATTTATGTGATCTAGGTAAACAGTCGGGTTGACGGTTAGGGCATAATGAATATGGCTATTTTTCAAGAAATCGATGATTTGATGAAAGTCTATGGCTTCTTTGGGTTTCTTTAGAAATGCCACAAGATTGTGGTTTTCTACTGTCGGTAATCGAGTAGAAGATGATGAAGAAGCCATTGAATCGAGTGATTTGAATGAAGATTGAAGAAAGGAATGAGAGTTATTTGCGTTTGGATGGAAATAGAAAGTGAATAAGATGTTTCTGTATGGTGAAGTAATGCGTATTTATATGTTTGGATATCTGAAAATAGTAATATAGAAACAACAATAATGAAACCCTCGAACAGTATAAACTTTAGAACAGTATAAATTAAGCAAACTGTACAAACTGAGCTTATAGTATAAACTGAGCAGACAGTACAAACTGGACTAACAGTATCACTAACGTGTGCAGTAAAAATATTTTAAAACACAAAACACATTTACAGCATAAACTCACAATACACACTCAAGATTGCAGTACAAACTAAATCAACAGTATAAATTGTAGTAGCAGTATAAACTTGAATTTCACTTTCCTCTAGCAGTATAAAGATCAAACAGTATAAAGTGTTCATACAGTATTAACTTCTCCCCTTGAACACTTGTACTGTTCCAAACACTTAAAATATATATATATATATATATATAATAACTTAAGCTTATAGTACAAATAATGAACATAGTATAAACAAAACCATGGTACAAACTAAAGACATATATGAAACAGCATAAACCAGTTTGATTGAAAAGAAAAAAATTATTGAGGATTCATCATTCCAATACTAGTAACAAAGTATGTAAATCTACCCACATTAAAAGGTTCGGTGAAGAGATCTGCAAACTAATTATCAGTATAAAGTTTGAAAATATGAATCAATTGTTTCTCATTACAATCTCTGATAAAATGGTATATGATTTCAATGTGTTTAGTTTTAGAATGTTTGACTGGGTTTTTAATGATACTGATTGCACTGTTATTGTCAATAAAAATAGGAGTATTAAGAAATGGCAAACAATAATCCAGCATTTGATTCTGAATCCACAGCACTTGTGCACAGCAACTTGATGCTACAACGTATTATGCTTCAACTGTAGATGTGGAAACGGTAGTCTGCTTCTTACATTACCATGATACCAACCTATTTCCCAAAAATTGACAGCCTCCTGATGTGGATTTCCTATCCAGATTAGCTCCACCATAATCACTATCTGTATAAGTAATGAGATCAAAAGAAGAACTCTTAGGATACCAGAGACCCAAGCTAGGTTGACCCTTTAAGTACCTGAAAATTCTCTTGACTGCAAACAATGTAATTGTTTGGGATTAGCTTGAAACCTTGCACAGACACACACAGCAAACATTATATCTGGTCTGGAACTTGTTAATTACATTAATGACCCTATCATAGATTTGTACAAGTGAATATCCACATCCTCCCCCTCAAAGTCAGCATGTAGTGGTTTATGGGTTTCTATGGGAGTACTAGCTACCTTTGCAGCCTGATATCCAAACTTATCCAGAATGTCATTGACATATTTTCCCTGATGTAAGAAAATACCATCCTGTTTCTGTTGCACTTGTGGACCAAGAAAGAAGGTGAGTTCACCCATAGAGCTCATCTTGAACTTCTGATGCATTAACTCTTCAAATTCTTTACACAGACAATCCCTTGTTGAACCAAAGATGATATCATCTACATAGATTTAAACTAAGAGAATATCATCCTTGATTCTTTTGGTAAACAAGGTCTTGTCTATAGCTCCTCTTTTCAACCCATTGTTCAATAAGTACATGGACAGAGTATCATAACAGGCTCTAAGTGCCTGATGCAATCCATACAAAGCTTTGTCAAGCCTGTAGACTCTGTCAGGGTATTTAGGATCTTCAAACCCTGGTGGTTGATACACATACACTTCTTCTTCAATAGTGCCATATAAGAATGCACTTTTCACATCTATTTGATACACCTTAAAACTTTTGAATGAAGCATAAGCCAGAAACAACCTGATAGTTTCTATCCTGGCTACAGGGGCAAAGACTTCATCATAATCTATGCCTTCAACCTGAGTGTATGCTTGAGCTACCAACCTAGCCTTATTTCTGATCACAATTCCCCTTTTATCCTACTTATTCCTGAAAACTCATTTGGTTCCAATAGCTCTTTTTTCCCTTTGGTAGATCAACCAAGGTCCAAACCTTCTGAATTTGGAACTGCAATAGCTCTTCTTGCATAGCTTTAATCCACCATGGATCCTTTAATGCTTCCACAACTTTCTTAGGTTCTAATTCGGACAGAAAGCAGACAAATAAAGAACTATTGATATCTTCTTTATTATCCCTTGTCTATTGCCTAGTTTGGACAACATAATCAATGTCTCCAATCACATTTTCTAATGGATGATACCTGTGTGGAGTATAATGTGATGTTGAAGTCATTAGAGTAACTAGTTCCAGGTTTGTAGGATTGAAATCCTCCATCACATCTACTTCTTCTAGAGCAGGCATATCAGGATCTGTTGCATAACCATCTGCTAAGATGTTATTGTCATCTAATGCTGCAGCAGATGGTGAAGCAGCTAGGGCTGCAGACTATGGAATGGACACACATTCCTCAGGTAGATCAGGTGTCCAAACGGGAAAGATAACATACTCAGGTTGATCCTTGGATTGATATGCAATAATGGGGTTAGTGGTACCTGCAGAGGATTGCTCATAGATATATCTAAAAGACTGAGTTAGAGCATCAATATCAAATAGCCAATTTGGACATTTTCCTAAAACATTAACAGTGTTCTCATTAAAGGTCACATTCATACTTTCTTCCACTATTCTGCTCCTTTGATTAAATACTTTGTATGCTTTGCTCTGAGTAGAGTATCCAACAAGGAAGCCTTCATCTACCTTACTTTAAAACTTGCCTAGGTGATCTTTGGAATTTAAGATAGTACAAGGACATCCAAAAGGTTTTAAAAAGCTAACCAAAGGTTTTCTTTTAAAGAACAGTTCAGAAGGTGTCTTGTTATGAGGTTTTACTACTGTGACTCTGTTATGAACATAACAAGCAATACTAATTCCTTCTGCCCAAACTGTCATATGCAATTTAGCATCTGCTAACATTGTTCTAGCAGCCTCAATTAGTGTCCTATTTTTCCTCTCTGCTACTCCATTCTGTTGTGGAGTCTTAGGAGCACTAAACTGTCTTAAAATTCCTTTAAATTCACATAATTTATTCATCTCATGATTTTTAAACTCTGTGCCACTATCACATCTAATTATTTTTACAGTTTTAGATGTTTGAGTTTCTATCTTAGTTATAAATGATTTAAGTAGATCACTTGTTTCATCTTTAGTTCTAAGAAAGAAGACCCAGCTAAACCTGATATAGTCATCAGTAATTACTAAGTAATAAGAATTTCTACCAATACTCATTGCATTAATGGGTCCAAAGATATCCATATGAAACACTTGTAAAGGTAGTTCAGTGGAATGCATAGATTTGGACTTAAAAGAAGTTTTATGTTGCTTGCCCTTTTGACATGCAACACGATGATCATCACATGAATATTCCTTTTCTAGTAACCCTCTTACTAAGGTCTATTTAACAAGTTTATTAATGGTTTTGTAATTCATGTGACACATCCTTCTATGCCATAAAACAAATACATCAAGAGAAGCTTTGGATAAAAGACAATTTAAATTTTGTTGAGGTTTCATACTTGCTATGTCACAGCAGTACACATTATCCTTTCTTGGTGTTCTTAAAAGAATCAAATTTTCATCAATTTGTATTATTAGAGAGGATAAGGCATTCTGTGTCAGTAAAAAGAACTGGGTTCTTTTTATCTATGATTTGACTCACACTTAGCAAGTTATATTGTAACTATTCAATAAAATAAACATCTTTAAAATTATCTTTTCATTGCTGACAACTCCTTTTCCGGTAATCTTTCCTCCTTTGGGATTACCTCCAAATGCTACATATCCACCATTTATATTCTTGAAGTCCTGTAGCTGTGATCTATCTCCAGTTAGTATATTTTGGGAACCCAAACCAAAGTGGTTTTAGGTTTCCCAAGTGCATCAATGTAATCAAATCTCTTATAGATCATTGATGTTGATGCACAGTAAGTATCGGAAACTTTAGAGTTGACAGTAGTTACAAGTTTCCAAATCCAACTAATGTTAGACTTGCTTGCAGCATTATCTTGATCAACAGTATTAACTTTGTTAACGGTATTAACTTTGTTAACAGCACTAACATGCCTAGCAGTATTAACTTTGTTAACAGTATTAAATCTGTTAACAGTATTAACTCGCCTAGCAGTATTAACTTTGTTAACAGTATTAACTCTGTTGACGGTATTAACATTATTAACAGTATTAATTGTTTATGCTGCTTTTGTAGTCTTTCTACTGTTGGCTCTATTAGTTAATACTGATGCATTAGTTTGTGGTGCAGCAGTCTTAACCATATTAGCCTTATATTTCATCTTTCTTACAGTACTAACAGAATTAACTTTTGATTTAAAATTTGAATGACTAAATTTGTTTGATGCTGTCCAGGCTGGTCTTACAATCCTTTAAGGATTATAATAACAGTCATATTGAAGATGATTTGTTCTTCCACAAATGTAACAAGCATTTTCTTTAATTACAGATTAATTATATCCCAACCTATGTGAAATCAATTGATTCCAATTTCTCTTATTTCCCCTGGGAATGGATTTTAATCCATGGTTGCTTGTTTTGCATTTGCAATGATTACATCTACTTTCTTTAGGTTTGCTAACATTATTTGTTTTAACCCTGTGATTGTTAGCTTCAACTTTCTTTGGTTTTAGTTCCAAATTAGCTTTGTGTTTTAAATAGAATTTTACCTTCTGCTAATTTATTACTTTTAATTACAGTAGTTGTCTCCTTAAGAGCTTCCTTTTTAGTATCTATAGATGATTCAGATTTAACATCCTTATTTTTTATCTCTTTATTCTCAATTTCTATCTCATCATCATCAGATATCCAACTAGTTATCTCAACCCTGTCTAAATCAGTCTCATTCTCAGTTAAACTTTTAGATGGGTCCACTTTTATAACTTCAACTGGAACATTTTCCTTCAAAGTGTTAATATCAACATCATTTTTAGGAGTAAAGTAGTTTGTTGTTATAAGGAGGAGGAACATGGTTATATCCTAGTCAAGTAAGTTTATCATGAATTTGAGACTTGATTAGATTTTGAACATTTTGAGAGGCATTTCCTAGATCATTTACTTTTAATTTAATATTATTACTCTCAGTTCTCACATTTTCTAAATCTTTGTTCAACTCCTCAACTGTATCTTTTAAACAATCTCTTTCCCACTTAGCATATTCAATATCATATAGATATTGAGATTCATTCTTTTGATATGCTTTTATTTGTTGTTCTAAATTTTCAATAGCAGCAATTGTACTTCTATTTCTAACTTCCCATTTTTCCAGTTCTCCACAAATCATTAAATTATGATCTCTATAATATTTAACAGTTTTCTTACATATAGATGAACACAATTTATTTTGTACCTCTTGTGGAACTTCACTTGAAGTCTCTTCTTTAGCAATAGCCATTAGTGCTTGATTTTGTGTTTCATTATCTGCTTGATCACTCCAATAAAATCCAAAACCATCATGTGAAACCAATGCTGTAGAGTTTGAATTGTTTTGGATTGGAATGTTTCTTCTCTGCACTCCATTGAAACCTCCAAACCTTTGATCATTCTCCTCTGATCTTCCGGTACTTCTACATTCTCTAGCAAAGTGTCCTAATTTATGGCAGTTATAGCACTCCACTTTACTCTTATCAAATCCTGCTCCATCTTCTCTTTTATAGGCAAAGTTATTTCTTCCAGTTCTCTGTATGAATCTATTTACCCTTACAGTCAACATGGCCATTTGCCATTTGATGTCCATCTCTTCCAAGTCATCTGGATTTACTTGTTCAAGTTCTTCATTAGTTAGAGAAGAACTTACATGGCTAGCAAAGAAAGCTTCTAAACTTTATCACAAGATTTATCTTTAGCAGAACTTGATCGAAAACCTGATGTAGTAGGTATTTGAATTATGACTCTGTGATGCACCCATAGAGATAAAAGCAACATTATTTGTATATCCTGTTGTTTGCTTTTTGCTTTCAACCTCTGATTCAAATGATCTTAGATCATTGTATAAATCATCTAGCTCTTTCTCATCAAGATCATTGTCCTGTCTCAAAGCCATTGTATACATAGTCCAGTCATCACCTTGAGATCTTAAAAATTTTCTATTTATATCATCTTTATCTATCTTAACATTATGATTTTCGAGATCACCAACCAACTAAATCTATCAAAGGTTTGAGTTAAAGTTTCTATCTTTGCAAAATTAAAATTTTCAAACTGTTGTTTGAGGATAGACCTTTGAGTCTTCTTGGTATTATCATTCCCACCAAATCTCTTGGCTATTGCTCCCCATAAATCCTTATCATCAGTACATTTTTCAAATCTTCTTTGATATTCATTAGGGATTGATATTAAAAGAGTGCTTAATGCCTTCATCTCTGTAGCTCTTTCTTTCCTTTCAGCATCAGTGGTTGGTAGAGATCTGGGCTGCCTTACGTCATCTACACCTATAACATACTTAGGCCCATTATCTATTACCTACCACATCATGTAATTAGTAAGCAATATATATTGCTTAATCCTGTTCTTCCACATATCATACTCAGTGAGTTTGAGCATGGGGATCTTGTTAACCTGGATACTATCTATGATTTTGGAAGTCATCTTGAATTCTTGAATTTTCTTTAATCAAAACTAACTTAGCTCTGATACCACTTGTTTGGATCGATCTGATTTAATAAGACTTATAGTTTTGAATAACTATCAAGAAACTTCCGGAATAGTAGTTGACAATTCAAAGAAAAATTCACAGAACAATATATCGATCAAAAGCTCCAATATTATTAATATCAATAATACGAATACACATAAATATTAGGGTTTATACCTTAAAGTTGTACGTACGTATCTCTATTCTATAGGATCTCTATTTATATGAGTATATAGTCCTGAATAAGATTTCATTTAAATTAGGAAACAATCTAACTATAAACTCTATCTGTTACCATAATTACAATCTACTAATATTGTAACAGTACAAACTTAGATAAACAGTACAAACTAATGAAGCAGTACTAATACTTGAATAGTATTAACTTTGAAGCTTTACAGTATTAACTCTTCATTACACCACAAACTCTGGTAACAGTACTAACTCTTGAAGACAGTTGAAACTCTGAAGCAGTACAAACGTTGAAGCAGTACAAAGTCTTCAATCAGTATAAACTTTAAGCCCAGTACTAACTTCTGTAAGCAGCACAAATATATTTATTCCCAACAAACTATCAAAATACTTGCTATAAGAAATAACCAATAAATAAAATACAAAACATAAAGAAAAAGGAAGTTTTACCAAATTTGTCAAATGATTATGCTTTTCCATTTTACTCTATACCATATTTCGTGTGCCGTTTTGACCCCCACTAGTATATACGGTAGTGCAAAGAGTTTATCAACTTTTTGTAATGTAAAGTTTAGTATATGAAGGATTTTAAAAGGAAAATTAATTGCTTGCATAAGAAGGTTACGAATTGGCGTCACCATATTTGATCCAACATATAAACAGCTTAAGATATACAAACTTTAACCACACTCTTAAAACGGGCCTTTGTGTGATGCCATTAGTTGAGCTATCATCCAATTTGCAAAAGATCGAAATGTTAGTTTAATTAGTAGTTTCATATTTTTCGTTCTTTTTAATTATATTATATATATATGTGTATCCAGGATGGTTACAATCTAAATTTTCATATTCAAATCTTATGATTTTTCGATCTTAATTAATGAAACTTTGTCAATCTTGCATATAATCTTTGAAATCATATTATCTTATTAGGATCTTAATCCTAACAATAGATTCATGAATATTGTAGTGTGTGTATCTATGCACGTGTATATATATAATGGAATGATCCGGATGGAAACTTCAAGTCTTGAGAAAATAAAAAAAGTAAATTTCAGCCATTGATTTTATCCCAACGAAAAAAGAATGCATATACAAGAACGATTTCATCATTTTTTGTCTAAAATCCAAAATTAAATCATGTATTTCATCGATTCATCAATCACAAACGTTCTAATATTTCGAATTCATCATTCATAGAGATCGTCAATTCATCATGATACATGTTCATCAAAATTATGAATTTTGTGTATAACATTTGGGTTTTTGTGTAATTTTTTTATTTAGTCAATGAAAACAATAACATTAAACGAATTTCATCATATAAAACTAATAAACAAGCAATTAATTGAATTATAGTCATCATCATCATCAAATTTCACAAAATTAAAATTTTTAGTTCGCTTAATATTCATTTGTGATTAATGTTAATCAAATTTAATATTCTTAAATAATTATTAATCGTTATTATTAGTAATGTGTAATCATTACTTAATATTCACCACTTAGTGATTGATTTCGTTAGAACGTTATTTTTTAACATTCATTTCTCATGAATATAACTTATAATGTTTATTATACACTGACGAACATTATAACATTCATTTATGATGAATGTTAGCGTTCTAGAAAAATGTCAATTTTAATAATTTTTTGTTTAAAACATAAATTATAACAACGTTGTTTGATTATTGATATATATAATCGATTGATTTATATTTTATCTTATTCGTATGTTCCTTCTTCTACTGGTAAATTATTTTTATTGTACTATTTAATGTTGCAAGTTATTTGTTCATGTTGTTTATATGAAATAGTGATAACATTACTTATGATGAATGTTATCTACTTTTAATATTATTGTACATTTAGTTAATGTTTGGTTCTTTCTATTAATCTTTTGGTAGGTTCTATGATGTTTTCTAGTTCTAATGTTCCTTTAGAAACTAGATCAAGTGTTCTTGCTTATATTGGTAAACTGTTATTAGAATAATCAGTAATGTGTTAATGATTTTGAGCTTTAAAAGTGATAATATTATTGGTGATGAATCGTATGTATTTTAATTATATGTGTGAAAGTACAAGGACTGATTTATCATTTAATGAAAGTTAATATCAGTTTGTGAGAATAAGCCTCGGTCTATGAGAATGAAATAGTGATAACATTACTTGTGATGAATTTTATCTATTTTTAATATCTTTGTACATTTAGTTAATGTTTGGTTCTTTCAATTGATTTTTTTGTAGCTCCCATGATGTCTTTTAGTTCCAATGTTCCATTATAAACTAATTCAAATGTTCCTTCTTCTACTGGTAAGTTGTTATTAGAATACTCAGTTTTTTTCAGGTTATGTGTTGATAATTTTAAGTTGTAATACGGATAATATTATTTGTGATAAATGTTATCTATTTAAAGTGGCTTACTGACAAAAAGTGTGACGTACTCAACAACTAATGGATCATCAACAAGAATCGGGGGTCAGAGTCTTGCAAGTGAATATCACATCGTTTGACTCAAAATTCAGTTTTCTCACCACTTTTAAACACGCAATAAATTGGTCATAAGGGATCAACTTGAAGTGTGTTTCCTTAAAGTTGTATTTCGAGAGTATAAATAATTTCTAGTCGCAATAATTGTTAAACCTGATAATGTAAGTATTCACCCTCTAAATAATGTTCGTAATAAAGTTCGAAGTGGCTCTAAGAGATTAAAAGATGAAATGACATTAGTAGATGAAAGTAGAAGAAGAAAAAGATGGAGCGGAACAAAAATTCTAACCTCTTGTTTACCTATACATTTCCATTTTAATCTTTCGTTTTTGTGTAAAAAAGCTTTTTTATATTAAGGTAAAAGAAATTTTAATAATTTTTTTATCGATAAAATATGACTTGCATGGTAAAAATATTTAAAAAGTTTTGTTATCATTAAGAATGCTCTTAGAAACATGCTAAAACCTATAAATAGTTCGCAAAACATATCATTTACATAAATCTTCTCCTAAAACCAAAACCAAAACATTCTCAATGTTATAATAAATATTACTGTAAATCATAATCACCGTTAAGTTATTATTAAATTCAGCTTTATGAAATAGAAGATAAAGATGTCACTTGATTCCAACAAACATCATTAAAGCATAATCCTTCCAAGACCCAACATGCTCCCTATGGTTGTTTTTAATTTTTTAGAGATAGTGGCACATGTTTATTTGGTCAATAAATATCTTTAAAGCAGAAAAAAAAAGAAACTAAAGTATAAAATAGTTTTATATGTATGACTTAGTATAAATGAACAAAAATAAAATTACACATTTTAGAAGTTAAGTTTAAACAAGTACAAAAAATTAGTGAGAATTGAAGAATTAATAAGAAAGCTTCATATATCTAGTACAATTGTCATTTTAATAAAAATTGTATTATAAAAATTGGCATTTTTTTACTTTCGATTAGACATCTCACATAAAAATACTTCGACGAACTTTTCTTTTTGTTTTTTATGAGTTTTATAAACTGCATAGTACAGTATCACATGTGATA
Source organism: Logfia minima (assembly GCA_963921325.1). Classification (NCBI taxonomy): domain Eukaryota; kingdom Viridiplantae; phylum Streptophyta; class Magnoliopsida; order Asterales; family Asteraceae; genus Logfia; species Logfia minima. The sequence goes on along the minus strand of OY992763.1, from coordinate 18,483,923 downwards.
CTGTGTAATATCATATGTGATATTTCGTAGTAGTTATGTGTTACTGTGTAAAATCACATGTAACTATAATATTGTGAAAAAATGCTCTTATGATAAAAGTTATAATCACATACGACTAAATAAATAAAATAATAATAGTTATGATTACATGTGATTATAGTTGTAATCAGATAGTTTTATAAGTTGTAATCTATGTGATAAATATTTGCAAGTTTGAAATTTACATTTGAATATAACACTAAAAATTAACTACATAGATTACACACACCAATTAATAAAATCTATAATTGTGTGATATTTAGTTGTTATCACATGTGATTAAATCTCGTAGGTTTGTAATTTAAATATGATCACACATACAAAAACATGTGTATAAAACACCAAAAAGTAATTACATGTGATTATGACATAATTGTATAAATGATAGATACTATTCATTGATGTGTAATCACATCTAGTTATTTTTGGTGTTTTATACACATGTTATTGTATTCGTAATCATATTTAAATTACAAACCTACATGATTTTATTACATACAATCATATAAAATGTGATAACAACTAATATCACATGTGATAACAACTAAATATCATATAATTATAGATATTATTGATTGGTGTGCGTAATCATATGTAGTTAATTTTTTATGTTCTATTCAAATGCAAATTTTAAACCTATAAATATATATCACATGTGATATTTTACAGTGTCACATGTGACACTACTATGCAGTTTTTAAAACCCAACAAAAAACGAGAAAAAAATTTCATTAAAAGTATACCATGTGAGATGTTTAATAGAAAATAAAAAACGTTAATTTTTATGTCTGAATTTTAAAAGGATTTCGACTAACCGCTTTTGAGATATTTAATTTTAAAAATGTGAGGGGAAAGTGGAGTTTTATTAAAATAACAATTGTACCCTTTACAAATGGAGTTTTTCTTTTTTATCTTCAATTCTTACCGAATTTGTTATACTTATTTGAACTTAACTTTATACTATATTATATTATTCGTTATCTTTATCTTTATAAATAATATAAGAAGCGGATTTGTGACATTTTCATCTTTAAATTTAATCAATTAGCATTTTTGATTAAATAAAAAAGATTTTAATGATGTCATATTTAAAATCTAATCGTTTAAAAGATAATTTATAAATATTTATCGCATTATACTATATATGATGTTATAATAAACAGTCTGTTTGTGTACATAGTTTAAATTCTATTACAACGTATAACGGTAACTCTTTCACTATATATATTGAACTCGAAAATGTTAGATCCCTTAAATTACGAATATTTGAGTCACATAAACGTTGTAAGAAAAACACACATATAGACAAGCCGGCCATATGGGATCCTCATGATTATTTGATTCAATCATAGTGGAAGCATGTTTGTCTTAATTGATAAATTAAACATCACGCTAATAATAGTGATATGATGATTGTGTCCAAAATAAACATATCATTACGTTTTAACCCATCAAATGATCTTATTTGTTTTATTAGGTTCCATTCAATTTATCAAGAATATATCTTTCTGAAACTGGTTGAATACAGATAACATCAATCGGCTCAGTTAAATGGCTCAGATCAATCACATAAAAAATAAATCAAATTTGCATATTACTTCATTTATACGGTGGTTCAATAACTTATAACGCTCACCAAACAAAAAGTTCTAATATATAAAATTCTTATTTGATGTCGCTGAAAATTGAACTCGAAACAATTTTCAGATGTCCAAATATATAGAACCAACGAACTGAATTGATTTTTCATATCAAAGAGCTAGACCATCACAACTTATAGTTACACGGCACAGTACTTAAAAATATTGTAATAATTGTCAAAAGTTGTGTAAAATTGTATATGTTTCATAAATTTACAGGATTCTTCGTTATTAGTGTTGCATATATATAGGAGTGGATACAAGGGAGAAGGAAAAATTGGTGGAGAATGGGGAGAAGAGTTTTTTAACCCTTTGATTCAGTAAAATAACTATTTGATTCAGTTTGAAATCATATTTATTTTTTATTGAATCATACTTGCTTTTTTTTTTAATTATAGTTTTAAATATATATTTCTCCTCATTCTCTTTCAAAATTTCATTGTTTTTAGATTCTGGTACTATATATATATATGTATGTTAGGGATTAAAAGGAAATAAAAAAATGAGAGAAGTAGGGAAGTTAATCTCAGCCCTCTATTTTTAGAACGTTAACATTCATTTATAATGAAATATATTTATTTATGATAAAATCGAGGGCTGAGATTTTTTTCCTGCTTTCTCATCATTTGAAAACATTTCCATATATAGATATAGATATATGTATATGTTAGTATAACTAATCTGGATTACATGAAGTTTTGAAATAAGTGGAAAGTTTAGGGTATGATTTTACAAACTAGGCATCAAATTATTATTTAAATCCAAATTTAGCTAAGCACATAATGTTTCATCAAATAGTCAAAAGGAAAAACTAAAAAGTTCCATGCTTAATGCTAAAGATTACGATGTACATCATTTCAGAATCAATCAACATGACACTTTACTGCTCTTGATAATTGTTAATTAGCTTATTGTATATGCAATTTTCAACGGTCAATATATCCGACCTTTTTTGGAAAAAGAAAAACCATAGTCTTCCAAAGGTTAATCACCCTTTGTTTGGTAGTATACAATACATTAATATGTAGAATCAAATTATTTTAAGAGGTTTCAATAAGTCCGAAGACTAATTAGTTAACCATTTCTAAACATGTATTCAAGAATACTTGGTATATAAACTCCAAATAAAGAATGTTCGGTCATTTTGGAATTTGTGTCTATTTCTTTGAATAAAAATTCTAACACAGACTATGGGGCGATATTGAGTCGTTTGATTGTCGATATCAAGAATTTTTCTCTTAAATTTATGTTTCATTCATCAATGCAATTAAGATGTTAGTAACGTATCGAAGCACTTTTGAAATGAATTGGTCAACTTGGAACTCGAAAGATTAATGAAATGTACCTGTTGTGGGCATATTTGAAATGTTCTTTGTTGGGAAAATTGCAAAAAGTTGGAATGGGATTAAAACTCAAAATTCCTGGACGATGTAGGCTTCTATCGATGAATGAATCTTGTTAGACTATGGTACTTATATAAATAACAGTACTCGCAAGTAGCAAGGTTTCCCCAACCAATATTTCTTTTACATTAAAGTAATAATACTTTGTCAAACTATTTTGTTTGTCCTCTTTAAGTTTTTTCTTTTTTAGTTGATATTCCATATCATGTAATTCCGTAAGAACTAAAAATAAGAAGAAAAAAAATTGATCAAAGGTGTTACGGGATAATAACCGTACAGTTGTTTGCATTTTTTTAGAAAAAAAACGTAGCAGTTTTAACGTCGCAAGTTAATTAATATTTACAAGATTATTTTTTCTTTTTATCTTTATTGCGTGTAAGATGCGTACAGTTAACTACACAAATAATTGAGAAATGATATAGCTATTAAAATTTTATAAAAAGTTATTCACAACATGAGTTGGTCCAATGAAATGAAGAAAGAGAATGATGAGAGAAAAACAAAAAGTAAATTTGATTGGTCTAACACTTATGTCATGTCATGTTGTAAGAGTTTATTTGTAAATTATTAATAAATGTAGCATTCATTCGTAGAAAGAATACAACACCCCAATAAAGTTTATGTGCATCCTTTCATAGACAATTTCTAAACTTATTTAAATTGTTACAAGCGTAATTATTACATATTAAAAACTCTAATTAAATAAAGGGTAAGCATATGCAAATTTGGCCTTGCAATACATGATTACGTACCCATCCACTAAGCTAAGTAAATTTTGTTTATGTTATTTATTTCGTGTGGTTTTCTTTGAGCATGCCATTTATGTTACTGTGTTAGAGTGCTTCCTATAGAGATATTCACTGTACGTTCTTATTGTTCGGAACGGTGCCACTACAGACACAGTAATTCGTTTTGGACTCATCGTCCTAGGATGCGTTCTTATCGTTCGGAACTGTGCCACCACATACACAGCAAACGTGAGTCTCAATTGACAAGTTTTGAGTATGTTACGGTAGACAATAAAAACTAAAGTTTAAATATATGATGATTTCTGTTGATATATAACATTAAGATGGCACCCAAAATTCAAGTTCTTAGTGACACCATACTAAGTACTCTCAGTGTGATTACACAATTATTCATGGTTACTATTTGAGTATCGTGTTTCCTAACAAAAGCATTATCTTTATAATATATGCGATATATGCGAATGATAGGGTGAAGACAGTACAAGCAGTTGTCCCCTATACAAAACTTATATAATGTAAGAAAAAAAAAGTTTATTATTAAAGGTATTTTAAAACTTTTCCATTTTAAAACATAAAATATATCATATCTATTTTAAGGTATTTTAAATATTTTTGCCCATTAAAAAAAATCGTCGTAATTTTGTCCTCTTGAAAATAATTTTTTCCGCTCTTGCTTGATACAAATCTTGACAAAACTTTAACAGTGCGTTTGGTTCGCAAAATATTTTTGATGGAAATTGGAATACGTCGAATGAGTTGAAATTCCAAGGAATGTAAGTTCCTTTGGATTAAGGAATTCAGTAACTTCTAATGCAATTCATTCTGAACCAAATATCCTTATGGATTAAAATTGAAAATTCATCAAATTCCAATAAATTATGTGAACCAAACGTAATCCAAATCCCCTCTATTCTTCCTCACTGAATGTCTCTTGCTTTCCTTTCCAAAAAACATAACCCAAATGAATTATTAATCATTTCCTTCTATTTCGTTTATTGTCTCATATAAAAATCGAGAAAATAATGCAAACTTCTACATGCAAACACAGAGGATATAGTATTGAACCTCAGAAGTGTGTGAAGAAAGGAACGTGTGAAGGATTTGGTGTGAATGATTGGGAGTGTGAAAACAAAGAAAAAGGGATATGGGATCCTAATCAGCATATTGCAATGTACAACTCAGACATGGAAAATGACGTGTCACGTGTGTCTGGACTGTGTCTTTGCTTTCACTTTCGGCGGAAATTAAAACATAAAAAGAAGCTCATTTTTGCGGATATCTGAAGCAAAATCGCGATATTATTAGCCTAATACATATTTAAATGTAGAGTAGAAGAAAAAACCATACCATTAACTTTTACAACGCAAATAATCATTATAGAATTTAAGAGTACATATTTTTACATAAAATAGTTATAACGATTTGATTGAGAAACTTTGATTGATTGCCCGCACTGGAATATACTCCTAAAAGAGACTTGGTTCTGTGAGGCTTGCTTTTGGCTTGTGATGATGTTTATACAAACTTGAAGGTGATCTGTGTAGTGCTAATACGATCAGCTGCTTTTGTAGCCTCAAATTAACACAACATTCATGTTTCATTCGATAATTCTCTGTTTGGACTAGTCGCCACTACTAGGAAAAGGTAAGAGGTGATTTGTATAAGTACTGATAGTACGTAAAATACTATCACATTGAATAAAAATGAGATTACTTCATGTTAAATTAAAAATATAATTAGATTCGAAGAAAATTTTATTTAAATGTCTATATTATCTATAAATTATTTCATTTCTAGCTTTTAAAAATGATAAACAAAATGTTTAATAGTACAATATCATGATCTAATATACTATTAATAAAGCATCTTGGATGTTGACTCTTATAATTTTAATAGGAAATTAAAATTACACATTTACCGTTTTTAATCTAACTAGTAAATTTTTCACGCAATACAGCGGTACATTATGCATAAAAGATTATTTTAATTTATGCTGGTTGGTAATAATTTTATTTCCACTTTTGTAGTTATTGCTTAAATTAGCTAAGGGTCATTTAGTCATTTCGAATATTGAATATTTTAACATTACAAAAAAAATGTATAAACAATATATAATGTATATAGATAAATAAAAATCATTTCATTTAGGGAAGTTTTTGGTCTGAATATAAATTATTTGCACATTTATTATTGTTAAAACAATATCATTTTAACAAATTAAACATTTATCTACAAAATAATGAGAATGAGATTTTATATATTATAATCAAGAATGACATGATATTTAAAAACCACACTATTGCGAATAACAAAAATAAGTTAGTTATTAGTGCACGTAATATGCTAGTCATATTTTATGCATTTAGTATTTATATAAGTTTATGTAACATAGTTTGCTCATTTTAACTCGTAATAAAAAGGTTACAAAGTTTAAAGCTAAGTTACTGCTACTATACAACTTATGAAACCAATCAATCGCAGGAATGCAAGTGTGTCAAAGTTAAAAATGTATAAAGTGCGTCGTGTATGTGTTTTACGTTTAAGTAACTAAAATTAGATATAGACATTTGTTTAAGGAAATAGAAAATAAAATCAATGATAAGAAAGGTATGATTGGGATGTTGTTAGTGTCGTTATCTTTAGAGTTGAGTCCCATGTTCTTTTGGGCTTTTTCTTTACAATTTCGACCAGTTGTTGTACCCTTTCCTTTCTTTCTTTTTTAGTGGGAATTAAGTCCCAACTGCCGACCCACTTGATTTACATTGACTCACGCGCAAACGCCGGCATTTATGCCCAATCTAATTTCATTCCTTCTCAATCAATCTTGATTTAATCATATCATATATATTTCTTTTGAGAAAAAAAGAAACATATGATGGTCATAGAATTATATTAAAATTATTCTTTTTACAATTATAATCATAAAAGTTGTTATATATTTTTGTTTTTGTTATTTTATAAATATTGAAAGCTTTGTTACGGTTTATAAAAATTAAAGTATATTAAAAATAAGTACTAATAAGAAGTGTTGCTCACATAGTGCAAACTACATAATAAAAAAAATTTAGTTTATTCATTACCAAAAAAAGTCGTACGATCGCATTTTGACATTCTTTAATCAAATATAAATTAGTTTTGGTATATTTGAAAAAAAAAACATGGTTATGATATAGTTCAATACTTAAGCTTAGGTAAACAACAATCACATATTCACTTTTCCGTTTCTTTAATTTAATTAATTCATAGTTAATTGTGTGGTTAGTCTTTGTGATTTACACATAATAATATAAATAGTCCTTGTACTTCACTTCTTACATGACAATCCAAAAACACATAACTTGTTACATAAACGATCCCTCTCTCATTAAGTTTAACACTTCATTAGTTAAGTACATTCAAATGACCATTTTAGCCCTGGCCAAAATTGATCATTCTTTCAATCATCTTTCACCATTTGCACATATATAGCAAAGAGAAAATACAACCACTACCACCACTATCAAGTTGTGTGACCCCTACCAATACAACCAAATCTATGACGAAATTTGTTGGATCTTAAAAGAAGCTCACACCTTATACTGGATATGAGATACCCAAAAGCAAGAGCACCGAAATCTCGACTTTTAAAGACCGCTAGGATCTCGACTTTAAAAGACCATGGTCGTTGGGATCTTTTGACGGATATGGTAGCGACGTTTATGACTTGAGGATTTCTTGTGAAAAAAGTTAGGGTTTTGACTTGGGTAAGAGATGAAATGAGGGTGGAGGTTAGGGAAAGAGATCAAGTAAACAAAAGGAAAAAAAACAAAAATAAGGGTTTTTCAGTCATTTTAAAGTATTTAACGGGTGAAAATATTAAACTTAATGAGAGAAGGTCCATCTATGCACCATGTTTTGTGTTTTTGGATTGTTGATGCAAAAAATGAAGTACATGGACAAGGTGTGTTACTATGTGCAAACTAAGAGAACCAACCATGCAATTGACTCTCAACTAATGGCTAAAGTTTAAAGTTCATTTTAACAAACTCTATGTTTTGGGAAGCGTATGTCTGCAAAAACTTTTAGGGTATTCGTTTTGATAGATCAGATTAAATCAGATCCAATTATATGAATCCATTTGAATTTTGGTATCTAAAATGTGAATCTGATTAAATATCGATGTAACACCCTGATTTTCAAAAATATGGGTTTTCAAAAAAAAATAATAAATAATCGTATTTAATGTGAAAGTCCCATTACATAAAAAAGACCAAGAAAGTCAGTTAAGTTCTGTTAACAGTATTAAATAACTTGTATCATTACAATAGTATAATAAATCCTAATAAAATATAACTATTCAGTTACATAGATAGTTCGTATATGAGTTAAGGCATAGTTCGTCAAATCTTTCAGCAAGCGACTCATCGCACTCGAATCTGTAATCATATAGCTTTCTAACCTGCAAGAAATACACGATTGGGAAAGTAGACAAGCAAGTATTAGCTTAAAAAGTTAAGTAACTATAACGGGTTTGACTGAAAACAACTCAATTAAAATAATCGAATAATCATGTATCAATAAGTAATAATTATCATAATCCATGACAATGTAAATTGGATAATCAATAATCATATAATCGTGACAACATAATCAGGTAACAAAAAGGCAAAGATTATAACCATAATACCCTAAAGTCGTGCATATCGTAATCATGTTTGTATTCGTATCATATTGCGTAATTGTTATTGTTGTTGTTGGTGAGAAACAAATTAACGTTGTCCACCGTTGTCGTTAGTGACTGACACGTCACTACCGATTTGTCCCTTCCAGAATAGTACTACATGTATATGGCGAACCACGGACTGCTCAATCGGGTGGTGCTCCAAAATAGCATGTCTTGGGCCATGTTCAAATAATATAACCCCTCACTGGAAATCATCATGAAAGCCTTTCGGGAATCACCAAAATATCTCTAATTGTAATCGTTATGTTCAAGTTTTGCTAACTTGTACATATAATCGTTTAGTTCACATATAGGGCCCCTAAATCGAGTCGTAAAACCTAAGTCTCATGCAATAGGTCTAGTGTACTAGCATGACATGACAAGTACAGGGCAAGCAATCGTATGAAATCAGAACAACATGTTTCCATATATATATACTACCCGTTATTTGCCATCCCTTATGTAATAATATTTATGCAAGACATGGAAATATAAAAATCGTATTGTAAAAGCATTACGAGTATAGTTAAACAAATACAAGTTAAACTTATGAAATCGTATCGTTTTGATCGAGCACCTAGTTTTCGAAAACGTTATCTTACCTTTGGTGCTAGCCATCTGATAATACTCAATTTATACATGTTTTACCTTCGCATTATCTCTCGTTTTATCTGTATTTATCACCGTTTTAATGAACTTTTGGTACTTAATATGCTTAGAATGTGTTTATTATCTATAGGAACGGATGCGAGAAGAAAACGAGTAAAAATGTTGAAGAAAAGATCAAGAAATAAGAAGAGTTGTAGATTCGGCGAGGCTCCACGGTTTTGGCCATAACCCTCTCATACGGACTCCGATTAAGGTGATTCAAAAACCCAAATTCTCGAAACTTAAAGGGCTATAACTTTCAAGAAGACATCAAGCTAAGAAAACATGCTCACACATTTGGGTGAGGCCTCACCAATCCAGGTGAATGAGCACAGAAAGTCAACTTCTTTACTTCACCCGTCCGGGTAACTTCAGTCCAACCGGGAGCCAAAGTCTGTCACCCGTCCGGGTGACCTACGATCGTCCGTGTGAGGTGTTTTTCCAGGGGGTTCTGCACTTTTAACTTAATTAAACCCTAACTTTAACATAATTTTAACTTAGCCGTTTTCTCTCAAGACTTGGGCGATTTTTGAGGTTTTTGAACTTAGAAGCTATTGTTTCGTTGATTCTAACTCAAGGATTAAAGATTTAACCTTCCAAACACGTTTGTAACTCGGTTTTTATTCTCTTCAATCTTAAAGATGCTTAATTTGATTTTATTGATTTGTTTAGCTGTCTCTTATATGATTATGAGCTAAATTCTTTTACATTCATTTAGATGATGTAAACTATTTATTAGGGGTGTTGGTTCTTTGATGTTTACCATTTTTTAATTAACGTTTGATCAAAGATCCAATTGTGATTAAGTTTTTTTTCTTTAATTATTATATTGATGAATCATTTGATGTTCTAGTGGATACTATTGCATGTCTTTTATTCATTATAATCATTTGTCTATGAGTGGTTACTGAATTGACGCGAACGCAAGATTTAAATAGGTTAATTAATTACACTTAATTGTGGTTGTATTGAATTTAAGTAGAGAACTCAACTTAAGTTTAGTATTCCTGCGAACGTAGGTTTACAAGATTAAATTGTTAGTTACTAGATTAAATTGAGACTAGTTTGATTAGAAACCTGTAGTGAACACGAAAGGTCAATTCCATTTAATCTATTAAAAAGAGTAAACACGAATTCCAATGCTTGATTTAGTTTAATAAACAAATTTATATAAACTGGTTTTAACAAATACCCCGAAATCATTAGGGTGAGCTAGTTTAGGTGAATGTTTCTCTTAATATCTGATTCTAAGGAATCCAATTGCATGTCATTTACTTTTATTCCTATTTAGCGATAATTGCAAAGCAACAATTCGGTTGCAAAACCCCCCCCCAATATACTTACTTGTTAGATTAATTTCATTCTCTACACACTCTTGATTGCACGGTCCTCTTAGTTCGTCTCGGACTTACCCAAACTATACTGCTACGCAACAGGGTACACTGATTGGTTGTATAATAGTTAACTTGCGGTATTTCTAAGTATAAATTTATAACTAAATTTTACACATCACCATCCAATCAGAAGTTATTCCACTTCTAATGTATTCAGGTAACCTATAAAATAGGATATAGAATATAGAATAGGATAACTTATATTGTGTTTCTAGAAGTGTTAAAACCTTACAAAATCAAAGCTCAAACATGTCTAAGTTAGCCCAACTAACTAATCTTCAGCTAAATCTGAATAGGGCAGACTTAGCCAAGCTAACTCAAAAGTTCCCTCAATTATAGATTAATTGACTTGTCTTTGGCCGACCCATGTCGGTCAACTTGACCAAAACTCACCCAATTTCAACCCGAGCCTCTTTCTAGTCATTTATAATGATTATTATCGTTTCTATCATGTTGTTACTGGTCTAATTTCTTTGTAAATAATTTGTGATAGTTTGATCGTTCATTGATTCGTAATATCAACTAGAAACTCATTTATTAGACAAATTCAACAACTTATCCGATCACAAACTCTTTTTCAGGCCTTTAACAAAGACTTTCATCTATTCAAATCCAAAATTACAAAGAATTCCAAGTTATATTCAATTTTAGATGACTTATTTAAAAACACACGTTGCTGAATTCATCAACAATCTGTTCAGTTATATAAATCGACTTGTAAATCCACAACCGAGGATTTTTCACTATCTTTGATTCCTTGATCAACTAGAGGAAGCCTCACATACAAACTCTGATCACTATGATTTACAATCACAATCCCCTAACCCTAGAAAATCAAACATAACTTCTAACCGCTATACAATTCTTTTTAGTGATATAATCGTCATTTTTAATAGATACATTAGAACTGTACAACTTTATATAACCTCTTGATATTTGTTGTATCTGTAAAAAAGTAATAGTGTTAGTATCACTACCATATCTTTATCTCACCTTTAGTATGCTAGGTAAGTGACTGTATCTTCAAGGCATATATTCATCAATCATGCGCAAATGCTATATCCTCATTCCTATTCTTTGAGCAAGGTTGTCTCCTCTTTAATTTTCTCTCCCTTTCCAAAACAAAATACATGATATATTTCTTATCAATCTATTTTAATGAGTTTTACAATCACAAAAGAATTACTCCATTAAATTGATCGAAACAAGAAAATGAAAGACCCAAAATGAGCATTGAATGGGCACATTGGTATTATATGATCATGACGTAACAAAAGAAAGATTTTTTTTGTATATTACTACTTTCATCGGTTTTTACTAACATGTGGGCAACAAGTTAATAATCAGAACTGATCCCATGCTAGTTTAAATAGTTTCTAAGTGATAAGACCATTGGGTCGTAGATGTCAATTTTCACCTTATTCGATGGATATCAACCCGATCCGATCTATTAATGGTGGATATGGACGATGTAAATAAATATATAGTGAATATGGATATGAATGTGAATATTAGTGGATTGGATGTGAAAATTTTATCTCTTATCACCCAAAATATATATATACGAGTATAATATACAGGAGTGGGTTCAAGAGAGAAGAAAAAATTGGTGGAAAAGGGAAGAAGAGTTTTTTAACCCTTTGATTCAGTAAATTAATTATTTTGTTTTTTTATTGAATCATACTTGCTTTTTACTAAATCATAGTTTTAAATATATACTTCTCCCCCTTCTCTTCCAAAATTTTCTTCTTTTTAGACCATGGTACTAAATATACATATGTATAACTATAACTATAAATAAATATACATATACATGTGTATACACTACATGAAATTTCAATAAGTCATTTTAATAAATTATCAGGTTCTTATATCTTAAATCTTTGGTTTTCACTCATTACTTTTAGTTATAATGTTTTAAGTAAATCGGAACATTACTAACCATAGAAAATACTGACGAGCTAAATTTTAATAATTTCCATCATACAACGAATATCACTAACTAGTAAGAAATAATGATCAAAATGTTTCTAACTAAAAAACAATCAATGAAAGAGGTTATAGAGTTTTTCAAAAAGTATATTTCGTTAATATTTATAACAAGTTATGTTAAAATTACCTTAGTGTTTATATATTTTTATGAAAAAGTTATATAATATTTTTATTCGTTACTAGTATTTTGATTTCATTTTAAGGTAGATTTTTCTAAATATCCAATAGATATTCACTAACCCACTTAATTCAATTGATAAATATGGATAATTTAAAAATAAACAAATATAAATATGCATGAAAATAGTTAAATGAATATGAATGTAAGTATAGTTCAATTCGATCCATTGTCATCATGAACCGTCCTAAAATATGAAACACTAACTGAGATTTCACAACCTAATTAAACATAATAATAATAATGAAATTAGTATACCTACAACAACAACATAATAATAATATAATAATAATAATAATGATAATGATAATAATAATACAAGTGAAATGAAATTGGGGATTTTATTTTTAATTTGGTAACAAGCTAAAGAAAGAGTTGAGGCCCATGAGAAACGGCCCGCCGTCCATGCCGGCACGTTGTGTTAGTCTTAGAAAATGACATGCCGTTAAATAAGACGACGGACGGACAACAGCGACGGCGACTGACCATGGCCGACTGTGAAGTTTGTCTCGCATTTTAATTCCAATAATTATAATTATGGTTAGTCCACTTGGAAGTTCGGGGACAAACACGCAACCCGTGTTGGAATATATGTTAGCAAATGGATGTTTTTACCTACTTTTTTATTATAATAATAATAATAAAATAAAATAATAGTAGTCAGAGTATTTGATTATGTTGTTCATTTTATTTGTACGTAAGTATTGTCATTAACTGTGGAATCTTATTTTTAAGGTATATTTAGGATTGAGGATCACCGTAGTGAAAAAAAAATTTATACGATATTTATCTTTACTAATATTCATATTAAAAAAGTTAATATAGAAGTGAAGGCGGAATCAAAATAAAATTACTTTAAGGGTGAAAAAATTCATATTTATCTTTACTAAACCATAAGGGTGATTGCCTAGCGGTAAAAGCTTGGTCTCTAAGGGTGAAAATACCTAGAGGTCCCAACTTCGAATTCTAGGAGCAACAAAATATATCCCTTTGTGGTCAGAGAGGTTCATTTGCGATGACTCTGGGCTATCCGCAAAGCGGATGGTCGCCCTGGAATTAGTCGCCCTAGGTTAACAAAAAAAAAAAAAAAAAAAAAATTACTAAAAGAATAAATAAAAATTCATTTTTACAACTCATAAAATATCATTAGTGTTCTTTACAAAAAAAAATTGTTACGCAATATAAAATTTCTTAAGTTGTTAGTTGTTCATTTTGTCCTCTTCTACAGGTATGTTTGGCAAAACTAGCTGTTAGTTGTAGCTGGTAACTGTAAATGTTAGTTATAAGTTGAAGTTGGTAATTGTAGCTGCAAGCTGGAGCTTTATTTGTAAAATGTGTTTGTTAAAGTGGTTGTAGCTGTAATATCAAAGTGTAAAATAATCAAAAAGCTCATAACGTTATTTGGAGGAGCTTTTAGATTAGAAGTTTAATCTTCAAACTAAAATGTTTAAGTTTGTGCATCCAAACAAAACTTTATTTTAAATAAACATAATTTTAAAATAAAAAGCTTTCAACTTCAAAAAACTCCTAAAAATTTCGTGTTAAATGAGCCTTACATGTACTCTTACACACAATCTTTAGATTTTGTAATATTCACATCGTAAAACTTGCACCCTTTTATGAAATTAGAGTTTTACCGTTACTATGATACTGAATGATGTAATGTAAGATGGTATTTATAACATCGTAAACTTTATTCTCGTCTCATCGAAATCTTGAAAATCTCTAAAATTTAAATTTGACCTATAAAACCGAATTTATAACTTTTAACATAACGTGTAATTTTATTTTGATTCCTTGCAAGTCTTGCCATCTACAAATGTACCCAGCTTTCAAAAATATGTTTCAACTGAAGTCCTAAACATATAAAACATACCAAGTTAGATAAGAAATTATTTGTTCCATATTTTATTGATAAATTTAACAAGAGCACATCCCATGACTTCAAACAATTCATAATCTATGTTTGTAGTTTGAGATATTTAGACACGTTTTCCTTCATACGAAATTAAATTTCACAACGGCTATTGAATTTCACAACATGAGAAAAAGAACACATTATATAATGAAATGAAATTACCAAGTAATTAATCACCGGTCATTATTCATAAGAGAATGCATATGGTTATGCTCGTTGTATAATGGCAAGACGTCAAGAGATGTCGCAACTTGCAAATTACATTGTTTATTGCAATATACACAATTAATAGATGAAAATCATTTACTTGTTTTATTAGGAGAATTTTCGTGTGGTACATGCCTCGAGTGCGGTTTATGAACCACCGGAATCTTTTGGAACTAACATAGAGGACAACTAAACCAAGCAAAGAGGACATTTACTAGATCGAGCAACACGGGAACGAGAACCAAGGCTGAGAGTCAATATAACCTACATTGGTGATGACGACACAGACCAAAAAAAGTGGTTGTTCAATGACATGTAGGAACAGAAACGTAGAAGTCTCAGCTTTACAGGTATGGGTTTCGAGTGTCTAATGTTCTCATGTCTTTCCATTAGGGTGTTGTCTTATATTTGTGATATAAGTGTTTAGTAGGCTTAGAAATAGGAGCTTCTGTTTTCGGGGTTGTTTAGGAGGTTGTTTCACCATCTTCATCAAGTGAATCTATGTTTTTGTCATCAATTAAAAGCTCAGCAAACGTTGAGTTCAGACAACGTTCATAGACTCGTTATGGTTGAAGCAAGGGGTTTATTTTATGTTCTCAAGGTCAAGTGTTTGTATCAATGTAACAATGTTAGTTTGATGTCTTCAATTAGTTTGTGTAATCATTACAATTCCAATGTTGTATATGGGTTGGTTCTTGCAACCCATCAAGCCATCAATGTGTAACTCAATTAGGTCCACCTGGACCTCGATCAATCTAATCTGTTTTTAGCTAAAAAGAAGAGATAATTTACTCTTGTATTTGATAAATTGCAAATAAAGCAAAAGAAAAAAAGTAGGATTAATTTGTGGGAATGTATGTCAATCAAATAAAATCGTACACATATATCAAAAGAACTTGGTTAAAACAACGAAAAGAAATATAAATAAATAGAACACCCATGTCAAAATACGCATAAGTTGAATATGTTTTTTAGCCATATTTAGCACTGACCAATAAATAATGAATTCACTTACGAAGTTATTAGTTATGCGTACATGGTTGAATAGATGACAACGATTAGATTGAGTCTTTCATATTCTTTCTCATCAAGCTTCATGATACCCGTCGTCCTTTGGTATGTCGATGTGATTTGATACATATGCGACAAGTTCTAAAGTTAATTGATAAATATGTATGCTTTTGATTAGCGATATAGTTGATTGATGTAAGCTAAGATTTGGTCGATCTAGAAAAACAATCCAACATGAAAGGAATAGGTCCACAACACAATGAAAACCATATGTGATGTTTCCTTTACCCTTAAATGACAAACAAATTCCATATATGATCGATCTATTTATCCAAAGATAGAAACTTTTAACTAATTAAGTAAAACGTAAGTAGATGTTACAATCAACTGGTGATTAAATATTTATTATATTATATAATTTTGTAACATCTCGTTTTAGTACCACGTACGTACCATGATATTATCAGCTTTGTCATAAGCACACGGTTTAATTCTATTAAAATTTGATCTTTCAACAATAGTATTAACTGATCATTTGTTGTGAAGTATGACCGATCTACTAGTATAGGTCTTTTACGTTACAAACACAGTATGTTGACATAATTTTCTTTTGTATCATGATATGTCATACCGTTTACTATCAAATACCGAACAATTATGAACAGTAGCGTTTTTATCTTATTAAATGTATTTTTAATATGTATAATATTTTTAACAAAATTAATAGCAAGTCTCTTGGTATCCGAATGGCTTGTTATGTATCCGCACAAACAGGATGATTTCCTTTCCTCTATTATTTTTATTATAAGATTTATATGATTATTTGACAAATCTTTATTATTTGTTACTTATTATAATTTTTATACTACTTATTATAATTTGCTTTTGCTGTTATCATTATGTCAGTGGACGGGAAATCTTCCATTCTAAAAGAGATTGTAATTTTACTCTTTTATTATATTGTTAATTAACTAATTTATGCTATTTACTTTTATTTTTTATATTTTGACTCAAATAAGTTGTTAAGGGAAAAAGACTCTGTAATAGGGATTTAACTTTTATTTAAGTGTATCTAGCTATTTTTTTATCTTAAAGACTTAATTTTTTTTTATTGTAAGTCGTTAGTATAAATAAAAATTGTTAAAACATGCTGTACATGACAAATTACAACAACAAAATCAAATATGACTTATATTTAAAGGATAAAAAAGTAAAACTTTTTAACTCGTCACAGTACGCAAGACAAACCTCATTATGTATCATATATTAGCACAACTTGATATCACAGAGTATGTATCTTTCAAATTCTTTTGTAAAAAGAACTTTTCTGGTTAAGATTCTATAATAGTAGATAATCGATGTGTAAGAATTGAGTTATAAAATAATAAGGAAAATATCAAAGTATAGACTATTACACAACTAGACAAGTATACATAATTAAGTAGTCGTATAGTAATGATAAAATTTTGGATGATCGTATCGCAGGAACATATAAGATATTTAATATTGTTTTATGTGATTTTTAGTTAAATAATTAAAGTAAATAACGATGGGGTTGCCTCTTAACGACAAGCAGTCAAGGATTTTATATTACTAAAGTAAAGAACTTTTAAACGAATAAAGATAGAATAATCTCAAGTAGAGAAGATATGCTTGCTTAGGCTATTTATCATCTAACTATCGGGTATAAATATGAAGTACTGGATCAGATTTAATAAACTTAGAAAACACAACTCGGATTAACTAGTTTTCACTAACTCAATCACTTAACTAAGATTATACAATCCAAGTTTTCTTGTGATTTAAAACCTCTTAACTATGAATCATGTATTCAATGAAATCACAATTTAACTAATGGTTATACTTTCATAAAAATCATTGACCATACAAGATGTCTCTAAATTATGATCCACAAATATTGATAATATATTAGTCGATTCAACTCTATCAATCACGTCTAATTGATAACTACAATCAAATAATCAATTGTAAAGCAAACAATATATACGAAAACTTTCACTAATCACAAGTAATAAAGTTACTAATTGAATTTACTTGTTAGTGCATATTGTGTGACGACAGCTTCTAGTTTGTAATAGTTAGTTTTAGAAGTTATTTTGTTAATCATTGTAATCGTTAACTTAAGTTTTGTATGTGTATTTGGTAGGTTTGTACGAACTTAGAGTAGGTACGAACTTAGTAAGTTCGTACGAACTTAGTAAGTTCGTATGAACTTAGAAGGTACCTAAGTTCGTACGAACTTACGTGCCTATATATACACAAGTCTGAAAGTTTTAGAAAAAGGTTTTTTCGGAGTTGTAAGTTCGAACTCAGTTTTAGAAGCTTAGTACAAGTTCGTATAAAGCTAAAAGAGAGAGTTCAAGTGTTTATTCGAATGTAATACTTGTTTACATTCAATAAAAGTGATATTTACACATTTGTATTACTCATTTGTTATCGTTTATGTTTATGTGAGTATTCCGCAATCGGATAAACTAGATTACTTCGTAGATCCGAACCTACGGGATCCTACAAGTGGTATCAGAGCCTTCGAATTCGTTCGATTTGGTTCGGCGTAAAGAAACGTTAAGGAAATGAGTGATTACAAAAGATTTGGAAGTTAGATTGTTGTTTTAGCTTCTAAAGTTGTGTATTATCACTTAGTATTCAAGGTATTCGAAGTTGCGGGTTGAAACGAACCCAAATCTGAAAATTTCATATCTGAGTTTTTCAACAGCTTTTTGTACGAACTTAGAAAGCTACGTTCGAACTTACTTGGAATACCATTCGAACTTATAGCTGTAAGTTCGTACGAACTTGAATCCTTCGAATTTAGTTATTGTTCAAACGTCCTAAGTTCGTACGAACCTATAAGTTCAAAAATTCCTAACTTCGTACAAACTTGACTTTCACAAACAAAAAAAAAAAAAACAAAAAAAAATCTTTTGCCAAAATTTCAATTTAGGCTTACCATTGTTTAACTTTGGTTCGAGAAAATTTATATTTTACTCGGAAATTTTTCGCGAATTTTTGGAGGGAAATCAGTGTTGTGAGTGAACTTGACTTTAGTTGACTTCACCAAGTTCGTATACTCTCTAAGTACGATGTCAAATTTGAACAAGTTGATTGAGATGGATCATGAAGTAGGTAAAGCTGCTTCACCACCAAAGCTTCTAAAAGCTGAAGGTTACTTCGGGTGGAAAGATAGATTTGAATCATTTGTAAAATTCAATGACATCAAGATGTGGATCTGTATAAATGAAGGGTATGATTCACCTACTTATGAATTCGAAGGGAAACGTAGGTTTTGATCGTATTCAAGGATGACGGAGGCAGACAAAATGATGGATGAAGCAGATAAAAAGGTGTTGTCTTCTATCATCAAGTGTCTTCCTGAAGAAATTAAGCATACCTTCAAACGTTACAACTATTCTAGAGAGCTCTGGGTAGCTTTGGAGAAGAGATTTGACGATGATGCACATATCAAAGAGAGTAGGGCTTACTCATATCAAGGGACGTCTACTAGTGATCAATACTCAGGGAATAGTACACATTCTAGAGCTTTAGGTACTCAAACACATGACGGTTCATATGATTGGAGTACACCTGTTGAAGAGCCTCAGGAATTCGTGACCACAATTGATGAGACAGATCAAAAGGATGCTAGTGAGAAGAAGACTGAGAGAGAGTTACCTGCTTCAGAGACCAGGGTTATAAGGCTAGAGTCTACTGATACTATGAGTACAAAGGACTTCATTGCATATATGGCCAACTTGGATGTTGAGAAGCATAAGGTTATTCTAAACTTAGATTCTATAGTTAATGCTTGTGTTTTATGTACTAACTTTGCAAAGCAGGCTGAGAATTTAATAGAGTCATCACAAACGATGACAACTCAGTTAAATGCTTTAAAAGAAGAAAACACAATTTTAAAACTGAGAAACTCTGAGTTCGTTAATAAAGCTAAATCTGACGCAAAAGATTTAATCTTTCAAAAAGATCGAGTCAACGAGCAGAATCAAATAATTGATTTAGCTCATGAGCATGTTTTGGATTTAACTAAACAGTCTTCAGATAAAGAAAAAGAACTAGCAGCCGCTAAGGTTAGAATTGTTGAGCTTAAAAATAAAATTGAACTAAAAAGATTTTCAGTTGAAACCTTAAATAATCTGTTAAATGTTCAAAAACAGCCCTCAGATCATTGTGGAGTGGGATACAATGAAGTTCCTCCACCTTTGAATCATAATTATTCATTTTTATCAAATGAATCTAAGTTATCAAATGGAAATGACTCTTCTAATTCTTCAGTTATCTCTGAGATGGTAAACATCACTATGTCGACCAAATAAGAGAAAGCTGAGTCAGGTACCAAAGATGAGTCAAGTTCTAAAATTGAGTCAGTAAAAACTGAGACTACACATAAATCGGAACACCAAACGAATCTCAAGGCTCATAAGAAAGCCTGGGAGAAGCGTTCGTGCTTCACGTGCCATCAAAAGGGACATGTAGCAAGTGTGTGTCCATATAAGAAATCAAGAGTTTCAACAAATGATAGTCCAAGGAGCACTTCTCCTGAAACAGGTTGCTCAAATGGAGAATCAATTCGGTTGAAAACTTCAAAAAGTTTTAACAACCCCAACAAAGTTTTTCTAACCAGAGTAGTAATAGGAATTTTTATAATTCGAATTATAACTATAAATCTAGGGTTAGATATTCTTCAAACCAAACGCCAGTCATCAAAGATTTTTCCAAAAGTCTCCGGATAGAAAGCCTAGTGATTATTCCTCCCATTCCCAAGCAAGTGAGAATTCCAGAGTATCCAAGTCACCTGAAAGGCAAGATGGATATCTAAAGGAATTTACATTTGTTGATGAGAATGGTCAACCCAAGTCAGTGGTGGCTTGGGTCCCCCTTAATAACTAATGTTTTTATCTAGTGTGCAAGAACACATACTTCAAAGGCTACAAGTTCAGTAGTAGATGTAGCAACTGAGGGGAGATAAGATCAAATATGGGATGATAATCTAGCTGATTTGTATGGTAAGGCTTTTAATAAATCAAGTTTTGAATTGTTAGTCCACATCGCTGGAATAACAAATCATGAGTGACATATCTCCCTTAAGAACTTTTATCTATCTTTATTTCTTAGGATTCTTAGTTACTTTGGAAAATCTATAGAAATATGAGTGTCACTGTAATGACGCGAAAAAATGACGAAAACATTAACCATGCCTAGAACATTATTATATGTGTGGCTTTTAGATGTAGTACATACACAGTAAAAAGTACCTTAATTCTAAACGTAACGAATAGCTTCATCATACGATGTATTGGTAGGCATACGACATAACGGTTTTCAAGTACCTAATCTATATTAAATAATACGATTCTTATGTGCAATCTCTATTTTCATGTATAATGACTTAAGTCTTAATTCTTAGGAGATAGATTGTAACTGAATACATGTTATTGGATAAATATAAACCAATTCATCTGGGGGGGTTCACTAACTGTTTCTTTTGCTACATTTTGAAACATGCTGACCTAGATTCAGTCAGTGTATCCTAAAAATAGAGCAAACTCGACCGCGAAACAAGAATACCGCCTTCAAGGTCTCTAGTCAAACTATGTCGCTTTGTTGTACGAAAGTACAGACCTGTCACCTCTGGTTTGATTTTAGATTTGTTTGCCTCTAACCCTAGTCTTGTCCAGTCTCTTCACATGTACACAAGTACATTGCTCTTAATATAAAGGACTTGACTTTAGAGATGAAATTACAGGTAAAACATCCGATACATGGAATTCTGGACTTTCTTGATTCTAAGGGTATATTAAATGTGAGATACATAGCAAATCGTGAACAATAATCAAATATGTACTTGAGAATTCTACATGTCGAATGTCTAAGTGGACTACAATACTGATAATCGTCGTGAACTATAATTTACATCAATAATAACAAAGGAATACAATAATTCCTTCTGTCTACAGTCTACATCATGGCTAATATGATCTTCGTAACAGTGATTCTCACAAAAGAATGTGATTTTTAATATGAATAATTTCATATTTGTTTGTTTACTTGTTTGGTTATTTTTATTTTTAATTTTTACAAATTTAAGTTCTTACTAAATGGGAAGATAATTAGTTTTGATTGTTTAACTATACGATTGAAGAAACAACTCGAACGCGATTTGTTCAAAGTCTAGGTATGTCAAAGAATTGAAGCTAGAGTGTGAACAGACCGAGAGTGATGATGAAAATGATGATGAAGATAATATTTCACAGTTGGATGAATCTAGATCTAATAATACTTGGATCTCACTTAGGGTCTCGTTTACTACGGATGAAGGCAAATATAAGTTGAATGAAGACGATGATTATAGATTGCAAGATGACGATGCTGATTTTGATAATGATACCTCGTTATTCACTAGAAGGTCCAAAAAGAAGACGGTCTAGTGGGGTTGTCATTAGTGAGCCGACTGCCCAATCCACAACCACCACCACACCCATAATCACAACAACAATTACAACAACTCCTATTACAACTATTTCACCACAACGAAGATAAATCCCTTGTTGAAGAGCGCGGCGGCTCAGGGGGAGAAACCTGGCAGGGGGAGAAGACTGGTTGTAAAGAGGATGCGTTGAGAATGAAACAGAGACGGAGACGATGATCCCAGTGACCGAATGTTGGAGGGCTGCCTAGCAGTAGACCAATTGAGCTGCCTAACTCTTCAACTGGAAGACTTGTTAAGCTTGAACAGGTTAAAGGGAGTCTAGTCAATCAAACAAAGACAGATACCATTGAACTGACGAGTTTAATAGTGATAAGTCTGAGTTAGAGGATACCTAGAGAAGTTCACTTCAGAAAATGATAAAATGTCTAAACGTGAATCGTAGTGATAGACCTAAAGGAGTTAAGATCGGAAAAATATGAAATTCCAAAGGGTAAGTCGGAAGCTACAAGAGTTGTTGAGGGTGTATGACGTGATCTGTTGAAGCTTCATCATGCTACAAAGATAGTTAGAGAC
Source organism: Logfia minima (assembly GCA_963921325.1). Classification (NCBI taxonomy): domain Eukaryota; kingdom Viridiplantae; phylum Streptophyta; class Magnoliopsida; order Asterales; family Asteraceae; genus Logfia; species Logfia minima. The sequence continues at coordinate 18,461,006 of OY992763.1, read as the reverse complement.
ATGAAGGTTGAGATATCAGAAGGTAGTGAAGACTTGGTGGAAAAGGTGTTCTATGCAGAAAGACAAAAGAGCTTAAAAGAATCAAGATCGAAGAGAACTCGGGTGACAACATCTCGGGTGAACTAGAGCTATTGTCAAAGGGGAGTCTGTTGGTGCATATTGTGTGATAACAGCTTCTAGTTTGTAATAGTTAGTTTTAGAAGTCATTTTGTTAATCATTGTAATTGTTAACTTAAGTTTTGTATGTGTATTTGGTAGGTTCGTACGAACTTAGAGTAGGTACGAACTTAGTAAGTTCGTACGAACTTAGAAGGTGCCTAAGTTCGTACGAACTTATGTGCCTATATATACAGAAGTCCAAAAGTTTTAGAAAAAAGTTTTTTCAGGGTTGTAAGTTCGAACTCAGTTTTAGAAGCTTAGTACAAGTTCGTATAAAGCTAAAAGAGAGAGTTCAAGTGTTTGTTCGAATGTAATACTTGTTTACATTCAATAAAAGTGATCTTTACACATTTGTATTACTCGTTTGTTATCGTTTATGTTTATGTGAGTATTCCGCAATCGTATAAACTAGATTACTTCGTAGATCCGAACCTACGGGATCCTAGATTACTAATCTATCACAATATCAATAGTTTGATTATTAACGAGAAATCAAGGCATACAAACCTAATCACGAATTAATATCCGGCATTTAGAAGATATTGAAGCCAAAACAAGCATTAAGAGTTTAGCCCATGATTATGGGTTCAAACATAAACAAAGTAATAATCAAAGACGAATTCATATTCGATAGAACAAGAAGTAATCAAAAATTAGTTGTTGTAGAATGAACCGTTACCAACTCTAACTTCTCTCATTATTAAGCTAAGGATTGTTAGCTTAAATTGTCTCCCAAAAGCTGACAAAAATCGCCTCTAACCATCTCTCTATAATTCATATCCAAAAGATAAAGATTCCTCAGGGTTTTAATGAGAATTAAAGCCCAAACCCATAACTGGCACGGGTACCCGGTGGGTAAATAGGAATACCACCCGGTTAAACACCTTGATCCCGGCTATACTTCCAAACTTGAAGTGATGGGTACCCGACGGGTACCATCACTTCTCGGCGGGTAAAAAGGCAATCCAAACTTCTGTCCGCAATCTTCGAGTTTGAGCAGTGAAAGCCCGTTAGGGTAGCAAGTACCCGGCGGGTAGGACCTATTTTATGTTGTTTTATGCACTTTTCTGCTCAATCTTCTCACATTCAACTCGTATCTCCTGAAAATACAATTCAATCTTTTTAAGTAACGAAAGTCTACTATATTATAGGATTTAACGACAAAATGAGAGATATTGCTACAGGTAAACGTGTGTAAATTAAGCAATATCAAATCCCCCCCCCCCCCCACTTGAACTTTGTTTGTACTCAAGCAAATCGTTGTTTAGGCATTCTAATCTACTCCCCTTACATTTGATAAACATTTTTCAGCAACGCTGAGATAAGAGTTACCATAGGCTTGCAAAAGGATCAAATTTCAATCGACATGGCGTAAGCACCAAGTGAAACATCAAAGGAGGATTTAGAGGGTGTAGTGGCATCATGATGTTAGTGAGTTAAATAATAAGTAACTTAACCATAGAGAAATGAGTATCATGTTACAATGCTCTTTCACAAGTGTGACATTAAAGTGAAAATTCAGGAATTACTTAAATTAATCCCCTATAAACTTTCAACAATTCAAGAATCATCATTTTTTATTATTATTATTATTTATATATATAAACTCATGACTTTCTATGAGGTCCATGTGGTGGACGTTAGACCAGCTTGTCCAGAACGAAAAACGGTCTTACAAAGCTAGATGATGAACATCTTTAAGTTTTAATAGTCCAAACCTCAAAGGCCACATATATGGCTTAATAAATTTGTTTAGATTAATTGTAATCTCTGACTTTCTATAGAACCCATGTAACGAACTTTCAACTCAATCAATCCCAGACCGAAAAAAGATCTTAGGGATAAATGTCAAGCATCTGTCGGAGTTTACTTGTCCGAGTTTTAAAGGCCAAATACATGATTACGATTAACCAAACTTAACAGTATCACTACCATAGGTTTACTTTCTTTTACTTTATGAATTCTTTAATTAAGAATCAAACTATAAGTTCATAATACTAAGAATTCCTTTCAATTAACTTTAACGGCACATTGCTTGACACTAAGCAACAGTCAATAACATTAACCTAGGCTAAGATTACATAATATTGGTTAGCATGTGATGTATGGGTATACTAAGAGTTAAAATTCTAATCACTTCCTTATCATATGCAACACTTATATCACAAGTTTGTGATCTCACTGCAGTTTCAAAATGCATCAGCTAGAGCAAGTTCTAGAACAAATTACACTCAATGATGTGTCTCACACAAAGTTTATGTAAGAGGAGGGACAATTAAAGTTCAAGAAATATATAACCCACCCCCCCTCCCAACACACACACACACTTGAGTTGTGCATTGCCCTCAATGCACCAATAATCAGTTAACAGATAATAAGCGAAAGGGGATGTAAAAGGGAACGAGTACTTCCCAAGGGGTAAGCGAAATTTGTAGATTGGCCGAAGACTAAAGTCGCTGAACTTAGTGCCAACATGAGGTTCTAGTCGACGGTGCTTTGCTCCATCAACCACAAAGTAGGGAACGAATTTACTATCATATCAGAACCCAATATGTGCTAAACAAACCTACAAAGTACCAGATAGTTTCCAAATAGAAAATAAAAAGTACAAAATCTCATAAACCATAGGCACGCAGGCCTCAAAATCCAAATCCGTTATAGGGGAAAGTCCCATGTTGCTGCTATGAGGTCTCGGCGGCATCGACATCCTGCATGCTCTTGCGCGTACCAATGCAACTCAGCTAGAGCAGCATCTCTATCATAAGGATGGGATGGAAAGGAACCTCCAGACGCACCCCAATATGGTGGGGGTGGTATGGAGTAGGCTGAAACTGCTGTTGTTGTGCGTACCAATGCTATTGGTTGTGCTGCCCCCAAGCTATGTCATAGTCAAGACCACTAATCCTCGCGGCAAAATCATCATTTCTCAACTGTATTCCCTAGATTTCGGCCATAATATTGGCCATGGATCGTTGTGCTGGCATCGACATCGGCTCTGACTGTTGTTGTGGTTCCGACTGCTGCTGATGTGCCCTCCTCCTAAGCTGCTGTTGTTGGGCATCGAGTGGAGCACGGTAGTGAATGACTCGGCCGCCTGAAATCGATAAGGCACGTGGCTTAGAGTATATGGCAGTACCAATGGTCCCAAATGGTGTGTCCAAGGGAGTTAGGTCATATTTGGGGGCTGAGGTTAATCCCTAAGATTCGAGCCATAAGGGTGACAAAATGTTCGCCATAAATGGGGCTAGTTGCCCGGATACCACCATTAAATGTATGCAAATACCGTGCTACAACATAGGGGATGTTTACATGTCTGCTCTCTCAGAAATGCTGTAAATACCAAAGGTCAGATAAAGTGACCTTTTCGGTATTCTCCTTCCTGTGTGCGATAGTGTGAGCCAGAAAACACTGAATCACTCGATAATCCATAATAATAATAATTATTATTATTATAATAATAATAATGAATATAGTACTAGACACTTATACCTTGTAATTGGTATGTGATTAAAACATAAATCTATAATTTATCTTACATAATAATAAAATAGTACTAGACATTTATGCCATGTATTTAATTTGTGATTAAAACATAAAGCCAAAGATGTTAAATATTATTATATAATAAAAAATAAATATATTTAATATTTTATTGTAAATAAATGAATTTCAATAAAAAGATAGATTAAATTACTTAAAAAGTGACAAGTATTATTGCACTTAAGGAACATTGTACTATTTAAACATCTTTGATTAGATCTTTAAACTTATTTTTTATCTATTTGAATTATTGTGCTAATAACTTTATACTTTCAAATTGTTATACTATATAAAAATATTAATTTATTTCATTATATTATTTTTTTTTCATTTGGGTAACTAAACTTTAACACATGATATTCAAATCATTAAATTTTTTCAAAATGATTTTTGAAAAATATTACTGTGCCACTTCATTTATATATGTATTAATCATGGTTGTATATAATGAAGTTAATGAATGTAATTATATAGTATAACAACACTAAATATAAATTTGTTAGTACAATAATTCAATTAGGAAAAATAATTTAATAACTCAAATAATTTTTTTAAAAAGTACAATAATTTTGAAAATATCAACAATTAGTGTTAAAGGTGATCAATTAGGATAATTAACAAATTTAGAATATGAGATAACATCATAATTTATTGTTTTAAGAAGATTATATTTAGGAAACGTATATATAGACTTTTAGATTTTAATTAACCACATTAATAAAGAAATATTAATTTATTTTAAATTTGTTATTTATAGATAAATAAAACACACAATATAGGAAAATATAATTATTATACTGTAATTTTATGAAAAATGACAGTTTTATCTTTATATTTTATTCATCTTTAATAATAAATATATAATATATGAGTAATATAAGAACTTTAGTTATTTATATTCATTTATTTTTAACAGTGAATAATTAATTTAGAATGCAAAAATCTATGAAACACAATTATAGAACGAAAACAGTGATAAATAATAGCGATGAAAAAGAGTGATTGAGTGAGTGACTCATGGTTGTCAAATCAGTGTGGATACTTTTGGTGATAGAAATTACATTAGTAGGAATATAAGTTGAAACATCTCCCGATTTTCAACTATTGGTAAAGCGATCATACTTCTTTCACCTAAAAGAGAACTTAATTTTGGCAACTCTTTTAAAAGGCGTGAATGTAAATAAAAAACATCCCCTAGATAAAGAGCGAGGTATTGTAATGTAGCTTGTGCTTGTTTAGAGAGATCATCATACATGACTGAAGGGTGTGTCGTTCAATGTACATAAAATATTCAGCCAAGCTGCTCTTGTATAAGGAGTGAGGTATTGTAATGTAGTAGGGGAATCCACTGTTTCGACTACTACAATAGTATATTGCATCAAGCCCCTTTCATGGAAAGCTACAGAACATGCTTTTTGATATAAGATCGGTTGCGTTGGGCTACTAGAGGAGTTTCGTGGAGCCACCAAGGTTTACCATGGACGGAGTGGTGACCGTGGTGGGATATTATCGAGGATAGAGCACGGCATGTGTATGGTTTTGTGTGGGGTCAACATGTTATTATATTTTTTATTTCACATTTTACAAGAAAAAACTTTAAAAAAAAATCGAATGTTAGTTACAGCTTTTAAAACATAATAATAATAATAAAAAAATTGACTGCTACATCCAATCATTCTCAAAATTTTTTGTTTTTAAAAAACCTATTTTAATTCATATAATTCACACCAAATTTATACAATTTAGACATACACAATCACAATCACAAACACTATCATCAAAATTGTCCCGTACATATATCGCAAGGGATCGTGAAGGGGCCGGACAACGTTTGGTGAATGAATACTTATGTAATGATCCAAAGTATCCTCCTGACGTGTTTATAAGATGTTTTATGATTTACTTCATTACAAAAGTGAACGTCCGCCATACGACAATGGCGTACGAGACGTCTCCATATATGTTCGATGAATACTTTCAAATGGCTGAAAGGATGTCAGCCCACTGTCTTAAAACCTTTGTAAGTGTATATTCGAACTATATTCGGAGGAGTACTTGAGAAGGCCGACTGCTAGTGATATTTCTCAACTATACAAATCGCACAATGTGAAACATGGCTTCATCGGAATGCTCGGTAGCATTGACTATATACATTGGCTAGAAAAAACTGCCCAAATGCATGGAAAGTGTAGTACACAAGAGGTGATCATCGACACTCGACAATTATGCTTGAAGTTGTATACGATATATGGATATGGCATACTTATTTTAGGGTAGCGGGTTTGGACAATGAAATCAATGTTTTAAACCCATCTTCGTTGTCTGATGACATCAAAAACGACACCGGTCCACCCTCATCGTTTGATGTGAATGGGAATCATTATACAAGAGGGTATTATCTCACTGACGGTATTTATCCAGATTGAGTTACGCTACTGAAGGCGTATTCGTGTCCTACTAACGAGAATCGGCACAAGTTCAAAAATTTCCAAAAAGTGCACGAAAGGATGTGGTGCGGACCTTCAGTGTGCTTCACGGTAGGTGGGGAATAATAAGTGTCATTCCACAACGTGAACAAAATTCGGAGAACAATGTACACTTGTGTGATATTGCACAACATGATTTAAGAAGATAATGGGTTCGCAATAAGTCCGCTTGAGGAGAGTTTCTCTTTGATCCGAATAACTTGGTTCGTGGGGGATTTAGGGAAAGAGTTGCGGAGCGTGAATCAAAAGTAAAAAGAAATACGCGATAAAGCGGTGCACGACATTCTACGAAACGATCTCACTGACCACATTTAGACACTTCTTTCAAAATGTGTAGAACATTTTCTTATAATGTTAGTGAATGTTTTTTTATTGTTTATTGTAACGTTTTATTTTATTGTAGCGTTTTTTTTTATTGCAAGGTTTTATTATTTTTAATTAATGAAATGTTATTTTTGATTATTGTATTATTAGTTTTATTTAATTTATTTAATTTAGTTATATGTAGTTATATTTTTAAAAATATAAAAAGTAATTAAAATATGAGTTTAAATATATAATGACGTGTGATAGAGGGGATTACACTGCATTACTTATTATCTTTACACTAAAATTAAGTTCAAATGAAAATGAGATTTTTTATGAGAACGAAAGAATCAATCTTAATCATCCATTTTATCAAGATAATAATACCTCACATTTTTAAAAATTGAATATCTCCTAAACGGCTAGTCAAATAATTATCAGAACTACACCATAAAAATCATCATATTTTTCTCTTCTATTAGACATCTCACAAGGTATACTTTCGACAATTTTTTTTTTCTTTTTTTGGTGGATTTTGAAAACTGGTTACACATGTGTTAGTTGTTGTTAACACATATGTTCCCTGTTGGAAATACATGTGTTATTTGCTGAGAACACATGTGTTAGTCGTTCCCTGTTGGGAATAAATGTGTTATTTGCTGAAACACATGTGTTAGTCGATGGTAACACGTGTGTTACCAACAACTAACACAGTGTTACCGGTTTTCAACCTCACAAAAAAAAAATAAAAAAATTCGTCGAAAATATATTATGAGAGATATCTAATCGTAGAGAAAAAAAACGTTGATTTTTGTGATGTAATTTTTATAATTTTTTGACTAGCCGTTTTAGAGATATTTAGTTTAGGGGAAAAATTGAGTTTTAAAAATGAATGACTATAATTATTTCATTCATTTTCATTTAAACGGAGCTCCATTACACTAAGACTGGTGCGTATGCGGGCACCGTCCTCCGTTCTCGTCCTCCGTGACAGCTTCGTCCTCCGCCCTGCCCATAGGCACGGGCTCGTCTTGCTGTGGCGTCCTGGGCTAGCCGTTCTGTCGAGGGGCAGAACGGTCGTCTTGCGTACGTGTGCGTGGGTTAGTGCGTCCAACGGGTGCCAACGGCTAGTCTTGACCGATGAGGAATAATTGTATTGTTTTTTTTTAAATATTATTAGTTGTAACGTAGAATTTTAATTATCGTAATTTTTATTATTAATGTAATGTAGAATTTTAGTTTTTATAAATTTTATTATTAATATAAATTAATATTTTAATTATTGTAATTCATATTAATAATATAAATTATATATTTATTAATATTTAAAAAATAACGTGATATTGACATAAAAATCAGTCCTCAACACTAAAAATATCACGATAGTGAACGGTCTACCATAGCCCGTAACCAATTGCCTCTCATACGAAAATAATTAAAAATAAAAAATATCAGAGTCTGCATTGCACATGACCTTAACTCGCCGCACTCACACCACTAGCCCTTACACCTGTCAGAATTATTTTCCCCACCAGGGTAATTATGTCTTTTTCACCTTCTCTCACGAGGGTATAACCGTCAACCACAAATCTCGCACTTCATACCCCCACTTACTTTCCATTATTTTTATTTCAACCCAGAGAGTCTACTAAATACAAAACAGCCCCTATTTACTTCTAACTTTACAAAAAGTGTACATTTCTTACTTCCCAATCTCATGCTAACTATAGTTAGCTGATTAAACGCTAATATTAATTTATTATTTGTACTATAATTCAGTAAAAATGTATTTCCAAAATAAGAAATGAAATAACATTTTTAGTTTAAATCTGAAAAAACAGAAAAAGAAAATCAAGACTATGTTAAACTATGTTACAATGTTAATATGAGCTTTTCATTTAAGTACGAGGGGCAAAAGTGAAACCTAGCCGCATTGCTTACATGCAAAGCATAACTGCCACGTGTACTAGGGGCGTGGCGACGCAGTCCAACAAGCGCAGAAACGGAAGCGGCGACGTGGGGCCCACTTGCCTTCCATTCTCCCGCCTCTTCAACTCACGAACCCTGCTCAATAACGGCCGTACAACCATAAAATGGGGAGTATGGGTCCCACAACCCCTCCACCCCACCTCCATCCAACACGTCTATATACATTTATATCTTAAATTAATTAAATTTTTTTAAACGTTAATCAAATAAAAATATATTTCATTGAAACCAAAATCACAACTGCTCTAACAAAAATACACATTTAACCAATACATACACACTATAAGTTACTCCAATATACATGAATTTATTAGGTTAAATCTTTATGTTATATCTACAATAATAAAGTGAGTATATGTTTATTTGGTGATCTCACATGCAAGTAGGGTGAGAGTATTCACATAGTGGGACCTGAAATACAGCACCCACCCACCCGACCCGTATATCCAATGGTCTTTAACCTTCATACAATACCCTGACCAAAAGCAAAAAGAAAAAAGTCATTTGTTCCCCCACTTCATTAATACGCGCGTGCCACTCACTCTCCCATCCACTACCACCATCCTCCATATTTATAAAACCCCAACACTTCACACCTTCTTCCCCCCATTAAATATCTCTCTCTTATATATATCCTGACGGACGGCGTGAACCCAGTAACTGCAACCCCCTTTTAAAACCCACCTTATTACCTTCCTGTGAATTCATTTTTCAATTTTCAATGGCTCAAGAATTAGCCGACGGCGAGTTTTGGTTACCCCCGGAGTTCCTTAACGATGAAGACATACTCATGGACTTCATCCCCGGAAAACCCATCTTTGGCAACAACAAAAGTTCTTCTGGGTTTTACGGTTGTGACTCATTCGGGTCAAAGTCGGATCTGAGTTCTCCGGTGGAGTCTCTTTTGGGCTCAACCGAAACCGAAAGTGATGAAGATGAGTATCTTAACGGGTTGACCCGAAAGTTCGCTAACACCACTCTTCATAGTGATTTCAGTAATTTTAACTTTGAAAGTCACCACTCAAAAGTAACATTTCATTTCACTTTCATACTTCTTTTTTTGTTTAGAGTTTTTTTCTTCTATTATTACTAATTTTTGGTTTTTTAAAAAAATTAGTCAACAAGGGTGATGGCCGGTTCGCCACAGTCAACTTTGTGTGGATGTAAACAAGGGTCAAGTAGCAGGGGAAGTCCTAACTGTGTTTCACCGCCGTTAACGGCTCCGGAAGTTAACCGTAAGGAACCGTCGTGGGATCTGTTGTATGCTGCCGCCGGTGAAGTTGCTAGGATGAGAATGGTTGAAGAAGCCGCTTCACGGTACTACTTGAAGTCACAATCACCGCGAAAAACTACTTCAAACCCTAACCTCCATTATCAACAACTCCAAGTTGCTCAAGTAAGTTCAACTTTTAATAATAGCCATTTATTCCCATTGAAGCTCTTCAAAAATGATATTAATTTCTAATTTTAATTTTTTTGAAAAATAGTTTCAGCAGTTGAAGCAGCAACAAATGGCGAAACAACAGCAGTATTTGCAAATGATTCAACAACAAAACAGAACAAGGAATGAAAACGGTAACGGTCGGCCGTTATCTGCTTGGCCAACTCAGCAGCAACCGGGTCAAAGAGCACCCGGGTCGGGTATGCGGGCTGTGTTTTTAGGGAACCCTAACACTGCAAAACGTGAGTCCACGGGTACCGGTGTGTTCTTGCCTCGTCAAATCGGAGCCCCGGCGGAGCCCATCAAAGAAAGAGGTACAGTACATCTTTTACTTTTGTTACTTTTTTACTTTACCTTTATAATTTTATTAGATTAAATTAAATTGAATCATTGTTTCCGGATCTGACTTGTTTTGTTTTTTTATTATTAATTTTTGTAGGTTGTTCAACTGTTTTACTTCCGGATAGAGTGGTACAAGCTTTGAACTTGAACTTGAAATCAATGCAAGCTGCTGACGTGGCAGAAACGGAGATGATGTTCAGGAATAGTGTGATGATGAGCCATCAAAGGCGAAACAACCACCGGCAGCAAGCGGCGGAGTTCCGGCTACCGCAGGAATGGACTTATTGAAGAAAGTATCAATAATGATATTAGGAATTTAGAAAAGAATAGGATATAATAGTAGTAGTATAGAATATGATGATGATGATTTTACAAATGGTTTTGGGTTTGGTTTTCAATTTTAGTGTTGATGAACGGATGAAGAATAAAGAAATATGTTGGTGGGGGTGAAATGTGATTGATTTACCAGCAAGATTCTCCGTTTTGGGTTAGAAGGAGAGACTTTTGCTGGGTTTGTGGTTTACTTACTGTTTTTATTAGGGAATGAATAATATGGTGACAATTAGACTAGAATTTAATACAAGCGTAACTGCTATTTTTGTGACAGTTTTTAATGGCCTGAGGGCTTTGGATCATGTTTTGTTTGGTTTGATTTTAATTGCAATAGCCAATAGGCAATGTGTTTTAACTTGGTGAAACAGAGGTTTTTTTTATTGTTTGTGGAATTAAAATGTGTAGGGTTTATAATTCCAGCTAATGTAATTTGATATTAGTTGTAATAAAGATGGATTGACAGCCAAGATTTGTTCACTTGTTTCTGCAATTTGTGCTTCGTAATTTGTGGTGTTGGGTGCGTTTTACTTCTGTTGACCATAATAAATCACTTAAAAATGCTTATAAATTGTACTGTTATGGTATCGATAACGTCGCTATTTTATATTAGTTCATTAATCATCCACTATAATTTAGAAGGTTACGTCACGAATGTTTTAGAATCTTTGAAGTTACGTAACTCTTTGAAAAAAAAATAAACTACTGAGTTAATATTTAAAGTAACATTCAATCTTAATGAATGGTAGTTAGAAGATCTGTTTATTACTAATGATCAAATGGGTAAAACTGGAAATGTAAATGTGTTGTAATTTAGGGGAATTGCAAAAAACACTTGTTAGGTTGTTATTGCTTGAAGCTGGTTATTAGGTCAATATCAAATAACTGATTTTTAACAATATGTAACTTGTTTTGGCTTATTCTATTTCTATCTACTATAGGGATTTACCAATTTGGTAGAGTCGTGCAAAATGCAATTCTAATACGTGTGTTTTAGTTGAATGTTTGTCTTGTAGCAGATTATACGAAATTTCAATATTTATTATTTACTTTTCAAATTATTTGTTCATCTTACTGCACTCCATTTGTCTCAAGTTTATTATCTACAGATAAATATAACAAAATTTAAGAAAACTTCATCATTATATTGTATTTTTGTATAAGATGTCAATTTTACTCTTATTTTTCACCTACCCTTTTATGGCATACTTGTAAAAAATAGATAATACAAGAAATTTAATTAATTATAAACATCTACTTTTAAAAATGGACAATTAATTTGAGACGTTTAAAAAATAAAACATAAACTATAAATATGAGACGAAAGGAGTATTTATTTGTCCCAACATAATTGTCCAATTCTAAAAATAAAATGCATTAATGATTATTTCATATATTACCCTTAATTTTAAAACTACACAAATTTTAAAAAAGACATTTAATTAAATTAAAAGTTGCAATTAATGTGATTTTCTTAGAATGTGTGTTTTCAACCTAGTAACAAATAATTTGGGACATACGGAGTAATACATAATGTGTTGCAAGTTAGGATGCAATTATTGTGATTTCGAGTTTATAGTTGATTATTTGAAAACTTTTATATAGAAACCCTAAATATTATGATCATATTAGGTATGTGTATTATGTATCTTGTAATTCTTGTTGAACTAGTTCTTTTTACAAAAACTAACTTCAACACAAAAAAAAAAGAACGGTTCCTACGTAGTAAAATTTTAGGCTAATTGTTTATACATGCATTGAAGGTTCTTCAAGATCCCATTGTATGCATCTATCTCTTAATTATTCCATTGTGTATATTAATCTTACTAAATATCTCATTATGAATATAATATGACTTAAATTTGTACGTTGCTAACGTGGCATATGTATTTTTCTGACATGAAATTTTGTATTTTTAGCCGATTCATGTTAAATTTAAATGTCTATTATTTTTTTATGTTCAATGGTGACGTCAGAGATGGTGGTGATGTTCCGAGACGGTGGTGAGGTGAAGATGATAATGATTGATAGTTAATATGGTGTAAATTGATTGTGATACTGTCGTCGAAAAAACGACATCGTAATAAAAAATTTATGTCACTGAAAAGTTGAAGATAATAACATGGAAGGTTATCTGGCACAAATTAGATGAGATGTGATTGCTAATATGAATACCAAATCAACAAAAAAGAACATTAATAATGAAGTAGATGACATGTTACATTTAGTGCAAATTAATTAATTAATACATACAATATGACGGATTAGTAATATGTACACACAATATAATTATTAGAAGTGTGATACATAAAAAAACATTAAATTCAATACATTCTTAAACGATTAGTACTAAAAGTTTTCATTGATTAGGTATGGAATTTATACACAAAATAAGGTTTGTTTTGGGGAAAGTGGTGTTGTATATTTGAAAGGGAATGAAAAACACCGAGAATCTGTGTCAAACGTTGTTGTCCAGTTTGTTCAACTACCAAATCTACTACCTTAACTTTTTTTAACCTAATCTTCTAAGTTCTGACAATAACTTCTAGTTTTAAGTGGTTGAAATTTTATAACCAACTCTTTTATTACCGAATTATTCAATCATTCACTGATGTTGAGTGGAGGTTATAATTTTTATGTTTTTTATTTATGTTGGTAACTACTTTATTGACTTCACAAATAAATATATTAACCGAACATATACCTTGCAAGCCGGTAGAACTGTACGAAAAGGTACAAACCCTCCCCGACTAAAACATAACAAACAATCTCAGTGAACCTAAATTATATTCGACGGAGACACATGTCACTGGTCAATTAAACTAATTTAGTGTAAAATTAATTAAAAGGTTATTGGTTTTTCAAAAATGTTACCACTTATATTCAGACGGTGCACCTCACTTTTTTAATAAATTTAATAAATTAAATCCGCTACTTCAAATAACCAATTCTTTATTCACAAAGTACACTTACCAAATTTATAGACTAACATAGTACATTTTCAACTTAAAGTGACATGCAAAATTTAAAATCTATCGTACTATAGTATCGAAACTAATATGATGCACAACAGTACGTTAACACACAATATTACTGACATGTATTATGATCTTCTTTCTATCTATTTTTACGTATTAGACGTAAAAGTTAAACTTTTACATGTATAAAGTTTCAAAAACCTACTATAAAAAAAGTTCATTTGGATCGAATGATAAATTCACGAGTTTCCGAAATCGAAACTTTTAAAAATTCAAATCGTTCTATACAAACTAAGATTGTTTTTTTTTTCGAAAATATGAACAGAAAATATCGACTTATTTATTTACTTAAACAGATAAACAATATCGTTTGACTTGAATATAATTTTAGCCCATTCACTTAAAGCTATTACTTCTTGGATATATAGAGCCAAAATAGCAATGCTTGATTAAAGAAAAACGTCGTTAGATGTGTCTTATTTTGTTTTGGAAGTAGAAGATACTTTGTAAGACTTTCTAGCTCCTATAAATTTCTTGGTACCCGGCCGAACCGTTTGTTTTCGTACTTGTCTTTCGTCGTTTTCACACGAATTCAACTAGTTATTAGATAATCATATAATATAAACAAAACCGTCTTTCGATGTAGTTTATCGATGAATATCTATTAATTAGTTGCTTCAATTATTATTATTATTATATGTTTATTAAAATACTGTAGTTAATTACTTTTTATTCAAATTGCAATTAAATCCAACTTCTATTTAACAAGAAGCTAAATAAAAATATTTGTGATATGAAGTGGTATTTGGTAAGTATAATTTTTAGAATTCTATAATTATGTATTACTTCTTATATATAGACGATAACATTTTATGTCTTTCTTTATAAAGTTAAAAGAACTCACACATTTAATTTGGAGACAGCATGAGTCGGTTCGGTTTGATTTTTGTCTAAAATAGAAAATCAAACCGAAAGTTTACTTTTTGGATTTTTTAAATCTAAACCGTTCGGTTATTCGATTTTGATTTTGTTAGCTTTTTTCGGTTTTTCGATTATCTCGGTTCGATTTTTGGTTTTTCCAATTAAGCTTATTTTTTAAGTACTTTTATAAATAGACATTTTATATGCATATATTTATATATATTAACCACATATATTCTATATATATGTTAGAAATGAGTCCAAAATTTTACTTTAAACAGTTAAATATACATAACTACATATACATGTTGTATATATATATATGTATATATTTATAGGGTGGGATCAAGAGGGAAACAAAAAAATTAGAGAAGGAGGGAAGCAAATCTCAACCCTTGATTTCATTATAGATGGATTTTAAAAATCATAAATAATTTTAAAATTTTAACATTCATCATAAATGAATGTTAAAAACATTTATTTATGAAAAAATCAATGGCTAAGATTTGTTTCCCTCCTTCTCCAAGATTTGGAGTTTTTCTATGGATCATTTCCCTATACTTATATATATGATATTTAAATAGTTCAATTCGGTTCGATTTTTTTGGTCGGTTTTTAGAGCAAAAACCATAACCAAACCAATCGGTTAGGTTTTTAGAAAATCAAAAACCAAACTGTCGGTTTTTGAATTAGTTTGTTTTTTTTTTATTTTTGATTTGGTTTTTGCTCACCCCTGCATCCAACACAAATATATATATTTTTTCACAAATTTATACATATATCTACCTCTTAATTTGAATTCATAATTTCATAGATGAAGTGTCTCCTCGATACTGCTAAGCCAATGACCCTTTAATTTTATGTATTTTGATTTAAATGACGATTAACATATAAGTAACAGACCAACACTACATATTACAGGAGTATGTTATACTCTTGTAGTATTGTTACCGTTTTTGGCTTTTACATCAAAGATTTGTAAATGATGTGAAAAGAGGACGGTATTGACTAGGTTTCCAATGCATTGACTAACAATTTAAATACATATTTGTCCTCATTATTTTGTTTAGCATAAGGATAATTGTATAGATCATATATAAGAAACAAATGTGTAAAGGTTTTCGACTTTACATCAAAGATTCTTATAAGGCCTTTGTATTTGTCTATTTGTGTGTTATAATGTTGAAGACTCTTTATTCCGTATACAAACATGCAATTGGGACACTTTTGTTTTGTTTTTTTATAGTTAAACATATGTAATAACTCAGATTCACAGAAATTGATACTTGAGTATCATGAAAGAACGTTACAATCTCTTGGACTTTATTCTTTCGAAAGGTAAACTTACACAACTCCAGGAATAAAGCCAGCCAAACAATGCAACCGTGTAATTTTAGTTGCATACACAGACAATAAACAAATAAAAGAAATCAACAAAACAAAGCAACAAACACACAAACAAGATCATGAGAACTTAACAAAACGAACACAAGAATTAAGTGATTATATATATATATATATACACTCAATCTATGCGATTTATTTAATCCCTGGTCAAACTAGAGAAAATTCTTACTGAATTCGTTGATATTAGAGTTAGGATATACATCGTATGTTTATACAGGGAGAAACAACTTGACAAAATAAGAAAAACAAGTTTCGTGGCCAAATCTAATAACCTGGTCACGATCTGAAAATTTTGCCCCACAATTTTGCCGGGTATTGAAACTTAAATCTGAAAACAACATAATTAATCATGTCGTTATCCAATTAATTGCATCGCAATCCCATTAATCACATGGCGATTCGAGTCCTTCAGCCGAACTTCACTTTTCTTCATTGATCTTTGCGTTCCTAACAACAACCTCTTGCAGGTTATCGAGCTAAGGAAGCAGTTAACTGATATAGTTAACTGATATGGTTTAGTCATACGTCGATCTACAGTTGGAGAGTTAAAAAATTTTAGAAAAAGAAAGAAACAAAAATAAAAATAAACATGTCTAAACGGTTTCAATATTTTCTCCTAAATCTATTTAATGAACATACGCTAAAAGAATACAAACATTGTTTTGGCCTAAAGAATAATTCTAACACATATGTTTTGGCCTCAAGAACATACGCTAAAAGAATACATACATTTTTTCTTCTTTGTTTTGGGATAGAGAATAACTTTAACACATATGTTTTGTCCTCAAGTACACGATAAACAAATACAACCTCTATGTTTTTCTCTCGTTTCCATGTGTAGAAACTTTATTAATACTTTAATTATCCAACTATTGATTTCGTAAGGCCAAATACTTTTAACTTGAAAATATACTCACGTATTTATTCGAATTATTTATTCAAACATGGTAACACGTATGAGCGATTAAGAAATGAATCAACATATTTTATTCTGTTGCAAATATGGTCGAGAAGTAAGGATGATAGTCGACACATAGTGGAATATCATGATTGACATCCCCACGGATGTCAAATCGCTCACTTGTCTTGTGAGAATATCAATGGTACAATCGACAGCAAACAACCCTTGAATGCAGTTACTTAACCTGATTATGGGTAATATATATATCCCTATCAGGGTGCTATAAGTTACAACAATCTCATGGCGAGAACCTTGGAAAATGGCTACGAACTAAAGATACTCTTCAGAACTTGTGAATATCAAACAGAAGTCCCAAGACTCAGCTAAATCGGATAGAGTTCAATTGTAATGCTTGTAATATTCATGTAAGTATATCGTAACTTTTCACTTAATTACTTGCGTCTTACTACTAGAGCCCTATTAATAATTATAGAAAGTTATATTCATTTTTATTTTGTCTTTAGAAAGAACATGTATAATGAAGGCTGTCTTTAAAGTTTTGTTGTGATAAAGACTTTAAATTTCTTTTTTATCAGCGAAAAGTTTTTTTTAGGACAGATTTGAGGATTATCAGGTGTTTGGCGAAAGACTTATTTGATTTGTTGCCTGTGTAAGTAGTTTTGAGGCCTATTTTGTTGCCATACTGAGCATGCACAATGCCTCCTACGATCCCGATGCAATCTTACCATATGGCATGTTTCTTGCCAAATTGTTTGAGCGTCTTTCTGTTGGGTTTATATGATCAAAACACAAGTTTAAAACATAATTAATTTGCAACGGAAGCTTTAAAATGATCAAGTAATTAAAACACTTTTAATAAACCCACCAAGATCCAATTACATGTCAATTAAGATTAAACAACCATAGGGTGTTAGAGATTACAACCTTTGTAGCCTTTGAACCCTTTTGGCAATTAGGGTGTTGATGAAGATGGTGAGAGCTCAATCCAAGAACTCCTCTATAGCTAGTTCACCAATAGCACTTGCAACACTTGATGCTAGTCTAATTACCCTTGTAATTACTCTTAAGCTCTTAAGAACAAATCACAATTTGTCTTAAGAGAGAGCTTGATTCTCTATGCTTTCTACAACTAACTATTTAGTGAGAATTGGAGAGAAAAAGAGAGCAATAAAAACTGCACACACTTAATTGTTTAACTCTTGCATTATGGCTTGTAAATATACTCCCATGCATATACAAAGTCAAAGGGAAGCCCATGCATGTTGATCATGCAAGTAGGGTGTGTATGTGCATGCTCATTCAACCAAAAGGGAAGCAAACCACCACCAAAGGGAGGCCCCCTTTGGTGTGATCAGCCAACACAAGGAGAAGGGGAGGGCCCCTTTTGGAGGTCTTTGTGCAATAATTTGGTTGTGTACAAGTTTTAATTCCAAACTTCTTTTGGTCCAAAAACTTGTACATGACTTATATAATCATATTATATTGAACATGCATTGGAACATTAACATTTCTATTAGATATTAATTTCCAATTAATTTCAAGGGTAATTGATAATTAATAAGAATCAAATACTTACAATTATCAATATGTGTTTAATGCTATTAGTGTGACCCTATAGGTTCAAATGTTATTAGCAATATTAATCTTAATTAAATCCATTGAGCACAAAGATCCAACACTTTCACCTCTCAATGGACCATCTTAATTACACACAAACAATTACCTTATTCGTGAGTGTGTTCTAACACCTATGTGGACTTCGATGAATACAAAGCCTCCGCCTCTAAACATAAATCTAGTTCTCTTCCACGATCAACAAGCTCCACTGAATCTTGCCACTGCCATTAGTCTTGAAAATAGTGCACCACCAATGCATTCAACCAATAACTTGTTATAATATAATAGCAATTCTTAGTAGATTAAAGTGTAAATTAGTTTCGTATAGGGATTTAATATAAATAGAGTTAGGATTAGACTTTAACTAGGTTTGCTTTGAGTTTAAGGCAAACAAGGGTTTTTAAAGGCGTATATGGAAGGTGTATTCTATATGGATTATACTCTCTCTAGGGGTGTAAATGAGTTGAGCCGAACTTGAGCTCGACGAGGCTCGAGTTCGGCTCGTTTAAAATTCATTGATCTCGAGTTTGGATCGTTTCGAATCTAGTATACAAAGTTCGAACTCGATTCATTTATTTCAAAATAATATTTATTTTATCATTATTTTATTAACCTATAATATTTTTTAATTTTTTATGTAACTTTTAACTATATATGACCAGATTTAATATTATTGTATTAAGCATTATATATAACAATTATTGCTATAAGATTATGTATTATACTAATATATACAAAGTAATTCATGTGTGTGTGTATATATATATATGAAAAATTCGTTTAAGTTTGCGAGTTTGTTCGAACTTGATATAAGAAACTCGAGCTCGAGCTCGTTTATTAAACGAGTCACAAACAGTGTTCGTTTAAGCTCGGCTCGAATTGAAAATTTTTAACAAGTTAATTTCGAGTAGCTCAGGAGGAGATCGATTCATTTACAACCCTAACCTTCTTATCACTATAAAGAGGGGAGGGGACATCCTAACTTGTACATTCTTCCTTACTTGTTTATTGATTAAAATAAAATTTAACGTTTGAAATATCATACTTAATTACTTTGGATCATTATTTAGCACTTAAATTATTAGAAAAGGGTTATAATAAGGTATTCGATGGTTAGTATAAAACTTTTATAGTGATATTTATTGTTCATAAGTTATAATAATACATATGATATCTCATATAATAATTTTTTTATTTATATTCTCACAAGCAAGTTTGACATTTCAATCCAACTTGACAAGACTGATTTTAACCGTACTACTTAACTGATTCACTTTCAAATCCAAATAATACTCATATAATTGATGTTATGCCTACAAACAATAAACTAATGAATAAATCAAGCAACAAAATAAATGAACAATACAAACACAAAGATTTAATGTGGTTCTGTCTGATCTACAACTTAGAGATCAGTTTAGTTCATGGGACCAAACTAGAAAGATTTATAATTTTTCACAGTCCAAGAGTTACAAATACATAGGGTTTACATAAATATGAAATAGGTATTTTAATCACCAAGAAGACATCCACTTATGCCGACACAAAGATTGAGTTGCGAGCTCCACATATAGCATCGCGATTTCCCTCAAAAATCACAGATCATGTCGCATTCATACAATTTCATATCGCGAATTCCTGTCCACCAAAATAAACAAGATCTTGTTTCCACTTTGATTAATTTTCACAAATCCTAACAATCTTCCACTGGAGTATTAATCAAACCCTAAAACCAGTAATCCTTCATAATCTTGTTCCTTCAACAATGTCATCCATTTTAAAACCCATACTGTCAAAATACATTCGGGACACGTTATTCAACCCCACAGAATCAGAAGACTTTCAATACAAAGCCTACCAGAACATACACTATGAAACTAGGATCACACTGATTATCTGCACCATCACTTCTAGCTCAAAAAAAATAAAAGTCTCATTAAAAAAGTAAAAATATATTTTTCTAATAAGAAATTAATAATTCTTTACGATAATCATCCCTCTCAACAAGTTCAAAGTAGTTTTTAGATTAGTCTGCGTAAAACTTGCTTTAAAACTTGCTTTATACATTTGAAATCTTTTATTGTATTAATATCATCTCCTTTTAATTACTCCACGTGTCTACCTTGTTGGATTAAAAACGTAGTGGATTAGGTGCTTTACAACGAAAATTAAACAAAATAATACTACTATGCGTTGATCATATCTCTTGAGTTTATTTATATATTAATTTTATATATAACTTTCTCATATTTTTTTGTTTTTTAAACAAATAAAAGTAGCTAAAACTAGTAAAAATGAAACATAATCCGGTCAAACCGAAAATAGAATAATAAAGAGTCATCAAACCGAAAACATCCATTAATAGCCCCCCCAACCTACATAAGTTAGCTCAATTTATTACTCCGTATATGGTACAATGTCGATCGATCTTCGATTAGTTAATAAAATAGATAGATAATAAAATCACTTTTGGAAATCCCTTTAACACAACAAATCAAGTAATACAGTGACCTTTTGGCACCTTGATAATGGTTAGAAAAAGGATTTGTACGTTAATCTTGATTTAGAAAATTTTCAAATATCCGATGGCATTCCTGCTCTAGATCCATTATCCTTTCTAAGCCGAGTTACTCATGAGCTATTAAGCTCCACTCGCTAAAAATTTGATTTGAGTTGAATTTAAATGAGTCGGAACACAAGCTTGAATATATTTTAAAACTTCGTTAGTAAACGAACTCAAGCTTTATATATTAGGTTCGACACGGAACAATTTGATCTCAAACTCTTTAAATTTTAAACGAGCCTAACTCGAACCTTATTGAGTTCAAACTCGGCTCAACTCGCTTACACCCTTCTTCATATATATATAAGAAAAAAAAAATCATGTAGGCTGCACGACGAGGTGAGCCATGTAAAATATCCTTCATATAAAATATGTCAAACTTTTTTGTTAAAAGAAGACAAAATATTTCCCTTTCATCTCAAAATACAAATTTTTCTTTCTACTTTAATTTATTCAAAGATAATATATTAACTTTATCATTTTATGTTAAGAAAGACTTTTCAAAGTCAATTTATGAGAATATGTGCATAAAGTTATGGGGTAATTATGTCATTATTCTATTACATGCTGTAAAATACTCGAAGTTATTTATCATAGGATGAAAATAGCAAAATACTACGGTATTATATATTTCTCCTTACTCGTCTAACATAGAAACCAACCATATCCAAGGTCAAAGGTTGTGGAAAGAGGGTAGTAATGACTCATAAAGATCACTTGCAATGCAGGCCTGGTGGTTGGGAATGTCGTGCCACCACTACCACAATACACGGTGTGAGGAGTATCGTGGTGGGGAGAATGAGAAATAACGAGAAATTTTTCAAGCTTCATTGTTTTCTTTTTCGATTTCTTTTTTTTTTAATCTTTTTAATCTAAACTACAAATAGATTGTAAATTTGATTAAATATCGTGAGATTTCGTAACAGTTTGCAGTGTAAAGTGTTTTAAAATAGTAGAGTATCGTAACTAATCTGACAGAGTATCACACGAGACTCTACCATCGTTGCAAATGATCTAACTGCAAATTGGAGTCGAACGCGAGTAATAAGTGACCCAACAGCGAGGTTTAAATGAACCTTGGAACTCAAAATATTACTATCATAGTGACCTTGTAGTGGTCTACATGTCAGATGCTGTCTTTATTGTTTTAATATATTTTTTTCTAAAAATTGTAATATACATTTCTTTTTATTTATTTCAATTTAATTTATTTCAATTTAATAGTTCACTTTTTATAAATGAGTATAATAAATAATTAAATCTATTTTATTGTATTTAATATAATATATATTATAAAAATGTGTATAAAAAGTAAAATAAAACTATTAAGATTATTAAAAAATATATTATAATAATTATATATTATTAAACTACGTATTTTTTGTTTGTGAACAATAAATTTAAGACGAAAAATAATAGTATAATGATTTAATTGTTATATCGAAAAAAATATATATATATTTAATGTATTTAAACAAATTTTAATGTGTAAAAATTAACTATGTTATAATATCATAAAATACGGTCGATAATCTCAAAGAAAAATAAGTATGAATAACTCTCATTCTAAATGTATAGACTAGCAAAACGGAATATATACGAGTTATGGAAAACAGGTTCTGAAGTGGGCTTGGTTGGTATTTTGTCGATCTGTGTCAATGTTCGGACAACTTTAACATAACAGCTAATGGTTGTGTTTGTGTAATGGGCGCGTGAGAGTAGTCGGAGTGAGTGAGTGGGTGAAGTGCCATCTCCATGTGATGTATGGTGGGGAAGGTGAAGATTTTACGTGCTAGCGGTCCCACATTTGCTATGATGTGTTTATCGAGAAAAAAAGGTGTGTTTGACTGGTCGTATACCCTCTTTATATCTACTGCATCCCAGCTATACATTTAAGGAGTCATAACATTTAAGGAGTCATTTGTTTTATGATTGAGTTTGGTAATGGGTATCAGTCTAAAAGAAAAGTAGGTAAAAGAGAAGAATTAATATTTTAATAGATATATATATTTTTTTATTTTATAGAGCAAATTAAATTGTTTTATTATAGAAAATTGATGAAAGAAGTAAAATGAGTAGAGAGAAATACTTAGTAGAATGAGAGATGACTCCACTTGTAAGTAAAGTCAGAGGTAAACCTCTCAATATAGAGGGATTTGAGATTAAAAGGTTTAATTCCAACACTTTTATCTTATTATAGTAAACAAATATGAGTTTGTCAATAAAACATTTTCCTATTCCTAAAAAAGTATGAAAACAAACATGCCTTTAAGATTTCCTACGATGTTCCATCTACTATTGGGATTTAAAATACTACTTATTGTTAAATTATTGTTAATTATCTAACACGATTAGTATGGTTGTTAAACTGTAAATTCCGATTCAAGATTTTTTCTATTTTAATTATCTAAAATCGATCGTGATCTTGCAAAGGATTTTAACTTTTAAGAGCTTAGGATTTGTTTAGATTCTTGAACCTAATTATAGAGTTAGGCTTTAGATTGGATACGATCTTATCCGGCTTGAACTAATAAGTTAAAAAAAAATAAAAGGATTTGAACCGTGAATGTTGATAGTTGTCAGTCATTTTTATATTAATTTCAGTCAGTTTAAAAAAAAACTAATATGATATTGAATTGACAGAAGCTAACCAATCAATTTTCATCACGCTCAAAAGAGATCTAAATAACATTTTAATGATCTTGATTCTTTGCAAAGACAAAAATCTCTTAGTCCATCTCAACAACTTATACATTCATCATGACTTTAAGTATAAAGTGATAAGACGTGTCAGGTCTATGAAAACAACAAATATATTTTATATTGTTTATGGTATAATATTAGAATTGAGTTGGAATTGTTCAGTTTTGAAACTTATTTGTGGTTCACGTGCTACTCTGGTAAGGAAGACTTCCCCAATTGTAGTGGTTGCCGCTTATGGTAGTTTGACTTGACTCGATAACGAATAATTGTAAGCAAAGCCAACAAACTAAACTACAAGTTGAATTTGAGTTTGTCATACATTTGGTTTTAAATATGATCATGGCATCGAAATTAAATATGTAAACAATTAGTACGAAGCTGAACCCGATTTGGGCCTCTGAGGGCCTGACATCCATAAGGGGCCCATTTTTATACCCAAGTAGATGTAATGTTAATAAGTTGCAGCCCAAGTATTACTAAAAAGTAGCAAGGAACTTGAAGCCCAGCTTAATGGCTCTTTAAACATTTCAATGGTCTTAGTTTGGGTGTTTATAATTTTGCCTAGCCTTTCAAAAGAAACATATACATTTTTCGTATTTAAGGTTTTACAAATGATGATACTAGAACGATGATTTGTTTTTCAAAATAAAAATAAAATAAAATAAATACTAGAACGGTAGTTCTTTGAAGTGTAACGATCGCAAGACTCGTGTAACTTCTTTAAAATGATTATGAGTGTGTAATTGTTTATGGGTCTGAAGAGGACGTCGAAAGTTTTACATGAGAGAGTTTATAGGAGTAATAAGATTAAGGAAATTGAATATCTACTTACGAAATGTATAAACTAAATGATTTGTGATAACTGATAAGTATTTCAACTACCTTAGAAGAATCTTATGGTCATAAGCTATACATACTAATAATCAATAGATTTGAATCTGGACCTGCAATATTACCATAACGATAAGAATGTATGCAGTAGTATACTAACTTAACACAACAAACTGTCGATAATGATAAAGCACACCTCATCCATGTGTAATTGGTCCTATTGAGCAGCTTCAAGACACAACACAATATCAAATAAGTGAGACAAATCGGTGATTTGAATCCATACACAAGGCTAACAAGGTAAAAAGTAAACCGATATCCAAAATACTCAATTCTTAAGCTTTCTTATCTATGTATGAAAAGTTCTCTTTTTTATTTAAGATGAAAGACATTGCATGCTTGCGTACTGTCAGGTTCCAACACACAGAATATCTTTAATTCACATTTTTATTGAACTCACTTTGATTATGCTTGGAACAATCAAGAACTCAAAGATTACAGAGAAACTGTATCTTAATATATGTTTACAGAAAACTTCATGGACTAACATATTATTCTCTTCACTACAGACTAATTAATATTCTCAAAACACTTTTTTCTTCTCCGACCGACTAGACCTGCAAACTTTTCTGTCCACCTGTAAACTTTTCCGTCTACCAGCAGCATATTTGATCAATCAACGAAATCAAAAGTTTCAAATACAAAGATAACTAATGAGGTGGGTGTGTTTTGCACTTTTGCTTAATAAAGGTTAGCTTATAAAAATGGGTTTCTTTTTCTTTCTAAATGATGGAGGAAAAGTTTTCGGATTTGCTTAAAAAACGGTGGTTATATAAAAGAAGAGACGAAGATAAAAAGGTTATTGTTAAATTTGTACGATGCACGAGTTTGAATTAATTCGTTTAATTTTATAAGTGGAATACAATAATTTATATCTATGCATCTAACAGTATTTTCACATCATCATCATCAAACATTAAATACATTGTTGAAGATTGCAAATTCTGAATTAATCTCCAAGATAGCACTTAGCTACATAGCATAGTTACCAGAAACACGCTTCGCTCCGATTCAGGTACGCAATTCGGGTTCGCAATTCGCTACGTGCCGTGAATCCGATACGAAGGGGCTTGGTTCATTTCGATTCGCTCTCCGATACGACGTACCGTATAATATGTACTCAATGAATAATATAATTAATACATATGTAATATAAATTCCAAAAAAGATACTTTTAAATTTTAACATCCAACAAAATCTCATAAGCAATAGTCAAACACAACAAAAAAGAAAACATAGTCAAACACCAACTAGCAAGTAGCAACACAAAACTCAAACAAATCTAGCTCATCAAGCGAATTTGATATGTCCGTCCTTGGCCTTTTTCCTTTCCCATCAACAACAGTGTCACCCAAGTTTTTTCATTGCATATCTTCTAATCTCGAGCTCGAACCTTCCAAGTAAGTACTCTCTGGGTTCATGTCCCATTTTTGTTGTGCACTTGATTTGTAACTTCGAATGGATAAAAACTAGTTTGTCCACGCGTGTAACATTTAAACGATTTCTCTTCACGTTATGAATATATGAGTAGGTGCTCCAATTTCTCTCCGCCGACGAGCTACTTATTGGTTGGGAGAGTACCTTCTTGGCAAGTTCCGCCAATTCTGGAGTACCCGCACCATAGGTTGACCACCATTTAATTGATTCCATTGTAATTGCGTCCATTTGCGCAGATAACAAAGCAAACAATCCCTTTTTCATATGAAATTTAGCAAATTGTTCTTGCAATTTTGTTTCCTCTTCCATGTTTTGAGCAACTTTATTAAATGCTTGCATCACCCCAAGTACAACTTCTTCATCAAGGTTTGGAGGTCTTCTTTGAACTCCATTAGGAGCTAACTTCTGAAGATATTCTTTGTCATAGAATCGTGGGGTTAATGCAAACCCCAAACAATGTAAAGGAATCGTCATTTTTTCCCATCGAGCCAATACTATTATATTAACTTGAGGGAAAAAACATGCATATTGATTTTCTTTCATCACATTTTCTATTTCTCCTAACATATTATTTATTCTCTCATATATTTCTCCCATTTTGGGACCCTCTCCATCACAGAATTTAATTAGTAAGTAAATGGGTTTTGTTATAGCAATAATACTTTCAACATCATCCCAAAATGTTTTACTTTTAATAGTGTCAGTAACTTTTTGTCCAACATTCCTCGTGTTCTCATCCCCGTGTTTAACCCACTCACGCCATGAATTAAGGGCAACAGTTGTACAGAGTGCCTCCCTACAGTCCATTAATCGCTTCAACAAAATATAATGTGATGCAAACCGAGTCTTTGCAACTTTTAACAACTCCAGTTTTGAATTTTCTCTAAAAATTGCCAACGCATGAATATGATTTAAAAAATACTTAACGATTGATTTTCCCTTCTTATATGTGTCCATTAAGAAAGCAAACTCATTTGCAAGGTCTTTAAAAATTAGCTCGAGTGTATGAAGAGAACAAGGAGACCAAAAAAGATGTTTGTATACCTTCTCGATTTCCTTTCCCGCGGCTTTACAATTTGCAACATTATCTGTAACAACTTGGAGAACGTTATTTGGGACCCTCTGCATAGCACCACGACTGTTTACAGCAATAACATTGATGAGTGGTTTGTGCTTAACATTAGACCACCCATTAGACACGATGGAGACACCTTGTGAGTACCATGTGTCTTTAATAGGTGTAAGATCCTTTTCCACATCTCTCACACACTCATCAAGCAAAACTGCCCTAGCTTTCTCAAATGAAAGAGGGATGTAACCAGCTGGTGCGTTGTTAATTGCACTTACCATTTCACAAAATTGGGGATTCCTCAACACATTAAGCGGAATACCATTAGCACACAACCCCCCGCATAATCTTTAAATCAACCATGCTCCTTTCCATCATGCCAAATGCTTCCTCTATCGGTTTTTTAGAAGACGAAAACTAATTTTTGGTAACTACATAATGTTTTAGGGATTTTGAAACTCCTCTATTTTCAGCCTCTTTGACCTTTTGTAATAGTGCGGCATACTTTTCTTGAAATTCGTGATGTATCTAGTAATATTTTCAAACACACCTAGAAGTTACATATAAACTAAATTAAAGAATATTTTGTAATTTCTAATAGCTCATTTAAATAAGTTTTAGGCTTCTAGGTATAGCTCCTAAGGAAGTAAAAATTATTTAAACAGATGCTTAAATATTGTGAGCATGATATATGATAAAGTGTTGCATAAACCATAAAATTATAGAAATAATTCACTTATAAGCCTAACCAACATATTGAGAATGCTAACCTGAGATGTAATTACAAAAAAAGGTACCTTGATATAAATTCTCATCTTGTTGAAATGCTCATACTGAATGTTACTACAACCAATACTCCATATTTAAGCTTTTCAAGCCAAACTTCTCTATTATACCCTTATAAAGATATCAAAAATCCCAAACCAAAACCTTGTCTCGATGCTAGGCTAGACTGCAACATTAATCTACTATATAAACAACACTTACCTCAACGAACTCCTTATAAAGTCTGGCGTAATCATCAGTTGGCTCACCATTTTAAACTTCTTTATCGGTTGTGCTACAAAATATCACAAGCAACAATCATCCTAACTGGATTAATGTATGGTTTTACTTGAGCAGTGGTTAAAATAAAAGTTAGGTAAGAGTCATCTTTATTAAAGACTAAATCATTAGACTCAGAGACTACTACGTCCAAGCCATGTTGTTGGATCTGCCACAACATAGGCTAGAGGAAATTATTGCCAAAGTAGATATGACTCACGAGAACTTTCAGTTTTGGGATATATATAGTTTAAACAATTGAATACATAATTATAAAATAACAACTAAGCATTTGGCAATTTGAGTGTCAATGTTACATCCAACATAAACTCCTAATAACTTTAAACTATATTAGTTTCCTAGGAAGGGGGAATGTATCAAACGAATATGATTTGACTATCTATCTAAATTTAATTAAAAAGTAATCAAACGATAAAAATAAAAGATACATACAACAGTAGAACTTATTAAATCTTTGTATATCAAAAACCGATATCTTAGGTTAGTTTGATTTCCAAATCAAAAACTACTTGACAAATACATTGTCTAAAAGCCCAATCAATTACTTAACCTTTAATTCAATTATTCAAATTAATGAAAACATCAAATGCAAAAACATACAAATCGTACGTGTTCATCTGCTTTAGTTAGTTGTCCTTGTAGTCCATCAAATCAATATTTGTTTGATTAGAAGGTCATACTCTCTTGAACATGATATAATGAAGAATACGACACCGAATGACACGTGTTGTCCTTGTAGTCCATCAAATCAATATTTTAAACTATTACCCACTGACTCGAATTTGCAGTTAGACAAACTTTATCACTAACAAACAAGTGATAGGTGCAAATCGAAACCGTCCAAGTACAATATGTCACTTTATTTATAGACAAGATATTTTTCGTTAATACCTCTTGAAATCCAGGAAAATAGAATGACACGTGTCTTTACGTGAATAGCTTCGATTCAAATAGACAAACAGTTATGAAGGAATATTCCAAGGTCCCCTTCTAATCATGCTTCTTACATGTGAAGAATTTCCACCAGACCCAATTAAACTTATTTGTCAGTTTCGATTCTATTAAGTTTTTTCGATTTTTTGGTTTTTTCAGTTCGGTTTTTCAGTTTTTACAATTAACTTATTTGTCAAATACTTTTGAATGAATGTCCATTGATATTGTCTAAATTAGACATATTTATAGCGGCAATATCGGTCCAAGTTGTATATTATTTTAGTTAATTTATGAACTTTTGGTACTTAGTTTAAATTTAGTTTCAGGTCAAATATCGAGTGAACTGAAGAAAGAATGAGCAAATGGCGGGTGAAAACGAAGAAAGAAGAATAAAGTAGAAAAGCTGTCAAAAGCAACCACTACCTGCCAAGATCAATTGCTACCCGCCGGGTACTTTCTATCTGTACGGGTTCACCGTGACTCAACTAGGAAAACTTGGACATAGATTTTGATTTGAATTATACCCGCTGGGTACTGAGGTTACCCGTCGGGAACTCATGTGTTCCAGTTTAGAAGTGTAATCGGGAACCAGATGCTCAACCGGGTGGGATCCAGAATTACCCGTCGGGTACTAAGGTTACCCGTCGGGAACTTGAGGTGGCTGCATGGTTTTTTCTATATTAATCTTCACTTTAACCCTGAAAAAGGGTTGATCATTACCTAATTGTGGACGATTGGAGGTGACTTTGGAGAGCTTTTAGGGACACCCTAAGCAATTCATCATCCTTTTAATCATCATAGAAGCAAGGGGTTTGTTTCTTTTCATTTGAATCTTTATTAATATATGTTTGATTCATCTTTGTAACGCATTATGAATTATTCTTGGATTATAACTATTTGTTTGCTTGAACCCATGATAATGGTCTAATTCCTTTGTGTTCATCTAGGCTAATAACTCTAGATGTTGGACTTTTGATATTTAGATTTTTATTATGCATATGATATGATGTTTAATCGTTGAACGATTTGTATTTGATTTATTTAGCTTATTCAATTGATGTGATAATTGTGCTAATGAGTGAGAACTCTTAGATTTCATATTGCATTTACTTTTGATTGGAAACAATAAGATAATTGAATTAGGTTATTTGAATTATAATATGGGTGGATCATACTAAGAGACATCTTGTGTGATTTTAATAATATCTAGGATCCAAGGATTATGAGATTAGATCATCATGTTAGTATAATTGTTTAATCGTAATTGAGATTTATAATTTGTCAAGGACACTTGCAACTTATGGCTTGATTAAACGATTGCATTGTGAAAATAGGTAATTTAGATTATTAATTCTCATATGCCAAATATTTATCTCTCTATTATCCAACTCTAGGGGGTAAAAAGTCTAGATGAACATACTTCTACCACTTGGTTGAATTATCAGTTTAATTGCTTTTATTAGTTTAAATACCTTTTGATTGTCTGTCGTTAAGAGGCACATTCCTGATACCTTAACTATAGATTAAACAAATAACCCTTAAAATACATATAAACTGTTCCTGTGAGAAACTACCCGGTAGACTTATCATTGCTATACTAATATCCGATTAGGTATACTTGCCTAGTTGTGTAATAGTTGCTTTGATATTGTTTTAACATTTTTATAACTAGATATTTACACATTATCCATACTTAGGTGCATGTCTAGACTAGATGTAACTTTTGAAATCTGTTATTAGGTTAAGCAATTGAGAACTAAGTTTATTTATAATCTCAGTCTGTATATTCACATTAGTCCTTTGAGGTACAAACTGAGATATTAATTTACCCGATTCAGAGTTTGTGTTCACAGACTGAGTCTCAAAATGAAAGTTGGATCTTAAAGATTGTGAATTAAACTTCACAAACTGAGAACTTGAATTCACATACTGAGAGTTAAGTTTCACAGATTGAGATCTTTGAAACTCTTGTATTGGTACAGACTTGTTAGAATTAAAACATATATTTAAATGAGTTTGGTATAGACTTACTTGTACCAAATTGTTTACCAAAACTTTTGTTTGTAAAGTTTAGTTCAACTTTCCTTTTTACATGTTTTAAATTACTTGCATGTTTTATAGTAGGAGGATTTTTGATTATGCTCTCTATATCTTTTTGAACTTAGAAACAGATGTCTTACTAATATTCCTAACTCCTTGAACTTCATTAGTTATAATGAGTTTTGGCTTGTTGAGTTTGGAGTACTACAATATTCAATATCATAATCTGTATCTTCAACTTCTAAATCAGTTTCATTTATTAATTCTATTCCTAAATCTTTTTGACATTTTGATTTAACAAAAGCCTTAGTTAAGTTTTCTTATCTCCCACTGTATAACTGAATGTCTTAGATAAAATGTCAGGTACAAGTGACATTGATTGTGAGTCTGTTTCTTGCTCTAAATGAGACTTGGGATCAAAATCATTACCAATTACTTCTTGTACTTGACTGGAAATTTATTTTGCTAAACAATCATTAATTTCTAAAGAATAAATACACCATGATTTACAAATTCGATCAAAGTGTTCAACTTTCTCTTGAAATTCTTGTAATTCTAAAGCTAACGTTCTATAAACTTCTTTAAAGCATAAATTTCACATTTATAATTTGTATTTTCGCTGATGTATTCATTTTTCTCATTTAGTTCCTTTTTGACTTGTTCAAGTCTAACATTAAAGTATGAAATCTCATCAAGTCTTGATAAGAAGTCTATATAAATGTATTCCTATATTTTCTGCTTTTCAAATTCATAATACAACTTAAAGTTGTGAAACTTATATACATATGCTTTATTCCACTCAGGATAGCTACATCTTTCTACTTCTATCATATCTTTTTCTTATTAGCTTTTTGCTTTCTCAATTTTTGTAACAGCCATTGCATTGTGTTTTGAATAATGATTTGTTTTATGGGCTTACTTTGATCGTTAAAGATTGTATATTAATAATCAATATTTATTTGCTCCGACACCAGTTGTTTGGTCCTATAGTAGATCCTAGTAACTTGATAATCAAATTAAATTAAGCATTCAATACTTAATACCAAGTTATGAACAAATCAAGTGATATTGATCTTAGCAGAAATAAGAACAATAAAAAAAACAAAAAATTTTACGTCGAATGAATATATTATTTATCAATAATTTAATTCGTATACACACAGTATTCTCTATGATATGTAGAAATGATTAGCTATTTACAAAGTATTGCATCACCTCTATTTACACAAGTGTTACGGCTTAGGAAATACAATTCTATAATATCTCTAACTAATAAAGTTTTTACCTACCACTACAAATTTAATGGAATTCAAATCAATAAGAGTACATATCGAATAAACCTAACTAACAAGATATCTTCGAATATCTTATAGTTATATCCATTATCGTCATAGTCTGTAGCGGCTTGAGTCTGTGATTGTTTGAGTCTATCTTCCCTTGAGTCTATCATCATTTGAGCCTGTCACTTTGTGAGTCTGTACATGTTTGAGTCTTGTTGACATCACACAGACTAAGACTGAGCATTTTCCACAGAGCGATGCTCACATACCAAGACTATGCAAAATATCACAGACTAAGAAAGACTTAGCCATTTTAACACTAATTTATCTATACTCATGTTTTGACTCTTCAGATTTATAAATTAGGTTTGACTATCATTTTTTCAAACGTAAGTGAATGCCTGGAAATAAAAACTTAGAAGTGTTCTCAAATTTATTTTTTTTTTGATGAAAAGAAATAGAAGATGAAAATAGATGAAGAGAAATTCAATAAAATTATATTTTAGTAATTTTTTCTCAAATATGAGATGATTGAGTAGTATGAGTTCACTTCATTTCTTTTGTCCTACAACTCAAAACTCATTGTTTTAATTTATCTTTATACTTCATAATCAAAATCATTCAACAAACTCACAAGTCATGGTTTTAAGTGTGAAAAAAGTCTTTCAAAGGACAGCTCAATAGCTTTTTGCCAATCATATGAAAATTTTGTTTCGTCAAGCTCTCATGGTCTTGAAGTTTGTCTAGTTTAGTTAGGTTAAATAAGTGAGCTAGTATGGTCAACATTTAGTTGTCGGCAAGCTTCGTAAATCTTCAAGCATGTATGTTCTATTTTTTCAGTTGAAGTTATTCTTACAAGAGGTTTCAGATTCAAATCGCACCATCAGCACATTTTAGAGTAGTTATATAAAAGATTAGAAATAATTACGAAATACCCTAATTAGACCTCTTAAATTTGATGCTCACCCTCCCCAAATAAGTTGAAAGGAAACCGTTAAATATTGATATTATTTTTAATTTAATTGTTTCTCTTGCAAAATAATATAATAATAATAATAATTACATCGTTTTTAAACCCATACCCGTATCCACCCATTTCCGATGACAAACCAGACGCCACCTGACGCCACCTAATAGTTTGGAAACGACCAGTCTGAATTTCAGAGTAAATAATTTTATTATTGGTTACTGTATTTCAATTTCTGCAAAATTCAACTTAGGGTTTTCCGTCAGCTCCAAATACATAATCTACTACTACTATCAGCGATAATTATCAATTCTCAGCTTCAATGGCTGTGGTCGAAGATGCGGATCAGCCACACAAAAAGAAAACCGCAACACCTTCTGAATCAGAGGATGATAAGAGGTAACAACAAACAAATATTACAGTTTAATTAATATTCCTTCAAATCATATGTATATCAATCATATAAACTTGTGATTAATTAATTTAGGAGAAAGAAGATGGTTCCAGGTGGTTTAATGAAGGCCATGATTAGACCAGGAGGTGGTGATGCCATGCCTTCTGATAACGATCAGGTTTCTTATTCACTTTCACTACAGATATAAATATGTTCATTTGTTACATTTTGTATCGTTTTAGCTTATTGAAATTGATATGAACTCAATTATGTAATCTAGAAGTTGTTAATGATGTTTTTTGTGCAGGTTATATATCATTCTACTGTTCGTACTCTAGATGGAGTGGTTGTTCAGTCTACTCGCTCTGAATTTGGCGGTGCGTTTATTTTTGCCTTTTAGCTTCTTCTTTTTTTAATAAATTATAGCGTTAGTTTATTCATTTACAGATGACTTGATATAATTGAAGTTGTTGGTGCAAATTGAGTTGTTCAATTTGATGATAATTAAATATGTTGTTGATAATGTGCTTATTCATTCACTGGCCAATAAATTCGTGTATGTAATGTTTAAATTCCAGTTTTCTTGCAAAGTTTAAGCTGTTTTTAATATCTGAGATTCATATTCATTGAGGCAGATTGGTTGTGGACAAGACAATTTCACATATGATCCACCCTCATCCCTGACTTAGGACTTTCCTTAAAATAAATTTATTTTCGGAAGGCAAGTACTCTCACACAACTACCACGAATATACTTTTATCCAGGAATATGTACATTTGTTCCTACCCCGGGACTTGAACCCACAACCTTATGGTTGAAAGGTAACCTTATAGCGCTAGGCCAATGGCCCTTTGGTAGGAGTTTCACTTACTGTAAATGCAACAACTCAGATTCCAGGTTCTCAAGAGAAAAAAAATTAAACTTATATATGAATATGTATACATAGGGGTCGATTCAAATAAAATAAAACTTAAACTAAAACAAATAAGACAGAATCTGGTGGTGACACTTAACCACTTTGTGCATCATTGTGCATAAAAAAAGGTGATGCACAAAGTGCCACGTGTCACCACCTGATTCTGTCATTTGTGTTACGTTAAGATTTTTTTTACAATAACCAACCCCTACGTACATATATATTTATTTTTTGATGAATATGTTGTGTAGATATTTTTTATTTCCCCTTAAGAATTTTTAGACCCAAAAACACTCGTGTGCTTTTCCCTAGCAGTTGTAGTATTATTTACCAATGCTTTTGAGTTCTACCATTCAATTTCTTGCTCTTCAGCCGATTAACAAAAATCATATAAAAATTTAGTTCCAACTACCCCTTATGTATAACTTCTTCATTACAGGAAAAGGAACCCCAATAAGGCAAGTTTTGGGTAAGAGCAAGATGATATTAGGGCTGCTAGAAGGAATTCCAACAATGTTGAAGGGTGAAGTTGCAGTGGTAAGTGTTTGGTGGCAATGTATATATGAGTATCGTTTATGTTATATTAACTTATAATGGAAAAACATTCTTTAAATTGAACTGCTTTTCAATATTCATGTTAATGTTTCTATGATATGCATAGTTTGCTTGCCAACAATGTTGGATCCTGTTATGCTTAGCTGCTTACCTTTTAGTGCTTATAGTTTATTGAGTAGATTGTCATGCTGGTTTGTTACGATCTTTAACACGTATTTTTGTGCTAACTATTTCAGCTAAAAATGAAGCCTGAATTGCACTACGGCGAGGATGACTGTCCAGTTTCAGTATCAGATAGCTTTCCTAAGGATGCAGAACTTAACTTTGAGGTTGAGCTGATAGAGTTTTCCAAAGTCAAGGCAAGAGCTATAATTTGTCATTTATTTACTAAATTGGCTTTATGATCATCTGACTTTGATATGACACTACAATTTTAGCATGCACTTGTAAGTTGCTAACAGATAGATCTTTTTTTAACGATGTAACACTGCTATATGGTTAACGATGTGTACTGTTGAAGCGTAAAGCCGCTAATTTTGCTTACTTCATGTTTAGTAGTTTGCTGATTGTACTTGGTATCATAACTAAGTTTTATTTGCTTTGTAAATATTCTTCAGGTCGTAACTGAAGATTTGGGAGTCTTGAAGAAGGTATGTATACCGTGCGTTTAACATCTTGTCTCCTCTGATTAATCTGTTCTTTTTATACTGCATCAGAACACTTTTCTTGTGGGAAGTGGGAACTGGGAAGTAACTCGGTAGGGTTTTCTAATCCGATAGACCGAGGGAAAGCATTTGTTTTTATTAAAATAGCCGAAATTAATTCTGCCGAAACCTTGAATCAAATCTGGATCACATCTGACTTTACTATACAGGATTCAATTAATCTTTTCTTTGTGTCTGCGTTTTAATGTCATTTGCATGTCTCCTTTTAATGCTTGGATTTTCTTTCCCTTTTACCAATAATTTTATGTAATAAACCGTCTCTTGTTTTCATTCTTTTCTACATAAAATAGATGCAGTTAAATTTGGGGCTTTATTAGTGACATGTTTAAATGTGAAGTTTAACTATATTATGCCTTCACTGGACAGGTTACTCAGGAGGCACAGAGTTGGGAAAACCCGAGAGATCTTTATGAAGTAAAAGCAAGGTTTGTTTATTGTATTTGTCTCTCTCTCTCTCTCTCTATATATATATATATATCTCAAACACACACACACATTTGAAGGACATCTGATTATTTCAGAGATAGCTGCAATGCTAATAGCCTAATATTAGCTTTTGGGCTGTAACTGAATAGGATTTCTGCCAAGTCAGGGGATGGACAATCACTTCAATTACATACGACAGGCGAACCAATTCTGTTTACTTTTGGAAAATCCGAGGTTTATATATTGACATGCATTCCTGCTTGTTTAAGATTGTATTTCCTTTCCTTCTTTTATGTCATGCGTAATCCGATGTGTTTGTCCAATAATTATCTAATTCCTCTGCTATTTCTTTTCTTTTATGTTTATTTACTTCACTTGCTCTGTATGAGCAGTGTGTACAAAATATGATAAAATCAGATTCTTATATACTCACTACATTTTTCATTGTGATTTAATATCAGGTGCCTAAAGGTCTTGAAATGGGTATAGGAACAATGTCACGGGGAGAAAAAGCAGTGATCTATGTTGCAAGTCAGTACTTAAGCCAAAGCCCTCTGATACCCTCTGTAGATGGTATTGAAGAAGTTCACTTTGAAGTGGAGCTTATTCATTTTATTCAGGTGTGCAGATTAGGGGTGTGCAAATTTCGGGTAGAACTGAAAATACCCGAGAGCCAAACTGGACCAAAACCAAACCCGAACTAACCGAGAATATATGGTCTGGTCCTCGGTCCTTAAATTAATGCATTTTCGGGTGTCGGGTCGGTCTGGACCGAACCCGAAAAACACCAAAAAAGAACTGAATGGAAGATTAATGTATATATTCCTTAAATGTTACTGGGCGGCTTATTCTTATGTTTTAAATATTATTACGTGAGTACTTGTTATGTCTTAATTGTATTGTTTTTTGTATAGATATCTCGGATAATATCAAAACAAGTGATTGCGAGGAACTTAATATCCAATTTACAATTACACTTTTCTCTTATTAATTGGTCAATTTTTGATAGAGTTTATCCTTTAGATTATTTACTTTACAGGCTTGAACTCTGCAATTAATTATAAGCTTATACATTTACTTCTTTGATATATGTGTGTGTCAATATATGTATATATAATGTGATACAGTGCGGATGAATTTTGTTTGTGTATATATATATGCAATTATATATGTGTTTACGCATATCAAAGTTACTGTATATTTATAAGTATATATATGTTAATCAATATATGTGTTAATTCTCATATATATTTTATTGCAAACGAGAAATCATATTGAACTTTAATTTTCGATAAATATATTTTTCAGGTTGGTTTTATGACCAGAACCAGATGGACCAAAGTGGAACCGGACCATATGTAATTGGTCCGGTCCTAAGTTCTTGTTTTCCTAGTGGTTCGGGTCGGGTCGGGTCGGGTCGGTCCTAGCCCGGTTCGGTCTGGTCTTAGACCATGAACAGCCCTAGACTGCAAATGTTTTCTTCATAATTTGGAATGGAATTCTTTGCTATTGAATGTCATTTCTGGTGCAAGTTTTTTCTTAATGAGGATGTTTGCTTTGCTATTGTACAGGTACGTGATGTGCTAGGAGATGGCCGTCTAATAAAACGCCGCGTTAAAGATGGAAAAGGTATTATTTAAGTCCTTGAAATAACTTTTTGAAACATATGTGACACGACATGGTTACATTTTAGTCCTCGACTTGTACCAGTAACGAATATCTGATTTTTAACACTAAAATTTCTGAAAATTTTGGGGCTTAGCTGTTCACTTTAATGAGTTTGGCTTAGTATATATCATCGAAATAGGGTGATTACCTTTTTGTCCTTCAACTATATGGGTAATTACTCATTTTATGCCTGACACATAAGTTGAACATTCAGTCGTCAAAACGTGGTCCTTAATTCAATACCAAGTATTTATTGTAATGTGATTTGCACATTTTTTTAAAATTCCAATTTGCATGTATTGTTGATGAGATTACAAAGTTTTTGGCGTATGTCCTCATCCTGAGATAGAATTTGCTAATTTAGTGCAATTTTTACTCTTATTTGCTATTGTTAAACCAGCTCCATCAGCCATCTGATTATAGTGGCCTTATTCTTAGCATGTTGTGCTCCTTGCTCTTCTGATTCATGTAGGTGAATTTCCTATGGATTGCCCTCTTCAAGACAGTCGACTACGCGTGCATTACAAGGGCATGCTTATTGATGAAGAGAAGACAGTGTTCTATGACACACGAGTCGATAATCATGGCCAGCCTTTGGAGTTTTCTTCTGGAGAAGGGCTTGTAAGTTAATCTTAAGTTTAAATGAGAATTTGATTGCCGTCAGTTTAACAATTTCTTTAGCTTGTGACTGTGACTCGAACGATGTATGCATCAGCAGTTATGCATTCCCCTCCAAAAGCAGATGATTTTTGAGCCGCAAGTAGTTTTCAGTTTCTCCAGTTTCTAAGCTGGAAATAGTTATGTTGAGTTCATTTTGTTTGACTATGAATAGATTAACATGATAAGATTTTTTAACATATGTACAGTAGGGGATATAAAAAACATGACAAGGGATTATGCAAGCATCTTTTGAGGAGTTACATTAGCGAAATTAATTTGTCACTGGAACATGTCTTTTGAGGAGTTACGTATAGAAGTATTCTCTTTTGGATGCTAGGTCCCCGAAGGTTTTGAGATGTGTGTTCGGCTCATGTTGCCTGAAGAGATATCACTTGTTACCTGCCCCCCTGATTATGCATATGACAAGTTTACCAGGTTTTTTTTGTTAACTCTGTATTTGTCACATCTTTAGAGGCAAAAAAAGATATTCTTGAAGCAGGCTATTGTTCAGAAACTGCTTATATTTTGCATTTACGAGATCAGCTAATATTAATATTTGGTTGTCCTTTTTTCCCTCTCTTTGTTCTGTAAATAGGCCAGCTAATGTTCCTGAGGGTGCTCACGTTCAATGGGAGATTGAGCTCCTTGGTTTTGAAATGCTAAAGGTAAGACCAATTTGTGGTATCTCATTTCATGCCAAATAATCCTTGCATGAGAAATTAGTCTAAGCTTAACATAACTGCTCATTTCAAAAAGACGGAAAGAATAGGTATAGCTTGATTGTAATGTTGTCTTTGGATGTCAAGTCCTGTGGTTAGTATATTGTAGTAATTGTTTTTGCATGTAAATTTGCTTGCAACTGTTTGATTTTTTTCATTTGGATTTATGATGGTTGATATATATTACATTTATGGTCTCTGACTGTCCACTGCAGGACTGGACTGGTATGGATTTTAGAGCTATTATGGACGATGTTGAGAAGACCAAAGGCACGGTATATAATTTATGAATTATGGATCTGATCTTATTACCATAGGACCTTATTGCCTCACTGCCTTCCTGATATGAAAAGTATTAGTAATTTTGCACATAACCAGCGGTATTTGAGTAATCCATCAAACAAGAGATTGTGGGTTCAAATCTAACTTGAGACATGCGTATATAATCTGTGATGTATAGTGTATTAGTCTTTGTTGGGTTTGTTTTTACTTTTCTTTACAAAACAAACAGTTGTAGAAAAATATTGATTACGAAAATTTGCAGGGTAAAAGGCTATAAAAAGAAGGAAGATAATAAACAAATCTGTGATGTATAGTGTATGTGGTTGACTTTTTTTCTTATCCAGGGTAACAGGCTATTTAAAGAAGGAAAATATGCACTTGCCAAAGCGAAGTATGATAAGGTACACATTTTGGTCTTTCTTAATTTATATTTACAGAACTATTGCTTGTGCAGTCTGTGTGAATATAGAGTATGCACTAATACAAGAGGTTTGCCTTGGGAAATATACTTCTTCTGTTCTTTGTATTAAGGTTTAATTCTTGGTTGTTATATGTAATGCTTATGCGTTTCTTTGCAGATTTTACGCGAATTCAACCATGTCAATCCTCAAGATGACGAGGAGGGAAAAGAGTTCGCAAACATAAGAGTATGATGCTTCATTATTATTTTAAACAAATCTTTCTGCTTTTATTTACCAAACATATTGATTACGAGTTTTTGGTGCAAAAGAGCCTGTTGAATCTGAATGTGGCTGCTTGCTATCTGAAGATGGGGGATTGTCGAAAGTCAATTGAGACATGTACAAAAGTAAGTTCTTTATTCTAACATCTGATGTTTTCTTTCTATGATCACATGTACCAACGTGTTATTTATTTGCCATCTTTTTCTTATCACACCCATTATGTTTAACAAAAATAGGTCATTTTACAATCACAACATTATGGTCGTTGATATCAAAGTTTGTTTTCTCTTTGTGCAGGTATTAGATGCAAACCCTGTTCACGTAAAAGCACTTTATCGACGAGGAATGGCTTACATGGAGGCTGGCGATTATGAGGAAGCAAGGGCAGATTTCAACAAGGTCATATTTTAGATTTACTTGGTCCTGTATAAGACATAAATCAAATGTTTATTGGAACTATGTTTTGATCATTTTCCTTGGTTCTTAATATAGATGATGACCATAGACAAGTCATCTGAAGCTAACGCAAAGGCAGCTCTTCTTAAATTGAAACAAACTGAGCAGGTCAGTTAAAAATATACTCACTTCATTCAATAAAATTTGAAGTAATTGACATCAACTAGTCAAAATCGTAGAGTATGTTTTACAGTGATGTTACAGTTAGGTAACTTGACTTGGATTATATATTAAAAAGAGAAATCACGGCTTATAACAGGAAGTAGATAAGAAAGCTCGTAAGCAATTCAAAGGACTATTTGACAAGAAGCCTGGAGAAATCTCAGAGGTTGGACTAGATGATAAAGGAAACGAGACTACCGCAAAAGATCTCGATGACGGTGCACATAAACCCTTGATTTCTAGCGAGGAAGAGAAGGATGGTGATGAAGATGTACCAGCGGCTCCACCTCTTGCTCGTATGGGTTCCTTTTCACGATTGTGGACTGGTGGTGTGAATCTATTTAAGTCTCTTGGGGTAAACAGATGTTCCATATTGTGAATGAAAAATACCAAATAGCCGAAGCAAGTTTAGAATTTACAAAGTGACGCATACGAAAAATTTAGAGCCAACTTATGTCACAGTATTTAATCTGGAGTTAGAATGACCATTGTTTTCTTGCCTTTTTCCTTTGTAAAACTAGTGTTATTATTTTGGGCAATTGAGGATGAGCTCGAGAAATAGTAACTTGTTACGTTTGCACTAAAAGTTGTAATTTCTTTGATTTTCTTTGTATTAGGGAGGTTAATCCTTTTATGGTCATAGTTAACACAATCAAATATAAAAGTATCCACTTTTCTAGAAAATTTAATGAGTTTGATTCGATTAGGTTTTCATCAGAATAATAACCTGGACCACCTTTGGCTTGAAGTATCAAGAAGTGAACCAAAAAAGCCTTCTTACCTTTGTTAACTAAAACAGTTGACTCCTGCTTGATTCTATTAAAATACCAATTCAGATATCATCGTTAGATTGTTATAGAAATTTATCATAACTCAAATATTTAGTATGAACACATCGATCAATGGGGTTTGGATGAACATCAGAAATCACAAGCTAAACCAAACCGATCTGTTTGAAGTGTTATAAAACTGAAAACAACACGTCATCTAAAAAACCAAACCAAATTGTATGCTTTGATCGAGTTTCATTCATCTTCATAACACTTAGTTTTCTTAATTAAATCTGTTGATATTTAAACATCACAATCGTTACACAGGATCCGTTCGAGATTTAGAAGCCTCCTTAGAAAGCACTTGGTATTTGACTAGGAAACACCCAATAATATGTCCCAACACCACGAATACAAAAACACCAACGTTATACGACATCACACATAACATAAGTAGATAAACAAGAGCCATTCGGAGTCCATAAAATAAAGCGTGAATCAACCCACCTAGAATCGGACTACTTCTTCTCTTGACGACTGGAACAATCGAGTAAACTCGACAATAATAGCTAGGAAAAGAACAAAAGCTAAAGCTAGTATCTACATACCTAGCTCCCCATTTGGCCACCCACTAAATAACATGACTACATCTTTGCTCCAGAAGAAAGTCATGTGTATCACCATGGAATCCATGGTTTTGGTATCATTATGCATGGGCATGGGATCTTTGTCATGAGACATGCTTTTGTGTTGAGAAGATAAGAAACTAAAGAAAGAGTTATAGACGGTATGTTTGTAAGTGTTTGGTGGAATTTGGATTGTTTATGAAGGGAAAAAAAACTAAGGTAATACCTAACAATACCGAAGTCGAACCGACGATTTATAAGTAATTGTTACGAAATCTCAATTATTTGAATGTTGGTATTGGATTGAAAGATTAATACAATTAGAGATGATGAAATATATTATGTAACCTGTTTTTATATATACGATCAAAATAGTTGAACTCGAGTCATGTATCCAGCCACAAAATAAAACTCAATCACATAAATTTTGGTATTTTTTTTGGATGGTTGTTTTGTATTTTGTTTGATCATCCTCAAAATCTATTATTATACTTGACACACTTACTTGTGTACGTTATTTGATAGTTGTGGTTTGAGATATTGACGTTAAAGTTGGTTACATAATATAGGTTGTCCTTTATGAAGTCAATTCCAATATCCAGGTCAAGTTTGCACTTGAAGAAGCTAAAGGTAACTTGCAAAGAAAAAGTGATGATGTAAACATTCCCTTTTTACATGACCAAAGCCTAACGATTTAAAAGCAGTCCATGGTTCATTAAGGGCTTGCGTGTATGTTACAGCTAAATTCATATATATATATATATATATATATATATATAGGGAAATGATTCATAGGGAAGCTTCAAATTTTGGGGAAGGAGAGAAGCAAACCTTAGCTCTTGATTTTTTCATAAATAAATATTTTTAACATTCATTTGTGATGAATGTTAAATTTTGAAATTATTTGTAATTTTTAAAATTCATTTATGATGAAATCAAGGGTTGAGATTTGCTTCCCTCCTTCCCTAATTTTTTGTTTCCCTCTTGATCCCCACCCTATATATATATATATATATATATATAAAGGGATGATCCAAAGGGAAGCTTCAATCTTGGAGAAAGGGGAACTAAATCTGGGCCGTCCTTTAGCATTCTTTAGGGGGAGTTAACATTCATGAATGTTAACATTTTCGTGAGAAATGTTAATTAACATTCTATGAATGTCAGTTAACATTCATGAATGCTAACTCCCCCTAAAGAATGTTAATGGACAGCCCAGATTTACTTCTTCCTTCTCTCAAAATTACCCATTCTCCATTGATCACTCATCGTATATATAAATTAAAAAAGTATTAAATATTACTCTAGCATTTATTACGTAAACAAAAATGACACGCGATAATCTTTCATAATTTTCAACTCATTATAATTGAATAGTTCGAATAACTTCATGCAATTTGAAAATCAAATGAACTTAGGCTCGGAGTTCATTACGATGTAGGATGATATCAAATTTGTGCCCTACTCTAACTAAAACATAACGAGCATTTCAATGAAAGTTTGACTATATATCTTTTAAGTTATTGTTGGATCTATTATTTATATATTAAATTTAAAAGATTCTATATTCCAAGTAATTGGGATCGGATCTTTATTTAAGGTGTATTTGTTTATATTTTTATAGGATTGGTAATGGTAACGGGTTTTAAACCAAAGAAACTGTTTGTTATGAAAATGTAGGATTTAAAATTGATAATGATTACATAAAGTACATGGTTTTGAATGAATGCACTCTTTATATGTATATACAAGAATATATGTGCTAAAAAAAATGGTTGCATTATATCCCTTTCTGAAAACCAACACTAGTGCCAGGTTTATATTGGTTTTTGAAAGATAGGTGAGGCACACATCCTCGCTCTCAATAATAGTTTATTAAATTAAATTAAATTAAATGATATTTTATTTATCAATTATAAAATAGTTTTTAACAAAAACCAATTAAACTTTTTCTCTTTCTTTTTTCTATATTAAACCTACACCTTCACTAAACTTATTAACAAAACAAACGGCTCCTTAGTTGCTTTGCCAAATAACACATATTTAAAGTGTTATCTA
Organism: Logfia minima; assembly: GCA_963921325.1. Taxonomy (NCBI): domain Eukaryota; kingdom Viridiplantae; phylum Streptophyta; class Magnoliopsida; order Asterales; family Asteraceae; genus Logfia; species Logfia minima. The sequence continues at coordinate 18,416,520 of OY992763.1, read as the reverse complement.
TGTTATATTGAAAAAGCAATATCCTTTTGCCTTTGTAGTATCTACAACTTTTGTTGTGGCAAGTTTACTTTTAAAGTTTACTATACGTGTATTTTATTTGTTATTGCCTATATGAATTATGTAATCTAAAGATATTGTGCATCGTATGAGTTTCAAATTTAGTATATATATATATATATATATATATTTTGTTTTTCCTACAACGTACTCAAGATTGTTGTATATGTTTTCTAATGTTATATCAAACTTCTACCAACTTGACTTACATCTATCATCATCATATACATCTGAACAAAACAAAATGTGAATTGAAATGCGAGTACAAATCACCAATTGGAACATATGATACTATTTGTTTCTTACCTTTTATCTACTCAAGTATCGTTGTTAGGATCCCACGTAGGCTACTAATATATGTTTTTCTTTCTAAGCTAGCTAGACATGACTATGCTTTATTTCTCACCATAATATAGCCATAGATAAATGGTATTTGACATAAATTTTTGTTAACAGGACAAAAGTTATGAGCTAGCTCCTTTGAAAGAGTATAGTATTGGATGAAAGTACCTACGTAATACATATCAAGTCATTTGTTAATCTTTTGCCATTAAAAATTTAAAAGTGCTTATTAGGCCCAAGGTTGGCCCTAAGGTAAAATGGGCCGCTAGGGAAGTTAAAGAAGCAGTGGGCTCAAGGGACAGAGTGGACTCCTTGAGAATTTGAGATGTATATCACAATAATTCAACTTAGTTTGTTAGATTTGTGTTTGATTACTTTCTTCTTTAAATTTTAATAGAAGTATATTGGACTTAGACTTAAGCATGCAAGGGGACCGAACGAATATTAATGGAGTCCGTCTTTATCTGTTCCTTAAAGTTTTATCAAATAATTAACATAAACGAACGAATTGTTCATATTCGTTCATAGAGAAAATATATTTATTCATAAAATAACTAGCGAAAAAGAATGAATGTATCACCATAAGATTAATTAACGAAGTCAAACATATAAAAGCATTTCTAATATGAATATCATTATGAAAAAAAATATAAAGTTTAAACAAAGTACATAATGTGGATAAAATAAACATAACGTGTATAAAATTTTTACTTATATATAAATACATATAGATTTAATGAATGAATTTAAACGAACATTCATGAACGTAATTGAACAAACAAAAGATATATATGTGTTTGGTCATTTTACTAAAGGAACAAAAAGATCATATTCATGTTCATTCATTTACTAAATAAACTAACATAAACGAGTTTTTTACCGAATAATTCAAAAAATATTCACCAAACGTTCAATTCGTTTACAAACCTAAATTGACCATCTCTTGTGGCAGCCAACTCACTCTTTTTATCGATGGTTAAGATGTGTCATTTTTCATGTAACATTATTTTAATTAATAATTGTTATATTTAATAAATACGTATAAAAATTGAAATTTTAATTGAAAACTTTAACATTTAGCAAGTGTTAAAGGACTATTCAATGAATAGTGGGGTTTTCTTTTTGTGATTACAAAGTTCAAAATTTTTATAAAATATATTTTTTAAATGGTTAATTTATTTTACAACTTCAATAAAAATTATTTTGACACTATTTTCTGTAAGTCGGGTCAATTATTAATGTCGGTCGAGACTAACACCTCACGTTTAATTTGAACCGGTTGATATACATAAATAAAATATTTTAATTTGAAAGTTAGAGAGTGATTTCGTTTTTATTACGTTTGTCAAATATTTGGAGTTGGAAGATATGATGTGAGTTACAAATAGGTTTTAAGGTGATAAATTCGATGGTGTGAATATAAGATGGTTGAAGAATTGATATATTGTATTTGAAAATATAATTTTAAAAGTAATAACTTAGTTGATGAAGTTAGACAAATAATATTTTGACGATAAACTTTAAGTATTAATGTTTTAAAATATCTTTAACGAAATACATATTATACAAGTTTGTATATAAGAAATTTTACATAAAAGATTGTAACTTTGTATTTCAACAATTTAACAAAAGTTTCATTAAAAGGTTAATATTCATATAAAAAATTCAAAAAATGATTCTCAACATAAAAAGAATGGTTACATACCACGTTAAGATGCATTACGGTTTTTCAAAAAAATTTAACCAAAAATTTTATACTACAAATTTAAAAAAATAAACCACATTTCCTTATTTTAACATAACATATATTTTATTTAGTTTTTCATATGGTTGTTGATGTAAAGCACAAATAACATTAATTTATGTTGTAAATATATTTTATATTGAGTGACATATCTATATGTATGTGGTTTTAAATATTATACTAAAAATTGTAATATACTTTTTACTTACTATAGTATTTTTAGTATGTTATGTCATTGTAATATTTTTAGTTTTGCTATAACTAAAATTTTAATTTATTCCATTGATATTAAATATAACATCATATTCTCTTATCTTACACTTACTTATAAAGCATTTAACTTTTTTTTTCTTAAAACTTAAAAATCTAATTATGAAAATTATAAAATACAATGCATATAAATTATTGGACAACAAGTTTTTATGAGTAACATATCCTAAAAGCTAATCGAGTCACACAACTCATATTTGTAGTATGTTTAAGTATTTTATAGTGTTATACTAAACTTATAATTAATACTCACATTCTTCTTTTATATTAAACATTTGACTTTATATATATATTAAACATTTGATTTTATAGTAAATTAAACAATAATTAAAATAAATTCTATCAAAATTGAAAAAAAGAAGTGATTAAATCATGCAATATTAAATAAAAAATCATTATACACACATTTAGAATTTTATAAATGTTAAAAATTCAACTTAAAGTTACAAAAATGTTAAATGAATTTAATGAATTACTTGTGATATATAAAACGTCACTATCAGTCATCAATGTATGCTAAAATCGCTAAGAACAACTTCAATGAAGACTTCTATCCAAAAATTTTATATAAAATAAAATAAAAACATTAGAAAAACCTTTTACATTTGAGAGAAAACTTTTTTGAAAAGTTATTCTTATTAGAAAATGAGGTGGCGTGCAAAAAAAATTTAAAAGCTCTTTCAAATTGTAGATGTTCTTACAATCACCATCAAACATTATTACTATTTCTTTCATCGATATTATTGTCAATTATCAGGCATTGCTACATTTTTTTTATTTGTTATTACTGAATTGTACGGATAGTTTACTATTAAATATTATTATAACATAAATTCAAGTTCACAAATAATTAAAAGTAAATTTATTTAAAATAAAATAAATTTTCAAATGTAATTTATATATTTTATCTTTTTATGTCAAAATATATATATCTAAAATATTCCAGCGCAAACGCACGTAGAAAATACTCTCGTGTGGACTAAAGACCGAGAATTTTTGGTTGAGATGGTCAGCTACCTAATCCTGTCGCAGTTGGCCCATTCCACCACTTAAAAACATTATATGTTTATCTTTTGCATGAAATTTATCCGATAATTATTGACGTTCACTTTTTCTCATATTTAGAAAAATAATTAATTGCAATAAAAGAGTATGTATATATATGCTTGTTTTTTTTGCACGTTTAGTAACAACAACTCTTATTTTGTAATAGTTAGTTTTGTTATTAGTTTTGTAGTTAATAATGTAATTTGTTTATTAACTTAGCCTTTTTAGTATTTAATTTGTAAGTTCGTACGAACCTAGGAAGTTCGTACGAACTTAGGACCAGTAAGTTCGTACGAACTTACTGGGTATAAATACTAAGTTGTAATATTTTATTTGTACGCTTTTTAATCAGTTATATTCGAATATACAGTGCTATCTTCGAATACCTACGAACTTATGCACTTAACACTTGCATTTACTTGTTTTGTTGTTGTTTATTGTGTATTATACCATTCCGCAATCTAATACACATTGTAATCCCGTTTGGATCCGTGCAAAGGAACTTTCATTTTTTCTGCTAAAAAGAATGTTTGTTTGACAAACTGGCACCTATAGTGGTTATGGTGACACAAATATATCATATACACATCTGAATGATATTCTACTAATATACTACTCTAACATAATTTAAACGTACGTTATGCAGTGAAATACATATTTTAAACGTAAATAGTTAATCAAATTATAGTGGCACATTAGAATTCTTTTTCTACAATTGATTAATCGTGATTGACGCAATGATAGATTATTCGTCTGTGTGATATCATGACAGTAGCGTTGAGGACCTGAGATATAATGATAAGGAAAATAAGAAAAAAAATGAAAAGACTAATCAAAATTCGAGTTCAATAATATTGAAATATAAAGCATAATTGAAAGTTTAGAACTTTCCCGCTAATAATTCAATTAAACTGTATCAGTTATGCCAATAATTAATTTTCTAGCTTACCCACATTTAATAACACAATTGCACAATGTTAGATCTCACCCAATGTGTCGTGGCTCTTCAATTTTGCATCATTTATCTCACACACCCTATCGCATATATGGCCTTTTAGTTTTGCATCAGTTATCTGCACACCCTATCACATATACCCTATCACATATATGCATATGTTCACCTTTTTACTTGAACTTATAACCTCATTATTAAAGAGTTATCTTAATATCGTTAAACTAATAAATATTTAATCTAATTTTGTATAGTGATACTATTAAAATATTTAGTACAAAGTTATAAAGTAGCTTAGCTTTCAAAATAAAATATTTGTAAAATTGTGACCCCACTATCGATGTAAATTAGCCTTATATACAGATTTGGTTTGACCTACAGGAGTCTGCAAGTCAAAAAGGTCACATTATTTAATAATTAAAGAAACTAGTGCACTTGATACGTTCAAAATTAGCCTATTAAGTGGTCCCTCTGCATTCCATCACTCTACACTCGGTAATTTATGTTATACGCATACATTAAGGCGAATAAATAATAACATAACATTACATCATGAAAGAAGAACTTAAGAAGATGGGAACAATAAATAAATAAATAGTAACATAACTCCTATTAGTTAGTCATACGAGTTAGGTTTTGTATCACTTCTTTCTATCTATGTATGCGTTTATTAACCTTCCGTCTCAATTTACCGTTTACGTTTTTTTTTTTTTTTTTTTTTTAGATTTTCCAATTTTATTATTTATTTTTAAAAATAAATAAATATAATTAACTAAAATTCATTTATCGTCTCTAATATAAATATAAATATGAGTTAGGTTCAACGTACTAATCGATTTACTCAATCTACCAAGTCAACCACTCACATGACACAATTTCCAATGCAGTATTACAATTTGCAATACGATATTTTCTTTATTAAAGTGGTATGTTTAGTAATACTCCATAAATATAGTATTAAAAGGTGTACAAAAAGTTAAAAGTAAAAATGTTATCGAATCAAAAATTAGAATGTAATAATTATGTTTTTTAAAATATGTATTTTTATTTATCTGTGAACAATAAACTTAAGATGAATAAATATTATTCAACTTTAATTTATTTTCTTTTTCTTAATACCATTTTCTTTAACAAGACATTCTTATATATTTTTGTGACTATTAACAAACAGTATAGACAAGATTAATGATTATTAAATACATATTATCATTTTTTAAGAGAATATGATGTTGAATTCATTTAATGAATTGTACTGTGTGTCCGGAGCGCAGGTTAGTAAAAATCCAACCAACTCGAGCAAGCTCGACTTGTTATTGTACTAGGAAATGTTAAAATATCAAAATGAGTACCGACAACCGTTATTATCTTTTTCAATTTCTTTTCATACGATGAACCCCTTATTTGGGTGGTTGAAAATTGAAAAGGACTCAATAAAGTCAAAAGGAGTGTAAGAGATAAATGGGGAAATTTGCACGCCTAAGTTTCCAAGGAATCATATTTTTCATTCCATGTGTTATGTGTTGCATTTTTTTATATAGAGTTGTGATAAATAGTCATGGATGCACATTTAAGAATAAGAATTATAAAACGATGTGTACATATCAAGTATACGTAAAATGTCATAACGACGTTCAAAAAATGTACTTGGGCATATCCGAAAGCATTTTCAATGTTAGCATTAAATATATCTTTTTGCACTAAAAAAGTGTAAAAATGTACTTTAATGTTAACACTAAACATTAAACTATTTTAGTAAAGTAGGAAATAGTATTTAGTGCTATACCAAATTTGGTGTAACATTAAACACTGCCTTAAACACTATTTATGTTAAATAATATATATATATATATAATATATAGTTTTGTACCCGCGAAAAGCCGTGGCGATAATATGACTCGGCATCATATTTATTAGTGTCCGGTGTGTGTGTGTTTTCTATGTGTTAATTAGATATTTTTATGTTCAGATGACAGTATGTAAAGGAGATAAATAAAGTTATTGTATGAGATTTTTGGTCAAAAGTATTTGTTAGGTGTGTTATCATATAGGTAAGTTAAAATGAAATGAATGTATAAGATTAAAAGTGATATAGATTCAATAGTGAAGATTTATTTTACCTAGACTTAAAAAGTGAGGGAGTGAAAAGGGGATAAATGCTTTATAAAGTAGTAAAGATAATTAAAATGTATTAATATGATATATTGATTATGAATTTGCGATTAATAGTTTTAAAACTACTAAATACAATGTTTGCTATTATATTTATTAGAAAAACTTTATAAATCTTTATAAATTTTTTATTTACATTTTTAATTAATATAATAATTATTATTACTTTTATTACGAGAGAATAAGAATGAGAATAGAAAGTGAAAATAGTTGTCATTACTTTTAAGAAAAGCATTTTCACAAGAGAATAAGGTTAACACTTAGCTATGTGAGATTTTAATCAAAATAGGGCTTCATAGTGAGTTGAATCAACAATTATGACTTGTGAATTCTCCAGATTGAGCAACGAGGAAACATAAACTATGATTTCTATTTCTACTAATTATATTTAAATGTTTTGCTCAAACTTGCTATCATGGTTATTAGAGATGGTCTCTAATTGATCTCATGTGATATCATCATCTGATGATTACTTGATTGCTCTATACATATGATACTGAACAGAATTTGTTATTACTTTCTAACTGACTGATCAGCGAAAGTATGATAGTAAAAGTTCATGTCTTATCTGTATTATTTTAATCAAAATATATTTTTTTTATTCCTTTAATCCCAAATATTTATGTTTCTTAATTAAGAAATATATAACTATCATTTTAAAAAAAAAGATGATTACTTTTTGATTGACATGTCTTGGGAAATGTACAACTTCTCCATTTCCCTCTCTCATCTCTCTTTCTCTTCTTTTCAAATCAACCAATCACAAACACTTTTTATACTTCTCAAAAATCACTTTTTACTCGCTCTTTCAAAATCCTCTAATCTATTTTTGTTTTCCCCAAATTCTCCGTCAAAATCTTTGCAATCATAAAGCCTAAAACCCAAAACTCAGCTTATTACCCAAAATTCATACAAAATGGTACATCAAATACTCATGTGGATACTTTCATATTCATTCCATCTGATGCAGTTATTTCAACCAAACCCTCGAACATCAACTTCGAACCCTCTTCCCTCACCATTAAACCTTGTAACTTTGTTGCTAATCTTGCTCTTCCCTCATCGAAACCTGGATATCAACCCATGGTCGACTATCTTCTCCAATCACTTATCTATGAATGTACTACCAGGGATCCTACTCCCATGTATATTCCATATCTCATGGAATTATGGTATACAGTTCGTTATGTTGATGGCAACGAACCAGATGGTTATGGGGGATTTAAAGCTACTGTGAACAATGGTACAACTCCTATTTACTTCTAGCTTTCCAAATTGAGGTTAACACTTGGCTTGAACTATCTTAGACAGGAGTGTGGTCAATTTAATTGACTATACTCATGAAGAAGGTGATACAAACACATGTCTGGTGAGTGGAATATATTTTTTGCACATGTTATTCAATGTATGGGAACCAACACAGGTTCCCATGATCAAGCAAACAGAATGCAACAATAGATTGCTTAGGCTCTAATTTCTGGTAGAACTATTGATTTTGCCAAATTTATTTTTGATGACCTAAAGAAAAGAGTACATGCAAAGAAAAGGGACTCTACCATTTCTTATATCAGGTCTATCTCCTTGGTTATAAAAAGAGTGATGGAAGACAAGTATGGGCTGGATGAACGGAATGAACCCTTTAGCAGCATGGCCAACTTGTTTGTCTCCAAGGTTGGAAATGTTGTGTTCACTCACAAACCAACTTTTAGACCACCCACAAATCAAACCAACATACCTTAAACCATGCTCAGACTAAGCAGTGTACACACCTCTCATCTTTTGTCAACAAAGACACATGCATCTACCATTCCCATTACCTCCACCACAACATCAGCTGCCAAAACCACCAGAATCAAAGCCTCAACGCTAAGAAAGATGACTATTCCACCTACGTTTCCATTAGTAGCTCAACCAACCATCCTACCTTCTCCCACTCCTCTCGCCATGGTCAGAGTTCCTTCTCCTGATGCAGAGCATGCTGACAGCGATGACCTATCAGATAATTCTTATCTTGCTGCTCTTGCTCATTATGGTCTTGCACAACCTCTGGTGGATTCCTTCTTTGATGCTCATATTGAAGAACCATAGTTTTTACATGTGCATCTAGAATCTGAGGGTGATTCTTCACCTACTGATCATGCTGCTGAACTACATAGAGAACCCTCTGTTGAGGTTATAATTGAAACAAATGACAATGATAGCATTCTAGAGATTCCACCACCTCAACAAGACCAACTCCACTAGCATCACCATTACAACATCTATCTCCATCAGCTTCACCACAAGGTACTCCCATTATCTCCTCTCTACTCCTTACAAGATCAGTAATACCACCACCAGTTTCAGCAAAGCCCTCTATATTAGGCCAGAGATTGATTCCTTTATGTTTTTGTTGATTGACCAAATGGCCCAGCTCTCCAAGCAAATGGAAATTCTACAAACTATCCAGCAAAATCATATTCTCGTTGTGGATAAATCATTTTCCTCACAACACTCCAAGGGCTCTGCTCTGGAAGTTCGCATCTCTGCTATCACTCCAACGGTAAACACTCACGCTGCCGCCATCAATAACTCCATTGATAACGCTACTACCTCCATCTCTTCCCCCATATTCTCACCAAGCAGACCTTAAGGGCTTGGTTGACTAGTTGCCCTCCAAACTGACAGACATCATCAACCCACTCTCTTTCACTGGTATTGATAAAGCTCTTCTACAAGCAATAAATAAATCACAACTATCTATACGCACTGATAGATACTTATCATCCGAAGAGTTACAATAGGCCTGACGCTGACAAGAACATTTGAAGCATCTGTTGAAGTCCAAGACTGAAGACGGAGATAGAGAGAAGTTCACTAAAGTGGAATTCAAGACTTCTCAATTGACTAGCGGTCCATGCCTTTATCCTGAAAAGTACATTGGGTTTGACAAATATCCAATGTACTAAACAGACGGTCAACTTATAAAGGATAATAACATGTGCATATCTTCATCAAAGACATGCACACCCGGTTTTTGTACTTTGTCAGAAAAACGCATTACTTTTCTGAATACTAGGATTAATTTATACATATTCCATACCCTAGTATGTATTGTCACTTCAATTCATTGGAAGTTACATTTAAACCTTCTTGAATATGGTATTGACATGCGTAGGCGTCAACCCTATATGAACATTCAAATGATCGAGATAAACCTTAAGACCTTTACATTACGGGTTAAGGCGTCAATCCTATACGAACATAATGATCGAGAGAAACCCTAAGTCGTTTACACTATGTTTGAAGTCGACATGGTTATCGTTATCACATCAAATATATGCGAATAATTTTAACAAACAAGTTTTAATTAATTTGGAATTAATTTAAAATGTATATCTAAAATTTGTAATTGACAAACAATTTTTAATACAATCTTGTATTAGTTGAACACCAATGATATTTTTAATTGGTTTTTATTTTAAATAAATAATTTTCTATTAAATAAACACTAACTAAAACCAATTTTTTTAATTTTAAATAATTTTTTATTAATCAAACACTAATTATATTTTTAATTACTTTTGTTTTTATATATGTAATTTTGTATTAATCAAATACTAATTATATTTTCAAATATTTTTTTATTTTAAATCTATAGTGTTGTATTAATTAACCATTAATTAAATGTAATTATAATTTATTTAATTAATTAAACACTAATTAAAATATAAATATGTCGTCGCAAAAGTGATCCCGGTTTTCTTTTTTCGTCGCAAAAGGTCTATAGCGATGATCCGTCGTTACTAAAGCCTTTGAGAATTCTTTAACGCTATCTTCTTCTTCATTTTCACCACACTGTGAATGGCCCATCCTCTCTATTTCCCCACCTTATTTCACCAAAAGAATACACTTCACCACCACATTTACCCCCAATTTCACCATCATACCTTCACCACCTTACCACCACCGACAACCCCCCCTCTCAATCTCCGGCCGACCTCCCTTCCACCTCTGACTGACACCAAAGTTTACCACCATCACCACTCAGGTTTTTCTAACTTGTTAATTTTGTGAATTGATAAATTGAGTGTATTTTTTAATGATTTTGTAAATTTGTTAAGATGATTTTGTAAACTAGCTAAATTGATGCAATGTATATATTTGTAAAGTATATTGTGAAATTGATTTAGTGTATGTATTTTGTTAAATGCATGTATTCATTACGTTTATAGATTGTTTTTAAGTGTAAAGATTTTAAATTGTATGTATTACTTATAGTGTATGACTTGTTAAATTGAGATAGTAAATGCATAAGTTAAATTGTTAGTTGAAGTTAATGATTTGTCAAAGATGGTTAATAATTTAGTATTAAAGTGTTGAATGTATATAGTTTGTGAATTAAAATGTGAAATATATATGTTATTACATCGTAACAATTGAGTGATTGCAATTCAACACCAATGAAATCGACTGTAAAGATAATTGAAGCTCGTGAAACTCTTTAGCGGTTTATCAACCATAGTTGTTCACCGAAGTTGTCGCTAAAGGTATTTAATTTCAATTTAAATTTTTGTTAGGAAATTAAAGTGCGAGCCCTACACGTCGTAAAAAAATTTGTTGCAGTTGACCAACATATGCGGACTTGTAGCGATGACCATCTTGCGACAACTTTTTGAACTTTTGCAACGACATTTTATCGTCGCAAAATTCGATTAATCTAGTAATGTATATATATGACTTTTGAGAGTCAACAATGATTTTGATCATGTAGATAACAACTTTATCGTGTGTAAAATATACAATAGTTAAATTAAAGAACACAATGGTGAAAGAAGATTCGGTAGGTTTATGATAATGTTGATGATGTTTGTTAGAAGGATCTTGGGGAATAAAGAAAAGAGGCAGGAATAATATAGTCTTAGCTAGAAAGGTTAAATTTTGCATTAATATTTCATTTTTAAGTTTCGCATCGGCTATCATATATATGTTTTTCTTTTTCTTTCTTTTAATTGGTTAGAAGTACATGTACATTAATTGTAGAACACTGAAGTAGATTTTACGTTTTCTTCTATAAAGCTAATCAAGGTACCACATGCTAATTGCTTTTAGCAACTTGATTAAGAAGAATAACGTAACGGCTCTTAATATAAATGTCCCAAATAGATTATGCTCTTAATTAGTGTGATGAAAAAACGCTCTTTTCTATAGCAACAATTTGATATAAAAGAATAAAAAAAATATCATGGTTGCACTGCACCGACAATAGATTTATCTTTTGAATCACACATGTCAACAAATTACTTACTATAATTACCCGTTCAATTATTTATATTTCCATTGAGCTAAAAACAATATACAGTATATGGAATTATGAATGTAATTATAAGGTTTACTTTATATAATACAGTTTTTTAAAATGTACCTCATATAATAGGAAAACGTAAAAATTTATAGCATTACAAATTAATAAATTCAAATAAATAGAAAATCATAAAAATTTACCGCATCAAATATTAATAAACTCAAATAAATAAATAAAGGGATAATCACAAATTTGATCCATTGACCAAGTCTAATTAACAAAATAATCCTTTGACCAACATATTTACCAAACTACTCCACCTTTGATCGACAAAGCTTCGATCATTTCGATCGACAAGTAAAATTTCGAAATCAAGCTTAGTCAAATGCTTTAACAATGAAAAGAAAATAATAATAATAGTCGATCACCAATTACATTGAGACACGTCAGCATACATGATCGACAAAGCTTCGATCATGTCGATCAAATGAAAATAAAATAATAATAATAGTCGATCACCAGTTACATTCTGACACGTCAGCATGCATGATCGACAAAGCTTCGATCATGTCGATCAACTTGATCGACATGATCGAAGCTTTGTCGATCATGCATGCTGACGTGTCAGAATGTAATTGGTGATCGACTATTATTATTATTTTCTTTTCATTGTGAAAGCATTTGATACTTGTCGATCAAATGTGGAGTAGTTTGGTAAATAAGTTGGTCAAATGATTATTTTGTTAATTAGACTTGGTCAATGGATCAAATTTGTGATTACCCCATAAATAAATTACATTAAGGTAGACAGTGTTATTTTTTCTCAAATATGGTATTTGAACGAAAATATTGCAAAATAATACTACTCCGTACAAGTATGAAATTATCCACGTGGCAACAGCTGATTGGGTGGTAGGAAAAAATGGTGCTCCCACACCACAAAGACAAATCTGAAGTCCCTGCTCTCCCACCTGCCATTTCACACTTCACGGGAACACACCCGTATGACGTCACACCCCTTGGGCCCTACCAGCACACAACCTGGGACCCACCTTTCAATTCCTTTTTGATTCGCCTTTTTATTAACCGTTCGATTGAAAACGAAACAAAAACCCTTCTTCTCTCTCATCTCTTTCTATAGAATTATTTCATTCACACACACTGTTTATGTGAATCAAGTGGAGCACATTTCGCGGGATTTTCAGTCTCTCTCTTTCTTGATTTCTTCATTTTCCGCCATTTTTACCACAATAGTCAACTACGCCAGTAAGATTCACATTCTTCTTTTCTTACATATATAATATATAATATGTATATGTATATGTATTGCTCTGTAAGTTATTTCTTCTGGTTAAATTCATATAATGCATCTGATAGAAAACGAAGGTAGCTTTCTAGGTTTTTCTGTGATTTATATCTTTCATTCTTTCACTGATTTATATGACTTTTTTTTGTTTTCATTGTCTGATAATTAGTTGTAATGTATGTGTGATTTAGGTTATATTTAGATATTTGATACGTTGGATCTGTGAGTTTGGCGTATAATTTGGTGTTTAATCTTGAGGATTTTATGGTGGATTTGTGTTATTTCAGTCACAGTTTTTGGAGTATTTTGTTTTGAGATACTTTTAGTAAATTCCTAGCGTGTTGGCCAAATAAAGTATCAATAAATGCGAGTCTTGTTCACATGACTTTTGTATGTTTGATTTATATTTTAAAGCTATAAATATTATTACACCACAGGTAAGATGACTAGAAATAGTGATAATGTCTTATCCTTTGTCTCAATATTTTGGTTTTTAGTGTGATTTCACATGCCATGTAGAAGCAATCATGCTGTAAGGTACTACTTTCTAATGCATTCTGTATCTAACAAATGAAATCACATCAAATAGCAACCTTAGGGTATAAGTTTAACATCTTAAGGCTGTAATTTAGTTTAGTTTTGTTTTGTTTTCTTAAATCTAAAATGTCAGTTTATTGAAGTCGTCTGATGGTGCATTGCTCATCGTAATTGGTAGCAACAGAGTTGACAATAGACATTCATATACTGAGCAATTGCTAGAATGCTATTACTTGTGAATGCCATGTCATTTTTGTATCCGCATAAACTGGAATGTAGAACAGCATACTAAACATTAAAAGCTACTGATGAAGTTTGGAGAATATTGAAGCACGTTCAACAGAAAATTAAACTCAACATTATATCACTTTTTTGATATATGAGAATTCAAGTAGTGTGTGTTCTTGGAGTTATTTTATTGTTCTGCTCTATTAATAGGAGTACTGCACCCGCAAGTCTTAGGACGTAAGTAATGTTGCCCTCACAAAGTTGCAAGAAAAAACTTACTTCTGTTAATATTCATGCTTTTGACATAATGGAACAGATAGATAACAGACATTAGTTTTTTAATATGCAATACATTTACTGAGACCCTTGTTTGTGTGGTATGTATTGCCAGGTCGGATGGATGAATGAGACATGAGATACAGTACACAGCTCAGAATGGGTTCAAGAGAAAAACAAACTTCAAAGGAGTCCACTGTAACCTTGCGAGCAAATAGGATAAAAAAATCTCTGGATTATGCTAAACTGGATAACCCATTATATGTGGGTCAACAGCATGAACAGAGCCAAACTACAGCTGAGGAGCGTTTGGGTAATTCAAAACCCATGATGAACCACAATGATCCCATTAAAGATGATGGCCTTGTTAAGCATATGAGAAATTTGCCTGGCTATCTCCAGAGTGTGGGAAAAGGTGAAAATATCCAAGGTAAGGCGTTGAATTTTGGAGTTCTTGATTGGGGTCGTCTAGAAAATTGGAAATCTAACGAAAAGCGTATTCCACCACGATATAACATGAAGACATCACCCTCCTGCACTAATCCCACACTCACGGAAAATCGAGCAGTCAGATTTTCAAAAAGTAAGAAAAAGATACCTCTGCCTCACAGGGATCAACAAGCATCAAATGTTTGTCCACTCAGTTCATCTTCTAGAGAAAGACTTCCCCCAGGTGTTAGATGGCCTAGAGGAAAGCCCGTAAAACCCCACATTTCTGAAAGTTCTCCTTGCTCGAATGATCTGCCATATGGCGATAAATTTCTTAATGAGCTTGACAGTAGGAAAGTGAAACAAGTTGATCAAATGACATCAGAAAAGGAAACTACATCATCAGTCTGGAGACAACGGGGGTTGTGTCATTCTCCAAATTGTATAAGTATGCCATTAGCGGATGATATCGATCATGCTATTGACACATGCCCCATTTCACCTGGAGATATCCCAATAACTAGTTCTTCTAATGATCTTTGGTGTTCAGACTCTAGAAACTCACCTGATGATCATTTGATTGAATTAGATGAGAGAAGGCTATCTGAATGCTTTTCTCCAACGGAGTTTCATTCACTAAAACCCTTGTCTGATGTTCCTCACTCTTGCCCTTTCCCTTTCCCTCTCACTGCTGGGCTAGACTCTAAACCAGAATGTCCCAATGCACCAGTCACTCCATTGAAAGGTAAATCGCTTAAAGAAAAACATTCAACCAGTAGCCTATCCAAGAAAAGTGATTTGGACAAGAATGAACAACCAGTTTTAAAAGGGAGAATGTCGTCTCCTAATAGGAGGTTTAGTTTTAGCCTCGGAAAGATGGCCAGAAGTTTTAGCTTTAAAGAGAGTTCATCTACTCCTCCAGCATATATTTCTGTCAAGTCTGGCCCGGTAAGCTTTGATGCCTCTCCCGATTCAATCAACCACAACTGGAAGAAGGGCAATCCTACTAATTCATCCAGGTCTAGTCCTTTGAGGAGATTTCTGGACCCGTTGCTGAAGCTCAAAGGAGCTCATTCAAATGAAAAGGTTCAGAAACCAAAACTAGAACTTAGTCCTACTAACGTCGCCCATCTGAACGAGACTGAATTACTCCACAGAAAGAAACACAGATCATCTAATGTACCGGCTCTTCTACAGCTTACAATGAAGAATGGAATCCCTTTTTTCAAACTTGTGGTTGAAAGCAGCACTGACATTCTAGCTGCTGCTGTCAAAAACTTACCATCTGGCAAGGATGATTCAAGCTTGATTTACGCATTCTACTCAGTACATGAGACCAAGAAGAAGAGTGGAGGTTGGATGTACCATGGTTCTAAGGAAAAAAGTTACGATTTTGGATATAATATTGTTGGACATATGAAGATTTCTAGCTCTTATCATGCCGAGTTTAGTGGTACTGAGAAAGACCTTTATGTGGTGCGAGAGTCGGTCTTGTATAGTATTGATACCATGCTGGAAGATCAGAAATCACTTGATTGCATTCTAGATGGGGAGCTCGCTGCTATAATTGTCAAAAATCCAAGTGACCAGACCTGTGGAGATATTGGGAGCTCTAAAAGCACGCTAGTTGTTCTCCCCGAGGGTGTTCATAGTTGGCCTAACGGTGGAGTACGTTCTCCATTGATAAACAGATGGAAAGATGGTGGAGCATGCGATTGTGGAGGCTGGGACATTGGTTGCCAGTTTCATGTTCTCAGTCATCAGAGTGAAATCGTCAAGAATTCAACTCCATCTACACTTTGCACTACCTCAAATCGTCTTGACCTTTGTTACAAGGTATTTACTATACCAAGTGAAATTTACCTATATGCCTACTGATAGAATTTTAAATATACGAGTACACAATGGATATTAAACTTACCATTTTTTTTCTTAAAAGGAGAATGGTTTTTTCTACTCACCAGTATTTCTTACAATAGAAAATGATGATAAATATGGAGGGAAATAAAGATTTGCCCCAAATATACTGATCTGTTTTCGTAGTGAAGAGCACTCACAAGTATCTAACAAAATATCGAACACTTGAACTATGTTCATGGGACGGAATGACTGCTCGATGTAAATGCTCGACTAAATAGAAACTAGTCCCAACTGCCATATATGAGTCAAAACTGCTTTTTATTTCGCTAATATTAAACACAGATTTAATCAAAATGACATGAGGTTGACTCGCACGTGACCTTTGCTAGAATCATATCTGATCAATACTGGCTGCTGGTTGCAGGTAGGGAACAAGAACAAGTACAGTTTTAGGTTGGTTTCACTTGAGGATGGACTTTACTCGCTCGACTACGACCCATCAATGTCCTTGCTGCAAGCATTCTCCATTTGTGTAGCAGTTGTAAGTAGCCAGAAGCTAACTCACATCTTTCAAGTGAATTACGCTACATTGCCAAAGGACTCGTCTGAAATGATACTGGCAGGCGATGATAAAGTCAAAAGTCGGGAGGAATACTTTTCAAAACCACCGGCATCACCTGTTGGTAGGGTATAGTTTTGGTAGCTATATTAGTTTTAGAGATAATAATCACTTTGTTTGCTGCGGGATAGGAAAGAAGTACAAAATTCAGGCTGTGGTTTACCTATAGCTAAATGATGATATACTAGTATTGTAAGGACTTATGCCGAGAACAAATTGTTCATGCTACAAAGTTGTAAAGAAAAGCTATGGACGTGTATTCTGATTGAGCTACTTCACCAAGTTTACTCTTTGTTATTCTTTTGCGTCTTATGGCATACAACTGACTAATATTACCTGCCAAATTTTGAGCCTATTTGTACTAAAAAATATATAGATGCTTCTCAACCAGCAACACCTCACCACTTAACAATCCATAGCCTTGTATAATGGAGTTAATAGAATCTGTATCCTCAAATGGGTTGTTTTCGATCAAATGTGGTTTTTGTGCAGCTTGTATTTCTGGTATATCTTGATCCTTGGCTACCTCGACATCGTTACTTCTGGTGAAGTGAAATAGAATTTTATCATGCTTAAAAATAAAATATTTGATAATTTTACCATGCTTTATCATCATCTTCACATTTTATAATTGCTAATTTCTATTTCAAATCTATACCTTCTTCATATCTTGTATTTGCTTTAAAAACATATGTTTCTGTATTTTATTTATTTATTATTTATATCTTTATGTATCTTTTACATAATATAGAAGTACGATTATTGAATTGATCATCCTCATATAGGTGACTGTAATTACTAGGATAAATTGATTCATGTCATCTGAGGTATGATGGATTTAGTTCATTCATCTTTAAGAAGATAATGATTTTGGCATTGTATTAGAGGAAACTATATTCGGCTTGACCTGCAGTAGTCTACTAGTCTGCAAGTCAGAACCTCCACGTTTCTTACATCATTACAACAGACTAGTAGGCACTTGCTACAGTTAATGTTTGGTGGTCCAAATTTACTCCATCACGTACACGACGAGGTATAATGAATACTGGACTTATTGACTAGCTGTAATGAGTATACAAAAATATCTATAACGAGCATACTTTTGATTTCTAAGCCATTTATAGTGAGATATATCTTTCTCAAACACCTATAAAATAGAGTTAAAGTTGTAAATTGACAACGTCCTTTTACGTTTATTTTAAACGTATGTAACAAACTGATTTTATTACCAATGTAGGTAATGTATTTTGTAAAAATATGTCGATGTATGTAATATGATTCATAAGTACATTACCTACTTTGAAAAAAATTATGTAACATACATTACTAATCGATGGCACTTTTTACCGGTAATAAAATCGGTTCGTTACCTACATTGGAACAAAAGTAAAAGTACGTTGTTAATCTATGCTTTTTAACCCTATAAAATATTACAACATGTTTAATAAATGGTTACTAAAGTAACAATCATGAACTTACGATTTCAATCTCAAAACACTAGCTTGGTTGATTAAGATCATTTTGGACATATGATTGGTTATAGGATCATAAAATTAGAACCAGGATAGTTTTGTGCATCCAGGTGTGAGTGGTATAAGTTGATATGAAGATTGATAATGCTTCTCATGTGTATTCACCGTGCTTCTCATGTTGACTGACTAGTGCAATTTATTAATATACTGCATAGGTTAAGGCGTACCACTTTTATATTGAGGGTCTAGATCGGTTTGAATTAGAGAACATGATTAGATATTGTTGATCTATATAATCGAGTAATTGAATGAATTGGGTTTAATAATTATAACGAACAAAACGGTTTCTTAAAATTTTTTTAGTAAAGGATGTTGTCCCGGTAAGTTTTATAAAAAATAAAAGATGAGCGTTTAATACAGGAATACTTAGGCTAAAAAATCTAAGAACTTGCACACTCAACGTGAGCAAGACAACCTAAACAATAAAGAACCCGATGAAACAAATCAAATCAGCACCCTCATAGCCATGACATGCCAATAATAAGACACATGTGATAGCCGTATCATGGCTATGAGTATTCCTAAAGTAGATAACTACTATAACATAAAACTACGGGTCAACCCTTTCTTTGGGTTCTTCAAACCATAAAGTACCCGACCCTTTACCATGAGTCTTTGGATTAGGAAGCTTCATAAATTCAATATACTCATCATAGAGTTCCTCCACATTGCTTTTCGAGTCCTCTCTCTCTTCTTCAATTGTTTTCTTGCCTATCTAGTTTGTATTGGTCATTGGTTTTGTAGTTTGTTGAAGATCAACTTTCTCAATTTGGGTATCCTCTAAAACCCCAAAAGCATTTGAAGTAAAGTCAGTTAATTTTGTTACCCTGAAAAGAGGTAGAAGTATCCTTTCCACCACAATGAACAACCCTATATGCCAGCCTTAACTTCGGCTTAGTAAAACCCACACCACTCTGTGATCCTTGATTCGCTACTAAAATACCACAGATAGATTTTGCCACAAAATGTTGAAATCCATCATGTGTAACCACTTGTTTAACCGAAACTTTCTTTGGAATCATGATGGCCAAATATTTTGCAAGTACCACATCGAGGAGGCTTCCATTCGTATTCAACTCAAACATCATAAGGTGTTGTCCCCTCTCCATCCAAGTTGGGAATTGCTAGACCAATAGATTCCTTCAACTCTAGATCCGAATTCAGTTCCACCATGGCTCTTGCAAAGTTAGGATGATCCCATGATTCCATACACATGGTACTTGTATATGAATCAAGGATTAAAAGTGTACCAACCTTTGTAGCAATAACACTCGATCCATCCTCCGTAAAAGCAACTAACGGAACATCGTGCAACTTTCTTCAAACAGGAACCCGACTCAAATCTCTTTAGCCAAGTTAGCATATAGAGACCTCCCTCCAAGACATCATTCATGCCTTGTTCCGAAGAGAACTTAAAGAAGAAAAACCCGTTCGAGTTCATGATAACCTTTTCCACCCCATGTTTTTCCCAAGCAGTGTGAACATAGTTTTGCACAACAGGAAATGCCATCCTTTTACCCACAAAATATCCATATAAGGTATTAGAGTATCGTTTACTAGCCTCAACAACCGAAGCCAACGTAATTACCACATCAACATCACTAGAACTTCGAAGAAGCAGTGGTTAAAGTTCTAAAATTCACCATGCGTTTAATAGGCTGACTATGGATAGCCTGATCATACAATTTAGTGCTAGTTATACCACTTCTTGAGACGAAAACAATGGCTTATTTCCATCCACATTACCCGTATTTAGACCAACCTTCTTTCAAGTTCCCGAACCATTATGGTTTGCATAGTTGCATCAATTCCATGTCCATGTAACGTTGAAACATTACTGTTGACAATATCAAAAATATTAACAGATTTTAAACACTTTTGAGCAACAAAAACACCATCCAAACTAGACTTTTGACCAGCTATATCACCCTTTGAATTAGGACAACCATTCACATTAGAAACTCTAGTTTTATCTCCCATTGAATCCACCAAACCATCATGACTTTCTACTATAGTATCATGGACATAATTAAACCAAGAATTAGGGTTTGAAGAAAGCCTAGCAGCCATTAACGAAGGGGATAACTCAAGGACCTTACAAGAAAATTTGTTATTATCATTAGAGGTAACATCATCAAAAGAAGGTTTTTTTTGGTACCTTCATCCTGACCTAGACTATTAACAACAATAGCATATGTTTCATTAATTCCAGGTACAAAATACATTCATTTCATCCACATGCTCCACACGATTCAATATTTCATCAAGTACAAAATGATATCCGTTCAAAGGTTCTTACAATACATCAAGTCACGGGTATTTATAACCTTGGCCTATAACTACTTGATATTCAAAGCCTAAGTAATTGATTCCTATACATTTTTAATTCCTAACAATCTCCCCTTAGGAATCCATCTAGCCTTTTCAATCAGCGACGTGAATAAGGAGAAAATATATTACCCTCTCGCATTCAAAACAATCTCTCATACATTCGAATATGACTTCCCAAAGTCAATTGATCTTCCATCAGAGTAACCTCTTTATCAATCAAAACTCTTTGTCTCATCTCCAACTTATTTTCCTTGTCAATTCCTCTTAGTCATGTATCCTTGTATTTTTCCAACTTTCGATCCAACTGAACTTTTATTAGCTTGACAAATCCATCCAAATATTTGGTAGTTTCGTTGAGTCTGAAGAACTTTTTCTCTCTTTTCTCATTCAGGAATACAACTCCAAGTTCAGACTTTGTCATAATTTCAAACAATGGAACTTCTTCAATGCCTTCAATATTTTATTTCGCTTTCCTTAGGTTGACTTTTCTTTGATTACTTACAATCCCCATTTGAAAGTCTTGAAAGTAGGGAAGCATTATTCGACACTTCATAAATCGCTTGATTGCATTTAAAGCTCTCTGAACTGGTTCGTTTTAAACTGTTCTATCTCTTATCTCATGATTTAAAAATATTAAATCTGAAAACTTCAAGCAGCAGAATTCGTGAAAGTGTAACCTTTCACGTCTATTCTTTAAACGATAAATATAAGATACCAATACCATCTATTTCTCTTATGTAAACAATTTTCTTGTTGGTTTTCACATGTCTTTCAGGTTGCCTCATACCATTTATCATGTGTATATAATTTACCTGTTGTAGAGAAGCAAAATGACTAATGCCGTACATGATAACCTTTTGGATACCCAATGAAAACAACTTCATCTCCTTTTGAGATGATCTTTCCCAAATATTCACGGTCATGAGTAAATAGCATAGGTACCCAAATATTCTAAAGTATTTGACATTTGGTGCACATTTGTTAATTATTTCATATGGGGTTTTTCCAAAACCTTTATGAATGATTGATCGGTTTCGAGTAAAACAAGCAGTGTTGATTGCTTTAGCCTACATAAATAAAGGTAATTTGGAATAGGGCAAGCATTGTATGGGCAGCTTCTAAAAGGGTATGATTGTGGCATTCAACAACACCATTTTGTTGTGGAGTTCTGGCAACGGAATATTGATGAGTAATGCCAGGTGATCCCAAATAAGAATTCAGATTATTGTTCTTAAATTTTGTGCCATTTTCATATCAGATTGAATGGACTTGAAGTTGTAATTGACCAGAGTCTGCTTGAGGAAGTTGATAATAACTTTTGAAGTTTCAGATTTTGTGTAAAGGAAAAACACCCATGTATAACGAGAATATTCATCGACAATACTAAACTATATTTCTTCCCATTAATTATTTGAACTCTCATTGGACCACATTAATCCATGTGTAGTAAATGAAGTACTGATTTCTTGCTCGATTCGGATTTGGATTTACGAGATGCGTGTTTCATCTTCCCCATTTCACATGCTCCCCACAAATGAACTTTATCATATTTCAGCTTTAGAAGACCATTTACAATTCCACCTTTTGTAAGATTATTAACGTGTTCAAAATTTAAGTGAGACAACTGACGGTGCCATAACCAAGATTGTGAGTCGATGCTTTAGATAACAAACATATATCATTTATTGGTTGAGCACTTTCCAAGTCAATTGTATAAAGGTTTGTGGTTTTAGATCCTGTTAACAACTCTTCCCCTTCTTTATTACGAAAGCAACAACTTGTTCTTCTCAATAGAACCTCTAAGTCTTTATCAAAAAATTGTCCAATACTAAATAAATTATGTCCCAAACCTTCAACATAACCAACCCTTTTAATTGTTAGTTTCCCTTTAACCAAATCATCATAACTTATAATTGCTGCAAAGTGATTATTCCCAAATCTTACGGTACCAATACATTTGTCCATATAATTAGTCAAGGGAGACTTATTTATGGTCATATGTCTGGAACATCTTGAATCAAGGTATCAAACACATACCAAAATTTCTTGCACACTCAAGCAACTTTAACATCCTTAGGATCCCATTTAGAAATGAGTCTTATGGTATTAGTGCAATTAAAATGTGTTTTAGTGTTTACCATAGATTTAGGAATCCATTTGAAAATAGATGTATTAGTAACCTTTGATATTGGAAACCATTTGGGTTTGTTATATTATTTTACCCGACCCTTGGGAACCCATTGAAATTTAACACTTGGAGTATGAGATACATAATAGTTATTCTGTGCATGCACATACATATCAATCAAACTTGAATTATCATAGCTAAACATAATATCACGAGGATATTAAAGACTTTATTACAAGTTATTGAAAATATGCTAGCTAATATTTCAATTTTGTTGAAAGAATGCGCTAAAACTAAACAACTAGAAGTATGGTTAGCATTGGACAAATTTCTTTTGGACCTTCTTTTGAATGATGGTGTCTTTAAAAATGAAATCTGAAACATTATGATTACCAATATCAGAACATAACTTATGACGGGAGTTGTAAGTTTTCTTAGTAAACCTACAACTTAGGTTGTGAGAACATACATATCTGAACATAAGTTTTCTTATCAATTTCTTAGTAAATTGAGAAAGCTTTTCCACTTTAGGTTGTAATGAACTAGTTAAAGAAGACGTCTTTGTTTTCAAACTTGTTTTATGCAATGAAATAAACTTCTTCTCAAAGTCTTCATCAAACTCATCCTGAGAATTCATAACTATCAAAAATCAAGTTTAGTTTGAGGTGTTATCACTGGGTTGGATTTGATTATCTCTAATGAAGACTGTCGACTTTCGAGTTGTTCAATCTTTTGCGAGATATGGGCTTTCACATCGTCAAATTTATTTTTTTGAGTTAGGATGTGTCTATCTAAATCAATCATTTTATGTTCCAAAATTAATTTTGAAACATAAATTCTAGTACTCTCCACTTGTTCAACGATATCATTTCTTTCACCAATTATACTTTGTTCAATTCCGGTTTTGAGTAGCTCGGAAATAGTTATTGGAAAGTGGGATTGTCCGATTACCATAGCTCTCATTGAACGTTGTATAGTTAAGAGAATTTTGTGCTTTATCCGTTCTTGCTCGATTGAACGTCTCTATATGATCTTCTTGATTATTATAAGTTCTTAGAAAATTCATTTTCAATCCAATACCCATATACTCTTTAGCATACACCGGAGCTATGAGTGAGATAACTTTGCATAGCTAATGAGGATCTTCAAAGCCCAAACCTTCTCTTAGATTGTAAAATTTGATTTCTTTAGGTTTATTTAAAAAAATAGGTTGATTTATTTGACCACATTTTAAAATTTTATCTTCGAGGTTCTTCATTTTTGAAAAGAATAACTTTGCACGTTCACCATTTAAAACTCTGTATTTTAGTGCATTTTCATTACTCAAACTTTCCGAAGTCTCAAGTTTCTTTGATAAATAAAAAATTTATGAATTGAATTTTTTTTTCTTTAAGACTCAAATTGGTCATAATTCTTTTGATAAAATTCCAAGTGGTCTTTTTGTATTGCTTTTTCCCATCTTACTTGCAATACTCCAAGGTCATTTTCCAAATTTCTTTCAAGTGTTTTGACCTTTTCTTTTTTCAAATTTAATTTGTTATGATAGTCATGTAAGCTTTGATTCATTATTCTCCTTTTTTCGACTATAGGTGACAAATTAGAATGTACCTCTGAATAAGAATTGTCATCTTCATCCTACTTTCATTATTCACATTTTTTCTACTTTAGGTGACAAATTAGAATGTACTTCATCCATGCATCATTTTCAACTAACAACACTTTGCTAGATTCCTTTTGCTTAGATAAGAGCATCTTTGCCTTGTAGTATTCTGAATCGCGAACTTGAGACTTTTTGCGATCCCTAAAAAAGTGACTAAACCCACCACAATTGTAACATTTGTTGTCACCCTCAGCTCTTGGTTTTTCTTCAACCCTCTTTTCTTCATACTTCCCTTTATACTCATTTCGGTTACTTGAAGAGGAAGTACGTTGGTTATTGTTTGTTGGCCTCCTATAATACTTCTTTTGAACAGATTTCGTTAGCAAGGCCATTTGTTTCACAATTTCTTCAAATTCTTCATCGGAGTCACTATCTTCCTTTTTGGATTCCGACATAGGTTGAACTTCTCTTTCCATCCTTGAGCTTCCAGAATGAAACTTTTTCTCAGCAACTAGAGCTAAAGGATCAATACTTAGACTTTTGATCTTTACTTGCAATAGATTGACTCACTACATCTTGATTTTGATTTAAGAGTTCAAACACATCAGGGATGTCAATCCGAGTCAGATTTTGATTCTGAATCATGTTGCTCGCATAGTTTTTCCATTCTGGTAACAGATTGTTCAAAAACATGATGTTAATTTCCAAGTTTTGCTTAGTGAACTTGTTCTTCCTTACCTCATTCAACAAGAAACAATATTTATTGTACGTTGCATCCAACAATTCTCCAGGCTTGGCCTTAAAACCTTTATATGCCTTTAAGCAATGAGTCATTTTTTTGTGTCGGACTTTTTCTAATCCTTGTTGTTACCTTGCAATAGCGTCCCACAATTCCTTAGCCGTAGTGCAGCTATCAACTTGGGTGTATATTTTGTTGGTGAGACCTTGTAACATATGATTTATCATCTTTGTCAGCTTTCATTCGTTCTTTCTCTTCAAGATTACATTTAACAAACGTCTTGGTAGTTTTAACTACATTAATCGAGGGAGTATTGTCTGGTTGAGGTTCTACCTGCGCGTAAAATTCTTTCGGTCTGTTCTTGATTGATTCTATAAGAAAATCCCCCGTGGGTTGTCTTACAAAGAAGTCGAGAAAATAATCTCTCGATTGACTATAATCTTCCCGAAAGAACACGGGTGGTTTGCTGTCTAACCCAATAGCAATTGCCTCTCGAGACATGATTTAATTGCTTTTAAGTTTCGAAGATTTGAATTGGTTCCTATGAATAGTGTTGCAGTTCGATATGAATTATCAAAAGTAGTTTGATATGAACTAGTTTATGAGAGTATCGAACTTCGCAATGACAACAGTTATTTATATAGTGAAGTCCGGTATGACCTGAAATAGAATTTCTTATGTATAACGAATTCGATATCGTCTAACCTCCATAATAATCATTTAGATATTGAACTTCTTAGTTCGATATCAACAGCCTGTAGCAAAAATCAAGTATCGAATCAGTATCCACTAAACCTGCAATCAAACACTTAAGCCTTTGAATTGATATCAGATTCGATATCAACTAAACCTGCAAGAAAAACCTTAGGGTATCGAACCTCTTTTTTCTTTGGATATCGAACTAAGGAAACACAATTGTATCGAACTTCAAGAGCACCAATGAACTTTAAATTTGTAATCTAATTAATCACAGAAATTGAAACTCGAAATCGATTTCAATCCATTCCTAAAGAACTACAAAACCTTTTCACAGGTGGATTTCAACTAATTCATCCTCAAACTCAATCAATATGATCCATTTAAGTAGGACAAAACTTAGAAAACCCAGACGATGATCTTGATCCAATTCAATCCATATTTCTTCGTGTTTTTTTTTTTTTATCAATTTCTATTTGTATGATCTTCAATAACTCGATTACTAGGCTTTGATACCAATTGCTGATCTATATAATCAAGTAATTGAATGAATTGTGTTTAACATTAATAACGAACCAAACAGTTTCTTCAATATTTCATCATCTATAAAATGTTATACGTTCAAAGGTTCTTACAGTACATAAAGTCACATGTATTTATACCCTTGACTATAACTACTTGATATTAAAAGCGTAACTAATTTATTCATATACTTTTTTAATTCCTGACGGTTATTGTTTTGTACGATTAAGTACTGGACTAAGGTTGATTCAACCGTGTTCCTTTTTTCCTGTATCATACATATATGTATTTGAATTTTATACAGACACCGCTATTGTTAGTGTACGTTGAGAACTGGTATTTAGTTTGACCATCTGGTATACATATGTTATTGAATACAGATAACATTCATCTTCAATGAATGGTACCGTAATCAAATACATATAATATGACTATATATGGTGTGGTAAGACCGCTCAGTGTCTTCCGTGCTGGGGATCCGTTATGCCACCATGGAACACCATGGACGGAGTGGTACCGTCGTGAGCCGTCGTCATCTCCAAAATCACAAACCCATGACAATTTGATGCGGGCCCCATCCGAATATTGTAATAGTTTTCTCGTTTGATTTCGAATAAAAAAAAATATTTTTTAAAATACCAATGGTACAATTAAAAAAATAATAATAAAATATATATATATATATATCTGTTGAGAATCCAACGGTAACAAAAAAAATTAATTTTTTTATTTTTTAAATCTATTTTCTTACTCCTATCTAAATACAAAAGAACTGTACAATTTTTAACACAACAACAATTCTTACAATTCACACCAAATCTAGTCAATTTATACATATACACTCATACAAATATTAGCATCAAAATGTAAGTAATTGATCGTCTTAATCGTATTTTTGATAATCCTTCGAAAGACAACGAAGTTGTTGCAATTTTGCAACAATGTGTCGAGGAAGAAAAAGAACGTACCGAGGCCGGAAGTTCCCATTCGCATGCAACGCGTACGGATATATTAAGGGATCATGAAGGTGTCAGGCAACGTATAGTGGAGGATTACTTTTCCGATAATCTGAAGTATCCGCCTAACATGTTTAAAAGATGTTTTCGAATGTGTCTCGAGTTGTTTATCCAAATAGTCCACGGTTTTACCAGTTATTCTATTAAACCTATCTCCGACCATTTTTTGTATTTTAAACAACTTCCACATGCATGTGGTTAGCTAGGATTTACTACATTACAGAAGTGCAAGTCCGCCATAAGACAGTAGGCATATGGGACGTGTGCGGATATGTTCGATGAATACTTACAAATGGTTGAATGGACGTCAATCGATTGCCATAATAACTTTCGTAAGTGTGTTTTCAATATGTAGTCGGTGGAGTATTTGAGAAGGCCGACTGCTAGTGATATCGTTCGGCTATATAAAGCACATGAAGAGAAACATGGCTTCATGGAATGCTAGGTAGCATTGACTGTATGCACTGGCCATGGAAGAACTGCCTAAATGCATGAAAAGGGCAGTACACAAGAGGTGATCACGGGCACCCGACAATTATGCTTAAAGTAATGGCTTCGTAGGATATGTGGATATGGCATGCATATTTTGGTGCAGCTAGTTCGAACAACGACATCAATGTTTTAAACAATTCTCCATTGTTCGACAACATAAAAAACGACATTGGTCAACCCGCACCATTTGATGTAAGTGGGAATCATTACACAAAAGGGTATTAACTAGCCGAAGGTATATATCCAGATTGGGTTACGCTCATGAAGGTGTATTCTTGTCCTACTGGCGAGAAACGACAAAAATTCAAAAAATTCCAAGAAAGTGCACAAAAGGATGTGGAGCGAACCTTTGGTGTGTTTCAAGGTAGGTGGGTAATAATAAAGTCTCCTACCATAGCAATGAGTGTGAATAAGATCAGAAGAACCATGTACACTTGTGTGATATTGCACAACATGATTGAAGAAGACAACAGATTCGCAATAAGTCCGCTTGAGGAAGAGTTTATCACCTATCCGGCTAACTTGGTCTGAGGCGGCTTTAGGAAAAGTGTTACAGCGCGTAGTGCAAGAATAAAAGAAATATGTGATAAAGTGGTGAACGAAAAAACTACGAACCGATCTCACCAAGCACATTTGGATGCTTTTGGCCAACTTTCGAAGTGTGTAGACTTTTAGTAAGTATTGTAACGTTTTCGTAATTTTTATTATTGTGACATTTTTATTTTTATGACCTATGTATTCTTTTTAGTATTGTAATTTTTTTTATTAATTAAGTAGTTTTTAAATTAATTATAGTGTTTTATATTTAATTAAAAGTAAATGTGTTTTTAAGAAAAATGAAAAATTAAAAAAATAGTGGGTCCGAGTTGTCCGTCATAAACTGTTGTAAGAACTTCACGCTGGTTAGTGGTGGATGACAATGCATTGTGACTGACGTGACACCTACGACCAATCACATCATGCGTCATGACTGCATGTGCTCTGATGGTGCCTTTCATCCGATATATGTGCTTTAATCGTATCGTTGATGGACGCCTGTAGAACATATCTATTTGTTTATGTTTGAACATGATATAAATGATATGTTTAGCACTTATAAAGTAGGTAAATTATATTATGCTAACTTTATAGCATTTTTTTTCCATAAAAAGAATTTTGATTGGTCACTAAAAAATAAGTTAACCTACACCTTTCAAGAACTATATTATATATATGACACATAAGTTGAAACTTGAAGGTCATAAATAAAAGAGAAGGATACGGTACATTAGGTTAGGTTCAATAAACGTTAAGTTACTAGTATAGTGGTTAACAATGTCTAATTAATATTTTAGGAAGATTTTATTTGAGTCATACTTCCAAGTCTTGTATAACTTTCGTTTTTATTTTATTAATTAACGCCTAAAATTGATTTATGTTGCAACTCCCCTCTAATTCATTGACCTTTAAACCTGTCTCTTTTGACATATGTGATAGTAGGGCTCCTACTAAATCAAGACGTGAGAGTACAACTGAAAATGCAAGAGAAGTGAACAAAGGGGTGGCTATTCGGGTCGAGTCAACTAGTTAACTCTAACCCGACCGGATTTGATAAACGAGTTGGAGGGTGAAAAGTAATTGTTGTAAAATATGAATACATTACAGGGTGTATGATTTCAATTTCCGGATAAACTCCGTGAGTCATGTAGATATCACTTTCCAAAAGTAATATTCCGGCCCTAATCGATGCATGGGTTCACGAAATTTGCTCTGAATAAAACTCGGAGAATGATTATGTTTTTAGCATCAAAGTTAGAATCGGTGTGTATTTTTGTGTATGTAAAAATATTTTATCATATGAAGTAATATTTGTTAACCAAACAACATTTATAAAACCGTTTTCATGTTCAAAAACTGTTATTCCTAGATTCAATAAAATCTTGACAAATTCATTGTTGTTTCGGGGCGCTGCCCCTTGATCTCACCCGTTGACCTGCTAGCAGGACCGCAACCAATGGTGTTGTCCCTAAGACCCCACAAGGGGGTGCGGCCCCCTTGACCTTGATCTCGAAATGTAATAACTTAGCCGGGTATGCACTCCGCATCGCCTAACCCATGTCCACCAATCATGTTACACTGCACTTTTCAAAACGAAATTTACTATGGTTTTCGAATCATTTAAATGACTTCAAGTCACGTATTACAAAATATGGTTTAAGAAAAACACATGTTTCTAAATTGTACATACATCATTTGGGTGTTACAACTTCGTACCATTACACAACAATAGTAAAAGTAACTAGGATCGAGAGTTAAGTCTGTCTTCTAATCTTTACAAAAAAAGATCATCTTCTAGATATCCTACCTTCTACACTCTTGATCATGAACTTGAAATACATGGCATTAAACAAAATACGTAAGACGAAAACGTCTCGTGAGCACCATGGGTTTTAGACTTATAATATTCCATATGTATACATGTTTAACCAAGCTTTACTCTAGTCATAATACATGTAGGATGTAATGGATGCAATGCATGATAACACTCAATTTGAATCTTATCGGACCATTCCGACATTTTATTTCATAAGTACTTGAGTCTGGGGGTTATATACCCCTTCATGGCTGCTTACGGCCACCAATCATCATTACCATAGCTGTATACGACTGCCACTCGTCATTACCATAGCCGCTTACGGCTGCAACTCGTCATTACCATCCCAAAAGAATAACATATGTTCGGTATGGTAGCTTGGGCACTACTTCGCGAACAGGAGGTACCATCCCTGTATTGCCTTTGTTCCAACTAGGGAACTTTTCGTCTAGACCCTTTTCAACATGAATCTTATGCAATCGCAAGCTATGGTATGCATAAGTGTCATGAGATGCATATGCAATAAACATAAACTTTTCATAATTAGAAGAACATTCAACATACCTTGTCTTTCATTTACTACTTGGATTAAGCTAACATACTCTTGAAAACACTTTATAACAATAATCATTTAGCATGCTTTAACTTTCGAAGTTACTTGAAAACATGAAATCTTTTAAACTAAGCCATGTATCCCAAAGTGGGAAAAATCCTCATGTACTCACCTCAAGAAGTTAGATAAGCTAATTTCACTTATTTCCCACTTGCCACTCTAGCTTCCAAATATGTTCAAAGTATCCCAAACATGTGGGTTTAGAATACAAACATTGTTTCAAACCATTCATGGTTTCTCACTTTGAGACTTATATGCGTTGTCCAACATTTTAGTCTTATATAGACTTTCATGGCTATATTAAGCCTTAAACATGTTATAACTAAGGTGATGCAGTTAACGTCACGAGCATAGACTCAGACGAGTACCAGACTCAGACGAGCACCAGACTTAGACTAGTACTAGACTCCGAGTACAGACTCAGACGAGTACAAACGCATTGTACAGACTCATATTCTGATTTTTCCGTTAAACCTCGGTCTGGCATTATAAAGCCTACCAGCTTGCTTAGAAATATAGGAACCATTTGACAAAGAATTGGAAAAGATAACTCTTACAACAAAAACTATCGACTTCATTTCTAACACATTTCAAATAATCATATGTCCATCAAAGACCTCATATTTAAGTTTTCTTACCCTAACTTTCATCATCATTAAGATTACAACTCTAAATCAAAATCTATAACTTGATCAATGCTTGAACATGTTCAAATTACTCTCATCACCCTTTAACTCACACATGCAAGACCCTTACTGACTTTATGGTTCAAGAAATGTGTTTAAGTTTAGGAATTTCAACCATAGAAAGAAAGAGTATGAAATAATACCTTCAGATTTCAAGTTTGATGGTGAGAATGCTTTGATATTCCTTTGATTCTTCTTTTGTTTGTGTTTACACAAACTAATCTCACTATAGCTTCACACACACTAACTCTCCAAAGTTTTTATGTTACAAATGACATGAGAAATGAGTGTTTGGCTATTTAAATTCGTGGTCAAACCTAGTCAACCCTGCTTCATACTTGGTCAATATTTTGACTGCACTAAAAATGAATCTACAGGCAACTTTAAACCACTATAACTTCTTCATCCGACATTCATTTTGGACGAATCTTCTATCCCTGAAAACCTTGAAACTTGTACTACAACTTTCATGTTTTACGTTAGGTTTGAATCTATACAGATTGCGAGTTATAGAGCTGCAAAGATAGGGTGCTACATACATTTACAAATACACTTATATTTCCATTAGAATAATTAGCACCATTCATTACATAATATTAGTTATCATTCTAGGCTGAGATTTTTAGGATGTGACAAATCCACCAATACACTAAAATATACAACGTTAATTATAACACCCCTCATTCTATATAAGAATATAATATTAATAAACTCGGAAGCATGAATTTAAAATATATTACCTTAGAATATATTAAACATTATACATAAACAGTTAACATTTTTCCATATTTACACAATATCTAAACTGTTTAAAACTACAAAAGACGGGGTATTATAAAATTCACAAAACACAAGGTTTATTACAAAAACCATATCAGAGTCCTAAAGCGCAGTCAAACATTCCCTGATCAACCATTCACCTCCTGCACCCACAATCAATCAAAACATATCCTGCAGGAAGTAAAATGAGGGGTTAGCACGAAGCTAAGTGAATAGATTCATCACACTCCATTCAACTTAGTATAACTAGATGTTTGCACCAAATAATCGTAAACACACATATTTCAATGAGGATCGGTGGCTCTTGGGATATCATAATACCCGGGATTCCCCAAGAACACTTACCGTCAATCCGTATGGCCAATACAGAATAGACCGATAACTACTGGTTATTAAACCCATACACAGGTCTCAAACACAACAAATGAATCAAATCTGTGTAAATCACATAATAACCAGAAGTCCAACTACACGTTCAACTCGCACCGCAAGTCAACTCGCAAGTTAACTCAGTTCGCAGGACGAACTGAGAACTGCGAGTTGAGCCGCTGTTACCAGTTTTTCGAACCAAAACTCACCAAAACTTCAGAAAACTTAATTTTAAGGTTTCTAATACTTCAAGTAACATCAAACAACACCTAATAACAACATATCAAGCTTCAATTCGATTTACACACTCAAAATCAAGCTTACTTCTTTTTTTCTTTCTTTTGAAAATGAAAGGATGGATAAATCTGATGAAGATTAAGATATAGATGATGATGGTTATGATGCTATGAATTCGAATTTACAGAAACACAAGCATGAATCAAATTTTGCTAAGGTTTCCTTTGAATTTGAAATCTTACCAAATGAAATCAAAAAGAAAATATGAGAACTTATATATGAATCCAAAGTCGGTTTATAAATAGATGGTATAATTTTATACCCGTCCTAAATCTTTTGTCTGGAACTTAAATACCATTTGCGAGAAATATTATTTTATTTTACCGTCATCTTTAATAATTTAAAACGACCAACATTTCACTAGTCAAAATAAGTCAAAGGACTTATTTATCTACGTTTCACAATGAAACACATAATATTAA
The DNA here is from genome assembly GCA_963921325.1 of Logfia minima. Lineage (NCBI taxonomy): Eukaryota > Viridiplantae > Streptophyta > Magnoliopsida > Asterales > Asteraceae > Logfia > Logfia minima. The sequence goes on along the minus strand of OY992763.1, from coordinate 18,382,824 downwards.
ATAATTTCTAAAACATTTAGATAATCGATTAAAATAATAGAAATTACCAGACCGCGGGAGAGGATGTTTCATTAATCAATCGGGACACGACCCGCATAACCTATTTAAGTAAACGGGTTAATGGGTTAGTGAGCTGACTTCAAGTTAAGTTCTAGTTCAAGTGTTCACGATTGAATTGCATGCAACAAGTCAAATTTAGCGTTCAAAGTGCTAAAGTTTAAGTTTAGGTTAAACATCAAGTGTTCAAGTTATTCAAGGATCAATATGAAGTCAATGTGCTAGTCAAAGGGTAATCAAGTAATTGCAACGTTTGTTTAGTATCTCTTGCCATGACATATTTCTTTGCATTTTAAGAGATGTTGAGTGAAGTTTGTACCCTGTTTGCTCTATGGTCACTCTTTTTAGCTTCATAATGTAGCGGTTCTATTAGGATGTTGTATGGGGCCCAGGGGTGGAGCTAGAGTGGGGGCAGCTGCCCCCTAAAAAATTTTAAAATACGTAAAAAGAAAAAAAATTCAACGTATTAATAATATTTTTAGATTTTTGCTCCCACAAAACTATAGAAAAAAAAATAATTTTCTTTTACCCCTTCCGTTTGAATTTCTTAGCTCCGCCCCTGATAGGGGCCTAAGGGGTTATTTGTATTGTTTTTTAAGTGTTATTTGCTTTTCTTAACCATATATAATGATTGAATTTGAGCCTACAAATCAAAATGCAATTCAAATGTTCAAGTTGCTTCAATTTGAAGCAGATTCAAGTTCATTTAAGTGATCCTCATGAGTTTCGAGTACCAAAAAAGGAAAAAAGAAAAAAAAAGAAAAGGAATGTGTGATCACTACGATCTATTATTCGAAAAAAAATGATATATACGCTTCATTAAAACTACTTTAAAACATATTAATGTATACGTTCAAATTAACATAAGAAAATAAATAATAGAATACAAATTCAAAGAATGCATTCTAAGACACATTTATAGCAAATATCGATGATTATGTTATGTATTTTAAAATGATAAAAACGTTGTACTTGTTAAAAGAAGTCCGTCAAAGAAGAAACTTTTATTAATCTAATTGATCGTTTGAAATAAAAAAAGTGATTGGTAAATAGAAAAAGAGACAACTAATGAGTTACACGTGTCATTGTCGCATGTTTTATGTATAAATTTAGAGTTGAGATCATTAAAGTATGAGAAATTTTGTGAGAATGGGAGAACCAATCAAAGTTCACCATTTTAAAGGGTATTTCAGTCTTTTACAAATTAATAACATAAAAATAAAACAACATTAAAGAGATACAGATCGCACAGATACGCACAGGAAACATGAACTAGGGTTTTCAAAATCGAGCTATCAGCAACAAACCTCGATTAAACTTTCAATTAAACAAGCAATTGAAGACGCGATTTCAACCTACGAACATTTAATTATAGGTGATTTGTTGATTTGATGTATTTTTTTTTTCTTAAAATACTTCATACGCAGTTTCCTTAAAATTGAGATGCAAAATCACGAAATTGAATATGTGATTTCATATTATTGAACCTGCATATGCAATTTCAACCAACGAGCATTTAATTACAAGTGATTTGATGTTTTTTTGTGTTAAAATACTGCATACGCAATTTCCTTAAAATCGAGATGCAAAATCACAAAAATTGTACCTATAAATTTGATATAATTGAACCTGCAGATGAATTCATGTTTTAGTTTGTGATTTCTTGAAAAATACATGTAATTTATGTTGAACTGATGGTTTTCAAAGATGGTTGAATTTGATGAACATGTGAAAACTTAGCACGAGCAAGCTGCTGAAGAGAATGCCACAAGTGACTTTAAAAAACTATATTGTAACATAGCTTGCGATCTTAAACCACTACAACAAATATGTTAAACCATTGTATTGTTTAACTATTGATGGTCATCAAAGATGATGTTGGGACATGTTATTGTGACAACAGATCTAGCTTGTAATAGGACTAGTGTATTTATTGTCAAACTTGTAAAATTGGTTTTGACTCTCAAATGTATGATATTAACTTGTTATTATTAATTGTTAAATGTTATTAGGCACTTATCGTTTTCAAGTTTAAGTCAAATTTGCGAATTGAGAAGTCAACTCGCAGGTTTGACCTTCGAGTTGAGATCTCACCTCGCAGCCATCTGGGCTCGCAGACTATCTGGACTCGCAGCTTTGCTTGCGAGCTGAGATTTGGGCTCGCAGTCCATCTGGACTCGCAGGCCCATGGGCTGCGAGTTGAGTCAATCGCAAAGCCCATGGCCTGCGAGTTGAACCAGATATATATATATATATATTTTAATGCTGCTCAAATTAAAGAGATCTAGAAATCCGTGCCATAATTACACACACCAAATATTTAATTATTCTCCTCGAAATTCGTGCTGATATAAAGGTTATCATTGAATAAGCTCGGTTTTGATTGTTTAACACTAGTTAATATCAAAACGAAGCTTGTTAATTGATAGATTAGTTATATAAGCCTAAAACCTTAAGTATTGAGGGATTCCGCACCTTAATACCTAAAAGATAATCCGTTATCGCTAACCAAGATCTAGAGACCTTACAATTGGTATCAGAGCTTTCGGGCTTAGAAACGTTGTGGTTACAAGGTTTGTGGTTATATAACAACTTTGGGGTTGTTTTACGAACGAAACCTACTGATTTGTTCGTAAAAATACCAAAAAGTTCAGTTCCCAGATTTCGAGGCGCCGTTTTGCGAGTTGAGATTAGGGTTACTGTTATTTGCGAGTTGAGAATTATCTGCGAATTCAGTTTCAGCTGCGAGTTGAGATAGACTTGCGAACTGAGATTTCTGCGAGTTGAGATTCAGCTGCGAACTAAGTTTCCTGCGAGCTGAGATCTCTGTGAGCTGAGATTTCTGCGAGCTGAGTTTTCTGCGAGTTGACATTACTTGCGTGCTGAGTTTAGTTGCGAGCTGAGATTACTGAATTCGCAAGATAACTTGATTTTTGACTTTAAAATGTTTGATTTGAGTCGAATGATCGAGATGGAACACGAGGTTGGCAAATCTAATGTTCCACCGAAGCTACTCAGACTTGAAGACTATTATGGGTGGAAAGACAGATTCGAAAGTTACTGTAGATTCCACGACATCACCATCTGGCTGTGTATTAAGAACGGATATGTTGCGCCTACAACTGAGGTAGGGAATGCAACTGTGATTATGCCTTACGACAGAATGAATGACAATCAAAAGAAGGAATTCACTATTGATAATAAGGCACATTCATCGATAAAAATGAGCCTTCCCAAGGAAATCAATCACCAATTGAAGTCCTTTCACACAGCTAAAGAGCTCTGGAATGCTCTAGAGAAAAGGTGTGAGGGAAGCCCTCAGGTGAAGGCAGGCAAGTGTAATCTTCTGAAAAAGCAGTTTATGATATTTAAAGCTTTTAGAGAAGAGGACCTTGAAGCCTACACTATCCGGTTTTATCATTTATTAAGTGAACTTGACGACCACGAAATTTTCTACAATGACAAGGAGAAAACCGACAAATTCATTGAGGGTTTGCCTTGTAAGTGGGAAATGTATGGTATCATGCTTAAGGATAATGATGAGAGATACGCCACCATGACCCTAGAGCAGGCAATTGACAAGCTAAGGGGTTATGATTTCTCTAAAAAAACGAGAGATACAGATTCTGGTCATCTACAGAATCCTGGTCTATACCATGGAAAGACCAGTATCTCTAATCCTTCATCCAATTCGACCACTGCATTGTTTGCTGGTGAAATTGATATACTCAAAGAAATGTTAACCGAGGATATGTGCTTCATAGCTTCGGATAGCGGTGAAAAACGAAGCAGGAACACTACCTCTGATAAGTCCACTCAAGGGCATCATAAGATGCCGATGAGTGTGAAGTCAGCTGAACAGCAACTCTCGGTGCTGGCATCGTTCGTTGCTTCCTATGAAAATTACATTCAAGGGAAGATCAACGATCCTGCACAATTTGATGAGGACTACGATCAAGTAGATCCCGATGACTTAGAGGAAATGGACCTCCAGTGGCAGCTTGCTATGATGTCAAGGAGGGTTAAAAATTTCCTGAATCGAACGGGTAGAAGAGTTGTTGGAAACCGACCTGGATTCGACAAATCCAAGGTTAAGTGTTATAACTGTCAAGGTTACGGACACTTTGCCAGGGAATGTCAACGACCAAAAATTGATACTGGCGCTGCTAAACAAGACTCAGGAAGTACTTTAGCTTCCAAAGTCTTAGTATTTCAGCAAGTAGATGGTTCTTATGATTGGTCCACTCAGCCTGAGCAAGCCCTCATGGCTGAGATAGACGATAAAGAGAAACTGACTGAATCCACTTCTTACATGCCCACTGCTGAGGAACCTGAAGCCAATGTGCCACACATAGAAGTCAAGGGGAGCGATGAAGATGTGCTCTACATCAATTCGACTGAAGAAATGAGTCCCGATGACTTCGTTGCATACATGGCTGACGTTCAGACAGATAAGAAAAAGGTATGTCTTGATCTTCTTACTCTTACTGAGGTTTGCTATTTAGTTACTGATTTACAAACTCAGGTTAGTGTTTTTGCAGAATCTAACAAAACCTTAACATCCGAATTAGATATAGCTAAGTCTGATGTTCGTAGGTTAGGTGAGGATAAGGTAGCATTAACAGAAAAGATTAAGAGTGATGCCTTAGATAAGACCAGTCTGACCGACATGATTAATGAACAATGTATTAAGATAGACGGGTTATATCTAAACCTTAATGAGCTAAACAGAAATATTGCTATTAGGGATAAAGAACTCTCAGAGTCAAACATGAAGTTGGTAGAGCTAAATAGAAAACTTGAAGGTTATAGGACATCTTCTTTGACCTTAGATAGAATCATTAGCTCACAACGTAGTGTGAAGGATGTAACTGGCCTAGGTTACTCTGATGTACCTCCGCCTTTTAATGCAAATTATACTACTTCCATTGACTTAGAGATGACATATGCGAATCCTGAGACTGAGGATTTGAAAATTCAACAGTCTGATGCATCTGAGTCTCAGAAGGATTCTATTAACGACCCATCATTAGACAAGAGTACAGTCAAATCATTCACTAAAGTACTTTTTGTATCAAGTGGAATGATTGGTAGTACTAATGTAAATGATGAGGTAATTCAGAAACAGAAGGATATACCTTCAGTGTCTTCTAATCAAACAAAGAAAGAGACTGCTAAGACTGCAAAGTCACGAAAGCAGATGTCATGCTTCAAGTGTCATCAAAAAGGACACGTATCTTCTTGTTGTCCCAATAAGAAGACGGAAGCTGCTCCTAAGCGTGAGAACAGTGATAAGCCTAAAAACATCTCTAGTTCGAGCATAAACAGGTTAGGTACCAGACCGGGAATTGGTATTAAACCTGTAAATGCTCTTAAAAGAGACGCTTCTCACAGTGTCTCGCCACCCAAACCTAAACGGCCTGAACACTTTAAAGAACAAGTGCCGTCGAGGTTTATGACTCCCATTAGGAACCATAGTCGTTATGAAATTGGTTCTACTTCAAGGAACCAAAGTCCTAATGAGAATGGTTCTACGTCTCGCACACAAGGAGTTAACCTAGGGTCCTACAATAGTCGTAAGCAAGGGCAAAAATCCTAGGGTTATGTATCGGGGAGGGTTGGAAATCAGTCAACTCATAGACCCAGGACCACTAATCATCAGCAAGTTGATGCTCGTTCAAAGGTGACCAAAGCTCCTAATGGAAAGGATGGTTAATTTAAAGAGCTACAGTTTGTAGATGATAAGGGACAAACCAAGACCGTAATGGCTTGGGTCCCTCTTGATAACTGATTGTGTACAACTTGTATGTGCAGGAGCAGACTGGGAACAATGATAATTGGTGGTATGTTGACAGTGGATGCTCTAGGCACATGACAGGAACCAGAAGTCTACTGACAGACTTCAGATGTGGACTGAGACAAGGAGTGCACTTCGCTGGTGATAAAGGAGGAGTAATTACTGGGAAAGGAAAAGTATCGAATGGAACTTTGACTCTAGAGGATGTGAATTATGTTGAAGAACTAACGCACAACCTAGTGAGTGTTTCCCAAGTCTGTGATAAAGGTTATCCTGTTCTCTTCACTGAGAAAGAGGCCTTGATCCTGAAGCCGGGTTTTATTATTCCCGAAAAATGGATACTGATGAAAGCTCCAAGGAAGAAGGACATTTATGCTATCAACATGAATGCTCCTATTACTTCGATGGAGTCTACTTGTCTGTTATCCAAGGCTTCAAAATCAGACTCTCTCCTATGGCATAGGAAAATGGCACACCTGAATTTCCATAAAATGAACTACATAACAAAACATGAGTTAGTTCTAGGTGTACCACCGAAGAGTTTTGCATTTGAAGACAAGTGTATATCCTGCTTGAAAGGAAAACAGCATAAGAAACCACACAAGTCTAAAACTGTGAACTCTATTTCCTCGCCTTTTGAGTTGCTACATATGGATCTCTTTGGCCCAATAAGCAAGAGAAGCATAGGCGGCAAATGGTACAGTCTGGTTGTCATAGACGATTTCTCTAGATTCTCTTGGGTATTCTTTTTGGGATCTAAGGATGAAACTCCGGGCATTCTTATGGAGTTTCTAGATCTAATAGAGAATATCTATAGAAAAAGAGTTAAGAGAATTCGTAGTGACAATGGGACTGAGTTCAAGAATTCTACGTTGAATGTATATTGCTTAAGCAAAGGCATACAACATCAATTCAGTGCACCATATGAACCTCAACAAAATGGTGTTGCTGAAAGGAAGAATAGAACTCTAATTGAAGCAGCGAGAACAATGCTTGCAGATTCAAGGCTTCCGGTCATAATTTGGGCAGAAGCAGTGAGTACAGCATGTCATGTTCTCAATCGGGTTCTTACGGTTAAAAAGCAAAACAAGACATGTTATGAGCTTTTGAACAAAAAGAAACCGAACTTAAAAGGGTTTGAACCCTTTGGAGTTTCATGTACGTTGTTGAAAACAAGTCATCAACCTAAATTTGGTGAGAAGGCTGACGAAGGATACTTCCTAGGTTACATGCCTAACTCACCAAACAAACGGGTCTTCAATAAAACTTCGGGACGTGATGAAATAGTTTATAACATTGAAGTTACGAGCTATACACATGACTCGCATAAGGGATTGGATTGGCAATTTGATTATTCAGATCTTTTCAAATCTTTTAAAGTCCCTATCAGCGACTATGTCAGTAATTCAGATATTCCTGAGCATTTATTGTCGGGAGATGAGGATCCTACTCCTTCTCCAACATCGAGTACTCAAACGTCTGATGCTAGGACTATTGTCGATACTGATGTGATCTCTCCTATCGAGTCACAACAACCTCAAGTGGATATACCACAAGAGTATGAAGATCCTGAAATTGCTTCTCAAAGGATTGTGGATAATATTCTCACTCCTCTGAGACAATTAAGGATATCAACTACTAATGATGGTATACCACCTTTGGAGGAAATTAGTACTAACTTACAGGATGATATTCTAGTTGAACCTGTTACGTCAACAAGAATAAATAGGAATCATCCAATTGATAACATCATCGATGATCCAAATTCTCCTGTACTAACTCGGAATCAATCAAAAGCTAGTACATCAACTCACTCAAGCTTGTATGCTGAAATAAACGAGACAGGGATTTCAAATCTATGTCTATATTCATGTTTTATCTCACAAATTGAACCTAAGAATGTTCAGATAGCTTTGAAGGAAAATTCGTGGGTCGAGGCAATGCAAGAAGAACTGTCTCAGTTCACAAAATTGCAAGTTTGGGAGTTGGTTGACTTACACGTTGGAGAATATCCAATTGGAACTAGATGGGTATTTAAGTGCAAGAAAGACGATCGGGGAATCGTGATTCGCAATAAAGCTCGTCTAGTTGTCCAAGGTTTCAATCAACAAGAGGGGATTGACTACAATGAAGTGTTTGCACCTGTGGCTAGGCTTGAAGCAATTAGGTTATTCTTAGCATTTGCAGCCTCAAAGAAAATGAAAGTATTTCAGCTGGATGTTAAGAGTGCCTTCTTGTATGGCAAAGTCAAAGAAACGGTGTATGTTTCTCAATCACCGGCATTTACTGATCCAAAGTACCCAGATAGAGTATATCGTCTTGATAAGGCTCTATATGGATTACATCAAGCTCCGAGAGCGTGGTATGAAACATTGTCTACTTATCTTCTTGAGAATGGCTTTACAAGAGGAAGAATTGACAGTACACTCTTTGTAAAATGGAAAAAGAGAGACTTTCTACTTGTTCAGGTATATGTTGACGATATCATCTTTGGGTCATCTGACGAAAAGATGTGTAGTGAATTTGAACAAGTTATGAAGAACAAGTTTGAGATGTCAGCAATGGGTGAATTGACATTTTTCTTAGGATTGCAAGTCGATCAAAAGAAAGATGGATATTTCATTCATCAGACTAAGTACACGAATGAGCTTCTAGAACGATTCAAGATGGAAGAATCTAGAATTTTTCATACTCCTATTCCGGAAGCCCATGGTATTGGTCGAGATACATCGAGTGATAGAGACGTGGATCCTACTCTTTATAGGGCTATGATTGGATCACTAATGTATCTTACAGCATCAAGGCCTGATATAATGTTTGCAGTATGTGTCTGCGCAAGATATCAAGCTACTCCTAAAGAATCTCACATGCAAGCTGTAAAACGAATTCTTCGTTACCTCAAAGGGAAACCGAAGCTGGGACTTTGGTATCCGACTGATGGAGACTTAGATTTTGTGGCTTACACTGATTCTGATTACGGAGGATGCAATCAGAATAGAAAGTCTACAACCGGTGGATGTCAATTCCTATGAGGTAGACTAGTCTCTTGGCAGTGCAAGAAGCAAACCTCAGTCGCCATTTCTACATGTGAAGCTGAGTATGTTGCAGCTGGCAGTTGTTGTTCTCAAGTTCTGTGGATACAACATCAACTGCTTGATTATGGGTTGAGTATAACAAATACTCCTATGATGATTGATAATGAATCAACGATCTCTATAACCAATAATCCTGTCAAGCACAGTAAAACTAAGCATATTGATATTCGACATCACTTCATTAGAGACTGTGCTGAGAAGAATTTGATAAAGTTAGCTAAGGCTCCATCCGTGGACAATTTAGCAGACTTATACACCAAAGCATTCGACAGAGCTCGATTCGAGAAATTGATGCAACTAAATGGAATGAGAAATCCAGAGGATTAGTCTTCCATAGAGTTATTTTGTAATAAATTAGTCGTTTATATTTATTAGTTGTTTATGTTTATTTAAAAAAAAAAAAGGAAAAGGGGGTTAGGCATATTGCATTCATTTGCTTGTTACCTACGGAGAATCGCCTCCGATAAGGGTTAAGTCTTTATCAACAGGGAAATGATAGTAAATTAGAGGAACCGGCTTAATAATTGTAGGTAAAAGTCTTAAGTTAGATGTGTTAGTAGATTCAAATTAGCTACATGAACTTTACATCTTTAAAACCAGGATTTTACTTATCTTTATTTTAGTATACACCTCTCTCCACACGTTATAATTTGCTTGAAAACTTTAGATCTAGACAGCTTCATTATATGATGTACTGGTAGGCAAATTCTGCTTTGATTTCTGACCATATAATGAGCTATAAATCTTCTGTGTGTTATCTCGTGTGATTTGCTATATGATGTATGACATAAGTCTTAATTGATGAAGGACAGTCTGACCATACACTGTTATCAAGAAATCTATGAAAATATATCAAGACAAATAATAAGAATTATGGCTATTAGTAAAACTACTGGTGTTTTTATTGTACCAAGTACAGACCTGACTCCTTTAGTTTTGCCAATGGTTTCAAGTTTGTTTTGTCTATACTAAGGGATCTTATGTTGTACTAAGTACAGATCTAGAACCACTAGTATCTACAAAACGGTTTTGATGTTTGTCACATTTTAAATTCACTCAAGGGTATGTTATATGCTTCGAATAGAACATCATTTAGTGACCTCTACCTTGAAGGTGAAAGATACAGTGTTATGTGCTCTACTAGATTTCTCAGTATGTCATATTTTGGATTACATTAGGTAATACACATACAAACAATAAAAGATTTGCTTGGAAATCAGTGTAGACTTTGTTTATATGGATTATAATACCGGTAATCGTCTTGAACTGTCTGTGATAATTAATCACTTCATTTTGATGCGAATAATATATTCTGTGGAGATCGGTAACCAAGTTATACTTTTAAAAATGTGAGTTGAACAATGGTTAAGTTGTGACATTTTGTGTAACTTATTGTGAATTTCGTAAGGAATGAATACTAACAATCTACTCAGATATTTTACTCAACAATTGAATCGGCTGTTTCTTGCTAATATGATCCCGCTGTCGATAATTTCTTAACGCTCTCGATTTGGATTTATTTTATTTTATTCTATTTTATTTTATTTTTCGTCTATTTGTTTCATTAATACAAGGGTACTTGATACCAATGTTTATTATGAATCATTGTTATTTATTTTATTTATTTATTCGTATTTCTCTTATTTTAGTTAATCTTATTTAATTTTATTTTATTTTATGTTCTTATCGTGCGTTTTATTGTATGATTACATAACAAGTGAAAAATACGTTTATTTTAGACTTTTGATGTACATGCTATTCCAAGAAAACAACAAGTGAAAAATATTATTTTAGACTTGTTTATTTTATGGAATTAAAATTATTTTAATTTAAATATTTAAATATTTAAATATTTTTATTTATTTTGGGTCAACTCTGCGAGTTGACTTAACTTGCGAGTTGAGCTCACTCCTGTGAGTTGAGCTCACTCTGCGAGTTGAGTTCAACTTGCGAGTTGAGTTCCAAGGTATAAAAGGGCTGCGAGTTCAGTAGTCAAACACACTTGCGAGTTCAAACCTTCTGTTGCGAATTGACCTTGCGAACCGAGAATACTTCTGTTTTATTTTCGAAAATTCATTTTGGATATCGAACCTTTGACTCTGTAGCATTTATTCACTTTTAGATTGCGAACATTTTGAGGTATACATCACCTGATTTCACCAAGTAATTAACTTCAAAATCGACATTTTATGAAAATGAGTGTTTTGGTTTTAAAATTACAAATGTCATTAAAATGGTGCTCAAATGGACAAGAAACCTTAGGGTTTATGTTAATCTGAGTATATTGAACAAGCTGTCATAGGCTGATTGTATTAAAACTCGCTAGATCTAAAAAATTAAAAGTGATGTCATCTTGCAGTTCATCCTGCGAGTTGAGATCCAACTCAACTCGCAGGTCAATGGGTCAAACTTGCGTTGCGAGTTGAGATTCAACTCAACTCGCAGGTCAACAGGTCAATGGGTCAAACATGCGTTGCGAGTTAAGATTCAACTGAACTTGCAGGTCAGCAGGTCAACGAGTCAAAGTCTCCCTTGCGAGTTGAACTCCAAGTTTGACCTGCGAGTCAAACCTGCGAGTTGACTTGCGAGGTGAGCTTTTGACTTGCTTTGCGAGTTGACTTGCTCTGCGAGTTGAACTGTTTGACTTGTTTGACCTATTTGACTTACTTCCTTTTGGTTTAATTTAAGAACTCTAGATTAATTATAATTAAGAGTTATAAATTAATAAACGGTTAGTCTTGTAGACGTTAATGTGAACACGAAAAACTTTATACCTTTAATTTATAAGACTTATGATCTCGTGTCATAAGTTATATACTTTTAACATGATTCACTAGCTAGTTCGACTTATTGATCTTATATATGATTAACAACTATCATTGTTAATTAAGTCTCACGGCTTAATAGTTCAATGAGGAGTTGTAGATCATATAAGTTTATCAATTTTGGTTAAACTAATTGTCTGACATTTGTGTGATGTTTATCTTACAGATATGGCTCGACAATTTGCTGCACATCACAACGTGCTGGTTGATTTAGATGTCAATGCCCGAGGTGCAGCTAGGATAGCTCGGATTCTTACATTCTTGGGTCGATCAAGGATCCAGTATGCTGTCACAGAGTCCCTAGCATTATCAAGGGATCTATTAGATCAATTCTGGGCTAATATTCAGTTTGATACTGTTGTCAATCCACCGGTGATTCGCACACGGGTGAATGATCGACCCGTTATTTTCTCTTCCTCCGATCTACGGAACATTCTACTGTTGGGGGTTGATCAGGATGCCGGACCTACAGTGTTTTCCTCGGATTTCATCTAAGGAGCACTTGAACGTATGGGCTACGTGGGGCCCATGCGTGGACGTCAATTCCTTAAGGCGTTAGTCTTCGGGGAATGGAGATTCCTGTGGCATGTTCTTGTCACTGTCTTGGGTCCGAAAAAGGGCGGATATGATGAGTTGAGCCCTTCGTTACTTTCAGCTGTACTGTCACTGGTTTATAATAAACCATACAGTTTCTCGGACTATGTTTTTGGAGAACTCACTCGACAAATCTTGGGAGGTGTTAGATCCCAATTTTTAATCTATCCACGGTTCTGCATGTTGATCATTAGGGCCTCTATCCCTGATCTGCCGGTTTTTCAAGCAGATTTAAAAGTTGATACCATTGGGATACGGGCATATAATGCGATGTTTATGCAAGCCTCTCGCAGATTCGAGATGCAACCACAGCTGATAGAGCTGTTTGGATTTTTGATTAATCCTGAGTATGTGACGCCACCAAACAACGGTTGGCTTGATGTTGATGTGGCCGAGGGTGCACCTGAGCCATAAGAGCTGATTGAGGAAGTATTAGAGCAGGCAAATCAGCCAGGTCAACAGGTAGATGCTGAAGTTGCTGCCGAAGTGGTACAGCAGGTGTTGGGAGAGAATGATGATGCTACTGATCTGATCTTAAGAGATGTAGATCAATATGTGGCTGAGGGTCCAGATACTTCAGGATCAATATGTTGCTAGACCATCGGGACGAGACGGAGAAGCTGCTTCTGCTTCTGAGTCTGATTCTGATGATGATAATGATGATGATGATGATGATGATGATGAATCTGGACCACCTGGGTTTGTCACTGGAATTCCAAAAGGGATGATCCGACAGGGATCAAGATTGGTTATGGATCCGGCTATGAAGTTAAAGAGGAAAGCCGTTGATCAGGATCCCGACTTCGTTATTGTTGAAGAAGATGAAGATGAAGATGAAGAAGAAGAGGAGGAGGTGCTTGTTACTCGACCTCGCAAGCTGATCAGGCAAACAGCTTTAACCTCTGCAGCTCCTATACAATCAAGTTCTACGCCCTCAGAGGCTGAAATGATTGCTGCTTTGGTTCGCCCGTCTTCGCACCCAACCACCAAATCCAGTAGGGTTGCTGCTTGTCTTTTGACCGATGTTGCTACAGAGATAGCAAAGAAAATGCAACCGCCCGCTCCCACACCACCAACCACCACTGATGCTGCTCCTTCAACCTCACCAAAGACTGACGCTGAACGCATTACACACTTAGAGTCCAGGGTTAGAGATTTGGAGGATACTGTCAACTTCTTACAATTTCAAGTTCTGTCTATTTTTGGAGTGTCACTGAACAGAACAACGCTTACTCACTACTCATCAAGACAAATAGTAATCTAATAGATGATGTAGCTGATAAGCAGAGACAAATTGACAGACTTGATCGCCTGGTCACTAGCTTTCTGAAGGACAAGCCATCTCAAGGGGAGATATTGATATATCAGGAGTCCTGCAAGGAAGATGAACTGGCGAAAAAGAGAAGAAATGATAAAGATTATGATCCCTCAGCTCAGAAGGATAGTGAGATGGCCGGTCCTTCAACGACTGGTCAGCATACTACGATTCAGGGGGAGTCTGCTGGAGCTAGTGGAAGGGGTAGTGGAGTTGGTGCTGGTACTGATAAGGGTGGAGCTGAAGAAGGTGACACTTGTATTAATACATACTGATTGTAATTATTAATACATTGTAACTTTGAATTATTTTGTAATAAAATTATGTAATTAAGATGTTTGAACTTGAATGTGTAAAACATTAATGTTTAAAATGTTATAATTATGAATGTTTGTATATTATAAGCCTTTTGTAATTCTAGATTGACTATGATCGATAAAAGAGTTATAAGATCATATAATATATGATGTTCGCATATTATAAGACTTATTCAAATTTTAGATTGATTATGATAATCGATGAAAGATTTGAATAACTATATATATAATACATTTTATATACACAAAGGGATTAATAAGAAAAATCTTAGATTGATTCAGGGAAATCAATGAAAGAACTTATGATTTTAATCTATTTGTGTATGTATTTCTATAGGTCTTGAAATGTTGAACTTATCAGATTCTGAAGGCGACATGCCAGAAGAATTAGATGAGGAAATTGACTTTGACCTTGAAGAAGGAGAGTTTGTTCCTTCTGAGGATTGGACTTCCAGTTTTGAAGATGGGGCAGACGAGTGTGTAGATCTCGATGCTGATATTGATGAACACATCGTAAGCCCATCTACAACTAAGGTGATCATTCAGGACGAAGATGGAGAAAGAGTTGTTGATTTGGATGAAAATCTAGATGAATCAACTAGTTCTGAATCTGAAGATGAGCTTCTTGAAAGACTCAGAAAGAATCCCATGTTTAAACCTTTGAAAAGGAAAAAGCAAAAGATTGGGATGTCTGAAGTTGACATTACTGGAAAAAGAGCTCCAAGGAAAGGAATCATCGGCTGGTATTTTGACTCTGATTTGAAACTTTTCGCTATTAAAAGGTTTGACGGAGTTCAATATTTTGACAAAAAGCTTAAAGTATTCAGTAAGCTTCCTCGATTTGAGATCCGAGACTTGGCACGCTTAAACCTGATAAATCCCAGTAATGATCCCTATGCAACTTATGTTGAGAGAATCATTCGGACTGAGGGTAGATCAATGAAGTTTGAGAAGATTAAGCCAAGAGTTGGAAAGACAATAAAATTAAAGGAACGAAGTCAGAGAACTGGTCGAAGATTAAGGAAAAAGACTTATCCAGCTGTCAAGTGTGTACAGCAGATACCGCTGAAGACAATGCCACATAATATTCTGGGAAATCTTCTGAATTGGCACGTGGATTCAGAGACTGGTGAAGCTGTCATGGTTGAAGCTGATGATGAAGTTGAAGGAGGAGAGAGAGTAATTCTGACAGTCTATGACCATCGACACCTGATGAATCTGTCGAAGAAGGACCTGTTGAAAGTACATGAAAACAGGATCTTAACTACAGTAGCATGGGGTGATCTTGCAAGAGATTATCAATTAATGGTGAAGACTTGTGTCAGAATGAAGATTCATATGGGCAGTAGAATTTACAAGTAAAGACCAAGGACAAAGTTGAAGATAACGACGCTAGAGCTATTGTCAAGGGGGAGTCTGTTGGGACATGTTATTGTGACAACAGATCTAGCTTGTAATAGGACTAGTGTATTTATTGTCAAACTTGTAAAATTGGTTTTGACTCTCAAATGTATGATATTAACTTGTTATTATTAATTGTTAAATGTTATTAGGCAATTATCGTTTTCAAGTTAAAGTCAAATTCGCGAATTGAGAAGTCAACTCGCAGGATTGACCTGCAAGTTGAGATCTCACCTCGCAGCCATCTGGGCTCGCAGACTATCTGGACTCGCAGCTTTGCTTGCGAGCTGAGATTTGGGCTCGCAGTCCATCTGGACTCGCAGGCCCATGGGCTGCGAGTTGAGTCAATCGCAAAGCCCATGGCCTGCGAGTTGAACCAGATATATATATATATATATATTTTAATGCTGCTCAAATTAAAGAGATCTAGAAATCCGTGCCATAATTACACACACCAAATATTTAATTATTCTCCTCGAAATTCGTGCTGATATAAAGGTTATCATTGAATAAGCTCGGTTTTGATTGTTTAACACTAGTTAATATCAAAACGAAGCTTGTTAATTGATAGATTAGTTATATAAGCCTAAAACCTTAAGTATTGAGGGATTCCGCACCTTAATACCTAAAAGATAATCCGTTATCGCTAACCAAGATCTAGAGACCTTACAGATGATTCACTTTTGAATAATTTTGGCTTGAAAGTATGTGCACGTGTGAGAAGCTTGTATAATTAGAAAGAAGGAAAAAACAGGATGTAAACAAGAGGGTCACCCTTATCAAGCTGGCTTCATTCGTTTGACCCATTCTAGGTAAAACATAAGCCAAACCGAGCCTATTTATACATACGAAGATAGACTTGAATGTACACAAGTTTTTTTTTTTTATGCTTTAATGTTATCTTTTGTTCACAACAGGTTGGTTTGGAAAATATCTTGGAGAAGATCATCGATATACTGAAGCCAAACCAGGTGGTAAGAAGCTTCAGACTACTTGAGGATTGTAGAATGCCCAATGGACTTGGCAACAATGAGTAAAAAAGTTAGAAAAATGGAATTTAAAATCCGAGATGCAGTCAGACATGATATGTGGCAAATTACCTATAATGCACACATATATAATGATAGAAGAAATATCGATATTTCTCCTCTTGCTGACCAACTTTTGGAGCTTTGTGATTTTTTGTTATCTGAATATCATCTAGTCTTGACGGAAGTCGAAGCAGATATCGAGGACTAGAAACTTGTGTAAAGTTACAGTGTCATTTTGTTAAGGGGTATGTAGAATATAGAAGATGCATGTCTTATAAAGTTTTCTGGTTTTTTACTTGCTGTATTTGCAAAGTTGTTAGAGGTGGTGTCTTTAAAGGAAAATGAGAATAATTTAATTTGAATACATTGATAGTGTTCTGTTATGAACACAATTGTTGTATTATTAACACATGGGTTGTGCAGTTATCACATATGTTGTCTAGATAACAAATGTGTTATCTATATAACACTTGCGTTGTGTTGTGTTTTAGCAACTAACACATGTGTTGTTAGTATATAATACATGTGTTATATGTTAACATATGTTAACACATGTGTTAGTTGATAATAACACATGTGTTAGTAGCCAGTAACACGTATTGAAATCCAGTAACACATGTCTTAGTATTCAGTAACACATGTGTTAGTAGCTATTAACTCATGTGGTAGTAGACAACAACACATGTGTTACTTGATAATAACACATGTGTTAGTATTCAGTAACACATGTGTTAGTAGCCAGTAACACATGCGTTAGTAGACAACAACAAATGTGTAATATGATAACACAAGCATTATATGTTAACACTTGTGTTATATGTTAACTCTTGTGTTTTATGAAAACACATGTGTTATATGTGAACACATGCGTTATATGTTAACAGCACAACACATATGTTAAGAAAATATGCGCTAAAAACATAACACAACACATGTGTTATATGATAAAACATATATTAAAAAAGTATGCGCTCTAAAAACAACACAACACATGTGTTATATGATAACACATATATTATATGTTAACAAAACATGTGTTAAGAAAGCATGTGCTAAAAATACAACACAACATATGTGTTATATGTTAACACATGTGTTTTTTGTTAGCAAGTAACACATGTGTAGTTAGCAACTAATACATGTGTTGTTATCATATAATACATGTATTAGTAACACATGTGTTAGTAGCCAGTAACACGTATTGAAATCCCGTAACACATGTGTTAGTATTCAATAACACATGGGTTAGTAGCTAGTAACTCATGTGTTAGTAGACAACAACACATGTGTTATGTGTTAACACATGTTATGTGTTACTTGATAATAACACATGTGTAAGTATTCAGTAACACATGTGTTAAAAATCCAGTTACACATGTGTTAGTAGTCAGTAACACATGTGTTAAAATCCAGTAATATATGTGTTAGTAGACAACAACACATGTGTTATATGATAAACAAACATTATATGTTAACACTTGTATTATATGATAAGACCTGTGTTATATGTTAACACTTGTGTCATTTGAAAACACATCTGTTATATGATAACACAAACATTATATGTTAACACTTGTGTTATTAGATAACACATGTGTTATATGTTAACACTTGTGTCATTTGAAAACACATGTGTTATATGTCAACACTTGTGTCATTTGAAAACACATGTGCTATATGATAACAAAAACATTATATGTTAACACTTGTGTTATATGATAACACTTGTGATATATGTTAACACTATTGTCATTTGAAAACAAGTGTGTTATATGTTAACACATGCGTTATATGTTAAAAATATATTCAAAACAATAGTCACAAAAACATATGTATAAGCAACTAACGCATGTATTGTTAGCATATATGTGTTGTTAGCAATTAACCACACGTGTTTTTTAAACATATGGTGGGTTGATAGCACGTGTGTTCTGTTTTTAAACACAACTGTTGTGTTAATAATGTGTGTGCTGTTAGCAACTAACACGCGTGTTGTTAGCATGTTAGCAACTAATACATGTGTTGTTAGCAACTAACATATGTGTTGTTCGCAACTATAACACATGTGTGGTTTCTTAACTATAAGAAATGTATTGTTAGTAACTATAACACATGTGTTGGACAATACAATACTTTAAAAATGTGTTACAAAAATTACCAACTAAAGACAATACATGCAATAAGAATATTCGTAGAACTAATTAAGATATGTCCTATTTACAAAACAAATTTATCAATATAGACCTACCAAAGGTAACCAAAAACTAATCTCCTAAAAAAGTTCTCAAACTTGATCTTTTTTGTTATCATCATAACGGATCTTGATACCACGTATAATTGTCTTCCCAAGTTCATCCTTATTGTACAAGTTGCCGAACTCATCAGCAAGAATATGAACCTTGTTAAAATGCATATTGGCTTCGTGCAACAACATCTTGACAGCATACTTCGTCCTCAAGCGTATGAGATGCATGTCTTAAAGAGGACCTTCTACAGCTAATCCATAGTCCCATTTACTACTT
This sequence comes from Logfia minima, assembly GCA_963921325.1. Lineage (NCBI taxonomy): Eukaryota > Viridiplantae > Streptophyta > Magnoliopsida > Asterales > Asteraceae > Logfia > Logfia minima. The sequence continues at coordinate 18,363,870 of OY992763.1, read as the reverse complement.
GTCTGACCCATGTAGTTTTCCATGTAGTCACTAGTTTTGTAACAACTCAATGATGAAGTACTGCATGTGCATCGATACGAAGTACTACAACATCCTTATGTTGGTCAAATATATCAACTTGTGCATCAAATGTGGCCTGATCAGCAAGAGTTACCCTGAATATACATAAACAACTCAATGACAGCAAGTGGAGAAAACAATATGAATGTTATATGCATTTATAACAGAGCCTAATAATAATTTCATACGATGTAACCACCAAATCAAATTATACAATTTATGAGGTCAACAAGAATAGCAAAATCAAGATAAAATGTAGCACTTGTTTTTTTTTTTCATTTTAATTATACAAATTTTCACAAGCATTTTCACAAACACCTAGTGTGCATATACTTTCAACCCATAAAAATGTGATTTGATAACAATAAAATAACAGCTGATATGGAAGTTCACATATGATTTGAAGACTTGTCAGATACAACAACATATGACGAATCATTATTAGTACCTTGAACATCAAAAACATCAACCAAAGGTTCAGAATCGACCTTCTTTTTAGAAAGCAACTTCAACTTCAATTTCTTTTCAACAGGAGGAGGCTTGCTAATGGGATTGTAAGGTAGCTTATCAATAAGTGTTGTGGCAACATCTGTTATAATACGATACATAACACATGTATAATAACATCTAGCAAACAAATAACTATAAACATACACAACAATAAGCAACACATAAAATAAGCTATAAACACATATGTGATAAAACTAACCTTCAACAGATGTTAAAACACTAGCACGTGTAGCTTCATCAAATGCAACATGAATAGAACCTCTATTATGATTTAAAATGCAAGTTCATTCACAGTCTTATCGAAAATTTCGATATAAAATAACCAAAAAGTCCAAAAATTACCAATTAGACAGAATTTAAGTGGAACCGCTTTAATAAGGGACCTTGAAGATGCTGATAATGCGAGTTCTTCACGAATATCCATTTCAACAAATAATCCAAGCTGGATATGTAGAATTTTGGGTTTTAATTGGGGCTAGGGTTTCATACAAAGAAAAATGTAAAAATCGATCGAGAGAATGAAGATTGGAGCAGTTGTGATGGAATAAAATGAAGATTCACAGTAGCAAATCGAAGATTTAGAGCATCAATTGAAGATTTGTGAAGCTTTCTAGTTAGGGTTTTCATGTGTCAGAATACAGAGAGCGAGCGAGGGAGACAAAGAGAGCGAGCGAGGGAGACAAAGAGAGCAAGCCAATTTTTTGTGAGTTTGAAATAGTTTATGTAATTAAATGGTAAATTACAAAAATACCCCTCCGCCCAATTTCAGTTATAAAATTAATTGTGATTTAAAAATTCTAATGTATTAATCTTAACCATTAATTAATTAGATCTAATGGCTAACAAACATACTCTCATACTTTCAAAAAAAGATATACTTAAATGAACTTTTATCTATAAATTTATACTTTAAACCTGTTTAGCAAAAAAATTAACTTAGATTATTAATGATGATTTAAAATGATATAAAAAAAGGAAGGAGAAAAAAAAAAAAAAGAATGTTTAAGGAAAATCAAAAATCTGGTGGAGGCTTTGGTGTAGCGTGAAACTGTGAATATGGCAGGAGACGTCATAGTCACATTCAAATAGCCGTCCCTCACAAGTCAGAAGTCCAAACATGTTTGCTTATTCAGCCACCTCACGTGACCACAAATTTAAACCAAACTCCCACTCTTAAACGTTAGACCACCACCCCCACCCATATGGGCCATATCCAAACCTTTGATTTTCTTTACACTTCAAGATTCAAGTCAATAAGAAAAAATAACTAATGAGTAACTTCGACGAAAAATAGTACATACACTCATATAATTTATGATGCGATTAAAAGTAATGATCAATGAATAATAAGTCTTAATAATACATTTTAATTTTAATTAATATTATTAAAAGTGAATAATACGTTGTAATAATGTTAAAAAGTTAGTGGATAAATTTGCAATGAGTTTTGCAAAATATTCAAACGGGTGTATAATATTTGTGTTGTTACAAACTAATAAAACGAATAGACTTGTGAAAAAATGTTGCATACCGAAAAAGTTGGAGAACTGGACCGGTATGGAACTGGATATACATGTATTGATTCGGTTTTTAGTTTTGGGTTTTAGGCATTTTTGATTTTTAGTACGGTCCGGTTCTGTCCTGTTCTGCCTTTTTCCATAGGCCAAATTGAACCGTAACCGAACATGTAACATTCGATACGGTTCTCGATTCCATAACTTGCAATTTTTTAGTTCTCGAAATGAACATGTATGATCCGGTTCGGTTCGATTCCGCCCCTTTGTACGTGCCTAAAAAGGAACAAAGTAAAACAAGTTTGAGCATTATTATATTTATTTAAATTCATATACATTTTGCCGTCATCAAATCTCTGTAAAGTTTTCTTCACCCTCTTTATAAAGTTTCTATTCAAAATCTAAACTCGTACAGAGTATGTATTTATTTTCAATCAAAATGAATATACGTTGAATTCTCATATCAGGTTGCCGTTTTCTACTTTTCTTACATTATTGACAGTACATGTTTTACTTTTAAAAAATAATATACATTAAAATCACATTATTATTATTATTATTATTATTATTATTATTATATTGTTATTATTATTATTATTATTAATTATTATTGATTTTTGGTTTTGGTTATACTTAATTAAGTATTTAAATACATATTCAGTTGTAAAAAAAGTTTATTGATTGGTTTGTTAGTAGAACTTACTATGGTTTCGCTCTTTCTTAATTTTAATATGGATATATTTGGTGAACTGGTTGTAGGCTGTAGCTGTAATTTTTGATTTGAAGCTTTTCGCGAAAAGCTACTTCTAGTAGCTTTGAGAATTTGAGCTTTTCATTGGATTCTAAAGCTACAGCTTGTACATGACGAACAAGACTTTTATTTTCATAGGAGCTTTTTGTTCAAAAACTAAAAGATAAAGCTTCAAAAAGCTTCATGCTAAACAGGCCCTATATCAAAAAAATACAATCATTTCGTTATGAGCTTATCGATTGGTGTGTGTCTTAATTATATATGTTTATGATGATCCCGTTTATCACTAAGTATGACTTATTTAAGATAAATTTGATTTTAATATGACCTTAACAAGTATACAAGCAAATATATATAAACTCTCATGTTATAATGCAAATATACTACGTAGTATAACACTATTTATACTTTTTAATGGTTTAATGTCTTAATTGATTTAATAGAAAAGTTATAAAGGATAGTTGCAGAAATAAGTTAAACACGAGATAAACTAAAATATTGAAATGACAAATTGTTGTAAAGTAAATGATGTGGAACTGACATATTTGTTATATGACATTGATTGATGGTTATTGTAGACTAGTCTTGTATATGAGTTGTTATTTCACCCGGTGAAAATAAAATGTATCTTTAAATCTATCTTTAAGTTGCTTTAAATATTCAAATTAATTAGACCCAATGACAATAAGTCCAAACCTCTGATTATAACATCTCTCATTTTTTTTACTATGTTATTATACAAATCAGCGAGTGTAACACTCAGATAATTTATATACAAGTTATACTTAGGATTAATGAGCTCAACAATGTTAATAAGTTATATTAGCAACTCGTTAAGGCCATAGTAAGCTCTGTCGATATCTGTAGATTAAATATTCATAAAGAATAGTATTATACTTTTAGATCGTTTAAGATGAAAAACAAATGTGTACGTGGTAGTTATAATTAATATTTAATTTTAATATATAATTATGAAAAAGTAGATTTAGAAGCAAAGGAAAGACAAGTAGTGGTGGGAGAGGGTCCCTTTGTTGGCATCAACGACCAGTTGACAAGGTCCCAACGATTTCAACTGACTGGCACGGCATGAAATGTCTTTCCTGGAAAGTCAGATAATTAATCTTTAGCTTTTGCTATCAGTTTAAACAAATGACATTAAAATATTAATCATCTATTAACAATTGTATCATACCAATTAATATGACTGGTTAGAGAGTGGGACCCCATTTTTTTTATTTCTATATGGTTTTTACTTTTTATTTTAGACACATATAAAATTGAGGGTAACATATTTAGTAAAACTAAATATATATTTTTTTCTTTTTATAAAATTTATTGTGCAGAAATTAAAAAAACACAGTTTAATATAATATAATTATTATAATCTACTACAAAAAGCTGATAATTTTATCGTTACTTTTATAATTTTTTTATGTTATATATACACATTAAAATTAGATGTAATCAACTAAATTAAATAAACTATACCTATTTATTTTTAAAAATACACAATTAACTTAGAAAAAAATGAACTATAAATTTGAGACGGAATAAATACCATTTGAAGATACATCGAGAAATTGTATTGTTGTAACTAAAACAATGTTTATAAATTACTCTTTTCGATCAAAGAAAAAAGTAGTTAATCGATTTCAATTACGTTATTCAAAGAAAAGGTTAAAGATTCGTGTTTACGAGGTCTTTAAAAAATGAGTCATATGGAAAAAAGTGTAATGAGCAAACTACCTTTTTGTTTAGCTGTTTTGTATCACATGTATAATATAATAAAATAAAATAAAACTCTTTAGATAACTAACGGTTCTTAAAGTATTTGATGAAAATCAGTAGGACGGTAGGACCAACTCCGTTGACTATAAAATTGAATTAAAAATAATAATAGGACAGACATGCTAAAAGCAACTGCATGATGCCATGTGCCATACCCATATTTCCAGTATTAATTAATATAATATAATATAAGCTTTGTTAATCACATAGTATTGACCGTCAAGGTGAAGCTCTATGATTGGAGGATTAGAGATAGTTTATGATTATCATTGAATTTGTTTTGATTTAGGATTTTGGAAACTTTGAAAAACGACGAAAAGATGAGGGGTGTCGGTTGTAATTATGGAGGCCCGTGATCGTCACATTCGATGCTCCGCCCAAAACAGTTTTAAATATAAAAAAAGTTAGTTACAAATATGCCCTCTAACTCTTGCGTGTTTTTAGTTCTGGTCCCTGTTGTTTATAAGATCTTCATTTAGATTCCAATATACCATCTGCTTTCAAAGTACAATCCATATGACGTTTTGATTCATAAAATTAGATGGAATTCTCTAAAATTTAATATTTTTCCTTTCTATTAATTATTTCAGGATCATTGTTTTTAAAAAATTAACCAAGTTTCTGAACAATGGAAGTCGACTCGTTTTCATTTCTCCTTAGGAGAGTTCAATATTTCAACGGAATTCTATAATGTGTTACATGTCGAAGGGTCGAATTTTTTATTATCGTTTATGGTTGAACTCAATGCTCACTTAGTTATTTGATAGTTTTTATGGCAAACTTATTTCAAATATGAGTTGGTATTTCATCCTTTTTATTACATAATGATGATGTACTAATGTCTAATGGTACGACATAAGATTAGTCTTGGATTTGTAATTTAGAAATCTTGTAATATGAGAGAGAATAGAGGTATAATTGTCAATTTACAAGATTTTGGTATTAAAAGACACAATTTTAAAAGTCACGTGGCATCGTTTGAAAGTTAAAAGAGTAACGAGTTCATAAAGCTTACAAATGTCAACTGACTTTATATAAAGGTCCAAACAGTATTAAAAGTAAATTCACCGGGGACCCATTATGACCAGTTACTCCGTGTTTCTTTAGAAACTTGAAAAAAATATATGAAAACGGTTAAATCGGGAGGGATTTTTCTTACTTCAAAATATCCACAAACATAGTTTAAAATGTACTATGATCAAAGGCAGTATCAAGGTGGGGTCCGTGTTGTCAGCTGCCTCACAAACTTTATTCAAGTTACTATAAACTTTTGTGAAAAAAGACTACATATATCATTTTTGCTCAAATGAGGTTATTTAATCTGAGTGAAAGCTGTGTCCTAACTTGTTGATCAAAACAAAACCCTCTCTAATTATTGAGAGGGTCTGAGTTCGAGTCCAGCTCAGGTATTTGTTTAAAATGTATGACATGTATCTCTATTACTTTTTATTTTTATCTCAGTGAAACGAATAATTCATTCGGATCGATGTCAGAGTCTAACTACATTGCATTGTCAGAATCTATGTTGTATATTTAGGTTGACCCCCTCACTTCTGTCACGGTACAATCATCTTCCCACCGAGTCCCCTTTCTTCACGGTTCAAAGAGACAAAATGTAGGACTGACGCCAACAGTTCAGCACGAAAGAAATGACTCACTAAGACTAATATGATATCTAATTTATAATATGAATTAAGAAAATAGAACAGAAAATTACTATCTTTTCTGTATACTTTCTGCGGTTCCACTGCTACCGCGGGGTTTACGCAATCAATTGGATTATATAAATATCCCTCAACACAACATAGGTCATCGAAAGGATCTTGAAGACCCACCAAATCGCCAAAGCCAATATCTTTCTAAAAATGGATTCCTATTCGAAAAGTGCATAACCGTATAGATAAGCTCACACTAACCCGACAATTTAGAATCCAATTCGAGATTTTCCTTGAGAGGTATCAAGAAGGAATTGATTGGAATAATATCGATTTAGAAATAAGAAAATGTTCTCGATCGATTATAAAAAGAGAAGGAAAGATATTCACATTTAAATAAAATAAAGTAGAAGAAACTAAATTTCAAATGAATAAATTCAAATTTAAAAAGCATCTTTTCGATTCTCGATTTCTAAACTAAGAAAGTTTATTAATTTTGTTATGTTTTCAAGTTTGGCACTAATACTTTAAATTTCTAGTAATAATTCTCGAGAGAAATAAGAGTTAAAATTTTGATTAATATGAAAATCAATAGCATTTATTTAATTTTAAATTATTATTCAAGTTAAAATAGTTACATTTGTTTTTACATTTTGACCTACAAAAACAAAGTCTAAACTCAAAAGCCGACGGGACGTATATTGTCAAACTTCACCTCCGTATGAAAATTTTCTTTTACTATGACAGATATTCTTTTACACTCATAATCTACACACCATTTTACCCATGTTTTCTTTCACTTTAGTTTACATAACATCAAAGAAAAATAGTGTCTACAACCGCTCATACTTTTAGGAAACTGAAAGTGTCCTAACTAGAATTATACTAGTACATACAAATTCTAAACTTGTCTTTAATGCGTTTTATAATTTTACTAAACAAAACTCAATAGATGATTATTTATATTTCACTACAATATAGTTATACACATCTCTTACAAAACTTGAGCTCTAATTCAACCGTTAAAGGTCCGTTGATGATTGGGCATAATATTAATATGATATATGTCTTTTTCAACACGTCATTATACATTTTTTACACGTTGCATATGATATTAGACTAACTATAAGTTTATAGTTTTTAGCAAAATTACATATATATTCAACTTAAAGTTGTGTAATTACATACACTTTTTAAAAAAATATAAATTTTTAATGTATAATGTATAATAATTATAAAACATATTTGTGAGAATATGTGATTATTTAATTTAATAAGGGTATATTTGTAATTAACCCGCTTTTGAGAGAACTACAGAGTAAAACATTGTTTTTTAGATAGTGTTGTGATATGTCTATAACTTGTGTTAATTTCAGATTAAAGTATGAAAGATAACAAAATCTGTACTATGGGTTTGAGTTTTTATTTAAGTACTTGAAAGGTCTTCCTCCCTCTATTGATACAATTGTATCACTAACAACTTTTTAATACTATTAAACGGAGTACCTTTGAATCTGTTTACATACCTTCTTAAAAACCGAAATATGTAATACTGGATTTAATAAGCGGATCAAGCGATCTTACATATCTTTGATAGATATCATGTATAAAGTAAGTAAATATTATTCTTCATAATTTGTAACTCGCGCTCTTTTCCTTTTCCTTTCTTTCTTTTATAAATAAATAGATCTATAATTAATTTTAACAGTTGTTTTTCATGAGACCTGAACGTACAACCTAGTGATTGATGGGTTTCTCACATATTGCTAGGCTAAAAGCTCATTTGAATGTTATAGACGCTTTGTAACAACTTAGTTAAGAAATAAGAACGCACCACTATAGCGCGTTGCCAAAAAGATAAAAGTTTTAATTTATTTACTAAATTAATGTATAGCAAATAAAAGACTTTATAATCGTGTAAGAGGTACAGTTATTGAAATTTAAAAATAGTACATGGTTATTTTACCGTCATAAATTACATATTGTGGTAAAATATGTGGCTGCTAAACAAATCCAAAATTGATTAATTATTTTAGAAGTACGGATAACATGGTAAAAAGCGGACGGTACGCTCGGTAAAATTTTACTTTGTAAAATCTCATCTAGTTATAGTTAACATTTTTTTTTGGAATAAATATACATTAAAAAATGTGTAAGAGTGTGTGTTTTTCATATTCTTTCTCTTTAAAAATGTTATATTTTAATTAAGTTTAAGTTTTTAAAAAGCTTTTATTATTGGAGCATGAAGATTTTTATAAAAAATTCTTGCACACTTTTATACATTTTTGTTGAAAAAAGTATTTCGAAAAAGACCATTGGAATGCTCTCATTAATTTTACATGTGAGGTAAAATGATTAGTTTGTACCAAAGCGGCCCATGACGTAGCTGTTGTGTACGGGGTACACGATTAAGAAAGCTTTGTAACACCCACGTGTATTGTAAGCGGAGTCGAAAGAGATTCATGAGACAACATTTAATATTAATTAATAATTACTAATATACGAACGCATAAATTAGATAGGATAAAACCTTTAATCAAAAGTCGTGATCTTCTCTGTTTAATATACATCTTCAATAGAACACCGAATAGCAGCGGACGAAGCACGAACACATAATGAGTCTAGCACGGGAAGACGTTCCCTATCCTTAAAAGTGATTACATTCTCGATTCGCTGCAAGCCTCGTACGTAACAACCCCAGGATAGATGCAGACTCATGTTGCGTTTCGTCAGCGAACGAATGCAACATAATGTTGTTGGCGGTAGCACAAAACCTGGAGATGGCAAGACATATATGCGAAGCATTTTGTAAAGCAAAACCACTACCTGTTTATGCTTGAATTACTGTAGCATGTGTGTATCTCTCATATATCAACATGGATCCATGGCATCCTATTTATAGACATAAGTATGACATCAATTGTGGAGATCATGGTGATCACCCATGATCACCATATTAGCCAAAATATGAGGGATCATGGAGTAACGGTTGCAACCTGTTGGTTGCCATCCAAGTTGCACCAAAACCTTTTTACCAAGTCAAAAGAACACAAATGGATCATGCTATGCTACATGTATAAAGAGTTTATGCATCAATTCTTTGTACATCTTAAAATTTGCCAACCTCATTTATTATTCCAATAGCAGGAGAGTACGTGAATAATTCATTAATTAAGAAGTTGTAAGTTCAGGATTCGTGAGAAATATATATATATATTATATATATATATATAGATATGAGGTAGGTTTAGTGTAGAATTTTCATTCAAAAAAAACAAAAGAAAAAATGATTAGTTTGTCTGAAAATATCGGAATCCAAATACGGAGTAGTTATTAAAAAGTTACGGGCTAAAAGCACCGAATAGTATAAAAGGGGTCTTTCTGTTATTTTAAGAATCTGAAAGGGATGTAAATGATATACTCGTAAAGTTGAGGTGGCTTAATGAATCAGCGCCTCTCTTTTTTATTTTTGTGTACGTATATGTATCAACGGTCTCTCCGTGTTCAACTCGCGTTTCACCGAAATCATATATACAGAAAGAGAAGATAATTTTCTTATTTCTTATAGCAGCCACTCTTGAAATCATACTTTTCATCCTTCTAACTTCTAATAACTATAACTATAACTATATATTTATTATTTACTTTTATTATATATACATATACATATCTCCATCTCTATATACGATCCTGTTATCAAATCTGATTCGTTAAAAACCTCCGATTTGCTATCAATTTCACCGTCCTCGTTTCGATTTACCAATTGTTCGAATTAAAATCAAAACCGGTCTCAGACGATTTTATAATTTGAAATTAGGTTTCGAAGGGGGAAAAGTTAGGTTTTGGTGGTTGATTTTGTGAAGAGCGATGATGACGCTAACTGTTATTAGGTTTATGATGTTGTAATATGGCATTGGTTGATACACACTCATACGATGTCGTTTTACATTGGTCGTGAGGCTTCTAAAGTATGATTTCTTTTACACTTTTGTTAATCATATCTTATTGAACAATTGATTTGCTTAAATAATTTTACTTTTTTTAATTATGATTTGTAATCTGTTGTTTTGTGAAGCTATGGAAAAGAATTTGCGCGGAAACTACTACAGAAATCAATCTTCTTGTTGAGAATTGGAAGTATATTCTCGGTGGTTTAATTTGCCAGGTGTGTTATCCTTTTTATAATTTAACTATTTTTCTTTTTGTTTGCAATTATTTTTTTTAATTGATTGTTCAACGTAGATTTGATTGAAGGCTTGATTACTGAGATTATGCAATGATTATGTGTGTAAAGTTATTTTTGGTACTCCTTAAATTTGCACTTCTCTGGTCAACCAAAGTTGTTGCAATACTGGTAATGTATTGAATTATATGGGAGTCATATTCTAGCTCCATTTTCTGATTTATTGGTATATATGTTTCAGTATATTCATGGTTTGGCAGCTAGAGGAGTTCATTATTTTCATCGTCCGGGACCAGTTCTTCAGGACACTGGCTTCTTTCTGCTTCCTGTATGTATAGCTTAAAGGACCAGTCTTTTGATAGTATTTAACATATATCATTTACGTGTTAGCTATGTCGCTTGATGATTTGCATTGTCATGTGGACTAATTGGGGCTGATGTCTCAGTTTTTTGACGATAAACTAATTTGCTACCGATTATGTTTGTAATTCTATGGTTTTTAGGAACTTGGGCAAGAGAGAGCATATGTTAGTGAGACCGTATTCACGTTTGTTTTTCTATCCTTTGTCTTGGTAATTATGTTTTCTGTAATTTTTTATTTTATTTTATTTTTGTTGTAAATTGCAGTTTGCTCTTGCCTCTCTACCTTATTTTGCAGTTATGATTGTTATGTTCATTATGTACTGATCCAGTACTTTTTACTGTTTGACTTTTCTATTGGTACAGTGGACCTTCCATCCTTTTATATTCAAGAGCAAAAAGATCTACACGGTTCTCATATGGTGCAGGGTCCTTGCGTTTTTAGTTGTAAGTGGCAACTTGTACCAACATATTTACACAGTTTCACAATAAATTCTTGTGTTTTTGTGCCTTTGGGCAAAGTGAGCTGAAAGTGTACTAATATCAAGGACTTCTTGTCAAGAAAATAGGTCCTGTAACTCTGTTAGGACTTAGGACCTCCATTTATTTACACACTTATCTATATCTATCTATGATTTAATATGTATACGTATGTGCAAGTATGTATGTGTATGTATATACGTACGCATAAAGACAATTGATTCTTTCACATACCAGACATGTAGTAATGGTGTAATGTTTAGAATCCCATGTACTTCTTTTTTTGGTGGTATTATTCCCTCGCACAATTGTATACCAGATAGGTGGATAGGCACGCGGGCTGTGTAATGCATAAGAGTTCTACATGTATTTCTGTATGTAGTCGAAGGTTAATGACCATTGAGTGACACCTTTATCACATTTTTGACCATTCCTCAACATATGTTTGCTTACATGTTCCAGTCATACTACCATCAACTTCGTTACTGGCAAATATTGTCTAGGTTTTAGATGTTCTGTTTTCAATTTAGACCAATATATTATCTGCTCCATCAAAATTGCAATAACTTAGAAAAATACCCCTGAAAAATCAACTCGTCCTTTTTCGGCAAATACTAAATGTAGATTTACCTATTTGCCCATCTCCCTTCTTGAACTTTATCGTCATTATGGTTGTCATTTGACAAATAATTAAATACTCATAAAACAATTTGCCTCCCTTAAAGTTTGGATTTATGGGACAATGTAATAGCATCTATTTAGTTATCGACTTGCATACAATGCATTAGAAAGCAGCATGATTAGCTGTGTATAGTGTATTAGAAAACTAATGGAGTATTAAGTGCTATATTGTTTCTGTGGTGTGGCATGATTAATGTGATACTCAGTGCAGTATATTTTAATGAAATTCATTACTTAAATGTATGTCCTGCAGGCTTGTCAAATGCTTCGTATTATTACATTCTATTCAACTATACTGCCTGGTCCAAACTACCACTGCCGTGAGGTACTGACTTGTTTGCTATCTATTAAATTTTCTTCTTTTTTTTTTTTGTTTTTTTGGTTTTGGTGTAAGCATTTTTATCTTCATGCAAGCAAATTAAGCCATGATACTATAGTTACAATCTCTGATCATGACTGCAGGGTTCACGCCTTGCAACGTTACCTCGTCCAGATAATCTTCTAGAAGTTTTTGTAATTAGTAAGTTTGATAATGTTTGCTATATTTCCCTAATACTTTTCCGTTACTGATGCTCTTCCTTTAGTTTTTAATATTATTATCTTAAATTGCAGTTCCTCGGGGCGTTCTTTATGGTTGTGGTGATTTGATATTCTCATCTCATATGATATTTTCTCTAGTATTCATTCGGACGTATCAAAAATATGGCACACGAAGGTAAGATTGTGAACTTAATATAGCTATATCCACATTACGACTATATTAAATTTTTTATAAGTGGGGCAAAAAAAGACTTGTTTGGTGAGTAATTGTTTTTGTGATCTGCAAAACACAAAACTTGTTAAGTATGGAACTTTAGTACCAGTAGATGAGATTTGAAATTCATGCATTCAATCTAAAAGTCAGCCCATAAATATACAAAAGGCCGAGTTTTATTGGAATTTGGGAGCTGAACTCTGATTAGGTGCTATAGACAACATGCCTTGAAGAAATCTTATCTGTTGCATTGCTGAACCCATAGCGTTGGGCAACAGATTTGACCCATTTTGTTGATTAACTTCATAATATAAACTTATGTTTTCTACCATCATTTTATTTAAGTTAATACTTTTGAAACTATGGTGTAACAAATTAAACTTTCACGTGGAAAGGTGATTTAATAATAGTTGCCACTTACCAGGTTTTTTGATCAGATGTTTAAGTTATAATTAAAACCATAAAATCATGTCGAGGACAACTGAATAGTTGTAAATAAGACTATAATCGGATGTTTTATTCAATAATTTCTTAGAAATGCATATATTGTTCTCAATATCCATACACCTTTCGATCCTTTCTTGCAGATTTATAAAGCAGTGTGCGTGGTTAATTGCTGTGGTTCAAAGTTTGTTAATTATTGCATCTCGTAAGCATTACACAGTTGATGTCGTTGTGGCCTGGTAAAATAATTCTTCATCACAACGTCCATAGTTCTTCCTCACGCATGAAATTATTGTATTATGTAAGTTAACGAACGTGTTATTGCAGGTACACAGTTAATTTGGTCGTGTTCTTTGTTGACCACAAGTTGCCAGGTTAGCATCATTAAAATAGTTCAAATGAATCACATCTGCTACTTTTGAATTTTGTCTACAGACTCTAACCTAGTGAAACAATAAATTATCACTTCGCAGAGATGCCTGATCGCAGCATGGGTGCACTTCTGTTGCCGTTGAGCAAGGATGGTCGAATTAAAGAAGAAGCCACTAAGCTTGTGAACGGCAACTCTGGAGATCCTATACAGGTGTCATTTTTAATCCTTTTAGTTATAATGGGCCGATTTGTGTTATGTTTTATTCAAATGGGTCTTAGTTAAGTAATTAAGTTAAAAAGTGAATAGGTCAAACGGCCACAAAGAATAGTACTAGGTGGGAGTTGAATCTGGGGTGACTTCTTTAGAGTGCTTTATTTCTCAAGTGTTTAACCACACTCAGCCACCCTCGAGTGGTTGGTCTAATATCATTCAAAGTATATATTAATGCATACTTCAAAAATCCTTTTATCCAAAAATTTAGATTATTATTATTGTAGTAATAGTTTAGTTTTTGTAATAATTTCTAATTAATGTTAATATGGAAAAACAATTACGGGTCGACCTGAACCAATGCATATCAACCTGCACTAAAATGACCCCTTTTGATCCATAACGCTTTTTGATTTGTTATCCAACCTACACGCCTATCCATTTTTCCACCTCTAAATGCCACCTAGGGGCAAGGGGTTAACAATTTTGAAATTCATGCATGATGAATAATGTGTATATATTCCCAAACTGTGACTGAAATATCGGTAGTCTCAAGATGTCATTTTAATTCACTGATTTAGTTCTATTACTTTTAATATCTGGATTATTTTGGTATGAGTTGTGATTTTATCAAGTCACTGATTTTTAGCTTAATGTTGGATGTACAGAGGCCGAGAAGTCAAGCCAATGGGAAGGTGAATGAAGATAGTGACAACGTACACGTTGAAGTACTGGATGCTGCATAGATGATGAAACCAAGTTTCATTATGACTTGCTTTGTCGATATTTTCATCTGAAACTTAAAGACCGGTAAACAAACCCAAATTTGTATCTCTAGCTAGTATAACCTTTGAATTGGGTGGTTGTGGCTTTCATTGTATCATGAAATAGAGGGTCTTTTGTTGCTCTATTCTTTTTGATTATCAGTTTTAGATTGTTAGAGTACCCCAGTTGTTTTATGGAATTGTTCTTTTATTAGCGCTTTTTATTATTTCCACTCTGCTAATTACATATTTTCCTTCATTCAGGAAATATTAATTGTTTATAGTTATACTCTTTGGTTGAATCCTCTTAAACATGTTAATCACATTTTTATTTTTATTTTTGTTAGCTGTTTTCTTAAAGAAAATGATAGCTAATTACTCATCAACTTTATACAATCCTACAAATATTTTAATTAACAATAACCAAACCTCTATATTCTACACCATATGTTAGCGTTAAAAAAAGGTAAGAGTTGCAACTGAAATCACAAAACTTAAAAACAATAAAATTGAAGTTTGAGAGATGATCGGAAGTACATAAATATTGGTATAATAGATACATCCGTAAGTTTGTAGCAGGTATCCATTTTTTGTTTTAGGGCCAATTTTCAACGGCTAAAACACTAAATAATCAACCCACAAGGATCACAAATGAGTGGTGGATTACTAGGACCCATCAACATACACCTCCATAGCAACCTTACATTTTTCATAACCCAATCTCAACTTCTAATAAAACAACAACTTTATTTTTTTTAACATAACAAAACACAAATCTTTGCCTTTAGAATGGCAACCATGGCAGCAACAACAGCATCTTCAAACCTCCTTCATTTCTCCAGTTCTCATTCAATTTCACGCCTAACACCTCTTAAAACCGCCCTCTTTTCGTGTTCCAAGAAACGGTTAACTTCGGCTGCTGGTGGGACCACCACCACTGCAGGATCAGTACGGTGCATGGCGGTAGCATCAGAGGCCGAGTCTAAACCGAAAACAAGTTCCTATCAAATAATGACATTGACAAACTGGTTGTTGAAACAAGAACAATCTGGTCTCATTGATGCTGAACTTACCATTGTGTTGTCTAGCATTGCAATGGCTTGTAAGCAGATTGCATCCTTGGTGCAACGAGCCGGTATCTCGAACCTTACTGGTGGACAAGGAGCTGTAAATATTCAGGGTGAGGACCAGAAGAAACTTGATGTCATCTCCAATGAGGTTCGATTCTTTGTTTTTATAGTCACTTCTAGTACTAGTAAAAGTTTGATCAAATTATGCAACGTATCAATTGCATTTGATTAGTTTTGTGCAGTTTAAATCAAATTATGTAACATAAATAATGGTTAATATACCCCATCAGATTGATCTAAAAACGTAAAATGATGTGGGTTCAAGTCACACCTTGAAGAGCAGGGCGGCGTGAGTATTTAATATTTATTGGTTAATTTTTTTAATCTTGTGTAGACTTGTAACTAAAGACTTCATTAAAATCAATGACGTTTTTAGTTACTTTCCAATGTTTAATCTCACATTAGGAAAACTTTATAAATGATGTTGTTACTATACAATCATTTATAAACAGTTACTAAAAATCTTGTATATATATAGAATAACTATAGGATTCTAGCAAGATGTCAATAGGATGCTTTATGCCAAGAAAATGATATGGCAATCTATTCTAATCTACTTAAATAAGGTGAAAAACCAATTCAAGACATAAATGTTGAAACTTTTGTGGATTGAATAGGTGTTCTCGAATTGTTTAAGATCGAGTGGAAGAACTGGAATCATAGCCTCAGAGGAGGAGGATGTGCCGGTGGCAGTAGAAGAGAGTTATTCTGGCAACTACATTGTGGTGTTTGATCCTCTTGATGGATCATCAAACATTGATGCTGCTGTTTCAACTGGTTCTATCTTCGGAATCTACAGCCCGAACAACGAGTGTCTTGCTGATATCGACTTTGACTCTACGGTAAATTAACTTAACTCTAAATGTCTAGTTTGACTTCCAAAGGTCAAACAGATTCATTTCAAAATCCGAACTTGATCACAGTTTATCATTTTTTAAAAATATTTTTGACAACTTATTATACGTTTATAACAAAATAATGATCGAAGAATACTAGTCAAATTCTTTCATACATACATGTGAAAATTAAGTTCAAAATGGGCCAGTTTGACCTTTAAGTCAAAATGCATGCAGCTTGACAGCGAGGAACAAAAGTGCATCGTTAGTGTATGCCAGCCAGGAAGCAACCTTTTAGCAGCTGGTTACTGTATGTACTCGAGTTCCATTATCTTCGTTCTGTCCATAGGAACTGGTGTTTATGCTTTCACATTAGACCCAATGTACGGTGAGTTTGTACTCACTCAAGAAAAGATTCAAATCCCCAAATCAGGAAAGATTTACTCGTTCAATGAAGGAAACTATGCACTATGGGATGATAAGCTCAAGAAATACATGGATAGCTTAAAGGACCCTGGTCCTAGTGGCAAGCCTTATTCGGCTAGGTATATAGGTAGTTTGGTTGGTGATTTTCATAGAACCCTTTTGTATGGAGGGATTTATGGGTACCCGAGGGACGCAAAGAGCAAAAATGGAAAGCTTAGGCTTTTGTACGAGTGTGCCCCAATGAGTTATTTGGTTGAACAAGCGGGTGGAAAGGGGTCTGATGGACATCAACGAGTACTTGACATCCAGCCAACCGAGGTTCGTGAGGATTAATTCTTTTTATACGATTTTAGTACATTTTTGGTGTAATTGGAATTGATTTGGAGTGTTGTCTTTGCAGATTCATCAACGAGTTCCTCTATACATTGGAAGCGTTGAGGAAGTGGAAAAACTGGAGAAGTATTTGGCATAAATATGAAATATGATGATAGTCTAATGATGTTTTTCTTTTTGAATTTTGTTAGAAAGTTGAAAGTGAAAAGGAAAAAAGAAAAGTTTGGTTTAGGTTCATGGCAATCTTTTGTGTTTATATATCTCACTCTAAATTTTGTTTCTTGTTTTTATTTTTTTGAAATGTTTGAAGAATGGCATTTACTTAATGTTCACGAGCCGAAGTATAAAGGGTATAAAAAATGATTAGACATCGAACGTTAGAAACTAAAAGAGGATTAATGACATGGAATACATGCCCTGTTTAAGCCACGAAACAGACTAAATGCCCTGTCCAAGCTACGTAACATAATATTTACATTTTCGGTTGCGTGCTATCCTATAGCTTTGTATCTGTTAATTAATTTGACGATTGAAAATAAGAGGACCAGAACAGCAGGGGAAACACGTTTTTGTCTTTCAGGTCTCTAATAAATGATAGAAAACAACTTCCGAACACAACGTTCAACTTTTATTGTACTGTTCTCTTGAAAGAGTATCTTTTGTCAAAATCTTAATCAATAGGTGGTGAGTTGGACTCGTTTAGGTTCTAATTAGAGATGCTTATGGTTCAACATGAGAACAAGGAATAGAGAGGCAACTCATTGGCCTTAAGCACTCGGGTTTAAGAAAGAGTGATTGCCCTTTTTCGAACAAGTGACTGTGCGAAATGATATTTGATTACTTTTATTTTTTTTTAATAAAATTTACCATAACTAGAGTAATATTATGAAAAAATGAAGGGTATGTATGAAAAACTGAAAGCTGATTCTGAATTTGCCATGCATCTAAACTTGTACTTTTATAGTTAATGGTATCATATATCTATGATAAACTGAGAGCTGATTCAACAGCAGTTTAACACTATCTATTTGTATAACACTATAAAATTACACTCATGCTGGTGTATAACAAAAAAATATTTTGCCTTTTTATGTATTCATTTCATTCTTTTTCAATTACATAATCAACTAGAAACTAATAATCAATAAATACCACAAGAATAAATCAAGGTCTATGACAATCTAGTTGCATAAACAAATGACCGAATTAAGAAGGTAATCTTCAAGATATATAGGGGCTGTTTCTTCTAGCACTTAGGTAAATCTGCCGGTGTTGGTGGTACCCCACGACAAGTGTACGTCCAGATGACAATGCATAATCCATGCACCTATTTATTATTATTACATGCTTATAAAACATCAACAAATATAATTAATAAAAAATATATTGTCTGAATAGTAAGTGTTTGTTTCATTTCACTTGCCTGGATTGTTTGCACGGAATCTGGTAATTGCCCAACCGTGGACAGGCACTCCGATAGTATTCCGTTGTTGTGGTTTCACAAAGTGACGTAGCTGAGATTTATATTTTGGGTGGGTCAAAACTTGACGACATTACAAATGTGCGGAATATGCTTATAAAATATATGATAATTATAAATAGTCTCTTCGCTTAATCATTTAGAGAATTTAGCTAAGCACGACGTTCTATACGACTAAAATAATCTAAAATTGAACAAGGTAATAAAGCAAAAAATCATACTCAAACTAGTTATAAATAGTACATAGTAAATTATAATACTACAAGCTACTCCATATTATTGAAAGGTTAAAAATTATTTATTGGTTCGTTGCACCTAATCTTTATGTTGTTGACAGCACAAATCCTATGCCGTCGAATATTGCTATGCCCTCGAATGTATAATTTAAAACCCTAACAAACTATTTATTAAAAAGATACTTCATACATAAAAGTATTAAACTATCTCCTTGAATTATGTTTATATAAAGCGATTTTTATAGTTCTCGTTTGAACCTTTATATATAACTTGTTAGAATTGATCACCGAACTTACAAACTAAAGTAATAAACTTAGTATATATCAATTAACTGGCAAACACTTTCAACTTGCAAATCAATGAATTAATGACTAACTAGATAATCAATGTATTAACAGAAATGGTAACTTACCATTCACAAAAGATAAAGAAACTGAAGTTGTGAGCCCGTCGAATGCCGAAAGTTCATCAGAATTTCAACCAAAATCACGCAATCCCGCTTCATAGTTTTTTTAACTGGGTTTGCTAGAATGTACGTATATGCTAAATGGATCAAGTTGTTTGAGGTTTTCAAATTTGGGTGGGCCAAAGTCTTGTAATTAATCAAGCTATCACTAAATTACATACATGTATTACTAGCGTTAGAAAACTTTGGGTGGGCCATGGCCCTTCCTACCTTATACGTGGCTACGCCATTGGTTTCACATGATTATACATTTTTGGGTCATTCAAGGCGTCGTAATTTTTCCAAAACCTTAAGCCAATACATAGAAAATTATACCCATGCAAATAGTGGAGGATCTAGGAATTTGTGTTGTTATTGGGGGCATAAAAATTATCATGAAATCGGTTTGTGTAAAAATAAACAACAACGATATAGCAGTAAAACTGTATGTAATCAACGTTAATATTGCAACAAATGACGTACAAAAAACTGCATAACTACAACCATTTAAGTACGTAAAATAAGTGCATAAAAACAATAAAAAACACCAAAAAGTTAATCATTTTTACTACATTAAACAAACTACATCCTAAACTTTTCCCGTGCGATCACGCATCTTATGAAAACAATGAACTACATATTCATCCTCAATGTTAGCAAGTGCTTCCTTTTCTACAACACAAATTACACAAGCGTTCAAAAACTCATCACCAATTCGATTACGTAAATCTGACTTAACAAGCTTCATCGCCGAAAAACATCTCTCTACTATTGCGGTTGCAACGGGCAAAACCAATGCTAGCTTCAATAACCGATAAACCAAACGATAAGAAAGATATTTCCTTGTTTCTACTATCACTCGAGCAAATGCCATTCAAGTTAGCAAATTTTGCATCTTTTCGCACATTGTGATGGTACATGTCAAGTTCTTTTTCAAGATCAATCTTATCCATACTATCAAAATCGTTTGGGTACAACTCACTCAACCTTATTAACTTTGATACATCACACATAGAAAATGAATCACATGGATTCAAAGCCACCATGTTTCGAAGTAATTCGGTACTATCTGTTGGGTCACTCATCTGTGATGAATCAATTCCCTGGAGTTCTTCATAAGAAATGATGAACTCAAAACTCCAAAAATACTTTATTGCATTGGTCGCTAGTCAACCTAGTCACCGCTAAAGTCACTGATGATTAAGCTCTATAGATTCGCTATCGCTTGAAGAATCTATAGCTAAATTCTTCAATCGCAATATGCATTGAACATACAAGATTCTATCCACTACAAATGATGGAAGTCACTGATGCATAAGTCGCTACCAGTAGTTACTCAACTCACTGTTCAAGTGATAACTCACTGATGCATCCACAATCACAGTAGTTGCTGTGATTATAATAAAAGGATGTCACTAGAAGAAATCAAGACCAGTCACTCTACAAGAGCATGTTAGCTCGCAGTGAGTGAGGATGCTTCTTATACTCCAGCGATATCAAGAATAATATCGTTACGAAACAAACATGTTCAAGTCGGTGTGCATATGAAGTCCTTGGTCTACTATTCATCAGCAACTTGGAAAGTTACCATCAATGAAGAGTACGATAGTCATGCCTCTTTGTAATTGGTGGAACCACAACACAGAAAGAATGCGTGATCTCGGAGGGACCACAGAAGATTCTCACCTAACCGCTTGTCTATTAGTGGAAGACCTCTCTCACATCGACACGTGTCATTCTATACCCTAAATTATAAGAGATATTCACAGGAATATCTGTCTATAAATAGAGTGACATATTGCACCATTTTGTTAACCGATTTGTGGCTATTATTTTGATTTCGATCGGTGATAAAGAATTACTAACCGCAAATTGTCTAATTGAGTAATAGAATATCTATTCTCACAGCGAGTAACATTTAAATTTGTAATCATATTGAGTTAGTTCTAGCATAGGCTTTTAATATTCCGCAATTCAATATGTTGATGTAATTTATCATTTATAAATTCATCATTCAACTTTACCTTGTGTTCATCTTTCTGTTACCAGCTTTTACATTTACTGTGATCTATTTTCTGTTTATTATTTAACGAGCTTTTAAAATACTTGATAACTGTTAAGAATTTTAAAAGTAGTATAATTAACAAGGAAAATTGTATTCACCCCCCCCCCCTCTTCCAATTCAAGCTATACTATTGAACTTAGTCTTACTTAATCCATAAGCAAGAACATGGACTTTCACCATCCTCACTAAAACGATCACCAATCTCTTGAATTTGCATATCCACAACTGTGTTGAAATAATCAAACTCATAATAATGCCTATTAGTGATCTTGTCCCTTTGTCTTCTTGAGTTAACACAATCTTTCGTCATTTTCAACATTTGAATACCATGTTTGTCACCAAAAGAAGACATTTTCTCTAAAAGTGTATCAAACCCAAATGTCCTAAACTCTTGCAATTTTTCTTTGGTTGATTCTACCAAGGAAATCGCTTCCAAAATGTCTTGATCTTTTCTTTGAAAAGCTCGTGACAAGATATTGGTGAGGCCTAAAATGTGTAACATCATGTGCAAATAAAACATAAAATCGAATAGTTTTAAATACTTTAAAAGCCCATGTGCTTGATTTTGGCTAGAACCATTACTTCCTTCCTCTTTAACATATTCAAGGACTTTAATAACGGATGGAAACATATTAACCAAACGCAAAAGCGTTTTATAATGAGAATTCCATCGCGTATCATAGGGTCGTATAAGAGAAAGTTCTTGGCTTAACCCTCTTCCGGTTTCCACTCTTTCTTTCTCTATTTCTCTTAATATATCTTTTCGTTTACAAGAAGCACATACCACATTCATCAAAACGACTAACTTGTCAAAGAAGTTCACAATAGCCAAATGTTTTCTTGCAACCATCACCACCACTAATTGAAGTTGGTGAGCAAAACAATGTACATAATATGCTGAGTTATATTCTTCCAAGATTTTTGCCTTCAAACCATTGAACTCACCACACATGTTGCTCGCTCCATCATAACCTTGACCTCTTAACCGTTTCAAACTCCAATTTATGTTTTGCAAAAAAGGCGATAATAAAGGATTTAAGAGATGAAGAAGATGTCTCCTTCACATGAACAAGACCTATGAATCTCTCCTTAACTAGTCCATGAGCATCAACATATCGTAAAACAATCGCCATTTGTTCCTTTTTAGATACATCACTGGACTCATCAACTAACAAAGCAAACACATCATCTCCAATTTCTTTAAAAATAGTTTCAAGTACTTATTGTTTGAAGCATTTAACAACATCTTTTTGAATACATGGAGACACTAATTTTTTATTCCCCACTTTCGGTAGTTTTCGGAGTTCTTCATTTTGACTCATTATTAAGTCCATTAATTCCAAGAAATTTCCTTTAAAAATAGATGTTTCCGTCTCATCATGGCCATGAAAGGGTAATGCACATTTCAAACAAAACCTACAAGCAGTAATTGTAGCACACAATTGAAGTTGGTTCTCTTTCTTCACAATGTCATCTTGCTTATGAAGAGCCGCGACAATAGATTGATTTTGTCTCATTAAATCTTCACATTTTTGTAGTGCTCTATTGTGGTAACTATTAACCTCACCCACATGTACTTTAAGTCTCTTCGTTTTATTCCAACCATTAAAACCTTCCGTCACAAATGCATCATTCCCACCTTGGGGTCCAATGTGATCTCTAAACAAGTAGCAATATAAGCAAAAGGCTTTGTTCGCCTTAACAATATACTCTAACCAATTACTATATTTATCAAGCCAAACTTTTACAAAACGTCTTCCATTATCTCCATCTTTTTTAGGAAAAACATGACCACGTGGTGGACAAGGTCCCCTAAGCCAATATTGTCTCCTTATCTCATCTCTTTGATTTGGGTGATAATGCAAAATTTGTAGCCTATCATATGGATCACAAGGAAGATCTTACATTTCAATTACATTAATAGACTTTGATGAAGATGGTTTATCTTTGATAAAAAATATTCTCACAGTGCTAGAAAAATTCATAACATTTGATAAATAAAATATTTGAGTTATATAATATATAAAAGTTAAAAGCTATCAATAAAAAAGTATCTAATAATGCTAATGTTTTGTTATATAATCAAACTAAAAAGTTCACAAAACCATATGATAAAGCCATATGACAAAACAATAACTATACACAACTCATAATTCACAGAACGTACGAGAAAGCCCATATGAATTTACGATAAGAATACAAATTAATTACATGATCCATGAACTTGCACTTATCTTTTAGGTTTGACATACTTCACAAAATTCCATATTTCATTTTTAATCCCTAAACTTGAAGCATATTTGCTATGTAAATTCATCCATAGACCACAAACGTGCAGATCAAACTAAAGAATTAAATCAAAATAACAAATGGGTCATATTTTCATCATAATAGGTTAGTACCAAATTTAATTACATTATATCTCAAATTTATCTTAAAATTTACAAACTCTAAATTATATGTGAGACTAAATTACCTGATTTTTAAAAGATCAATGAAGCATATATTTACACTTTAAACTTTGAAACCTTCTTTATTGTGCAAATCGAAACAATGAAGGATTAAAAATAAGCAATTGAGATCTTGTTGTTGGTTTGGTTAGGAAGCAACCAGCAACCGTGCAGCCGCAGTGGAAAAAGACAAAAAGAAAAAGAGTGTAAACAATTGATCTACACGTTCAATTTGTACAACATGCGCTATTTTTATTCTATTCTTTTGGGCTGAAAATATTTTTTAAGTGGACTAGAAGCATTTTTTAGATGGGCTTAGGGCAAATTTAAGATTGAAGTGAGAGCATATTAAAAAAAAGGCATATAAATTTAGACTATTATTTTTTAGTCCATTGGGGTTGGCCCCACTTATTGCTAAAGAAATCCGCCCCTGCATGTAAATGCATGGGGTCGCTTTCAACTCCGATCAACACGTGGTTTTGAAACACAATATGCTTTGAATTATACTTTACTTTCTTTATGCTCGACGATTTGGGTGTCATCAGAAGAGACTGATTGAAACTATTGTTGACATTTGTGTAGTCGAATATCAATGGTGGTTGGTTGGGGAATGTTGGTGTATAAACTCCACTATTGTTGAAGATATGAGCCTACAAGATTGATAATGTTGTCGGTAACGCAAATGAGTGTTTGTTCATGGTGGCTGCCAACCGCTGGCCAAACGGCCCACCACAAGTTTGGTTGGTTCCACATGCGGACGACCCAAGCCCAATGGTAACAAACATGTTTTCATCTACATTTTGTGGAACGGTGACCACAAGGGGCTTGTGACTAGCCCTGTTAGATTTGAAAACCTAAGGGCGGTCGGGGTGTCGTTTAAGGCAGGTAGGACAGAAAGTAGTGGTGCTGATGTTGTAGTGTTTCTATAAGTTAGGATTGTGGTAGTGGTTGTGTTGTCCACTTGGACACCAATTGCACTGACGTAAGGACGGGCAGCCACGTAGTAAGATCCTAAAGACTGGTCTGCCGTGACTAGGACATCTGTAGTTTGACCAGGGCCCACCACAACGATGTCAGTGTGGTAAGGGGACGTGTAGGACGCGTCCACCCCAACAACTGTCATGTTGAGGTTGGCTATCTTGAAGAAGCACTGACTATTGAGTGTAGCGTTGATTTAAGCATATTATTAAAGGAATATATAAAGAACACTGGACACTCTTTAATTAATGATAATACAGAATTCGATCATTTAACACACTTACTTTTGGATGGGCAAGAGGAGTATAAATAACTGGGCCAACCGTTGATGGTGTACGCATGGAATTGTTAGGTGTCACGCCCGTGGCCAAGGCAGCATTTTCGACATCAATAGGATTAGCGTTCCACCATTCTCCTATAAATAAATTTATTTAATAATATAAAAAATTAAATAAAAAATGTGGGTGCAATGCATGCAGTCGAAAAGTAGCATATAAATTAACATACCAATAAGAATCGTATCTTCAAGAAAGGGTTTAGGAAAAGGGTATTTCCGGCCAGCTTTTGGGCGGACGACGATGGCACCATGGACAGTTGCACGAAGCCATTGAACATGAGATGCCACCAAAGGGCTCCTTGTTCAGTAATGTGGAACTTATAACTGTAGCTATTTCTGGGCATGATCGGGCATTCAGTGATGTAGTCGGGTCCATCTGCCCATGGCGTTAGCTTTTAGAACAATCCGTGCCTACATTATTTTTTTCAAATAGAGAATTTTAATTTACTTAAATGATTTGGTTATCCGGTTTAACGAACACTTAATATAAACATACGAATGTAATTTATTTATTATGGATGATAAGATAGTAATTGATAATTCTACATTGTAATCGCAATAAGAGGGTTGAGAAAGATTCACCCGTGAATGATAAGGTTGTAAGGGGACTTGTTGAAGACATGAAATTAAGAGTATCTCTAATGTTACGAGAATCGGTTCGATCGGTCGAACTGGGATCTTGGAGAAAGCCGGCCTAATAATAAACGGTTTTTGAGCGATGTTTAATTTGGTCAACAATTGGAGGTCGGACCGGGAACCGGTTTGGACTGGTCGAACTGGAATTTTAGAGAAAACCGGCCTAATAATAAACGGTATTTGAGCGATAATCAACAATTAGTAGTTGGACCGAGAACTAATTTGTACTGGTTTTTGATTTTCTTTTTGCTGTTTTGTTTGCCAATGGATCTAGCTATAACATTGGGATAGAGTTGTTATAAATATATATTGCTAGTTTGTAAATGATCATTTTAATAATTTTTCTAATAGGTTTTTTAATGATTTTTTCATTTCAAATATCATAATTTATAATTGTAATTTTAAAAATTTGAGCGTAGAAGTTTAAGTCATTGTTTTTTTGTTTGACTTTTTAATGCACTTTGATTACTCATAACTTGTGATAGAAAATCCTGATATTAAAATTGTAAAATTTACGGTCAATATAAAGTGTCATTAAACATTAACTGTTAATCAGTTTTGATAAAAATAAAAAAAATTAAGAAAAAAGCAATAAGTTAAGAAAAAATCAAAAAGCAGTTCGACCAGTTAGAGTGAAGGGAGTGAGAAGAGGTGGCACAAAGTGATCATGGATCACTTGATGTGATCACTCCACTTCTCAATTTGGTTCTCAACTTGGTTGCTACCACTTTGAGTGGTAGCTACCTTTTTTAATTTTTGTATGTATTACTAATTTATAAAGGTAAAAATTGTTTTAATGTGAGTCCAATTTTTAGAGTGAAAATAATGTGATGAATACATATAAAAATGAGTGTCAATGTGATTTTAGTGTGAAAATGATATGAACCTTTTTGATTTTCTTACAGTATATAAATGCTGAAATCACATCAAAAATCATACTCTTACTATTGTTTCATAAAAATGAACTCGGAAAACAACCACACCGATGCTTATGATGATGTTGATTATCATGTTTCACTCAAGTCTGCTACTGCACTTCCTCTTGCAAATGCTCATGATGTTGTTGCCCACGTTGGTGATCTTGCTGATGTAGTTCTTCTTGGAACTACTCTTACTGATGCTCTTCCTATTGCTTCGGCTTCAGCTACTGCTGTGAACAACAATAAATGAGGTAACACTTTCATTTACAATTGTCACTTAAAATTACATGTTAGATTAAGTATATAACACTTAGCTTACATATGACACATAATGTTAAACACACCTTCTGAAAGAATATATTATACACAATAGTCCTGTTAACAAATATATTATATTGTACACCTTCTCCCATAAATTTTAAACACTTAATTAACTAAGATCAACCACATGCCTAAGTCGCAGATATATATTGAATAGATATGAAGAACAAAACAAGTCTGAATTTACATCTTTATTAAATGAGAAAAAGGTAGTTCAAAGATTTTCAAAAATAAACAAATAAAAAACATATATTCGAATATAACAATCAATGACATACCGTATAAACTGGTGTCCATCGCTCACTTACAAGCTCTAGCCGTTAGGATCATCACCAGGTGGATGAAGAATCGATATATAGACCTTGCCATCAGGGTAAACTGTATAACCCAAAAATAAACCATCTTTTCAAATAGACTCGATGAGATATTGGGTATTTAAGAACAAGAAGAATAACAAAAGAAGTTGATAATACAAAAATGTTGTTATTCCACATGTTAATTTAAAACCTAACCATAAACCCTAGAAATTGTAAAAATCCTAGAAATTGAAATTGAAACGTGATTGTGAGTGAAATTGAGTGGAACTGTGATTGTTGTGATGAGTTGATTGAGTATTGGAAGAATTGAATTAAAATATGAAGGTGAGATTGTTAATTACGATAGCTAGGGTTTTGGATTGAGTGGGAGTCTGTGTTTTGTTTCCCCAAATTTAAGGATATCAGGGGAAAAATAAGTTTACGTAACCTGTAAGGAAATTGCCTTTACATATATCTAAAACAACATAAATTTGATACGTGGGGTATGTAAAAATTCATCATTTAGAATAAGTATAAAGGGTTGAGTTCAAATGAGAATGAAAATTTTAGTGAGAAGGAATGAATGAATCCTAGCCATTTATTTTGCAAAACCCAATTTTCCCCCAAAGTTAAATATCACACAAACGCTTAATCAAAAAATTATAAAAATTGCACCATAAAAATCAGCGTTCCTTTCTTTACGATTAGACATCCCTCATGATATACTTTCGATTAATTTGTTTTTTTTTTTGGTTTGAAAACCGGTAACACATGTGTTAGTGGTTGGTAACACATGTGTTACTAGCGACTAACACATGTGTTAGTGTTAGTCGCTTTAGTCGCTAGTAACACATGTGTTACCAGCAGCTAACACATGTGTTACCGCAACTAACACATGTGTTACGGAAACTAACACATGTGTTACCAGTGACTAACACATGTGTTACTAGTTTTCGAAACCCACCAAAAAATGAAAAAAAAAGTTCATCGAAAGTATACCTTTTGTGATGTCAAATCGAAGAGAAAAAAAATGATGATTTTTATGGTGCAATTTTTATATTTTTTTGACTAGCCGTTTATGAGATATTTTTTAAAAATGTTGGGGGTATTATTATCTTGATGAAATGGATGGTTGACATTGATTCCTTCATTCTCACCAAAAATTTCATTCTAATTTGAACTTAATTCTAGTATAAAGGGTTGAGTTCAAATGAGAATGAAAATTTTAGTGAGAATGAAGGAATAAATCCTAGTCGTTCATTTTGCAAAACCCAATTTTTCCCCCAAGTTAAATATCTCACAAACGGCTAATCAAAAAATTATAAATATTGCACCATAAAAATCAACGTTGTTTTCTCTACGATTAGACATCCCTCATGATATACTTTCGACGAATTTTTCATTTTTTTTTTTTTTGGGTTGAAAACCGGTAACACATGTGTTAGTGGTCGGTAACACATGTGTTATTAGTGACTAACACATATGTTACCAACAACTAACACATGTGTTACCAGTTTTCGAAAACCACCAAAAAATGAAAAAAAAAAAAAGTTCGCCGAAAGTATACCTTGGGAGATGTCTAATCGAAGAGAAAAAAATGCTAATTTTTATCGTGTAATTTTTATATTTTTTTGACTAGCCCTTTGTGAAATATTCAATTTTTAAAAATGTTGAGGATATTATTATCTTGATGAAATGGATAGTTTAAATTGATTTCTTCATTCTCACAAAAAAATTTATTCTCATTTGAACTTAATTCTAAGTATAAAATCAATTTATCATGTCCACATAAATATCGAAAATTGAAAGTTGTGTTAAGACCGAGAATATTGTAGTTTTAGTAAGGTTAGTATTACATGTTACTATATTTTATTTTAATATGTTTTGTCAAATTCTCAAATTTATAATTCAACTTAAGGTTATGAAATACAGAGATCAAAAGGTAGGTCACTAATTAGAGAATTAGTTTAGAAGCCTAAAAATACTCAGGTTAATTGTATCAATGCTCATTAATTAATATTTCGCTATATATGTTTATTCAACATACGACACACTTTGAAATAAGAAATTATAACGTACCTTGGTTAAATTGGAAAATTGTGAATATAAATAAATTGTGTTTCTTATATAAATTTTGTTTATAAAATATAATATTGTTTTGAATATCAAACAAATTAGTATAAAAATCGAATCTTAAATGTGGTACCTATTTATATTCTCGTAAGATGGGAGTACAATACATGTGATGTTGGCGATTGTCTAACCAAGATGAGATTATAGTAATAGTTAATTTTTGTATATTAAAAGATAGCAATCATGATTTTCCAAAAAAATCATAATGATAAATATATCTTTACATTATTTTAAAGTCACTAATATATTAGGACTCCAATTTATGCTATTTATATACTATTTTATTAATATAAGTATGGGTAATGGAACACGTGGATACCATAAAGTGAATATTGGTGAATTTACACTGTAAGCTAGCTTAGTTAATTGGTGAATTTCGGTAAACTAATGTTTACGAAACTGTGTTATTAATTTAGTATTTATATATTTAATAAGTGCACCTTCTACGACTTACATAATTGGTTGTTTATATTTCGATCATATATGGCTGGCCAAATTAAATATGGAAACATAAAGAAGTTTCTTAATACTTATATGCAAATTGTTATCTTTATTTTGGATTTTTAATTTTCGCTTCAAATGATTCATGGTGCATCTAATCGAAACAAATTAACCTGGCGCATATTTCATTATTTTTAATTTTTAATTTTGAAACTTTTCAACTTTAATGTTATATATAAACTTACATATTTTATCAAATTTTCAATTTAATTGTGATATAGAAATGAAATCCTTACTGATATACAACGTGTTTCTACAATGTGGTATTTATAATGTGGTACCTATTGACCAATTTTTTTACATCACCATATGAATATGGTATCTGTAATGTACTCACATATATTGACATGCGATGTGTTTTTTTTCTATGATTTTTTGTTTAAGCGTTGTTCATCATATTACTTCATATTATTATTTTTTGTTTGATCTAAGATGTATATTCGAATCAATTTCACCGCCAAATATATAGTTTAATAATATTGTTGCAGCCGCCGCATTACGCGGGTACTAGGCTAGTTTAAGTCTAATTTATATATATAGGTTCAATTGCAAGTCCAGTTAATATTTAAATATAGACTTAATTACACGGTTCGTCCCTGTAGTATGTTAAAAATGACACTTGTCGTCCATTGCAAGATTTTTTGACACTCGTCATCTCTGTAATTATCAAATCTTACACCGAACATTTTTTACCCTAACGAATGTTAGCTAAATCCGTTAATTTGAAACATATGCCATGCACATAAAAATATTAGTGTAATTTCCGTTACTTTGTCATCTTTATTGTTGCTCTCCTCCATTAAATATTATTTTTCCTTGCTTGTTCATATCCCATGAAAAAGAACTCCATTTCTTTTCAAACAACCAAATCACCAAACCTTAAATTCTAGTCACCACCACCCCTTATATTCCGGCCAGAAAGCAGATAACAAAAGTGTAAAATAAAAAAGAACTCCATTTGTTTGTGTAGACTTAAAAGAAAGCAGAAAACATAAGTGTGTCCATTAATGATTAATTTCTTCAATGATTCAATCTGCAATTCGCAACATATACAATAAAATCACGATTAACAGTTTCATAACATTTGCGAAATGAATAGAACGAATCGATCATCACTGCGGTAACATAAATTAATTAGCAATTGCAACACATACGATTAATCAAAATAACGATTCGAGAAGAAATAATGTTATATGAATTTTGGAATTAGTATATGTACTTCGACGCTACTGCCGTTTCATCACAGTAGCAAATGAAACCGCCGTCATTTGTCCTCAATGCGATGGCGATTTCATTGAAGCCGTTGATTCTATCGCCGGCGAACCGTCGCCATTTTCCGACCAACGTGATGTACATGCTCGGGAACAACAACCGGTTAGATATGAGACTTCAATCCGGTTATTGTTCTTCGTGGTGTTTCCGATGGTGCGAACGACGATTCCGGAACCGAATATTGAGGTTTTGAACTGTATCATGATGAAGGATCTGGTTCCGGCTTACAACTTTTATCGCAAATCGATAGAACCGTATTAAATCGTTCGGAATGGTTCGCTTTTGTACAGTTAGTTGGTAAGTTATCGAAATCAATATTGAAGCTTTAGGAAGTTAGAATTTTGTCACTTCCATTTAATGATTTGAGTGGTGACATACCTGTTGAAATTTGAGGGATGGATAAATTAAAAAGTGACTGATCTTGGAGGGTATTTGATCAACTGGAAAAAGGAAGATAGGCATAATAGAGAAAATGGTATGGAAATTACTCTATTATTCTCATGTGTACGGCACGTGACTCAAATTAATTAATAGTTTTCACTAACGTTAGGGTAAAAAATATTTGGTGTAAGATTTCATAATAATAAGGATGATGAGTATCAAAAAAATCTTACGATGGACGATCATATATTTTTTTAAGATACTACAAAGACTAATCATGTAATTAAGTCTTAAATCTAACCGATTCGGCCCATTTGAAGAGTCGTACTTTTGAGTTTGGTTTTATGAATTTACTTTTCTTAAGAAAAAGGCCCAACACCAATAGATAATAAAGCTGATGCTATGACATGCTGGACGTAGTCTTTTTTCTTTCTTTCTTGTTTTTCTCAACTAACGTAAATTGGTAATTAAGTATGAAATGAAGGTTTGTTACAATTCTTTTGATATTTACTGCGTATAATTTTGCTATAGTAATGAACTCTTTTTTACGTTATATGTAGAAACTTCTTATTTAGAGAACGGGATCGGGATTCGAAATCGGTTTTCAAACTGGAAACTTGTTTGGTCAAAATCGGTTTTGACCAAACCGGTTCGGTTTGAAACCGGTTTGACCGGATTGGATCGGTTTGAGATCCTACGATTTAAAATCGGTTTAGATCGGTTTGAAAACTAGTTCGTATCGGTTTGAAACCGGTTCAGACCGGTTAACCGGTTTGACCGGTTTCGATCGGTTTAGACGTTTTTTGAACCAAACCGGTTTCAATCCGATCCGGTTTGAGTCAAAATCGGTTTTGACCGGAGTTGATCCAAACCGGTTCAGTTTGAAAACTGGTTTCGGTTTGGGCCAAAACAGGCCTCGCACCGGGACATCGAATACTGTGGGCCGGGCCACTGTCCATGAAACTATTTTAAAGTTATCAGCCTTGAATGTTCATATTGAATTGGTGCTCGGTAGGCTTCCTAAATATGTTTATCATAAATTGGTTTTCATATCCTACTTTTGTAAAGACCTCACTTTTCATCCTTGTTTGTGTATTAAAGAGTTAATTGTTATTGTGTTGTCTTATGATTCCAAGAAGTTACGGTCGGAACCAGAACCTATAACGTTCAAAGATTAAAATTTATAATTATCTTAGGAGTCTATACATGGTACATTTGACCCTTGCCTGCTATGCTACTATCTCTTTTGAGGGCCTCTTGGCTTAAAAACTTATTTTAGGCTTTTCAGTCTCTTTCCATAGAATGCGAGTTTATTGTGTTGATACTACAAATGAAATATTCTAACACTGATAATGACATCCTATTTCGTTTTGTAGGGTTTAAACATGTTGGATCATATTTGGTCCAAATTAGTATCGGATTATCCAATAATTTGCTATGTTCAAATCCATAAATAACATAATATCTAGATATGAATATAGAATGCAGTACAAGAGTTCTATAGAAAATCTAGTAAAAATATCTAGTATTAGAAATATCTAAATATTAGTCATCAATGAAAATATCTCGAAGTGAAAGAAACTTCCATGGAGTAGTATATATATGTGATGGTGTAAGTGTTTGACTATTTGTAAACAAGCAAAGTTAAAGCAATCAAATAAGTTGTTCAAGATTTTCTCTCTTCCAAATTTCCTTTAAACCTCTTTCCCTTATCTCTTAATCAAATTAAGCCTACAAGGCTATCGGGTAAATACAATAGATACGCAATGTACTGCCACTTATTGTTTCATGTATACAAGCTACCTTTTTTATTTTCCTAGGTATGTAACAAATCGGAAGAAACCTTGTCTAGATACACAATATGATAACCAGTTACCGGTTGTCACGGAAAAATTGTATTTGTAAGCATTTTATAATTTTTTAAAATGTGACGTGGATAAAAGTTAATCTTTTTTATGATTTCAAAATATTCCACTCTCTAAAGTCAACGCCCCCTCTCTATAATTAATCCATCCACCTTCTTCATTTCTACTTTCTTATTCAATCCAAGATTCCATCTTTTGATTTTTCTAAAGATTCAAATAAAAACGAAAGAATAAAAATTAAATATTTTTTATGGGTTTGATGAATTAATTCTTGTTTCAATAGGAAAAAATTATTCGTGGGTAATGGAGTTGGGAATTTAAGGGTTTGTTTTAGTGGAAATCAAACCGTTCATCGCTAGGAAGACACGACGACGGTGGTTTCCGACCCATTAGACCATGACACTCAAATCTGCCACTTGATTGCACAAGAAATCAACTCCTAAAATGTCAACCGGATCTATAATTGAGAACACGGATCCGTACAAATCGCAAATAGAAACGTTGAATTACCGGTGGTGACGACAACGAAAAAATCCAATGGCGATGCCGACTCGAAAAATCGATGATAACGACGGCGAATATACAAACCAAAAACTCAGATCTAGCTATTGTTGGAGTGCAAGAGGGTAGCGGAGAAAGAGAGATAAATTTGAAGTGTCAAAATCTTGAATCTGCATATTTAACTAGGTGTTAAAGTTTAGTCTATATAATCTGAGTCTGTGTGATGTACAGACAGAAATGATCACAGGATCACAACTCTACAGAGTGAATACTACAGACTAAGATCTTGACAGACTGGAGAACATACAAAGTGAAGTATACAGACTCAAGTCATATAGATTGAAGATAAGTTGACAGAGTCAAACATACATAGTTCAGACGGTTGCAAATTCAGAAATTAATGCGCACCAAATCAAAGAATATTTGAATTAAAATCATTCAAATTAATAATGACTTAGTCTTCCTTAAATCAAGCCATAACATTAACTAACAATTAACACCTATACTTGTATAAATAGGTGATTGATTGTTCATAGAAAAAGTTGCTTAAGTAGAACACATACTTAGAAATTCTCTGTGAATTTATGTAGGCCATTTTATATATGATTGATTAATTCAATTTAGCTAAGTACGATTAAATTATTCATATTTTTAATCATTTTTTATTATTGAATAATACATATTCATTATATTCACTTACTGTTGTTACATTTGTTCTTCTTTTCGCTAAGAAAAAACCTTGTTTGAACATTGATTAACTCGATATTATAATTAATCTCTTAATTTAAAATGTTAATCAAATTCTGGGATATATAAGACCTAACAATTCATGATGGATTGAAGAGCATCTGTTTTTTTTTGTCATCATCGTCCACTGTTGGTACATGTTTTGTGACAACAGCTTCTATTGTGTAATAGATTAGTTTTGTAATAGTCTTTGTTATTAATAAATGAATATTTTGTTATATGTTGTTTATTAATGTGTTAGAAATAACATTTATATATGTTATAAGTGTAGGTTCGTATGAACTTATAGGTTCGTACGAACTTAGAACTAAGTCAGGTACGAACTTATAGGTTCCTACGAACTTAGGAGCAGCTAAGTTCGTACAAACCTAGCTGCTTATAAATATAAAGTTCGAAAATACTATTTCTAAGCTTTTATACGAACTCAGATCAGCATATCAGGTTCGTACGATTCATCCTAGTTTGAAGAAGTTCGAAGTAAGGGATTGTTAGTGAGATAAATGTGTTTTGAACACTCGTATCGTTTCTAAGAGTTTTCCGCACTCTTACAAGCGTTGTTATCCCGTTGGATTCGTTCAAGGGTGACCTAGAATTGGTATTAGAGCTTAGAACTTAGCGTTTAGGTTCGGGGTAAAGATATCGACTGATTCCGAGAGTTTGGACCATGGAAATTGTTGGTTTTTGCTTCCAAACTTGTTTATTATCACTTTGGGTGATGTGTTTCTATTTTGGTCGGTTGAAAGTTACTCAAAATCACTAGATCTGAGATTTTGAGTTTGTTCAACAGCCTGCATTCGAACTTGTACGGATTTTGCTTTTTATTCGAACTTGTACGAAAAGCATCGTACGAACTTACTTGAATTGTAAGTTCGTATGAACCTACATTTGAACTTGTAAGTTCGAACAGTTTGAATTTTTGGCAGTAACTTCGTTTTGACCTTGGTTGACCATTCGAACTTAGTGGATCTAAGTTCGTACAAACATGTTCTTGTTTAACTTTTGTTGACCCGGCTTTACAATGGCGAATCTTTATAAAATGTTAGAAATGGATCACGAAGTTGGTAAGTCAGCCTCGCCACCTAAGCTCCTCAAAGGAGAGGACTACTTCTGGTGGAGAGATCGGTTTGAATCATTTGCGAGATTTCATGACATTCGCATGTGGCTGTGCATTAAGGATAGGTATGACTTACCCACTTATGAGTTTGAGGGAAAGACAACATTTTGTACTTATTCTGTCATGAAAGAGGAAGACAAAAAGATGTACGAGGCTGAGAATAAGGCCTTGTCTACAATTACGATGTGTCTTCCTCAAGAGATCAAACATACTTTTAAACGTTACCAATTCTCGAAAGAGCTTTGGGAAGCGTTATAAAAGAGGTTTGATGGGAACGACAAAATTAAGGAGAGTAGAGCTGATATGTTGACTAAACAGTTCTACGTTTTCAAGTGTATGAAGGGAGAGTCATTAGAGGAGATTATCACTAGATACTACCATCTGATGACTGAACTGTATAACAGTGGACTTTCATTCACTGAAACTGTCAGATGTAATAAACTCCTTGAAGCATTACCATCAAAATGGGACATCTACACTTTGATGATCAAGGAAAGCAATGATTACAAGACTCTGACTCTTAATGACGTGATAGGAAAGTTGCATGTGTATGATTTGAACATGCACCGGAAAGAGACGGGATCCGATCAGGTTCAGGATCCTAGCGTTTACCATGGTAAACGGTCTGATTCCGTTGCTTCTACTAGTGTTGGTGGAGTTGCAGCTTTCTATACTAGCGAGGCTGAAACAGACTCGGCTATCAGAAATTTTGGTAGCAATGTTTGTTACATTGCCTCATCTGAGGATACAGGGATTGATAAAAAACCAAAAACTGGGACATCAAGCGGTTTTAAATCAATGCCCATGAGTTTGAAGTCAACTGAAGAGGAAGTAGCCCTACTTGCCTCTTTCATTGCATCTCGTGAAAACTTCATTAAGGGCAAGATCACGGATCCTGAACTTATAAACGAGGATTATGATCAACTGGATCAAGATGATCTAGAGGAAATGGAATTGTAGTGGCAAATGGGTTGAATCATCTGATATGATAACCTCTTAGCTAAAATCTTTAAAAGAAGAAAACATTAGATTGACCATCAGAAACTCAGAACTAATTAGTAAATCTAAATTTGAGAAAGTGGACATAAAAATTTTGAAAGATAAACTAAATGAGCAAAGTGTTCGAAATGACTTAGCTCATGAACATATTTCAGAATTAACAAAATTGTCTCTGATAAAGAGAAGGAATTGGCTGATGCAATGGTTAGGATAGCTGATCATAACAGGAAATTAGAGTTAAGAAAATTTTCTATCGAAACCTTGGATATCATGCTTAGTGTTGGAAAACAGCCAGGTGATCACAAGGGAATGGGTTATACAGAAAGCCCTCATCCCTTTAATCACAACTACTCTTTTATATCCGATGATGCTGAGATGTCACCAGTAGATGATTTTGCTAAACAATCAGCAGTTTCAGGTCTAATACAATTTGTTAGACCTGCGAAAGCTGAAATAAGTACCGAACCTGAATCAAAACCTACTGACACTTCAATGCCACCCGTCTCTGAATTAAAAATGAATTTTGTAAAAGAGGGTACATTTGAACAAGGAAGTGTCAAGGAGAAGTTAAAGAACAAAGTAAACTCTGACTTACCCAAAACTAAAAATGAAAATTTAATCAATAAGGGTAAAAAGGTTATAACTGTTTCCTCTCCAAGTTTGCTTGAACTGGACGAACTAGCGATTCAAAAGGCCGCTAAAAAGGCTTTCGTGAAACGCTCATGCTTTACATGCCATCAAAAAGGGCATGTTGCAAGTATTTGTCGAAATAAGGGCAAAATTGGAAAGGTACAGGTGAAGAAAGAACAATCACCTGTAAAATCAATGTCGCCTCCTAAAAAGAAAAATCCTGAGGCGACAAGTATAAAACTGAGATTGTCCGGCGTTTTCATATTAGAAGTTAAAACAAAAGAAAATGAAAATGCAGGGAATTCTGGGAGAAATGGGTTGGGATATAAGAGAACTCAAAGTTCTCAGAGAACACAACCCTCATTAAAATATGTGAAGTTTTTGTCACATGATAGTTCTAGGAGCACTACTTCTTCTGGAGGAAGCTCTTATGGACAGTCTTCAAGGTCAAAGACTCTACAAAGATTTCAAACTCCCAACAACCGTTTTATCAACCCTAATAGTAATAATAGGAATTATCAAAATTCAAGTTATAACTATCCAACTAGGGTTAGACCTACATCAAACCCAAGGCCAGTAAATCCTAGACTTTTTGAGAAGTCTCCGGAAAGAAAGCCTAGTGGTAGTACCTCCCATACTCAAATGAGTGAGATTCCTAAAGCATCCAGCTCTACTAATAAGAGTAATGGATACTTGAAGGAGTTCACATTCGTAGATGAGAATGGCCGACCCAAGACCATCGTGGCTTGGGTCCCCCTTGATAACTAAATGTTTCAATTTATTGTGCAGGAGTTAACCAGAAGAGCTATTAACTGGTGGTACGTTGATAGTGGTGCCTTGCTATTAACTGGTGGTACGTTGATAGTGGTTGCTCAAGGCACATGACGGGGGGAAAGCTGAATCTTGTGGATTTTGTGCATAAGAAAGGAGGGTACGTTAACTTTGCTGGTGCTAAAGGTGGACAGATTACGGGAGTAGGTAATGTCACAAATGGGAAAATTATGTTAGAGCAAGTCAACTATGTTGAGGAGCTAAAATATAATCTCATGAGTGTCTCTCAGAAATTTGTGATAAAGGACATCCCGTTCATTTCACAGATAGAGAAGCATTGATACTGAAACCTGGATTTGTTATTCCAGAAGAATGGATTCTCATGAAAGCACCTAGAAAGAATGACACTTATGTAATGGACATGAGTGCAGCTGAAGCATCTCAGGAAGCAACATGTCTGATATCCAAAGCCTCTGAGACTGAGTCACAGTTGTGGCATAGGAAAATGGCTCACTTGCACTTTAGAAAGATGAACTTTATAGTCAAAAATGGATTAGTGCAAGGTGTTCCATTGCTGAGATTTGAGTTAGAGGATAAGTGTCTACCTTGTCTAAAAGGAAAACAACACAAGAATACTCACAAACCCAAAGCTCAAATTCTATTGCCTCAGCGTTTGACCTTCTTCACATAGACTTATTCGGTCCTGTGAATGCAAGGAGTATAGGCGGTAAACATTACTGCCTAGTGGTTACTGATGAATACTCACGTTTCTCTTGGGTATTCTTTTTGGGATCTAAGGATGAGACAGCTGAAATGCTGATGACATTCTTTACCCAGATTGAACACCAATTTAATCGAGGAGTCAAGAAGATTCGTAGCGACAATGGGCTAGAGTTCAAAAACTCGGTGATGAACGTCTTTTGCTTAAGCAAAGGAATTCAACATCAGTTTAGTGCTCCCTATGAGCCAAAACAAAATGGTGTTGCTGAAAGGAAAAATAGAAGGTTGATTGAAGCAGCGAGAACAATGCTGGCTGATTCAAAGCTTCCCGTCATTTTCAGGGGAGAAGTAGTGAATACAGCCTGTCATGTGCTTAATAGGGTTTTAACTGTCAAGAAGCATAACAAAACGTGTTATGAGCTTCTAAATGGTCGAAAACCAAATCTTACTGGTCTTGAACCCTTCGGTGTTCATTGTACCTTATTAAAGACCAAGAATCAACCTAAATTTGGTGAAAAGGCTGACGAAGGATTTTTCCTAGGTTATGAAGCCGGATCTCCAAACAAAAGGGTCTTTAATCAGACAGCTGGTAAACTTGAGATCGTATTTAACATACAAGTTTCATCTTATACTCCAGCCGTACAAACCGGACCAGAATGGTTGTTTAATTATGATGCTGTCTTCAAATCATTCAATCTTCCGATCCTAAGTGACATTGACACTTTGGGCTTAGAATATGTAGTACTGGATGATGGTGAAAACAATGGTTTTGCACCAAGATCTAGTATTCCGTGTTCAGAAGATTCAAATGATAAAGGGAAAGATATTAGTGTCGATCCTATTGCGGATAGTGATTCAAATGATAAAGGAGCAGCTAAGTTCGTACGAACCTAGCTGCTTATATATATAAAGTTCGAAAATATTATTTCTAAGCTTTCATACGAACTCAGATCAGTATATCAGGTTCGTACGATTCATCCTAGTTCGAAGTAAGGGATTGTTAGTGAGATAAACGTGTTTTGAACACTCGTATCGTTTCTAAGAGTTTTTCGCACTCTTACAAGCGTTGTTACCCCATTGGATCCGTTGAAGGGTGACCTACATCCATCATGATGGGTTAAAAGCCATTTGTATGTATAGATGTAGATATACATTGTGTATATATATATGAATTTTGTATGTATATATTCAAAAATTATTGTGATAATATTTAAGAGATGGAAGATGTTGCATTGTTTTTTCAATTTTGATTGTCAATGGTGGCGAAAATGGGTGGTAAAGAAAGTAGAAAATGAAGGTTGCATTACTTGTTCTGTTTTGGTTGCCATGGACTCAGGATGAATAAAAGTTGTTTCTTCATGTTTTTGTGAGGGTAAAGATAGAACATTTTAAGTTGTATTTTGTCTACTAAAATTTGTACATGTAATAGACAAATGACAAAAAAATAAATATAGGTGGCGTGTATGTGGCTACCTAATCATCAGTTGTAAGTGTCAAACGGTAAAAATCAACTTTGCAAAGATATTGACACGGTTTTTTCCAGTTTGTTGCATACCTAGACAATAAAAAAGCATATCGTGTATACATGGAACAATGAGTGGTAATACATTGCATATCTGTTGCATTTGCCCAAGGCCCTCATTGCTAACAAAGTGGTATCAGTGCTAGTCAATCAAGATGTCAAGTATGATGAACTTGTTTCAATTTCTTCATCTTATTTAAGATAACCATGGAAGTTGGTGCATTTGGATGAAAGTGATGCTCGGCTCACATGATGCATGAGAGATTGTTGAAAAAGGATACAAAGAGCTTGAAGAAGATTAATTAGATGCTGCTCAAAAAGGTGAACAACCAAAGCTGAGAAGGAAAGGTCAAAATGCTCTCATTCTCATTCATCAAGGTGTTGATGATGCAATGTTTGAGAAAGTTTCAAATGTAACTATTTCGAAGGAGGCGTGGGAGATCTTCAATATTTATTCAAAGGAATTGATAAGGTGAAAAAGGTATGTCTTCAAACTCCTAGAGGAGAGTTCAAAAAATTACAAATGGAAGAACTGGAAACCATTTCAGAGTACTTCACGCGTGTTTTAACAATCTCAAATGAGATGAAGAGAAATGGTGAAAGCTTAAGGGACACAAGAGTGATAGAGAAAATTCTTCTCTCTTTGACATCAAGCTTTGACTATATTGTTGTGGCCAAAAGGAGTCAAAAGACATTGACTCTAAGACCTTGATCAACTCATGGGTTCTCTACAAGACCATGAAGAGATGTTAAATAAAAGAATGGAGAAAGAGCCCTTGGAGAAAACCTTACACTCACAATTCTCTTTCAAATAACGAGAAAAAAGATTTGTAAACGGAAAAGAGTAGGACATGGATGTGGGTATCGAGAACTTGGTAGTTTTCAAGGACGAGGACATGGAAAAGAGAAGATTTCAACAAAGAAGATGAAACTACAAGAGGTTTTAGCATAATAACTATTGTCAAATAAGAACATATAGTACTTTTTCAATATAGTTCTTTACTTGACTTGAATCAAAAGAATACAAGATAGTTATAGCATAATAACTATTGAATACATATTAAACACTCAATACCAACTTGAGAACACACTCAAAGTTGGTTACAAAGGAATGCTAATGCTATGCTCTCAATCTCACAATGAATTCACCAAATACAACATTTTTCCTACTTGACTTCAAGGTTGAAGTCATGTATTTATAGGTGAGAAAGTATCTTCCTGGTAACCACTTCAGCCAATCACAATCTTCCAAGTGTCTTATTGACATGCTTCTTGTGTGTTTTGATATATACTGCCAGAAAATGTCTACTGGTTGCAAAGTTTGTCACAAGTACACTGCATAATTCTGTTCAATTGGTTGACATTGATAATGGGAACATCATATGCACAAACGTCCATGTTTAGCAGATATATACTTGGAGTTGGAAAATCAAGTTCAAAGGGGGTGTTCGATCATAAACTTGATTTGGCCCAAATCAGTATTGGACTACCCAAGAAAACAGATAGGCCCAAATCAATAAATAAGATAATATCTAGATATGAATATAAAATATGGTGGAAGAGTCCTATAGAAAAATGTAGGAAAAATATCTTGTACAAATATCAGGTTAGAAATATCGATATTGGTTATCTACGAAAATATCTAGAAGTGTAGAACCTTCCCTTAACTAGTATAAATAAGTGATGGTGTAAGAATTTGTAACCAAGCAAAGCTAAAGCAATCAAATACATTGTTCAAGAATTCCTCTCATACAAAGTTCTTTTAAATCTCTTTCACTTAAAATCTCTTAATTAAATAAGTGATGGTGTAAGAATTTGTAACCAAGCAAAGCTAAAGCAATCAAATACATTGTTCAAGAATTCCTCTCATACAAAGTTCTTTTAAATCTCTTTCACTTAAAATCTCTTAATCAAATCAAGTCTGATTTTAATCAAATCAAGTCTAAAAGACCTTCATTGCTAACAAAATGGTATTATAACTAATCGATCAAAGTGTCAAGTATGAAGAACTCGTTTTGATCTCTTAATTAAATCAAGCCTAAAAAAAACTCATTGCTAACAAAACCTATGACTTGATGTGTGGCGAAGTTAGACCCAAAAGCATAAGCAATATATATATATATATATATGCTTGAATCCTTTATTAGCTAGCTTTTGAGATTGAGGTTAACGC
Source organism: Logfia minima (assembly GCA_963921325.1). Taxonomy (NCBI): domain Eukaryota; kingdom Viridiplantae; phylum Streptophyta; class Magnoliopsida; order Asterales; family Asteraceae; genus Logfia; species Logfia minima. The sequence goes on along the minus strand of OY992763.1, from coordinate 18,321,124 downwards.
ATTGGTCTACGGTTCCGCTACAAAGGTACCTTAAGTAAAGCCTTGAGAACCACTTTTCTGTTTACATTTATAATTTGATACTATAATCAACACTAGAGAAGTGGTCGTTCATTGATAAAGCTTATTGTTACTATATCGGCTAAGTTGTTACTTAAACAGTAGCTAGCTCTTCAAAAGCTCAGCGTATATACGAATTTTGTGGAATATTTTAAATACCTTGGTCATTATCTATCGTCATTATCATATAAAATGTGAGTAATAATTTCATTGATGTATTATACTTGTACTACCTCTCCCTTTTACTGCAAGAACTAACACTCTTTTTCAAAAAGATAAGTCAACATGGCCGTGTGTAGAAATGAGAAGAACAGTCTAAAATTGAAACTTGTTATGAACTTGATTGAAGCTGGTTCTAGAAAAAAAATGAACTATGAAAAGACTAGGATGATCTTAGGATTGCCTGACACTCCTAATCTAGTCTTACTTTCAGTCAGATGACTGGTTAAAAACTAAACTGAGATCAGTTAAGACTGGTTAAAGACTGAAATTGGTAAATGATTGAAAAAAAATTTGAAATATGTTCTATTTATTAATTGATGTTTAACTTTGTTTTCTTTTAAAATTCTAAGTTTACAAGTAAATTTTGTGGATTTTTATCTCTTCATTTGTTAGCTTTTATTTTTTAAGTTTCATCAATTGATCAACAATTTGTAATATAAACATTTTATGTTTTCTCCTACTTTACACTTATTGAATTTTTCTTTTAATTTTTTCAATTTACATCATAATATATAAAATTATATTTTTGATTAAAAATTTATTGTCAATAACTATGTATAAAAAATTAATAACAATTTCAATTTAAACTATGGACAAAAATATCAATATTCATTCCTAACTATGTCAATTACATGATCAACAAGAAATACGTATATATAAAAAGAACAGAAAACAAACAAACTCAAATCAAATTAATTTATAAAATACTGCATAGATTTATAAAATAATTATAATAAATTAATATCCACAAGCTAGTGTAATTAATGATGGCTTATAATCAGAGTGGTGTTTCTTCTAGCACTTGGGTAAATCTGCCGGTGGTGGCGGCACTATTGATTCCGGTGTCCCTCCGTTCTCAACAACGATTGCAGTACCAAGCCCCCATGACAAGTGTGAATCCAGATGACAATGTATGATCCACGCGCCTATAATGTTTATTTATATATATTAAAGATCAAAAATGATAAAAATAAACTATTTTATATAATTAATGATTAATCTTATATAAAAGTTAACAAAAGTTCCTAAGATATCAGATGTAGGTGACGTAAATTTATTCCGTATATTAAAATTACTCTTATTTCCGTTTTTTCATAAGCATGATTGAAAGTTTAAATGTGTCTACAGAAATGACTGAATTTAAATTCAATTATTTAACAAAAACTAATTGAAAATCAGATGTTTGATTATATACATTATATAGGTAACTTTTGTTACCTTTCTAAATGTGTGTGGAGAAATTACTTATACTACCTACGTCGTGTAATTTCAGATCATTAATTTACCTGGATTGTTAGCTAGAAATCTGATAACGGCCCAACCTCCAACCGGCACTCCGATAGTATTCCGCTCTTGTGGGTTCAAAAGATTAAACTTTTTTGGGTCATTAACGGCGTCGTAATTTCCAAAACCTTGAGCCAACACGTAGAAATTATGTCCATGCAAATGCATGGGGTGGTTTTGAGTTCCTATTAACCAATGGTTCTGAAACACAATCTGAACTGTTGAATTATACCTTACTTTCTTCACGCTTGTCGATTTAGGTGTCACTAGAAGTGACTGATTTAATCTATTGTTGACGTTAGTGTAATCAAATTTCAACGGTGGTTGGCTGGGGAAATCTGGTGTATAAACTCCACTAATGTTGAAGAAATGAGCTTGCAAAATCGACGTTGTTTTTGGTAAGACGAATGAGTGGTTGTTCATGCTGGCTGATAATCGTTGCCCGAGTGGCCCATTACAAATTTGGTTGGTTCCACACGTGTACAAACCAAGCCCGATGGTAACAAACATGTTTTCATCTACTTCCTTTGGAACGGGTGACCAGAACGGGCTTGTGACTAGGCCTGTTAGATTACTAAAAAATGTAAAGGCAGTTGGGGTGTCGTTTAACGCAGGTAGGGTTGGGAGGAGTGGTGTTGACGTGGCAATGTTGTCTTTATAAGTTAAGATTGCTGTAGTAGCTATGTCATTGACTTGAAGACCAGTTGCACTATTGTAAGGACGGGCAGCCATGTAGTAAGATCCTGAAGATTGGTCAGTGGTCAATAGGACATCGGTCGTTTGACCAGGGCCCACCACAACAACGTCAGTTTGGTAAGGGTATGTGTAGGTTGCGTCCACCCCAACAACTGTCATGTTGTGGTTGGCTATCTTGAAGAAGAATTGAGTATTTAGTGCAGCATTGATTATTCGCAACATATAAGTCTTTCCTTGCACAACTTCTAATTTGTATGTTTCTGAATCAAACAAAAGCTTATATCACATTAAGTATAATATGATACGAATGTGCTAGACTATTTAAATCACATGTTATATAATATTGAATTTAGTTATATGATATACTTACTCTTGGAAGGGCATGAAGAGTATAAATCACCGGGCCATCCGTTGATAGTGTATGCATCGGAACTGTTAGGTGCACCACCCGTGGCCAAGGCAGCATTTTCGACATCAATAGGATTAGCGTTCCACCATTCTCCTATAAATTTAGTTAATTGTATACAGATTAAATTAATAAAAAATGTGCGTGGAATGCATGCAACAAAAAGTAGCAAATGAAACATACCAATAAGAATTGTATGCTCACGGAAGGGGTTAGGGAAAGGGTATTTCTGGCAGGCTTTTGGGTGGATGACGAGGGCGCCATAGACGGTTGCACGGAGCCATTGAATATGAGCATGCCACCAAAGGGTTCCTTCTTGTCCTGTGATGTGGAATTTATAGGTGTAGCTATTTCCTGGCATTATCGGACATTGAGTGACGAAGCTTGGTCCATCAGCCCATGGTGTTAGCCTTTGAAACAATCCATGCCTTAAAAAAGAAAAAATTGCAATATAATGGTTTGTTTATATTTGCATGTTAATTAAGGATTAATATAAAGTTATAAACATATAAATATAGTTTAAGATTATTATGATTGATAAATTTAATAATTATTATGATCCTATTTATAATTAAGAGGGTTAAAAAAGATTTACGTCGTACCAGTGAATGGAAAGGTTGTAAGGAGACTTGTTGAAGACATGAACAATGACTGTATCTCCCTGTTTAACATTCAACGTGGGTCCCGGAAGCCTTCCGTTGACTGCTGTTATTACTTGGTTTTTGCACAACCGATTTACCGTTACATTTTTCACCTGCACCCGTTATTACCGTTAAGTTTGTATATGCATATAAATGCATAACACACATACCTTAGACAATAACTTCGAACAATATATGTTTGGGGAAATATGATACTTGTGAAGTGATTGTGAAGGGGGAAATTAGCAAAACATATTATATTACATATGATTATCACAATCGTAATATATGCAAAACTTAAAACTCTTATTGCAGGCTATAGTCCAATAGTACTTAACTAAATATGGTTGTAAATCAAAAAGTTTTCTTCTTTTCTCACTATTTCTTACATGTTTTTGCATATTTCCACACTAGTACACATTTAAGAAAAACATATGATTAATACAAGATCGAGATAAGGTAAACGTAGTTACATGAAATGAAGTTTCCACAATCTCCCCAGAAGCAACCGTTAAACTTAAACAAATAAGCACAACCAAAATCAAGGAACGTATCATTGCGCTCATCATAAGATTGAAGTTAAACTCGCAAGACAGTAGACGAGACAACGTTCGGACAAGTCTTTTGTTATTGAGTGTTGTTGTTTCGTTTGTTAAATTCGACTTACATGTAAATTGTATTTATAGACATGCAGAACGTAATGCTTGTTAGGGAAGCTACGTTTATTCTGAACAATATTTTATATGTGTGTAAAAAGTTTCGGGATTTAGAGTAAAACTCATTAGATACGTCTTTAAACTATATATTAAATCCTGTTAAGCTATCCAAACAGTTTGAAAATTAGTGGGCCACCAACATGTAGTTGTGTATGGAAACGCATAATTAACGAACTTAAAGGATATGAAAACTCACAATAAGTCAGAGTAAGAAAATTGCACGTTGAAGCAATAAAAGGGATTATGATAAAATACGGAAAAAAAAAATGCAACGAAGATATTGAAAAATGTTAGATGTAATGTAGACGTGGATGTTACTAGTGGGCAATATCGTGATTGGCAAAATGTATCGTTTGATAAGAAAACATTATATGTTTTTGATGTTTTTAAAAATAGGTTTGACTGATCGAATTAAGATATTGAAGAAATTTGGTTAGTTGTGAATTGATTTTGGAGCTAGTTTAATTAAGTCAACAATCGATGGTTGAAATGGGAAATGGAATCAATTTGGACTGGTTTTTTGACTTTTTAAAATATTTTTTTTTAAATTTTGAAAAACTATATCTTTTTACTCATAACTCGGATTAAGTCACCTTTTTATTTAAGTTATATATTATATATTTTTTCGAGATCTATTTGTTGGTAAATTGTCGAAGGTGGTTTTTTCCAAAATTTTTTTGAAATTCGTCCTCCCTAACCTTCAATTTTAACAATTTACACTTATTTTGACTTTTAAACTCACTTTGACCACTAGTAACTACTATTGAAAATTCTAGTTTCTAATTCGTAAAATTTGTTGTCAGTATGGAGTGTTATTAAACAATAACCCTCAATCAATCTTGATAAAAGTCAAAAACATCAAATGTCAAGAAAAATCAAAGACGGGTTCAACCAGAACCAAAAGGAGCACCGATCCGACTCAAAAATCGATTTCAAAACATTGATATTTTCACACAAATTTAGTGAAGAATATTATTGCAAATTAATAGCTTGCATTTATAAATGATATGAAAAATGTTATATTCAGACAAAATTTACAAAACAAGTTTTACAAAATGACATGAAATATGGTATTTCAAAAAAATGTCTTTTGGTTGTTTCTTTCTTATAAGTCTCTCCTTTTAATTCGTTGAGCCATGTTATTGATTTTATGAACAAGTTTTTATAAAAATTAAATAAATGCATCACTTCTTTTATAAATTTCAAATTTCTAATGATATGATTATGTGTCAAATAATCACATGTGAATATATCTAAATGGTCTTATATATATATATACTAGCAAAATACCCGTGCAATACAGCGAGAAAAGTTTATTAATTTCATATTAATTCGATATATAGTATTGTATTTTCTGAAATATTTTAAAAATAAAAAACTACATTACTATACACGAAGAATACTGTTTTATAAGTGGAAAAATTAGTTTTTAACAAATTTTCTGAAATTTAGTTTTATTTTGCAATTTTCATTATTTTAAAAACGTAGTAATCATATTCTTTTGCAATTTTATTTGTAATTTTTTTTTCGAGTTAATTAAGATACATAATCTAATAAGTTCAAATTGAAACTAAAAATTAAGCCACAATTTTTTTTTATTTATGTAAGTCCGTTTTGACCCGCACCCGTTGTGGCCCAAGCCCGTTAGGACCCAAACCTGTTTTAGCCCAACTACCCGAAACGAACCGCCCGCCCATTTCGCCACCTTTAAATGTAACAGTTTTATATATATATATATATATAAAGAGAGAAGTTTAAGTTAAATTAAATGTCATATTAATTAGTTTATGGTTTAATAATATTTGTGTTAATAAGAACTTAATAATTAATAATTAGGGGTATGTTAATTAAATGTCATATATTAATTAGTTTATGGTTTAATAATGTTTGTATTAATGAGAATTAAATAATTAATAATTAGGGGTATGTTAGTCATTTTTATGAATTTTTAAAAATTCTCTTAGTAATTGTAAGGGTAAATTAGTCAATTCTATCTTAAAAAAAAACATGGAAATACATTATATATTAGTAATAGATATAGAGGGGAGGGCTTAAGAGGGAACCAAAAAAATTAGGAAAGGAGGGAAGCAAATCTCAACCATTGATTTCATCATAGATGAATGTTATTAACATTCATTTGTGATGAATGTTAATCAAAATTTAACATTCATCACAAATTAATGTTAAAAACGTTTTTTTATGAAAAAATCGATGGTTAAGATTTGCTTACCTCATTCCCCAAAATTTGAAGCTTCCCTATGGATCCTTCCCCTAGATATAGATATATGTATTTTTTTTTCTTTATATTGTTTCATTCTTCGCTCACGGATACGACGCGATGTTAGTATTGTGAGTATATTCTAAAACTCTCAAATATGTTGTTCTATTTCATTTTTGAGCAAATTTCAAATATATTCGTCAATGGAACGTTGAACAATATATACCTTATATTAGTATATATTTCGTACAAATATATAGATAGATATATTTCTACTTATGTAAGATGTGCAAATTTTGTACTGTATTAACGTTAAGATTAACTATCTGTTCTATTGACAAATTTTTTTAAATAAGAAAAGAAAAGATAACACAATGAATGATTCGTTGTTGAACTCGGGGTGAAGTTTAATATTGATATTAATACCGAGTTTCATTTTTAGCGGATGTGTTCAGTGTTGAATTTGGTGCGAAAAAAAATCTGTATATTTTTTTTCCAATGAAATTGCAAGAAAAGAAAAGGAAATTAATTAAAAGTAATTGTGATGGAACTCATTTACAACCTTCAACACAACGTTGATAGCTTAACTTTGTTCATCAACGTCGCGGGAAAATGAAAAAGTCGACATTGAAGGTTGGTTAATGACGGAAAAATTGCCTATGCTCCGTGTGCTTAAGGCTTATTTCAGTCTTGGTTAATTGCTAAGTTAACTTTTTAAAACTTTCTCAATTATCAAATCAATTTAGATAATCTAACTTATTAAGAGCTAGCCCGATTAGTTATAAGATAAATTTATGACTTAACATATGAAAATCAAGACCATTATGACTTATTTTTTATTATTGTTTCTTTCTAAACATTTCGTGAAATTAGAAATTTATTGTTTGAGGAAAGTAAGCTACCTTCCAACAAATATACTTGCAACAGGTGGACATGATTCGACTTGACACCTTTCATTAGTATGATATACTTGAAACAAATCAATCAATGAATGTGTTTTATTGTTGCTTTGATGGAGCTAATTTTAGTAAGTCTTGCTTTGTTCAACTATTGCAATGTTGATGTTTTCTTGAATTTGATGTTATTTCTTGTCCTTAACTAATACCCAAAAATATGGAATGGTTACAACCAATTTCCAACATAATTGAGTTGCTTGGATCTCAAAACTCTTAGATGCAGAAAAAATATAATTATATACACACATGTTGAATCATACATAAACATAGTATAAAACCGACAAACTAAAAGATCCTTGTAATTAGTCAACCAACAAATGAGCAGCAAATAAATTTCAACCAACAGATAAACGGAAGTTTTGAACTTTGAATAAGATTTTGCATCAAAGCTAATTAAACTTAAGTATCCAAAAACCAAATGGTGGTGAATCTGAAGAGGGAGTTCAAATAGATACACATGACATGGGTTACATTCTCGGTGAATGTAAGTACTCTAAGTTTTCTTTAAGAAAATTTAAAGAAGATAAAATTTATGGAAGTTGCTTTTAAAAAGAACGGGAGTTTTTCGTATACATAGAAGTGATTACAATTTAACTTTTCTTATTGTGTATTCATACATCAATTTGCATTTTCTAGCTATAGCAACTATCGAACCGAAAATCAAATCTTTTATTTTGCACGTATAGTTATGAGCTACTTTTATCAAACAAAGCTAACAAAATTATATATATATATATATATATATATATATAAAAGGAGATCCTTGTGAAGCATTGAAAGTGGAAAAATGAGAGGAACCAATTTCAGTCATCTATTTTATCCAGTTAACACAAAGTCAACGCGATGACAAATTAGAAATAACTTTAATAACAAATGATTAAACAAAAATCCAGTAACTACAAAAACATAATTTTCATGTAAGATTCATTAAATTAAAGTTAAAAACACTTAAACATAACTCGCCGAACGAAATTGATGAATAATTGTTTGGATTCAACCGAAAAAATGTTAAAAATAGATTTCATCGACAAAAATGAATAAAAAACCCACAAAAAAGTTTACAAAATCATTCAATTGAGTCAAAACAACGATATAGATAAATCAAAATACGAATAATTGATTATATACATCATCAATCAAATAAAATTGTAATAATTTACGTTTTAAACAAAAAAAAAACTCTCAAAATTGAAATTTCTAGATGTTAACATTCTTTGTGATTAATGTAGATCAAAATTACAACTTAATATTTTTAAATGATTATAATAGTTGTTATAGGTAATGTGTATTCCCTAATTAATATTCATCACTCCGTGATTGTGTTTGATATAGTTTTTTTTTTTAACATTCATTTATGATGAATGTTATAATCTTCATTAGCTTATAATAACATATATAAGTTAATATTCATCATATATTAATGTTATAATGATCACACATTTATAGGTTAATATTCATAAGAAATGAATGTTATAATGTTCAACGTTTATATATTTATCAAAAATGAATGTTATAATGTTCTCCGTGTATAATAATATTTATAACTTGATATTCATCATAAATGAATATTATAATGTTCATCAATGTATAATAACATTTATAGGTTAATATTCGTCATGAATAAATGTTATAATGTTCATTGGTGTATAATAACATATAAGTTAATATTCATCATAATGAGTGTTAAAGACTAAAAATAATTATATATAAAAAAACACTTATATCAAACCTAATCTATAATTGAATACACATTACTTATAACAACTATTGATAATCATTTAAGAAAATCAAGCTATAATTTTGATTAACATTCATTTCAACTAAATGTTAACCGTTTGAAAAATTTATTTTGTGAAATTCGATTATGAATGATGACAATAATTCGATTAATTGCTTGTTTCTAAGGTTTTTATGATGAAATTCATTTAATTTTATTGTCTTCATTGACAAATCAAAAATTTCATAAAACCTCAAAAGTTATAGACAAAATTTATAATTGATGAGGAATATGTATCATGTGGAATTGACAATATGTAGTAATGCATTTGATAATTTTGAAAATTTAGAATGTTTGTGATTGATGAATCAATGAAATGCATGCTTTAATTTTTGATTTTAGATCAAAATTGGTGAAACTGAAATTGTATATGTATTATTTCTTTTTTGGACAAGTTATGGTGAAATCAAGGGCCCAGTTCTAATTCTCTACTCCTCGATCCGCCTACTATATATATATAATATATATAAATATATGTTGGTCCCTTTTTGTCAAATATTTAAGAACTAGTAACAACAAATGTAAATGTAGACAAATAAATGCAACTTTAAAATTTTCTTTTATTGATATGAATCAATGAATACTTTACAAAGTTTACTGAGGAGAGAGATTGGTCTAAGTAAACTAACTTGTGAAAAATTTGGCCTCAACAGATCATTAGCGAATAGCTCGCCGATGATACTTAGTGATCAACACTTGACAGCTAAGTGAGGGCACTTGGTTCGTTGATATGCAGGAACGTGCTTAAATCAGAGGTTGATCACGAATACAAAATTCTGGACATTTAATATGGTAGTTGAGTGTGATATTTATAGTCTCACATAAGGAGATATTAATCTTACACGTGTCAACACCATATTACTTGGGTATGTAATGCAACTTCCAAGGCTTTGGATTTGACATTACATGCTAGGAATAAAGTTAATATTTTACTTTATTCGTAGTTTATAGAAAAGGTACAAATAATTAAATGCAATTGTACAATAAGTGAACGTACATACCTTTGAGAAGATATGCACACTTTCCTATGTACTGCATAAGTTGACCTTCATTTGTACATTAGGTATTTGTCAAACTTAATATACTTTCTTGGATTAAGGCTTGAACTACTGGATTAATAGAGTAGTCTTGATTTCCACATCAGGGAACTACTCTCTATCTTTGTCTTCAATCTTCGACTTCAAAATATGCTTTATGTTTTTGATAGCTTCATGCCTGTGTAACTTCTTCAGGGACTGAGTATTTATCAGCGAGTGATATATACTTCGTTAAGTTCCAAGTTACAAAGAGTGAGTCACTGCTAACAAATGTAGTGATTATAGTAGACTAGTAAACATTCTAAGGAAATGTTCACTGATAAGTTTGATCAATGAGTACTTGTACTCTGTCTACTCTATAGTTCGTTGCTAATAGATGCAGTGAAACATAAGAAGACTTCGATTAACTTTGTCATCTGTAAATTACATTAGTGAGATCTCTGACTCAACAATCTCACTTTATTTATTTATGACAAAATATCTCTCTAATAAGGACTTGGTGTTTTATCTTTTGTTTTGTTTGACCCTGGTGTTCTGTTTTTGGGTTCTTTTGTTTTTCATTTTACTTTAAATGGAAAGCAGTTAATATAAATCATCACATGAAGAACATTGATTTATATATAACAAGAGTGAAATTACATAGATAATTATACATGATCCAATTCTAGCATCTCTTCTTTCACTTTGAAGAATAAGTCCTCATCATCATTGATCAGGCTGATCTGTAGTTCATCATTTACCAGCTTCAAAAATTTTGGATCACTGTTGCTTCCTTCACCTATATATTTGAGAGCTACCAGATGCTCAGTCTTTGCAATTCCAATATGGGCAGATCTCTGAAAGCAAGGTCGTTTCAGATGGTCAAGGAAGAACATCCCAAACCTGGTGTCCTGATGACTCAGCCAGGCATAAAATGAATGTTTGGGGGAAGAGAGATGTTGAGATGGGCATCATCAGGCAGAATACCCCTTCGTTGAAGATTCTTAACAATTTCAGCTTCATCAGTCTTAGATTTCTTCTATCTGGGGGCCCTAATAGGTCCTTGAATGTTTAAAGCAGAGGGAGGTTGGTTTAGGCTAACTTCAGTCTCATTTAGATTGAATACAAGTTCATCGATGCTATTTAAAATTTTAGGCTTGGCAGCACTAGATCCATTCTGAACACATGTGTATACCTTTCCAAGGTCACTGAACCCAATAGGCTTCAACTCAGTTGGATAAATGGTTTATAGCTTGGCTGAACCTTTTTTGGTCATCTCCAGGAATATTTTTGATTCTTGAAAATCCTAGGAGTGACCTTGATGATTTTGGCTTTATTCTTCCTGATGTGCTTAAGCTTTTTGAGATCCTGTAATCTCTTTTTCTCTCTCTTCTCTTTGTCTTTCTCTGCCACCTTAAAGAGTCTTTCATTAATTTCTAAGGCAGTCTCTCCCCTCTTACTTTCGATCTCCATCTCCTTGGTCTGAGCTTTCACAGCAAGATCACTCTATTTTGCTAGCTCAACCTATTTCTCGGCCTTAAGATGTTCTCTGATGATTTCCACAGGAACTTTTAGTTCCTTGGCGCTTTTCTTGATCTTATCATCTTCATCATCAGAGTCACTATCAGTTTCAATCACTTTCTTTCTCTTTCCCTTTTCAACAACAGATGCATAGACATCTTCTTCAATTTCCTCAACATCCTCATCAAGTTGTTTTCTTTTTCTTATCAGAGAGGAAGACGATTGCCATATACCTTGCTCCCCCATACTCTGTGCATCAGTTCTTGGAACATTAATGTCTATGGCAGCATCAGTAGTGGGTTTCTCAGTTTGTATCACTAGTTCTTCTATACCTTTCTCCCCCATAACTGGTGAATCGGGGAAGTCAGCAGTTATTCCAATAGAAACCTTAGTGATTCCAGCAGACTGCGAAAGTTGTGAGATGACAGGCTTCAGAATAGCCTTCATTGTGTTCACATCTTGTTGAAGGGAAGATATAGTGTTGCTGGTGAGGAGTTGGGGGCTTTTTTAGTGAGGTTGAGTTGTGACCTATCAGATGAAGTGAATACATCTAAAGGTTGGAGTTGATCAACTATGGTGGAGAGGGATGAGATGGTTGTATGAATTGAGTCAAGTTTTATGGAGTTATCAACAACTTCTTTGTTCATTGCAGAAGAGATAATAGTGATGCTAGTCTCTAATGCATAACATTTTCTAAACAAGGAGGCATATGATTGATCCACAACGAGAATATGATTATGTTGGATAGTTTGAAGAATCTCCATGTTCTTGGTCAGCTGAGATAACTAATCAGAGAGAGTGGATAGAGAAGAATCCATCTCTAGCCTCATTGAGGACTTTGGTGATTGTACTGGTGCTTCAGGGGATCTGATAGAGATATGAAATGGTGTTGCATAAGATGGTGATGGAGAATGAATAATTGTACTTGGTTGTGGTGGAGAAATGGGTATAGAAGACAGCTGGTGAACACTTGTAAATTGCTGGGAAATATGAGGAGGAGTCTCTGCAATTTCTTCTTTAGCCTCTTGTTCATCAAATTCATCATTGACGTTGACGTTGACATCAGTGGTGACCTTGTTTTCTTCATCATCATTAGAGTCCAGATGGACTGGTAGAAACTCTGGTTCTTTAATGGGCTCATCGAAGAACGAGTCCATGAATGAGGGTTGATCTGAGCCATAGTGAGCCAAGGCTACAAGATATGGATTACCATCAATTTCAGCTTGCTCAGCAGCTACTTGATCACTGCTGACTCTTGTTTCATTTGCAGCAAGTACTTCTGCCTCTTTAATCACCTCTCCTCCTTCAGCAGTCTCTGCATCATCATTTTAATTGAAGTTTATTGCAGTCTCTTCATCATCAATTTCAACTGTCACCTCTTCAACAGTTTCAGATGCCATTGTCTCTACCTCTGCAACATGGCGTGGAGGTGATAGAATTGTAATGGGATTTAGATGAAGAACTTATGTTCTAGTCACTGGTAGAGGAGATGGTTGAAGATGCGCAAAGGTAATATCTCTGATGGTGAGCATGGTTGCTGATATGGTGGAAAGAATGGAGCCTTCTCTAAGAGCAGGTTTGTGTGTGTACATTGTATTGCCCATTCTTGTCACTGGTAGGAATGCCAGAGAGCCATAAGCTTCATTTTGCTGATCAAGACTATACTTATCCTCCATAATACTTTTGATTACAAGAGAGATGAACTTGATGTGTGGAATGGTTGACTCTCTCTTCTTTGCACACACTCTTTTCTTTAAGTCTTCAAATAAAAGTTTTGGAAAGTCTATACATCGACTAGTGATCAAAGCTTCAACTATTTGCTGCTGCATCCTGTTAGCTTGATCATGAGATCCAATGTTTGTGCCTAGACATTGGATTATGTGAGCAAAGAATAAGTTCTACTCTCCACTCATGTATACTCTTGTGACCTTATTGTCACCTTCAACATGCTCATAGTCGATTAAATCAATTACAGAACGAGCTTCTTCAGCATCAATAGGTTCTTCATATACATATATGTAATCTATGTATTTTAAGTAGCTTAACCCCAATGCTAACCTGAATCGAGAGAGTTGATAACAGATTGGTGTTGTTCCATTATTTACAGTGGCTTTGAATCCCAAGTATCCATCTTCTTCATTGCCATCTACAAATCGTACAATATACCAAAACTCAGACATATAAGCTATATACATGGGTGATGGATCTCTTGTAATGGCTTCGTAAATAGGAGAGTTGAGTAAATAAGTGACCATTGGTTGATAAGCTTGTTTAGATGGAGGAATGGCAAGGTTAGCAACATAGTTGCAGGGTTTTATCACAATGGAAGATGGATCGAACTTTACATTGGATGGTTTAGATGCTCGTACAACATTTGAGGGGACAAACGGAACACTATCAATAGGGTTCTTGGAGCGCACCATTGTGATTAGTGAAGAAAGAAAGAGGATTTGAGAATGCTAGGGTATTGATCGTTTTTGAGTTCGTTAAGAATTTAGGGAAAATGGAAACGAAGATGATTTGTGTAAAAAGTGTAATGGAAAGTGAATATTTGGTTATATAGGGTTGGCGTTTTGTGATTGGTCCGTTTGAAAGGAGAGAGAAAGTTGGAGAGAGGGAAATGGAGAAGTGGAATAGTTTTCGAGAACTGTCAATAAAAAACGTAATCATTTTATTTAGGATAAGATATTAAATTATTTCTTAATTAAAAAACAGAAAATATCTGGAATTAAAATAATCTTTTAACAAAGCTGGGTTTAAAACATTCTTTCTTCCACTCTCGCTGATGTGACAACCGTCAAAAATCTCAGGTCAACATCGCACTTAAATTCCTAGTACATTTGTTTACGTTTACAGCACTCTAAAATCCTAGTGAAAAGTCTAGGTTACGACTCCTTAAGTACCGAAACCGTAAGTTACCGAAATCGCGTAACGTTCTAGGAGATTGCTTAGCGGACTTTAAGACCGTGATGAACACAAAAATTAGGTTACAAAGTGCCAAAGAAAAAAAATGAAATTAAATTTCATAAGTCATTATCATATCGCAAAAATCAGAATTTAACCGGAAATTCCGTAACTCGGTAAACGCAACCGGAAATCGGTTAATTAACTCGCGAATGTCAATCGTCATCGAATCAAATACATTTTGATGAATGTTATAAACTTATAAAATAAAGTTTCATGACTCAAACTTTAACCACAAAAACATCACAAAAATCGGAATTAACCGAAATTTCGTAACTCGGCGAACGCGACCCAAATCGAATAAACGAAACTCGAATCCGACAAACTAATACTTGAATATCCATTATAAACAATCTAAAATACAATTTGAAGTATTTTAGAAATTTAGAACATCAATTTTTATAACCCAAATATTAGGCATGAAAACAACACAATTTAAAGCCTTGAAATGTACAAGACTTGTGCATTTTTAATACAAATAAATACCACAACTAATACATATTATATTTTAACAAAAAAATAAAATAAAAACTCTTTTTTTTAAGCCAAAAACCGGACCTCCCTTTCCCCCACTCAAAACTCTTCCTTTTCTTACAAAACTCCACTCACTCTACATGCAAAAAGCCTTCTACACTTGCACACTCTTTCATTTTCATCATTTCTTCATTTCCACTTTCAAAAACACTCTCAATTCTCTCTCAAGAAGCCACAGATTTCCAGCCCCCTTTCAATCAAAAATCATCATCTTTAAAGTGTTCTTACATAAGAACAACATCTCTAAGGTAAAACATACCATTCCTTGCTTCCATTCTTGCATTTACTTACTTTTAAATTCATAAAAATGCTTGGATTATACACCTTATTCATGGTTATAATCCACATACATGAGTTTGATGTTTGTAGGTTCCCTTACACTTGTTTAAGTGTTAAAACAAAAGGGCAACCCATGATCAAACTGAAATCAAATCAAAAATCGTCTTTTTGGTGTTAAAATGTGTATTTACATGTTCTTGCTAGATTAAATGGTTTAAATTGTTAAAATATGTTTATGTTTCTGTAAAAAGAACAAGTTCATGCATAAAAGACAAGACTTCAATCATTGGATGAGGTCTAAAAATTGTTTGGTAGTGAAAAACACACCAAAAAGATCACTTTGTCATGCATGTAATCTGTCCAGATTTTGACCCCACTGGTCTCACTCAAATCCATGGAGTATTCGACCTCCAAATGTATCACACAAAACTGATGCGCAAACAGCTACCTTGTTGTGAGCAATCTTGTTGTGATACATGTTCATGGGGCTTAAGGTGTTCAATAAATTAAAAAAAAAATTGTTTTTAGACTCCTAACAAGTTTATCTCAGTAGAATAAAAATATAGTAATTTATCTTGTTGATCTCATATTTTTAGAAAATGCATGAACACCATGCATTGTTGTAAGCTTGTAAATTTCAAATACTTGTGTTGTGATGATTCAAAAATACATAAGTGCTTGATAAAACGTCTTAAAATTTTGGGGATTATTTTTCTCAGTATCTAGATCATGAAAAGAGTCTTGAAAATAAAAATGGGAATCTTTGGAAAAACATAAGTATTTTTCCTAAATTAATGCAAATAAAGCCTACAAAAGGTGAAATAATCATGAAAAATACTTTTGGACACAAAATAATTATGGGAAAATTTTAGTGTCATTTTCCTCATAAAATGATACTATCCTCAAAATGTCACACTCTTTGGATGTGTTTTGATATGTTTTCCGAATAACGTCTCGTTAAAACGCATAATGTTAGGAACCAAAGTTCCATGCTCAAAACGGCTTGAAAAGTTTAAACCAACCTAAAAATTGGTAGAATCTGATTTGGTAAAAATTCCAGAATTTTTCGTGGATAATTACTATTTTTCCCATATTTATCCCACTTTTTAGGCATAAAATGATTATAAATAATCCATAAGTCTAAAAATCCTCAAATTTTCACAGAAAGTTTGTAACTATATTTCATGTTTCATACCAAGTTTGGTAACTTTTAGATGTTGTATACATATATTTCCATTATTTTGTTCACAACTTGAACAATTACCGACAACGTAAATTAAATGGAAATTCGAACTTTAGCGGCAGTTTGTAATTTAATTAGATAGCTAAGCAATCCTAACAAACCATATTAGTCGAAAAACTAATTAGAAACCTTGTGTTCTTAGGAATTGGATAGGAGTCAAACCCGGTCGGCACGCACATTACATCCATCCGTACGCTCACGCTCAATTGTGAGTTTACACAACCCCTCTTTTTAACGTTTTACTTAAATGTTTTGGGGTGAAAAGCATGCTATATGATTTAATTACTATATTTGGATTACAAATATTATTCTTATGCTATACTTGATTTACGAATGCTTTGCTTATACTATGCTCGTTTTACAAATGCGATCCTTGATTTACAAATGCTATGCTTACTTTCGAATACTTGACATGGTTAAAATGTCGTATTGATTACGAATAACTTTTTGAATGTTTGAAGTTTATACGAACATGATTATATGCTTGTTTTCTATCGTATCTAAAGTCTCCGCTATATCTACACGACCATTAACTCTATATGAGCCAAATGATGCATATGAATAGTACTATTTGGGAGCGAGACCACCTCCCCACTCACGCGGCCACGTGAGTGCATCCCATCATCCTAAATGCCAACAATAGGGCATCTCTCTTTGGGGCAAAGGTTTATCGGTTGTAGGTTTGGTTGTGGACTCAAGCATAATAATTCATTGTGACTATAGACAAAAATGCGATAGCATAGAAATTCATAAGCGACTATAAACGTATGACGTTTCGACTTTTGAAACGATATCTCTTTGAAGCTATAAACTTTACGACCCGAGCTTTACAATGACTTTATCATTTGAAATGATATCTCTTTTAAACTTTAAAATTTACGACCCGAGCTTTGCAATGACTTTGACATCTAAACGATATTTCTTTGAAATTATAAACTTACGACCCGAGCTTTATAATGACCTTGTCATTTGAAACGACATTTCTTTGAAACTATAAACGTATGACGTTTTGTCATTTGAAACGATATTTCTTTGAAACTATAAACCTTACGACCCGAACTTTACAAAGACGTTGTCATTTGAAACAATACTTCTTTAAAACCATTAATTTAAAACCTGAGTTTTACACTATAAATCATTGTGGTTGTGGACAATGATAGACGTGATTTCATAATAACGCTTCGCATTCTTATGAACTTCGACATAATAAACCGTTGAGATTATAAACGTTTTGATATTGATTTGATGATCCATTGACTTTATAAACGTAACCTGAATCTATAAAATGCTACAATATGAGTTTTATAAGCATAACTTGAACTTATTAAACACTATATCTTGAGTTTTATAAAAGTGAATTGAACATTTCTTTGAAAATATGAGCGTGGCGTTATGAACGAATTACGACTTTTAATTGAGTTCCAAAGGAAATCACTCCTAAATGAATCTCGTACTTAAATAATCCTCTTTTGCAAACAAAACATCGATTCACAAATGAATCTAACTATCAAATGGGTATCGCTCTTAAATGAGCCTTGTTTTAATGAATTACTTTTATAGTTATCCGCGCAATAGCGCTTGACCATCCTAAAAATTGATCTTATGAAATTATCGGATGATTTTCGTCATTATATGAGCCTCGGTACTAAACAGATTACTTTTGTGAACTAATCATGTAGTAACGTGGAACTTCTAAACTAAACTTTGTAAACTCTTGAAAAGGGTCTTTCCTTACGCAAAACCTGTGTACTTACCAACTATGTTTCATAGTTGACCTGTTTATTTTTACATGCTTTTCAGGAAATAGTCACAACTTGTCTATTGAAGCTAAACCTGTTATATGAGCTATGCTGCTATAGCGTTACGGAATTTTGTCTCTTTAGATTATTTACTTTTATGTTGTAAACGCTTGTAAGACTTTATGTAATGTATTTATTGTAGACCGTTGAACGGTGATCTTTTGTAATTTTCGATTATGAAATCATTGTCCTGTTACATCTCGTGTTTCCACTTTAGCGGGGTGTGACAGCTGATCAATCAGTTAAAGAGTGATGACGAACATTGTTATCACATGTATAACATTCTAGTATCTGATAAAGATATCGTTGATGAGATCAATTAGAGACCATATCTGATAGCCAAGAATGCATGTTTGATGAAGATCATTTAAAGTTAATGCGTAAACTTAGAAATCATAGGTGATGTATTCTCGCTGATCAATCAGTTAGAGAATTCATAAGATATAATCCTTGATTTTACTCAAGTTGCAACAAATTTACCCAATAGTTCGTTAGTAGAGACTCTCGCTGATCAATCAGTTAGAGAGCTTGCTGAGAAATATGAGTGTCTCTATTGAGGTTTTAGATATGATAAGTTGTTTTAATATGTTTTCGCTGATCAATCAGTTAGATCCCATGTTATATAACTTATCACAGAACAATGTTATATTACAAATTATTCTCGCTGATCAATTAGTTAGAGAATAAGCTTAGGTAAACGAGTTCAAGAGCAAAGATTCGATGAACAAAGATAAAGACTCGCTGATGAGATCAGTTAGAGATTTTATCTTTTCATAAAAAAGAAGAGGATGATTGTTTAGTTCTTACTCGCTGATCAATCAGTTAGAATAATTTCTAAGACAATTTTCCTTGGTTTTCAATTTTTTTTGACAATTACTGAAATAAACTGTCTGTTTTAGATAGAAAGTAAATACTTAGATGATTAAGCATTCAACATTCCTAGCTCACTGATCAAAAAGTTAAACCTTGATTCATCCAGGGGTTTTGTAAAGATATTAGCGAGCTGGTGTTATGTGGGAATAAAGTATAGCTCCACATCACCGTTCATAACATGATCTCTAATGAAGTGATATCTTACATCGATCTGTTTTGTTCTAGAATGATGAACATGGTTGTTTGTGATATCTATTGCACTTTGATTATCACAAAAAATTGGAGTTTTGGTTACCTCAATACCATAATCAGCAAGCTGATTCTTGATCTATAGCACTTGAGCAGTGTAGTGACCAGTAACAACATACTCTGCTTCAGCAGTGGAGGTAGAGACAGAGTGTTGCTTCTTGTTAGACCAGCTAACAAGTTTCCCACCAAGGAACTGACATCCTCCTGATGTGCTTTTTCTATCTAACTTACACCCTAAATAGTCAGATTCTGAAAAACCTGTTGGATCAAAACCCGGAGTCTCTGGGATACCAGAGACCAAGGTTGGGGGTACCTTTAAGGTACGTAGAGATTCTTTTTATAGCAGTGAGGTGTGATTCTTTGGGATTTGCTTGAGATAGAGAATAAGATATCTAGTCTACTTGCAGTGAGATAGAGCAGAGATCCAATCTTTCCTTTGTAAGTGGTTACATTTACTGATGTTCCATCGGTGTCTGCATCTAACTTAACAGGAGGAGCCATTGGAGTTTTCATAGTGGATGAGTTATCAAAACTGAATTTTGTGAGTAAATCTTTTATGTATTTGCTTTGACTGATGAAAATTCCTATGTCAGATTGCTTAACTTGTAAACCCAAGAAGAAAGTTAACTCACCCATCATGCTAATCTCATACTTTTTAGACATTAGAGAGGAAAATTCTTTGCATAAGTTTTCGCTAGTGCCACCCAAAGATGATATCATCAACATAAATCTGTTCAATAATGATATCATCTCTGACCTTTTTATAAAAGAAGGTTTTGTCAATGATACCACATGTGTATTTACTTTTGCAAAGAAAGTCATAGAGAGTTTCATACCAGGCTCTAGGGGCTTGTTTAAGTCCATAAAGAGCTTTGTCCAACTTATAGACATGTGTGGGAAACTTAGGATCAGCGAACCCAGGAGGCTGCATCACATAGATTTTTTTCTTGGAGATCACCGTTCAGAAAGGCACTCTAGACATCTATCTGATAGACTTTGAATTTCTTGTGAGCATCGAATGCAAGAAATAACCTGATAGCTTCCAAACGAGCTACATGAGCAAAAGTCACATCATAGTCAATGCCTTCTTCCTGTCTGTATCCCTGAGCAACCAGTTGAGCCTTGTTTCTGATCACAATGCCATTTTCATCCATCTCGTTGCGAAAACCCATTTGGTACCTATAATGGTTTTTTCATGAGGCTTAGGTACCAACTTCCACACTTGATGTCTTTCAAATTCCATTAGCTCCTCTTGCATAACATTGATCCAATCAACATCTTCAATAGCTTCATTTATCTTCTTTGGTTCAATAAGAGACACAAAGTTGACATAGAGACACATGTTCCTGGTGGCTTTAGTTCTCGTTTGAATACTAGCATCATGAAAACCAATAATTTGATCAATTGGGTGACGACGAGTCCATTTTGTAACTCTGGTGGGAATGTGAGGAGATGGAACAATATGTTGATTTTCGACTTCGTTATCAGTGACAGATTGATCTAGATGGAACAATATGTTGATTTTCAACTTCGTTATCAGTGACAGATTGATCTTGATTCACCAAAGAGGGTGAGTCAAGAATTTGTTTCAAGGGAGTTGAGTTGACAGAGTTGATAGGAGAAGATGGTGTGGTGAGTTCAGGGTCATTTGGAATAGTAGAAAGAGGATTTGGGTTTGGAAAATGTCACCAGAGAGTGCATCATCAGGGTTAAAAAAAGGGTTGATGAAATCTTCAAAGTGAAATGTGTCAGCATTATCAGGAGAGTTTCTCTCTGAGCTAAAGCATTCTTCAAATGTGACATGAATAGATTTTTCAATGGTTTCTCTTCTCAGATTATACACCCAAAAAGCTGTGGATACCAGAGAGTATCCACTGAAGATGCCTTCATCAGCTTTCGGATCAAACTTCTTAAGCTGATCTCTGGTGTTAAGTATATAGCAAGTACTTCCAAATATGTGAGAAACTGATATCTGGTTTCCTTCCTCTGAGAACTTCATATGCTATCTTGTTGTGTCTTTTCACAATTGTAGATCTATTCTGGGTAAAGCATGTTGTGCTGACAGCTTCTGCCTAGAAATAGCCTTTTAGACTTTCATCAGCGAGCATAGATCTAGTAGCTTCAACAAGAGTTTTATTTCGTCTTTCAGCAATACCATTTTGTTCAGGAGTTCTAGGAGCAGAGAATTTTTGAGAAATGCCCCTATCTTCATAGAATGTTTCTAAGGTATTGTTTCTGAACTCTGTTCCATTATCATTTCTGATCATCCTGATCCTCTTTCCATTCATAGTTTCGATCTTCTTGATAAAACTAATGATTTCATCAGTAGCATCACTTTTAGCTTTGAGAAAGAATACCTAGGTATATCTGGAGTATTCATCCACAATTACTAGAGCATATCTCTTGCCACCAAGGCTAGTGGTGCTGACAGGACCAAAGAGATCCACATGAAGAATTTGAAACACTTCAAAGATTGAAGAAAATTGCTTGGATTTGAAGGAAGACTTGTGTCTTTTTTCTTTTTCATAACCTGGGCAGAGTTTGTCCTTAGAAAAGGTTAGTAAAGGTAACCCATAGACTAGATCATTCTTGACTAGGTTGTTGATAGATTTGAAGTTAAGATGAGAAAGTCTCTTGTGTCATAGCCAATTTTTCTAAGCTACAGATCTTGAGTAGAGACATATACCTTTTTGAGACTTGGATTCTTACATGTTGATGGTGTACATATTTCTCTTTCTTTTGGCGGAGAGAATATGTTTGCCTTCTTGAAATCAGAATTATACCAGAGAATTCATCAAATAGGACCTTGTTCTTCAGGGAACAAATTTGGCTAACACTGATAAGATTGTTGATATCGTCTAAATTAGACATATTTATAGGGGAGATATCAATCCAATTTGTATATTATTTTAGTCATTTTATAATATTTTAGTACTTAATTAGTCTAGTTTAGTTTCAGATTAGTAATCGAGAAGAGATCGAAAAGATATGAAGAAAAGATCTGAAGAAAAGATCTGAAGAAAAGATCAAAAGTTGATGGATTTTTGCAACTTTTGCGAGGCTCCACGGTTTTGGCCATAACTCCCTCATAGGGACTCTAATTGAGGTGATTCAAGTGCCCAAATCCCCGGAACTCAGAGGGCTACAACTCTCAAACAGGGATCTAGGGCTGAAAATGCAATTTTACTCGCCGGGTACCCATAGTACTCGCCGGGTACTCATGAAGTTCCAGTTTAGAGCCTATCCGAGTACAGAACACCTCAACTGGGTGGGGAGGCCATAGTACCCGTCGGGTACTTGCATTTCCAACCGGGTAGAAGGGTCGGTTACAACTTTTTGGCTTAAATTATACCCTAAACCCTAATGATCATTAACCAATGGATTAGCTACGAATTAAGGATGATTTTGGGAGCTTTTCGGGACACCCTAAGTGATCTATCCTCTTGTAATCATCCTAGAAGTTAGTATTTATTTCTTTTCATTCGAATCTTCATTGTTTTATGTTTAATTCACTTTTGTAACCATATTATGAGTTATTCTTGGATTATGAGTATTTGTTTGATTGAACCCATGACAATGGGCTAAATATTTTATGTTTATCTAGGCTAATAACCCTAGATGTTGGACTTTTGATAATTAGAATTGTTTATTCGTATGATTTGATGTTTAATTGAAGAACGATTTGTACTTAGTTTATTTAATATATTCAATTGATGTGATATTTGTTTCAATGAGTAAAAACTCTGGCATTTAATATGACATTTACATGATTATGAATCTTGTGCTTTTGATTGGACACAATAAATGAATTGAATTAGGTTAATAGAATTATAGTATGAGTGGATCATATTTAGAGACATCTTATATGATTAGTAATCTCTAGGACACTATGATTATATAGATTAAATCATCAAGTTAATAGAATTGTTTGATCATAATTGGAATTAATAACTTGTCAATGACACTTGCATTTTAGAATTTCAGTTAAACGATTATATTGTGAAAACAAGTAATTTAGATTAAAAATTCTTATACGTTTAATACATTTCTAGTTATTGTCCAACTCTAGTGGTGAAATGTCTAGATGAACATACTTCTATCCTTTGGTTTATCAATTGATTTAATTGCTTTCTTTAATTTAAACACCTTTTGACTGTCTGTCATTAAGAGGCATTATCCTTTTACCTAAACTATAGATTAGATAAATAACCTCAAAATACATATAAACTGTTCCTGTGAGAGACTACTCGGTAGACTTATCACTGCTATACTACACTCCGATTAGGTACACTTGCCTAGTTGAGATATGAAGCATTGGAAAAAGTGACATTTACATTGGTGAGAGAACCATGTCCTCTGGTGAGACCTTTAGAATTATCACCAAAGGATACAAAAGGGCCATCAGTTTCTTGATAGTTGTTGAGCAGAGACTTGTAACCAGTCATGTGTTTAGAACACCCACTGTCCAAATACCAGGGACTCTTCCCTTCTTGCACAATAGATAAAATTAATCTTTTCTAAGAACCCACCTTTTAGTGGGTTTAGATGCCTTTTTGACATCATGTTTAGGATCACTGATGTAAGTGTTATTGTTTACAGACATGTGAAATATGTTGTTTGATGTCTCTCCGCTGACACTTATTGTAGATCTGGACTGACCAGCGATACATCTATCAGCTAGATGGTCTTTCTTACCACACTTGTAACATTTTCTATTTTTGATAAGAAATGTTCTTGGCAGTTTGTGAGTGGGTACATGACCCAAAATTTCTTTTTCTTTGTCAAAGATGAGAAGTGTAGTAAGAAGGGTAAGCAGAATAAACATTGACTTCATTTGATTTTTCTGTTTTAAGTCAATTTTATGTTTTCTTGGCTTGACAATATTCTTACCCATTTCGTTTCCAAAGCATTTTTCCCTGATGGGTTGTTTGCCTTTGACTTTGAGAATGAGATCACTGATAGGGAGAGAAATAGTGTTATCTGATGCAGTTTTCTCATTAGTTGAGTTACTTGATTCAGATTTATCAGTTATATTGTTGTCAGATTTGTTCATAAGGGAGGAAGATTTGACAAATCTGTTGGGCTTTTGAGCATCTCCCCATGTAAAGCTTGTCATGGGTGATGATTCATCATCTGAGCATTCATCAGCCCACCTAGTTAAGGGCTCGTCAGCTATGTTAGCAGCGAGTTCATAGTCTCCACCAATGATGCCTTGGACTTGTCTAGATATTTGGTTGTTTACACACTGAGTGGTCAGCTTAGCGGATTTACACCATGACTGGCACACTTTCTTTAAATGTGCAGATTCTTGTTGTGCTTTTGCTGTTTCCTTCATTAGGATAGCGTTGGCATAACGTTGTTCTAATAGATGTTGCTTAGCCTCTCTTAATTCAAAGTTTTCTAGCTCGCTATTAGATAGATCAACGGCAAATTTTGAAATTTTTTCGTTTAAATCTTTTTGAATTTTGTAGGCATATTCAACATCACAGATCAAAGAGTCAAGTAGTGCATTTTTCTCATCATCAGATAGAAATTTGAACTTGTGTACCTTGATGAGTTGTTCTATGTCCCATGTAGTAGCTAATGAGGGATTTGAAGAGGATGCTTCAGTTGCATTGTTCAATTGAACCATTAGGCATTCTAGCTCAGCAATGGTTTCCTCTTCTCCCACAGAGTGAGAAGGAGAATCAGCTTTTTCAAGTAGAGTGACAGGAGATGTTTCTGGTGAGAAATTCTCAAGAAGAAGAGTATTTTCCAGACTTTCATTTTCGTCAGATTCAGAGATATTTCTAAGAAGTTATATATTTCATGTTCACTCACTGAATTGGCCATTAGGCATAGTCCAACAAGATCTTCATGATCAGATGAAAAGGAGTCATCAGAGGATGAGGTTTCTTCACATATACCAAGTTTGTTAAGATCTCTGTGTTCAACAACAAGGCTAGTATCATTTTTCTTAATATGTTTTTTAAGTTTTCTATACTTGGCTTTATATTTTGATGCTTTCTATGACTGCAACGATTTTTTGCTTTCAACACGCCGAGCCTTGCATTCAGCAGCAAAATCTCCATGTTTCTGACAGTTAAAGTAGAGAGCATCAGATTTATCAAAATTATGTTTACCCTTGAATTTCTCGCTGTAGGGCATTTTCAGGTATCTAGAAGTGGATACACCTGATCTGATGGTAGGATTTTTGTTATAGTTAGTAAATTTCTTGAATTTACTTGCCATCATAGCCATCTCTTCAGCAAGAGAATCGAGGTCACTCTCATCTTCATTGACAGAAACATCAGTCTCACCTCCACTTAGTTCAGAAGGTTCATAAGCTAATTCTACAGTAGATGTAGAGGGAACATCTTTAATGGACACAATTTTAGCCACTAAGGCAGAACTGAAAGGTTTGTAGGTCTCTGAAAGAGCAAGTTTTTGAAGTTTGTTTTGCTCCTTACATAGAAAAGTGTGAAATAATGATTTCATTGTCATCTTTTGTATATGACCAGTATCCCTGAGGATATCAATGGAATTTTCATTACAACTGGGTTGAGAGTCCATAAATTTGTTCATTACATCAATTGACTCTTTCTTTATACCCGCTGTTTTCATATCATTCAGTAGAATATTGAATCTATTGTAAGTATGAGTTATAGACTCATTTTTATTAGCTTTAAAGAGTTCATATTGTCTGTTTAGAAGAACACGTCTCAGTTTAGCAATCTAATCCGATCCTTCATATATGGTACACAAAGTTTCCCATATATCATTACCACTTATACAATTTATGACAGAGTGATAAATATAATTTGGTAAAGACATTGAAATAAAATATTAAAGCTTTAAACCAATGTCTACTAGTTTCTTATCTTCCTCAGACCATTGACTAAGAGGTTTCACAATACCTCCTAGGAGTAGAGTCCCCATCACTACCACTAGAGGTAGGATTTCTTTCCAGTATAGTATGGGGAGTAAATGGACATTCATTTAAGATTTTAATAAGAAGAGAATCTTGGGTCCTTAAGAAGAGAAGCATACGGCCTTTCCAAATTTGGAAATGGTCAGCATCAAAACGAGGTAGTTTCCCATTGGAACCATTGTCTATATATGCATTCATACCTTCAAAGTTGGAGTTAGTAGTCATTGCAGATCTAGATGTTAAGTTATCTAACACCGCTCTGATTCCAATTGTTGGTCCCTTTTGTCAAATATTTAAGAACTACTAACATTAAATGTAAATGTAGAAAAATAAATGCAAATTTAAAGTTTTCTTTTATTGATATGAATCAATGACTACTTTACAAAGTTTACTGCAGAAATAGACAAGATAGACTGGTCTAAGTAAACTAATTTGTGACAAATTTGGCCTCAACATATCATCGGCGAATAGCTCGCTGATGATACTTAGTGATCAACACTTAACAGATATGTGAGGGCACTTGGTTCGCTGATATGCAGGAACATGCTTAAATCAGAGGTTGATCACGAATACAAAATTCTGGACATTTAATATGGTAGTTGAGTGTGATATTTATAGTCTCACATAAAGAGATACAAATCTTACACGTGTCAACACCATATTAGTTGGGTATGTACTGGAACTGCCAAGGCTTTGGATGTGACATTACATGCTAGGAATAAAGTTTATATTTTACTTTATTCCTAGTTTACAGAAAATGTACAAAGAATTAAATGCAATTGTACAATAAGCGAACGTACATATCTTTGAGAAGATATGCACGCTTTCTTGTGTACTGCATAAGTTGACCTTCATTTGTACATTAGGTATTTGTCAGACCTAATGTACTTTCTTAGATAACGGCTTGAACTACTGGATTAATAGAGTAGTCTTGATTTCCACATTAGGGAACTACTCTCTGTCTCTGTCTTTAGTCTTCGACTTCAGCAGATGCTTTGAGTTCTTGACAGCTTCAGGCTTGTGTAACTTCTTCAGGGACTGAGTATTTATCAGCGAATGATATATACTTCGTTAAGTTCCAAGTTACAAAGAGTGAGTCACTGCTAACAAATGCAGTGACTAGAGTAGACTAGTAAATATTCTAAGGAAATGTTCACTGATCAGCTTGATCAGTGAGTACTTGTACTCTGTCTACTCTACAGTTCGCTGCTAACAGATGCAGCGAAAGATAAGAAGACTTAGATTAACTTTGTCATCTATAAATTACATTGGTGATATCTCTGACCCAACAATATATATACTGAAAGTCCCTGATGTTGGTACATATTTAGTGACAATAGCTTTCTAGTTTGTCATAGTTAGTTTGATAAGTCTTTTTGTAATTAGTTTACTTGTAATGTTTTGTAATTGAAGTTCGTACGAAATTAGGTGGGTACGAACTTAGGATCAAACGAACTTGGCTAAGTTCGTATGGGCCTGTGACCAGTCAAGTTCGTAGAGTCCAGAAGGTACGAACTTGTATCCTATAAATAGATTACATGCTAGTTCGAATGTAATCAGTTGTTTAGAGTATTTCCAGGGCTTAGCAAAGGCAAGTTCGAATACTTGTGATCGTATAAGCTAACGTTGGATGTAATTGTTATTTACGTTCAATAAAAGTGTTCTTAATCATATTCGTATTGCTTGGTTGATTAGTGTAACGTTTGTTTAAGGATTCCGCACTTAATAAACGTGATAACCTCTTAGATCCAGATCTAGGGAACCTACACCTGATACCACTTATGGATTAAGTGATATCGAGTTCAATAAAATAGCTCAAATTGTGGAGGGTGGGTGAATACAATTTTACTCCTTAATTATAGTATTTTAAATTTCTTAACATTGATTAGTAATTTTAAAGCACTTGTATAATAAACAGAGTAAACAATTGTGAAATATAAAAGTTGGTAAACAGAAAGTTGAACACAAGTAAACTTGAATGATGAATTTATTACTAACAACTATGTCACTTCTAACTTAACAAGTATGGATCACTCTGAAGCATATCATGGCAATGACACACTTCATGTTGGTAATGGTAAGGGACTTACATTTTTCATATTAGTTCTTTAAAAACTCATTCGCCAAATAAAACCTTTTGTCTCTCAAACATCCTTCACGTAACCAAAATAACCAAAAATCTACTCTCTTTTGAATACATATTGTTCATATACACACACACACACACACTCATAGATACATACTCAAATCATCCAAAAGCTAGAATTTAATCTTACAATGCTACTATCTGTACTACTCCCCTTACCGAACCAACTTCATTATAAATTTTGCCAACAAATATCCTAAGTAGCTTCGGGCTACGACAATAAATTTTGCCAACAAATATCCTAAGTGGCTTCGGGCTACGACTGAAGAACATTCAACGCTTGTTAAAAATGGGACATGGTCTCTTATTTCTCTCATCCCTAATGCAAATGTTGTTGAATGTAAGTGGTTTTATAAATGGAAACGTGATTAGACTGGAGTTGTCACTCGCCACAAAGCGTTTGTTACCAAAGGGTTTTACCAGCAACAAGGCATCGAATTTCACGAGACATTTAGCTCCGTTAGTAAACCAAAAACAATTAGGGTTGTATTATCCTTGAGTTAACCAGAACACTCCCAAAATGAGAACAAATGAGAATAGATCTGAGCCACACAAAAATTCAATCAATGGCCTAGAAATTTATAAGTGA
The DNA here is from genome assembly GCA_963921325.1 of Logfia minima. NCBI lineage: Eukaryota > Viridiplantae > Streptophyta > Magnoliopsida > Asterales > Asteraceae > Logfia > Logfia minima. Next base: position 18,292,028 of record OY992763.1, on the reverse strand, counting down.
CTTTTGATTTTTTTTAAAGCATAAAAGGGTATAAAGCGAACAAAATGTTAAACTTCCACGTGGAGTCAAACAATTCCATTCACAAAATTCCCTAATAAGTCTCTATTTCCTACTTTCTTTCTATCACACGTTGTTCTTTAGTCATCTTCTATCAAATTAATCAGAACATAATTATAAATCATTTTATAGAGTTGAATTTGCAAGAAGATAAAGAAAGAAAAGCAAAGATAAAATCATTGTGATGTTAAAGAAGATACATGCTCCGATTCGGCGCAGAAGTGCATAAGAGACAGTTTTCGTGCATCGAATACAAAAACATTAGTTGATATGAATATATAATTAGGAAAAAGAATCATTCAAGTTTACAGGTCTCGAGTCTGTGTGCATCAAAGCTATATTTTGCATAGTTAGGAATTGTCATTGGTTAATGGGGTTGTAACCTTTGTAATAGATGTTGTGATATTCTATATTCTTCTCAATTAAAGGATGTGCATCCTATCATATATTCAACGAGTTAAGGGGCGGCACAGATTAGCTCCTCATCTTTCAAGATTATACATTCTCTCTCAATTATCCCTCTATCTATCTCTCTCTCTATATATATATATATATGAGTGGGTTCAAGGGAGAAAGAAATTAGGGTGGAGAAATGAGAGAAAGATTTATGTCCATTAGATATGATCATCAATGGTTTAGATTAATTTTACCATTTGAAGGGCAAAACTGTACATTTCACATATTTTTAAAAAAATAAAAAACAATTCTTTAATACTCCAAAAACCGTTACACTCATATTTAGGAAACTGAATCAGTTTCCATGCAGAAGAAGTTTCTATTCTCAATCCAATTAATGTAATTAAATCAAATCAATCATCCATGTTCTTCCAAATCCTTCATCTTCCAAAAACCTGCAAGTCCCTAAACCCAAATTCGCGATTCATCGAACCAAAATCCTGCAAAATCGCAAACAAAATTGCGATTGATAGAGGTTTCGAAATCGATTATCCGAATCAACGCTATGTAAACTCGTGAACCCTACATCGTGTAATCGAAGATGGTGACTACAAGAAAACCGAATCAATCATGTGTACAAGGTGCGATTTTATGTTTCAATTTCAATTTATGTATTAAAAAGTTAGGTTTTGTAGTTTATGAGAATTTTTTAGACAAGGTACGGTTATAGTTTACGATTTTTTTCTTATGGTGTTTATCACACTATTATTCATTTTTTGATATTATGATTCAGAAATTTGCTATGCTTTATAATTTATGTATTGTTTGTGATTCAAAAATGCTATGCTTTTGAGAATTATGTACATTGCATTCATTGTTTGTTTGTGATTCAGAAATTAACAATTGTTTGTGATTTTGTTTCATGTATGTGTTATTGATTCATGAATTATGCATTCATGTTTTTTTATTGATTCGTGATTCAGGAATTAGTTGTGTATGTGTTAGTGATTCATGATTTGTTAAAGATTTAGAAACTATTGTTATTATGAAATGGAATGCTATGATACAGTTGATTTGTATTGTTTGTGATTCGCAACAAAAATTTTCATGATTCGGAAATTATGTGCATATTGAATCACATAGTTAATAGATTGAATCATTGAATAAATTTGACAGGTACCACCAACTCGGACGATGATTTTGTTATTCCACTACCAAGTGAATCATGGAATCGAAAGCAACCAACTGAGGTTGATAAAAATAATGACAAGATCAAGCAACCAACTGAATCACAGTGTATGTTTACTGAATCACAATGTATATTTACTGAATCACAATGTATGTTTATTGAATCAATGTTTATATACTGAATCACAATATTTATTTACTGGATCATAGTGTTTGTTTTCTGAATCACAGTGTATATTTATTGAATCAATGTTTAAATACTGAATCACAATGTTTATTTACTAAATCAATGTTACTGAATCATAGTTTAAGATTTCTGAACTACAGTTTAAATTTACTGATTTAGTTTAATTGTTTTGTGGATTTGAAAGGGTTGGGTAAGAAGGATGAGCATGGGAAGGGATTGGCATAGTGCAAGCGTGGATAAGCATTCGCTATATGCTATTCGAGAGATAAGTTTCTTAAGTCATATTTGTGATTACTTGGCTTGTTAGATTTGACCTATGTTTTCGTAAAGGTGTCAAATTGGGTTGGAAATGACTTTTATATGAATATTGGTGAAAACTGATGGAAATTCCTAACGAATGTTGTTATGATCTATATTTTGGCTGTTTAAAATGTAAAGTGTTGATTTTATGTGTAAAGAGATGCGTTTTTAAAAAGTTACATAGTGTTTGTTTGCTGAAACAATTGAAGCTTTACTGAATCACAGAGTTTTATATACTGAAACAATGAATTTTTCTACTGAATCACATAGTTTTTTTACTGAATAAAATGAACTGTTTACTGAATCAATGTTATCATTTGCTGAATCACAGTGTTTGTTTACTGAATCACAGTGTTTATTAACTGAATCACCTTGATAATTTACTGAATCACATATGTTTATTTACTTAATCATAGTGAAAAATTATTCGTTATCTGAATCACGGTTTTTTGTTGTTTGAAACAATTAAACTAGGTATTCTACGTAAGCCACATAATAGCTGAATGTGAGAAAATTATGAGAAGACAACCATTAATGGTTGGGTGGACTACATAATCTTTAAAGTCAAGGAAACTGCTTGAAGAAAAAAAGTTAACTTTTGGAAAGGTGAAGATTGCAGAAGGTGAAGTATTTGGTAGAAGATGGAGTCGATGAGCCACTTAGGAAGAAAGTAGAAAGAATACTTAAAAATAAAGCTTTCAGGTGCAAAGAAAGAACCCAACAAGAAACACAATCTGAAAGAGAATGATCAAATAAATGTGAGGACAGATATAATAAGAGATGAGAGGTTAAGGGTATTTGGTAATTAAACTTTAAATGATGTAATTGGGATTCAGTTTTTGTTTATGATGTTTATGTTCATTCTCTGTATAAATATGTGAATTTTCCTACAGAAACTGTATTGTACATACTGATCTGCATATCAATTTTCTGAATCGTAGTGTAACTTTTCTGAATCGTGGTATAACTTTTATGAATCATAAATTTACTTAATCATAGTGTAAATTTACTGAATCATGATGTAAATTTTATGAATCAAATAGTGGTGGCAAGTACATACATTACATTGAATCACATGCATAAACTTTGATTCAATAACTTGACATAACCTTTGTATTTTTGTCATAGGCATACACATTACAGACATAAACATTATATAGTTTTCTGAATCACATTCATAAACATTACATTGTCTTACATTATATAATTTTTTGAATCACATGCATAAACTTTGATTCAGTAATTTGACACAACCTTTGTATTTCTGTCACACGCATACAGTAGAAAACCAAAAAAATCAAAAGATCATCAAACCAATTATATAATTACAAAAAGTATTGTATTTTCAGAAGCAAAATACTATTAAACCATTTACAGAGTATCATGGCTTCCAACTGTAGTGTCCCTCGGGAATTTCGTAGAACATATGGGGATCATAATATCTAACATATAATCTAATAAAATAGAGCAGTTCTATTTAGAAAATTGAGTGAATAAAAATTATTAACGAATTGAGAAGGAGATTTGGTTATGTTTAACGTGTCCACATATTTAGGATTTTGGAGACTTAGTCTCCCTTCAGTAAGTAACTGTCTTATTAAAATTTAATTGATTTAATAATATTAATAATAATAATTACATTGTGATTTACTATATTAGTCTTCTACAAAATTTTTCTCTTCTTTTTCCCTTATAAATTTATTCTTTTTAGATCCCCTTCCTATATATATGTTATAGGAGTCCTATAATTTCATCACAAATAAATGAAATAAAAGAAATAGACTGCAAATCACAACATTTGATGTATTGCGTTAAAGACATTCAATTCAAGAATAAATTCAAACAACACGGAGTATGTATTTTTTATTTATAAACTTTAAAAGAATTGGTTACAATATTCTAGATATTTGCACGGTTAAACTACGGATGAAGAAAACATGATTAATCTACGTATAAAAATAGTAAATTTATAGTTGACAAGCAAAGCAAATGTAACACCATATTCAAGTCAGTTTACATGGTAGTTTTGAACCGACCAACCAAAAGATACATTCATATTCCTTTGTCAAATGTGTCGCGGAAGAATGATCATTTCAATTTGTAGCCAAAAGCAGTGACGGATTTACTGCTTTAGTACGGAGTTTTTCGACTTTCATTCTATTGAATTTAGTAGTAGAAATACCTGTAATTTTTTAAAATAATTGATATTCAAGTGCAATTAGACCTCCCATAAATAGTCAATTTACATGGATAAAACATTAAAAGGACTCCATTTCTATACATGTTTTACTTATTTTAAAAAAATAAAAATTACATACACCAGATTTAATTTGATATTAATTTTTTTTATAATAATAATATTATGCCCTTCACAATATAGATTTCTGAATCTGTCACTGGACAAATATTATATTATATTTGACATATATATGTTATTATTAATTTCATTGAGGACTTGTGAATACATGCGGTTGTGGACGAACACTAATCTACGAATGAAGTTATGTACGTATGGAGTAAATTCATATACTGAATTCATATATTATATTTGCACGGCTAACATGTATACGTGTTGTTGATCGCATCCTTAAATGTAAAAAGAACTGCGGTTTACTTACAGCATACGCACAAGTGACATGTTAGAATATAATTCGAATTACACAGTTTACAAGTTGTGTATGTGAAAAATATAAGTAAAACAAAAACATTTCATGAAACAAGAACTATAACGTATCAGGGATAACATCAATCACCATAAAAGATATTATAATCATGTTTAGTGATGCGTTTTTTAATGATTTAAAAGAGTTTAGGGATGTGTGGGTTGTGAAGACCATATATGTTGTACTATAAACATATTTCAAATTGGAATGAACAGCTAAAGTTATATAAAGATTAAGGTAAATGTTGTACTATAATAATATCACATTGTTAATTTTTGAATTCAACTATGTCTCAGGCTCGTTGATAAGCTTTGCAACATGACGCTCGAAAACAAAAAACGAAGTTGTTCTAGTTTGGTCTTGCACACGATTAACGCTTCTACATGGTAATAAAAAAAAACAATTGAAAATGAGACTGACTGCGAAAACAAAGAGGTAGAAATAAGGATGTAGTTCAAATCGAGGACGTTAGTGAGAGAGAGATGAATGATTTTAGTAATTTAAATTTTTTTGTTTGAAACTTGAATGATTACTTAACTAGCAATTAGAAAAAAAGCAAGAGAAGGATTTAAGAGGACAAAACTGAGCAGCTTCTTCACTAATTAAAATGTGACACATGTCTCCCCAACAAACTTTAATTTTCAAAATGTATTATATTTTCCCCTTTATTTATACTTCACTTCCACTCCCAACCTTACCTCCGCTGCCAGCAATTACCGGCCGTTGCTAAATTTTTTGGTGAAATTTTTTATCTTTTTACAAAATCTTTATACAAAATCTTTTTTAAAATTATTTTTTAATGTTTTTTTACGTTTTTTTATTTTTCGTTTTCTTTTGGTTTCATTTTTTACGTTCTTTTATTGTTGAGACATGTTTTGTGACAACAGATCTACCTTGTTATAGGACTAGTGTAATTCTTATCAAGTTTGTACATTGGTTTTGATTTGTAATGAAAAATATTGGTTGGTAAACATTTTAGAGCAAAATATGTAAATGCTGAAAAATGTTGACCATGTTGGACTTGCGAGATCTCAACTCGCAAGGCAAGTCACTGGGCTGACTTGGGTCGCGAGCTGAGTCAACTCGCAAAGGCCCACGGGCTGCGAGTTTAAACGGTTATATATGAAAATTAGGTTTTAAACCTAATTAACTTTTGCCAAATACAAATTACGATTTTCCCGAGTTTCCAGAGACATTCTAAACTTACTAAAGGCTACGTATTGATCGTTCACTCTGTGATAATCGATACGAAGCATATTAGTAATACGACTCGCTATATTTGTGAAACAAATCGTTATAGATCCTATAACTAGTATTGAGGGATTCCGCACCTTAATACCTTAGATAACCTCGTTATCGATCCTATACATACAGACTTACAATTGGTATCAGAGCCTACGGCTAGATACGCGTAGGTTTGAGGTTATTCGGGATAATAACGGTTGTTTTAGTGATAATAACGGTTGATTTAGGGTTGTTTTACGTACAATTAGTGCGTATTTGCAACTAAAATCAGTCTCTGGAAGCTTTTAGGTTCGTTTACATTCAAAATCTTAGGGTTTAGACGTTCAAAAACCTAAAATTTTCGTTTTTGGTGTTTACAGCCGATTCTGCGAACTGAGTTGCGAACCGAACTGATATTTGCAAACTGAGTTGAGTCCTACGAACTGAGTTGTGAACAGAACTTAGATTCTGCGAATTGAGCTGTCAAACAAGATCACTTGCGAACTGAGTAGGAGTTGCAAACTTGCGAATTGAATTGAGTTGCGATTCGAGATTAACTGAACTCGCAATACAATCTGAATTTTTGACTTCTACGATGTCTGACTTAAGTAAGATGATTGAGATGGACCACGAGATTGGAAAGTCTAACGTTCCACCTAAATTGCTCAGACTTGAGGATTACTATGGATGGAAGGACAATTTGAATCATACTGTAAATTCCATGACTTGTTAATCTGGTTGTGTATCAAAAATGGATACGCTGCACCTACTTTTGTTGTTGAGAATGCTACTGTGGTTGTACCCTATCACAGGATGAATGATAACCAGAAAAAGGAGTTTACAATTGAAAATAAGGCTCATTCTTCAATTAAGATGAGTCTTCCTAAGGAAATCAATCATCAGCTGAAATCTTTTCATACTGCTAAAGAGCTCTGGGTAACTCTTGAGAAAAGATGTGAGGGTAGTCCACAAGTTAAGGCTGGAAAGAAGAATCTTCTGAAAAAGCAGTTTACTATGTTTAAAGCTTTTAGAGAAGAAGATCTTGAAGCATATACCACTAGATACTACCATTTATTAAGTGAGCTAGATGACCATGAGATTTTCTATTCTGATGAGGAGAAAACCGACAAGTTTATTGAGGGTTTACCTTCCAAATGGGAAATGCATGGAGTTATGCTCAAGGATAATGATGAGCGGTATGCTGCAATGACTCTGGAGCAGGTTATAGACAAGCTCAGAGGTTATGATTTCACTAAGAAAACGAGAGATACAAATTATGATCATTTCAGAATCCTGGACTATATCATGGAAAGACTATTCTCTCAAATGTTTCATCCAGTTCGACCACTGCTCTCTTAGTTGGTGAAACTGATGAAAATTGTGAAATGGTGACTGAGGATTTGTGCTTTATCGCATCATCTGTAAGCCAAACAAAAGGGAAACCCACTGAGCAGTCACCTCAAGAGCATCACAAGATGCCTATGAGTGTGAAATCTGCTGAACAACAACTATCTGTTCTTGCCTCTTTTGTTGCTTCCTGTGAGAATTATATTTAGGGGAAGATCAATGATCCAGCTGTGTTTGATGAGGATTATGATCAGATTGACCCTGATGACCTTGAAGAAATGGATCTTCAGTGGCAACTAGCAATGGTGTCAAGAAGAGTTAAAAGTTTCTTGAAGCGTACTGGTAGAAGGGTAGTAGGAAATCGACCAGGGTTTGACAAATCCAAGGTTAAGTGTTTTAACTGTCAAGGTTATGGACACTTTGCTCGGGAATGTCAACGACCAAAGGTTGATATTGCTAATGGAAGACAAGAGTTGGGAAATACTTTAACTTCCAAAGTCTTGGTGGTTCAGCAGTTGGATGGTTCTTAGATTGGTCTACTCAATCTGAGCAAGCTTTTATGGCTGAAATTGATGATCAAGAGAAAACTGCTAAATCTACATCCTATATGCCAACTGATGTGGTATTTCCAGTTAAGGTGCCGGAGGTTAAAGTCAAAGCAAGTGATGAAGATGTGCTATACATCAACTCAACTGAAGATATGAGTCCAGATGAGTTTGTCGCACATATGGCTGAGGTTCAGACGGACAAGAAAAGAGTATTTCTTAACATTCTTACTCTTGCTGATGTCTGTTATTTAGTTAATAATTTGCAATCTCAGGTTAGTGTATTTGCAGAATCTCATAAAACCTTGACATCTGATCTTGAAATAGCTAACGATGATGTACGAAGGTTAGGTGAGGATAAACTAGTATTAAAAGAAAAAATTAAACTTGATGCTTCTGATAGAACCAATCTAAGAGATATCATAAATGAACAATGTGTTAAAATAGATAAGTTATATTTGAACTTGAAAGATTTAAATCAAAGTATTGCTAGTAAAGATAAGGAGTTATCTGAGTCAAAATTGAAGTTAGTTGAGTTAAATCGTAAGTTTGAAAGTTATAGGACATCTTCCTTAACTTTAGATCATATAATTAGTACTCAACGTAGTGTAAAGGATATGACTGGTTTAGGTTACAATGATGTACCCCCACCTTTTAATTCAAATTACACTACTACTTCTGTTGACTTAGAAATGACTGATGTGAATACTAAACCAGAGGAATTGTTAACTAAAAAGTCTAACATTTCTGAAACATAGAAGGATGTTGTTAAAGATTAATCATCTGACATTAGTAAGAACAAACCATTCACTAAAGTACATGTTGTCTCGAGTGAAATGATGGTTGATACTAATGTAAATGATGAGTATATTAAGGAACAAGATAATTCACCTTTAGTGTTTTCAGCTCAGGCTAAGAAAGAGGGTGAAAAAGGGGTTAAGTCACGTAAGCAGATGTCTTGTTTCAAGTGTCGTCAGAGAGGACACGTATCTTCTTGTTGTCCTAATAAGAAGACGGAAGCATCACATAAGCCTGTGAATAATGATAAGACACCAAAGATTTCTAGTTCGAGTATAGACAGGTACCAAACCGGGATTAGGTAGTAAACCTGTAAATATTCTTAAAAGAGATGCTTCTCACAGTGTCTCTCCAGCTAAACCTAAATGGCCTGAACATTCTATTAAAAATCAAATGTTTATGACCCCTAGTAGAAACCATAGTCATTATGAGAATGGTTTTACTTCAAGAAACCATAGTCATTATTAAATGGTTCTACTTCACGAAACCATAGTCATTATGAGAATGGTTCTACTTCACGTACACATGGGATTAACTACGGGTATAACTATAATCGTAACCAAGGACAAAAATCCCAAGGTTATGTGTCAGGGAGGTTTGCATCACATTCACCTCATAGACCGAAGACCACTGTTCATCAACAAACTCAAACTCCTTCGAAAGTGATCAAGGCTCCTGATGGGAAACAGGGTTACTTTAAAGAAGTTAAACTTGTTGATGATAAGGGACGATCCAAGTCTGTTATGGCTTGGGTCCCTCTTGATAATTAATTGTGTACAGATGTCATGTGCAGGAGCATACTGTGAACGACGACAATTGGTGGTACGTAGACAATGGCTGTTCTAGGCACATGATAGGAACTCGAAGTCTACTGAAAGACTTCAAAGGATAAAGGTCATCCTGTACATTTCAATGAGACAGAGGCCTTAGTTCTGAACCCGAGTTTCATTATTCCCGAAAAATGGATATTGATGAGGGCTCCAAGGAAGAAGGACATTTATGCCATCAACATGGGTGTTCCTATTACTTCAATGGAGTCAACATGTCTTATATCCACGGCTTCATACAAGCTTGTATGCTGAAATGAAAGAGACAGGGATTACAAATCTATGTCTATATTCATGTTTTATACACCAAGGCATTCGACAGAGTTCGATTTGAGACATTGGTTCAATGAATGGAATGAGAAATCTTGGATGATTAGTCTTCCAAAGGGTTCTTATGTAATAGTTAGTTGTTACTTGTATTTTTTTTTTAAAAAAAAAAGAAAAAGAAAAAAAGTTGGCGTATGGCATTCATTTGCTTATTATCTAAGGGGAATCGCCTCCGATAAAAATGTTAAGTTTTTATCTGCTGGCAAATAATAATAAGTAAAAGTCTTAAGTTAGATGTGTTACTAGATTCCAGTTAGTTACATTAACTTTACATCTTTACATCCAGGCCTTTACTTATATTTATTTTAGTATACACCTTTCTCCACATGGTATTATTTGCTTCAGAAAAATAAATCTAGACAGCTTTACTATATGATGTACTGGTAGGCAAATTCTGCTATGATTTCTGAGCATATAATAAGCTATAATTCTTTTGTGTGTTGTCTAATGTGATCTGCTATATGATGTATGACATAAGTCTTAATTGTTGAATGATAGTATAACCATACATTGTTATCAAGGATCTATGAATATATGTCAAGAAAAATAGTAAAAATTATGGCTATTAGCAAAACTACTGGTGACTTTGTTGTACTAAGTACAGACCTGACTCCTTTAGTTTTGCCCATGGTTTCAAACTTATTTTGTTCATACTAAGGGATCTTATGTTGTACTAAGTACAGATCTAGAACCACTAGTATCTTCAAAACAGGTTTGATGTTTGTCAGATTTTAAAATAACTCAAGGGTATGTTATATGCTTCGAACAGAACATCATTTAGTAACCTCTACCTTGAATCCGAAAGATACAGTGTTATGTGTTCTACTTGATTTCTCAGTATGTCATATTTTTGGATCATATTAGGTAACATGCATATCAACAATAAAGGTTTGCTTGGAAATCAGTGTAGACTTTGTTAATGTGGACCATAATATCAGTAATCGTCTTGAACTGTCTATGATAATTGAACGTTTCATTTTGATGAATCATTCGTTCTTAATTACTGTAAAAGTATGGTTAACGAACGTGTTATATTCTGTGGAGCAAGGTAACCACGATATACTTTCATAAATATAAGTTAATAAATGGTTAAGTTGTAAGTTTTCTGTAACTTATTGTGAATTTCATGAGGTTTGTATACTAACTATCTTCTTAGACTTGTTAATAAACAATTGGTCCCACTTATTCTTTCTAATATGATCCCTCTGCACATAAACTTTTAACGCCTCTAATATGTATTGTTTATCTTATTTCTTTAATAAAAGGTACTTGATACTACTGTTTATTTTGAATATTCATTTGTAGTTCTTATGTTATAATTTTTAACGTTTTACCCTTTGTCCTTAAATTATTCTATGACCTTCTCTTTCGTGTTGACCTATTCTTACAAAACAAGTGAAAAATAATCTTATTTTAGACTTGTATTCATTACATCGGATTCTAATTAATAACTTGATTATGAGTTGATATTTTATATGGTTAGTCGTGTGGACTTAAATGTGAACATGTAAAACCATATGTTCGGTATATATGACTTACGACTTTTAGTAATGAGTTATATATTTAACTTGAGACTTTCTGTAACAGGTTAAGAAACCAATTAGACTTATTGACTGAATATATATAATTAACGACTATAATTGATAATTAAGTTTCACAACTTAATCGTTCAATTACGATTCGTAGATTATATAAGTTCATCAATATATGTTAAACTAATTGTCTGTCCTTCGTGTTGATTAAATGTGACAAAACCGCTATTGACCGAAGCGAAATGACTCAACTCGCAGTCACTTTTTGCGAAGCGAGTTGAGATGGTTGACTTTAGTTGACCTTGCGAAGCGAACAGACCTGTTGACTTTGCTTGACCTTGCGAAGCGAACTGAATATTTTGACTTTAGTTGACTTTGCGAAGCGAACTGATTATTTATTAGATTTACGTTTCGTCTTAAGAACTTACGTTTATAAGTTAAATACGTGTAATATCTAATATATGAATTCTGTCTCTTCATATCGAAAGACTTCCGACTCATATGTAGTCGTGCGGCGTGTTTTGATTTCTATCGACGGTATGATATTTTTCAGATTATCTCCTATGACTTACGAACTTATATAATTTAGAGAATATAATTGAAAATTAAGTCGCCTATACTTAAATCATTCAATTAAGTTCAGTAAATTAAGTTATTAGTTAATAGTAAACTTGGATGTTTGGTGATCATTTTTTCTCACAATACATAAAAGTTTAAAATTATCTAATGTTCGATAAGTTTACCTTCTATGGCGCGAATTGCCCTTTGTAGCCTTCTCAAGGACAAGCCATCTCAGAGGGAGATGTTCATATATACGGAGTCCCGTAGAAAGATAGTGAGCTGGCTGGTCCTTCAACGACTGGTCAGCAGGCTGTTGTTCAAGGGGAGTCCGAAAGATAGTGAGCTGACTGGTTCTTCAACGACTGGTCAGCAGGCTGTTGTTCAGGGGGAGTCTGGTACTGGCGCAGGCTGTTGTAACTTAGAATTATTTTGTAATATATTCGACTTGAGATTTACAATGACAAGTTAAATATGTTTTAAATAAGTTTTAAGTGATATACAATTAATGTTATGTAAAGTTTTGATCGAAAGTCTACCGACTTACAGACAGTCGTGTGGCGTGTCCCGATTTAATATCGGCGGTAAAACATTTACTATAATCTTTGCATTTTAGACTTGATAATGTTAAGATTGACAAGTTAATTATGCAATGGGAATTATGATATTAATTAAGTGTAAACTTGAATGTCTGGTGATCATTATCGTTCACAATACATTAATGTTTAAATTTAATTAATGTTATGATATTATAAGACTTTTGGAATCTTAGATTGATTATAATTTTACTTTATGATCAATGAAAGATTTATAAGTTCATATAATATGCTTTAAATACACAAAGAAATTAATAAGGAAATTCTTAGATTGATTAAGAGAAATCAATGAAAGAATTTATGATACTAATTGTTATTGATTAATAAGGAAATCCTTAGATTGATTCAGGAAAATCGATGAAAGAATTTATGATATTAATGATTATTTATGTATGTACTTCTATAGGTCTGGGAATGCTAGATCTATCTGATTCTGAAAGCGATATGCTTGACGAGATAGATGAAGCTATTGACTTTGACCTTGAAGAAGGTAAATTTCTTCCACCTGACGACTGGACTTCTATTTCTGATGTTGGGTTAGACGAAGGTGTAGATCTAGATGCTGATATTGATGAACACCTCGTAAGCCCATAAAAAACAAAAGTTATCATTCAGGATGAAGATGGAGAAAGAGTTATAGATCTAGATGAAAATCTAGATGAATTAACTGATTCTGAATCTAAAGATGATCTTCCAGATAGACTTAAAAATAATCCGATGTTTAGGCCTTTGAAGAAAAAGAAGAAGGAAAAGACTAGGATTATTGAAGTTGAATATATTTGTGAGTAGCAAATTTACAAGTAAAAACCAAAGACAATATGAAGATAAAGACGCTAGAGCTATTGTCAAGGGGGAGTCTGTTGAGACATGTTTTGTGACAACAGATCTAGCTTGTAATAGGACTAGTGTAATTCTTATCAAGTTTGTACATTGGTTTTGATTTGTAATGAAAAATATTGGTTGGTACACATTTTAGAGCAAAATATTAAAATGCTGAAAAATGTTGACCATGTTGGACTTGCGAGATCGCAACTCGCAAATGTTGACCATGTTGGACTTACGAGATCTCAACTCGCAAGGCAAGTCACTGGGCTGACTTGGGTCGCGAGCTGAGTCAACTCGCAAAGGCCCACGGGCTGCGAGTTTAAACGGTTATATATGAAAATTAGGTTTTAAACCTAATTAACTTTTGCCAAATACAAATTACGATTTTCCCGAGTTTCCAGAGACATTCTAAACTTACTAAAGGCTAGGTATTGATCGTTCACTCTGTGATAATCGATACGAAGCATATTAGTAATACGACTCGCTATATTTGTGAAACAAATCGTTATAGATCCTATAACTAGTATTGAGGGATTCCGCACCTTAATACCTTAGATAACCTCGTTATCGATCCTATACATACGGACTTACATTTATAGTTTTTTTTTACATTTTTATTCGTTTTTTGTTTTTCTTTACGTTTTTAACGTTTTTTCATTTTCTTTTTGTTTTTTGACGTTTTTCAATTGTTTTTTTTGGTTTTTTGGTTTTGTTTTCGTTTTCTCATTTTTTTTTTGTTTTTTACAGCATTTTGATGTTTGTTGCTGCATTTTATATATATTGCATGTACGTTTGATGTTTGTTGCTGCATTTTGTATAAACTGGATGTCATTTTGACGTGTTCTACTGCATTATATATATATGCATGGTATTTTGATGTTTGTTTTTGAATTTTATATATACTGCATTTGATTTTGATGTTTTGTAGCTACATTTTATATATATTGCATGTCATTTGATGTTTGTTGCTGCATTTTATATTGATTGCATGTCATTTTGATGTTTGTTGTTGCATTTTATATATATTGCATGTCATTTGATGTTTGTTGTTGCAATTTGTATATATTGTATACGTTTTGTTTTCCTTGTTTTTAAACTGCATATTAAAAATCTTTAAAAAAAGTTTATATAATGTTAAAAACAAAAAGAAAAAAAAACGAATGAAAACGTAAAAAAAAAAAAAAAAAAGTTAAAAAAGAAAAGAAATAAAATGTAAAAAATTGTGAAAAAAATGATAACAACGTAAAAACAACGTTAAAAAAGGTAAAAACGAATGAAAATGTAAAAAAACTATAAAAAACATAAAAAAATTTAAAAATGTAAAAAACGAAAATAAATGAAAAAACGATTAAAAACGTAAAAAAACCTTTAAAAACTTAAAAATCGAAATGAAGACGATAAAACAAATAAAAACCGTAAAAAGACTTTAAAAATGTCAAAAAACGAAAAATATTGGATAAAAAGAAAGATATGAAATAATAGTTTGTAAAAAGTAAAGAAAAAAAATTTGCAAATAAAAAAAACAAAGAAAAAAAAACTGAGATTGTGGCCTGGCTGGCAGCGGCAGCCTGTAGCAAGTGGTTACATGTGGTGGCAGTAGGGGTGTTGGGACATGTTTTGTGACAACAGATCTAGCTTGTAATAGGACTGGTGTAATTATTATCAAATTTGTATATTGGTTTAGACTTGTAAATATATGATATTAATTTGTTATTATTATTTGTTAAATATAATTATACAAGTAACGAATTCGAATTTAAGTCAAAATTGCGAAATGAGAAGTCAACTCGTAAGTCACAAATTTACAAGTAACGAATTCGAATTTAAGTCAAAATTGCGAAATGAGAAGTCAACTCGCAAGTCATAAGACTTGCGAGATGAGATCTCAATTCGCAACAAAATCTCAAGTCGTAGGCTTGGACCTGCGAGATGAGATCTGGGTTCGTAGGTTATTGACTTGCGAGCTGAGATTGTGTGTGCGAGGTGAAGTCAACTCGCAAGGCCCATGGGCTGCGAGTTGAGTCAATTCGCAAAGATCTCTATTATGGCTTACACTGATTCTGATTACGGAGGATGCAATCAGAATAGAAAGTCTACAACAGGTGGATGTCAATTCTTAGGAGGTAGACTAGTATCTTGGCAGTGCAAGAAGCAAACATCAGTCGCCATTTCTACATGTGAAGTTGAGTATGTTGCTGCTGGCAGCTGTTGTTCCCAAGTTCTGTGGATACAACAGCAACTACGGGATTATGGGTTGAGTATAACAAATACTCCTATGATGATTGATAATGAATCAACGATCTCTATTACCAATAATCCGGTCAAGCACAGTAAAACTAAGCACATTGATATTCGACATCACTTTATTAGAGACTGTGCTGAGAAGAACCTGATAAAGTTAGCTAAGGTTCCATCCGTGAATAATTTAGCAGACTTATACACCAAAGCATTCGACAGAGCTCGATTTGAGAAATTAGTGCAACTGAATGGAATGAGAAATCCAGAGTGATTAGTCTTCCATAGGGTTCTTATGTCTTAGTTAATAGTTTCTTTTATTTAAAAAAAGGGGGGGAGTGTAGGCATATGACATTCATTTGCTTGTTACCTAAGGGGAATCGCGTCCGATAAAAAGGTTAAGTGTTTATCTGCTAGGAAATGATAGTACATTAGAAGAATCAGCTTAATAATAATAAGTACAAGTCCTAAGTTAGATGTGTTAGTAGATTCCAGTAAGTTACATCAACTTTACATCTTTTAAACCAGGACTATACTTATCTTTAGTTTAGTATACACCTTTCTCCACACATTATAATTTGCCTGAAAAATTCTAAATCTAGACAGCTTCATTATATGATGTACTGTTAGGCAAATTCTGCTTTGATTTCTGAGCATATAATAAGCTATAATACTTCTGTGTGCTATGTAATGTGATCTATTTTATGACGTATGACAAAAGTCTTAATTGTTGAATGATAGTTTAACCATACACTGTTATCTATGATCCTTGAATATATGCCAAGACAAATAATAAGAATTATGGCTATTAGTAAAACTACTGGTGACTTTGTTGTACTAAGTACAGATCTGACTCCTTTAGTTTTGCCAATGGCTTCAAACTTGTTTTTTCTATACTAAGGGATCTTCTGTTGTACTAAGTACAGATCGAAAACCACTAGTATCTTCAAAACAGCTTCGATGTTTGTCAAATTTGTAAAATTCACTCAAGGGTATGTTATATGCTTCGAAAAGAACATCATTTAGTAACCTTGAATGTGAAAGATACAGTGTTATGTGTTCTACTTGAATTGTCAGTATGTCGTATTTTGAATCACATTAGGTAATATACATAACAACAATAAAGGTTTGCTTGGAAATCAGTGTAGACTTTGTTTATATGGATTATAATACCGGTAATCGTCTTGAACTGTTTGTGAAATTTGAACATTTCATTTTGATGAATCATGTTATATTTTGTAGAGCACGGTAACCAAGTTATACTTTGATAAATATAAGTTGATAAATGGTTAAGTTGTTAGTTTTATGTAACTTATTGTGAATTTCATAAGGTATGCATACTAACAATCTTCTTAGACTTTTTACTCAACATTTGGTTCAGTTGTTTCTTTCTAATATGATCCCACAAGTTGATAAAATCTTAACACCCTCTATTAGGATGTATTTCTTTTATTTTATTTTATTTTATTTTTATTTTTCGTTTATTTATTTCATTAATACAAGGGTACTCGATACCAATGTTTATCATGAATATTTGTCCTTTTTATATTTTATTTCTTATTTTTACTACTATTCTATGTTTTTATTTGATGTTCGTGTTGATTTAAAGCATCAAAACAAGTGAAAAATACCTTTATTTTAGACTTGTTTATTTTTTGGACTTAAAATCATATTAATTATATTTTTGGTCAACTCTACGAGTTGACTTGGTCTTGCGAATCGACTTGACCTGCGAGTCGACCTGACTTGCAAGTTGAGTGAATTCTGCGAGTCGAGTCAACAAGTATAAAAGGCTGCGAGTTCACAAGTCAAACACACACACATCTGCGAACTCACTTTATTTGCGAGTTGACATTTGCGAACCGAGACGAGATTTACTTATTTCTGTGATTACTTGAAAGAGTAAAGATTTTTTGATTCCGTAGATCTTATTCATCTTTGCTTTGTGAACATTTTAAGGTATAAATCAACGAATTTCACCGCCTATATAACTCAAAATCGAAGTATTTATAATACTAGGGTTTTGATTTAAAAACTTACACAAATTACTACAAAATAGTGCTCAAAATGACAAGAAATTTTAGGGTTTATGTTAATCAGCCTATGTAGTACAAAATGGCATAACTTGATTATCCTAAAACTTGTTAAAATTAAGTTTTGAATGTGACATCATTTTGCAGTTCATCCTGCGAGTTGAGATCCAACTCAACTCGCAGACCAGACTTGCGAGTTGACTTGTTGACTTGCGAGTTGAAGTCTGCGAGTTGACTTGTTGACCTGCGAGTTGAACTGGCGAGTTGACTTGTTGACTTGCGAGTTGACTTGTTGAACTCTACGAGTTAACTGAGGAAAAAGACTTATCCAGCTGTCAAGTGTGTACAGCAGATACCACTGAAGACAATGCCACAGAACATTTTGGGAAAACTGATGAATTGGCATGTGGACTCAGAGACTGGTGAAGCTGTCATGGTTGAAGCTGATGATGAAGTTGAAGGAGGAGAAGAGTAATTTTGAAAGTCTATGACCATCGACACCTGATGAATCTGTCGGAGAAGGATCTGTTGAAGTTAAACGAAAACGGGATTCTGACAACAGAAGCATGATGGTGAAGACTTGTGTTAAAATGAAGATACATATGGGAAGTAAAATTTACAAGTGAAGACCAAAGACAAAGATGAAGATAACGACGCTAGAGCTATTGTCAAGGGGGAGTCTGTTGGGACATGTTTTGTGACAACAGATCTAGCTTGTAATAGGACTGGTGTAATTATTATCAAGTTTGTACATTGGTTTAGATTTGTAAATATAAGATATTAGTTTGTTATTATTATTGTTTGATTAAATATTCAAATATTAGTCAAGTAACGAATACAAACTAAAGACTGAATTGCAAATTGAGAACTCAAGTCGCAAGTCATAAGACTTGCGAGATGAGATCTCAATTCACAAGCCCATCTCAAGTCGCAGGCCTAAACCTGCGAGATGAGATCTGGATTCGCAGGTTCTATACATTGCGAGCTGAGATCTGGGCTCGCAACCCATCTGGACTCGCAAGGCCCATGGGCTGCGAGTTGAGTCAAATCGCAAAGCCCATGGCCTGCGAGTTGAAATGGATATAAATAGAAATGCTTAGGTCATTTCTTGGGATCCGGGCCTTACATTACTCGCAGTCATTATTACACACACACACCTCATTTTCTGTGCCCAGAAAATATTAGTATATTAAGAGGTTAGGTTTTGAATGATTAACTCTTGATTAATAATCAAAACAAAACCTTTAATTATATAGATAAGTTATATAAACTTTAATCAAACGTATTGAGGGATTCCGCACCTCAATACTTTAAGATAACGTTGTTATCGAACCAAGATCTAGTGACTTACACCTAATACTGCTAACTAATTACAAAAATGCAACATATTATTAACCATTGATTTAGATTAGTGACTAATTCAGTAGCTTAGATTTGTTGCTTTCCTTAGCTCTCCTTAAGTCCCTTGGTTTCTTGATCCTAATTCAAAAGGTAAATATGTAAGTAATTAAAGAGTTAAGGGTTACAAAAATATTACCAAGAGACACCACGATTTATAATAGTTAGGGTGTCCGTTAACTAGTCCACCTTACTCCACTCACCGATTACGCAATATTAGGATTTCTCCTCTAAATTACAAACATTTTCACCGGTAGAAATAAAAATGGTTCAAAGTAATGTTTCTTTTTCACTAGGAACACAACACTATTTCTTTTATAAAGAAGATAACATAACCAAATTATCTAACTTCTATAATAAGAAGTCTAGATACCAATTGTATGATACTTCTACTTTCAATATGGAAGACTTCAACCCCAATAATATTTTCTCCTAACAAATAGAAGATAACTACTCCTCAAATGATCTTCTAACTCAAATTGAGAAGATCGCCACACCAAACTCTTCTATTTCTAACTCTAGAAGACAACATGCTTTCTTCTTCTTCTTCTTCTTCTTCACAACCTTGAAAGAATACAAGAGCAACTAGCTCACACAATGAGTCTTCCCTTAACAAATGGAAGAAACACTCAATCTATCTTCCAAAATCAATTGGAAGAGTTATAATATGAGATACCCCTCATACAAACACTCGAGGATCTGTTATAACAATAATGTAGTGTCACAAATTATTACAACTCAATAACCTCACTACATAAATCAACTCTTTGCTTAAAAGTTTAATCTCTCATATATACTCTTAGTAATAAACAATACAAGCTTAGATCATTTTTAATTTGAGAGAGATCTGTATTTTACAAGCTAAAGAGGATAACTTACAAGTTAAAAATAAGTTGGATATCTATATTCAGACTTTTAACGATTTCAAAATAATTCTCTTGGCTCCACGGTTCGACCATGGTCGAGCCGTAGACCACCTGTTGAAAACCGTTTGAAAAATAGATTCGTTTTAAAACATTTCAAACTACATTTTCCAAAGTCAAACTCTATAAATCATTTCTCATACCCTACCAAAACTAAAATTATAATTTACCAAAGGGCTAAAAAATCTAAACACATTGGGTAGACTAAAAAGTACAATTAGAGTAATGATCTCCTTACCAAATGGTCTTTGTATTTTCTTGTTTGACTTTTAATTGAAAACGTGGATGCTCACAAAAGATTCTCTCTACCATTTTATATTCATGAGAACTTATTTTTATACTTTTGACACTTTTATAAAACATTCCACAAAGTTTATAAGATAACTTTAGTTTTATAACGTGTTACACATTTATAAGAATAGTGATCAAACTCATATTATTTAAGCAACTAAGAGTTGACTAATTTTGGCTCAAACGATGAATCATAGACACAAGGGTTCGATTGTTTGACCCAAACATTGATCCGAAAAAATGGAAATGGTCCAGCAAAATCACTGTCCAACCGTGAGTGGACCATGGACCTGTTGTCCACAATTCCACTTCTTTCTCTTGTCGGTTTGACCCATATCTTTCACGTGATGTTAATGAAAGTATATAATTTCTAATAATTAACATAATCACTATATTAATCACCTTACAATCATAAAAATAGAAGTAGGTGCATTTCAGCATATCATTTATGATTAATTTAAAACAAACAATGCACTAACAAATGAAATTATATTAGCGATATTACTGAAGGTTAAAAATGTAGAAATTGAGGAATACATACTTCCCTTCAGCTACTGGGACACTACCGCATTCAGAACATGATCATTGTTCAACACCTTTAGCAACAACTAATTTCTTCTCTGCTTTCTTACAACACTTTTGCAGAAGTAATAAAACCAACCATCGTCTACAAATATACTAACTATACCACAACACATCCAGTAGGCTGCATGTAACTCATGTAAATAAGTCTATATGGTACAATATAATAAAAACTCATATAATACAATGTACAATTTGAAAATACCTCAACTATCTCATGAATCTCATCTACAGTTTTCAAAGGAAATGCATCGTATTAATCTGTTGTCTTGCTGATCACAGTCTTGGCTGAAAAATTGGTTGGAGGTGTAGCAGATGATAAATCATCACCCCTTGGAAATATGCCTATAAAAGTGTATTAATAACTTTTACCACCATGATATGAAAACAAATTTCTATATCGTAAGTGCAATTTAGAATCCACTCTGACTACTGTACCTGGTTAAAAGTCACGATCTCAAGTCATTATCCACTTTGACATCCTCATTTATCAACACCGTTGTGCCAAATGTTAACTTTAAACGATACACTTTAAGATAAATGGATGCTTAAAAGTCATAATCTGAAGTATGATACCATCCCATTCTTTAACTTTCATCAACTGAATGAACATTATGAGTGGATCAGATGACATTTGGTGTCCCGGAACGTAAGAATTGAGCTTCGAAGCATACTCGCCCCACAAGGCACCTTTAATCTGCTTGCCACTGCATATATAAAAAGATAGAGTGCCATATTATAACTATTTTATATACGTACACATGAAAACGCAATAAAAAAGCATGTCTGATAGGATATGTATATTTGTATCACATTTATAAAAACTTACTCAACATCACGCATAACAAATGACACAAACATGGACTATTTCCCGTTATCGTTCATGATACAAAGGTCATATGTCAACACCACCTGCCCTACTACATCTGGAAAATGGGAGTGTATGTGTTCACTAGTAAGCATAATTAAAGAACACGGTCACTTCATACAAATTAAAAAATAAAATAATGATAGTTATACTTACCAAAGCAACCTTCAGATTAATTCTCCACTGTAACATATCATTCTGTGGTACAAGCTAATAATCATCAACAACCTTTTAAAATGGGGCACAAATACGGAACCTAGTACCCCTAATCAAGTTAATCTTAGATTGGTGATAAACCAATAAGTAGTTACCACAATAAGTTCCAACTCCAAAGTTAGTTAACTATAGATGATTGACTATTTTTTTACTTAGTCAAATTAACGAAGAAGGTATTTTTTCACGCTTGCATACATTTTGTTAACCCACAAAGAAAATGCAGGCACCAAATCACATTTTGCTTGAAAACATAGTGAAAAAGATGTACGTATAAAAACAATATAAAAGGAAAACATGAAAGTCATATTGCTTTCTACCTCATCGTCCACAAGGATCATATCCTTGTTTGCGACCTACGTTGGGTTGTTCTTGAATGTCTGGTTCCACTTTCCAGTCTCCCCTTTCAACTGATTCAATAGAGTATAGATAACATCATTAACAATGATTATGAACATCATAAACTCAATTTTGTACTACTAACACAATAATATAACGTAAATGTAAGTGCTTATGAAGCGTGATTCAAGGTGTACGTACGACATACAAAATTAATCCAACTTTACAAAGAAAGAAAGATGAGGATGACGTGGATGCCAGGTGTACGTATGACATACAAAAATAATCCATTTGGCAGCTGACGTAGATGACTAGTTAGCTTTTTCAAACTTCAAATGGCAAAATTCAATTTGCAAGGATACCAACGTGAAATCTTCCAGTTTGATGCTTACCTAAACAATAAAAAGGATAGCCTACATACATGAAACATTTTAAAGTAGTACCTTGCAGATTGTAACCATTTACACTTTAAATTTCAATGATCGATGTTAGCGGAATAAATGATGCAAATATAGGCGATCATGAATCATGAATGAATCATATCTATTTAGTCGCATGGCATAAAGAAAAACGGTTGTCATTCAAAGGTAATTGATATAAATGAGAGAAAAATTAGGAATGATAAGATTGTATCAGATAATTTGGTGAGCTAATTATGAGCATATATATTTTAATACATTTAAATGAGTTTCCAAATTGGCTCTTATTTTCTGTTTAGTCGGAGATAATTTCATAATTATAATTTGATTTATGTGATAATATCAACCATAAATGCATAGAGGATCAATTTATCTATTAAGAAGTGAACTGATTTTTAGGGTGGCAATTGAAGTTAACAAGAATAATTAGGGTATTAGGCCACTCCTAACGGGCTGTTGGTTTCAACCAAAGAAACCGACACCGATAGCACGACGCCGTCGGTTTTAACCTACGATTTTCCAACGCTCTGTGTTTGTTTTTCCTTTTCTTTTTTGTTTTTACCGTTGTGAAAAGAAAAAAAAATTCCAACGTCTCTCCCAACGACCAAAATATATTTTTTTTAGTTTATTTTACCCACTAATTCACATACAGTCACTACTATACATATACCCACTCCAAACAACTATAATTCACACCAAAAACAACTACTACACTCTATAATCATACAATTCCACACTCATTTCATACACAGTACCACACCCATTTTATACACAAAAACTACACACTACCACACCCATTTTATATACAAAAACTACACACTACCACACCCATTTTATACATTATATACAACTATTCTATATAATTCTACTCAATTATTCTCAAATCGTAAAATGGATTCGAATTTCGATATTGAAGAATTGCAAGCGCTTACGAAATTTTTTGATCCGACCGCCGCAATCAGTATGGTTAATTCGATATTCTCCGATTCAGACGAAGATAGCGAAAGGTTTCCATTTGCCAAGAGCACCAAGACGAGTTTTACATAGAAATCGTGAAGCAACGGGCGAACGTTTATTTTTAGACTACTTTGCCGAGCACCCAACATTCCTGGCGGATTACTTTCGACGACATTATCGAATGAGGCGACCATTATTTGTCAATGTATGTCAAGGTATACTATCCTACTCTCAATTTTCACTACCTCCATATTTCACCAAAGTCGAGACGATACTGGTTTACTTGGTTTTAACGTTTACCAAAAGTGCACTTCCGTCGTACACCAATTGGCATACGGTTGTGCCGTTGATGCCTTTGATGAATACTTACATATGGGTCAACAAACATCATACTTGTGTTTAGATAACTTTTGTAAATGTATTTTTCGACTATCTTTAACCGACTACTTAAGAAAACCCACCCTCCAAGATGTGCTACGTTTACGTCAACATCATGCCGAGTTACATGGTTTTTCGGGTATGCTCAGGAGCATCGATTCTGTCCACTAGCCTTGAGAAAATTGCCCAGTGGCATGGCAAGGTCAATACACCCGAGGTGATCAAGGCTGTCAAACGATCATGCTCGAAGCGGTAGTCTCTTACAATATGTGGATTTGTGATGTAGATTGAAATTGAGATAACACAAATCGAGCCTGTTGATTCACACGAATACCAGGAACGATTCCTCCAACTATTTTTGATTCAAAAGAATACCAATAATTGGGATAAATTCAACTCAAAATTTAGAGAAAATTGAAATTTCATAAAAACCAAAACTGCATCTTCAACAATGTTCTCCAAACCCTAAACAAGGACCAGAAATTCCAATGGGCCAAAAAAGATAAACGGGCCGGACTCTAGCCCAAAAAAAAAGTTCATAAAAATAGGAAAAAAACATTAAAAGGTCCATAACTTATAAAATATAGGGAATTTGGGCTCGATAGTTGGGCTTGGCCCAAGCTTCGATTCGCCTGGTCATGGGCCTCAAACGGACACTCCTAGCCCAAGTTACGGCCTTTTTCGTGAACCCCCTTTTGATACACGATCTTGGGCCTCAAGAAACACAAGAGCCCAACCTCCACACTTGGGCCCGCATCAATTTGTCACGCCTTCTTTGGTCCAACGGGTTCAAGCAACGACATCAATGTTCTTAGTCAATCAGATTTACTACAAGATAAAGCTCCTCAAGTAAATTTTAACATTGTCGAGACTAAATTCACTAAAGGCTATTATGTTGTCGATGGGGTTTATCTGGAATGGGCCACTCTTGTAAATTCGTTTAAGTTTCCACTAACGCAACAAGAAATGAGTTTCAATAGATATCAAGAAGCCGCAAGAAAAGAAGGAACGAGCATTCGGTGTGCTTCAAGGCCGTTGGCAAATCATCGAAAACCCGGAAAGACCATATAACATCAACAAAATAAAAAGAATCATGTATTGTTGTGTGATTTTACACAACATGATAACCGAGGACAACGACCAAAATATGTGTCAACTTGAAGAAGATTATTTGACAAACCCGACAAATATGCCCCAACGTTCGTGGCAAGAAAGGGTTGAAACTCAATTATGACAGTGAATTGCGCGGTCGAACAGTGCATCATCAACTTCGCAATGCTCTAATTGAACAAGTTGTGCAACTCCCACCAAATTTTCGTCAACGTTAATCCATTCTTTTCCAATAAATGTAATGTTTTTTATTATTGTAATATTTTTTTTAGGAAATGTAATTTTTTTTAATTAATGTAACATTTTTATTTTAATAAAATGTGTTTTATTTTAATTATTATGTATTAAATATGTAAATTAAATAGGGTTTATTGTTCCGTTATGCGCTAAACTTTAACTTTTTTCTATTGTATGGGCCAATCTTATATTGTATGAGGTAAACTTTCAAAACCTTTCTATTATATGTAATATTTCCCTTTTTAGCCATTCCAAAGAAGGAAAGTTTTCTTTTTTGTCAAGGCCAAATAAGCAAGTCAACATACAATAGAGACGTTTTGAAAGTTTACCTCATACAATAGAAAATTTTAAAGTTAGGCCCATACAATAGAAAAAAGTCAAAGTTTAGTGCAGTACGGAACAATTATCCAAATTAAATAATGTGTGGGTCTTAGAAATAAAAACTGACCAGTGACTGATGACAGTGGTCAGTCAGTTGTTAGTTAGTTTTGAAAAAAGTTGACTTGACACTGAGTTAATAGAAACTGAACATTCAATTTCTCAATTTCAATCGCAGATGAAAGGGACCTTAGAGACAATTGTATAATGGATTTATTTTGAATATTATGTCATCAAATGAAACTAATGGATAATTAGTGGTTTGATTAGTAAAGACAAGATTTCATCCGATGATTGAGACTTACTCATAAGTTTTGGTTTTTTATTTAGAATAGATAGATTATTTACGTGGAGTAGAAGTACACATGATTATCTATATTAGTGTCGTAGACAAAAGTTCATTAAAGTATGAGATTTTTTGAAAGTATGGGAGTATCAATAGAATTGTGACATTTGGCAAAAACCCCACTTTTCCCTACTTTCCTCCACTTTTTTAAAATTTAAATATCTTAAAAACCGTTAGTCAAAAAATTATAAAAATTACACCATAAAAATCAACATTTTCTCCTCTTCAATTTAAGATCCCACAAGGTATACTTTCGACGAATTTTTTTTTTCATTTTTTGGTGGGTTTTGAAATTTTTTAACACATGTGTTATTTGTTTATAACACATGTGTTACCGGCGACTAACACATGTGTTAGCACCGACTATCGATTGTAACACATGTGATAGTTGTTAATAACACATGTGATAGCCGCGAGTAACACTTTTGTTTA
Source organism: Logfia minima (assembly GCA_963921325.1). Taxonomy (NCBI): domain Eukaryota; kingdom Viridiplantae; phylum Streptophyta; class Magnoliopsida; order Asterales; family Asteraceae; genus Logfia; species Logfia minima. The sequence goes on along the minus strand of OY992763.1, from coordinate 18,265,519 downwards.
ATCTATCATTAACACATCTGTTAACATACAAAAAATGAAAAAAAAAAATAATTCGTCGAAAGTATACCTTGTGAGATGTCTAATCGAAGAGAAAAAAAAAGACGATTTTTATGGTGTAATTTTTATTATTTTTTGACTTACCGTTTTTGAGATATTTAAATTTAAAAATATGGAGGAAAGTGGGTTTTGTGCCAAATGGCACAATCTTATTGGTACTTCCATACTTTCAAAAAAATTCATACTTTAATGAACTCAACTCTAATGTTGTAACATTTTCTATCTAAAATCTTTTTAATTCACCAAGGTAAATTGATAAAGATTATTACAAAACTTTTATTTTAAATTGACTCTAAATAAATTTAAGTGAATCAAATCAAAAATAACATTATTCAAACAAACACTTTTTCTTAAAATGTTTTATTATTTGAAAGAGTTATTGTACTAAAGTTTGTTATGGTGCTAATGGTAAGAACGAACATCTTTATTTTCAATTTTACATATTTATATTAAAAAAAATCAAAATAATTATAATTTTATTCTTTATAATATGAGATTGAATTTTTTAAGAAAAAATATATGATATACAATTTAAATTTGTGTATTAGAACTTTGATAACTTTTAAATGTGATACACTTTAAAATTTATATAATGTGTATTACAAAAATTATTTATGTATCACTTATTTTCTTAAAATTTTTTTATCTCATATTAAAAATTAGATAATAATTTTGATATAATTCAAAAAGTTAAATAATTTTAAAATTCAAAATAAAAAATATAAATTTCTCCCATTACTATCGTAACAAACTTTATCATTCAAAATTTCTCTTTTATTATTACATATATTTGCTTGAGATGAGAACTGGGCTAACTTATCGAGGATTACCTGAAGACCTACTAGTGTCGAATTTCGCGCATAACAACGGGTGAAGATTTCATACGTCGATATTGAGAGACAAATGTTTGATGGTATCTAAATGCAATAATAATTAATACTTCTTTAATGAAAGTGATTTTTTTATAATAGTTTAAATTATTGTAATTGTAAATTCAATATTGTGATATAAAAGAAGAAAGAAAATGTTTAAATATATTATGTGAAATATAATATTAATTAAATGATTTATGTAATAATAAGTAAAGGGATAACTGAAAAGATAAAATGATAATTTTTGATATTTTTTTAAAAAATTAAGAAAGAAAATGTTAAATGGTAAATAAAAGTTATAAATTATAAATAAGAATAGTATTTTACAAGACCAACAAGCGGGTGCCCTATAAAGCCCAAACTATTGATTACTGGTTTTGGGCCAGGACCACGCCTTTGAATTCAAATTAATGGTTCTAACTTTTTTCTCTTTTAAATAGTTAAACTAAAATTAAATGGCTAGCTAGGTACTCTGTTATAATTGGCCTCCTTTAAGTTAAGACACTACTCATCACTAAATAGCGATGGGATTATTATTGCCTCTTTGCGAAAAGTTTAACTTGGGGACTTTTAGTGACTTTTGTTCCTTTATACATAATAAAAATTAAACACTTTCAAAAATGGCCTACACATATAACATACGCTATCATACACAACTAACAACTTACAATCGCTATAAATATCATCTCTAAGTAAATATTACGAATAACTTATCAGTTTAAAATTACAGTTTCATATAATCTAGTTAATTAATTATATTGCATAAAATAAACAAATCAAAAGGAGAGAAATTATTCTAAAGAAAATTATATTCGAGAATAAGAGAAAATTTTAAATGATCATAGAAAATTTGATAAAAATAGATGAATCAATTTCAACCATTCATCAAATATAATAAATTCCTCATTTTTCCTTACATTTTTAAAAATTTAATATCTCAAATATAGCTAGTAAAAATTATAAAAATTGCACTATAAAAACAACTTTTTTCTCTTTGATTAGACATCTTAAATGACATATTTTCAACGAACTTTTTGTGTGTGTCTAGTTTAAAAACAACTATCACATGTGGTAACAAATAAATATCACATGTGATAGTCGCTGATATCACATGTGATAGTCATTTTCAAAATCCACAAAAAAAAGTTTGTCGAAAATATATCATGTAAAATATCTAATTGAAGAAAACAAAATATTAATTTCTATGGTGCGATTGTTATAATTTTTTGAATAACCATTTTTAAGATATTTAATTTCAAAGAACGTGGAAAAAATGAATTTTTATCAAAATGACTTTTGTACTCTATAAATAGAAATTTATCATTGATTTTATATTTTCACCATATTTTCGATATTCATTTGAACTCAACTTTTAGAAATAGTTTTCCAATGTAAAATCGACCAATAACTAACAATGTGCCGGACTATTAACTTTAGAGAAATTTCTTTGTGTTATATATCAAATTAATGTGCATAATTTTTTGTTGGAATGTTTTAACAAAATTGTTTTGTTAATCAAATAGTAATAATAATTTAATCAACTCCAAAGCTTAATTTTTAAGTACTAGTTTTGAATAAGATTAGATGAAAGGGTCGAAAGAATACACTATTGCTCATCCAAATTATTAGAGTAATAAGTCCAAAAAGACACCTTGAAGTTATGGGTTTTAAATGCATCAGTGGACTATATAAGTTTACAGGCTAGCAAGTATTATGCATCAGTACTCTTAGTTATAAATTTGTGAACAACTTTTTTAACTATGCAATATTTAATTACTCTGTAGCCAACAATGGAAGCTCAGGCTCTTCTACAGTTCGCACCTCTATTAGTGTCCAAAAAGCGCAAGAAGTCTTTACCAATAAATGTCAAATCATCACCACGTGTGAACACCAAACACCGTATTTTAGCATTCAATGCCTCCCTTACCGCCCCAACACGAGAAAAAGATTCAAAGAAGCGGGTCGTTATTACAGGTATGGGAGTTATCTCTTTGCTTGGAAACAACGTTGATACATTCTATGAGAGACTCTTAAATGGGGAAAACAGAGTCACGTTAATAGATAAATTTGATGCTTCAAAGCTCCCCGTCAGGTTTGGTGCTCAGATTCGTGACTTCAACACTAATGGGTATCTCGATGAAAACGACGAGCAAAGACTTGATCCTTCTCTAAGTTATTCCATTGTTTCAGCGAATAAAGCTCTTGAACTTGCTTCCCTTGACATTCATGAACGTTCCAAGGTTCGTATTTCAATTCCTTCTATTAAATTCATGTCTCATAATGTTGGATACGATGGGTTAGAGTAATGTACGATGTTTGCAGATTAATAGGGAGCGGGCAGGTGTAATTATCGGATCAGGATTTGGGGGGGGCTCCTTATTGTCAAACAGTTTGGATTCTTTTATAGAGAGTGGTTATCGGAAACTTCCAACTATTTTGAACCCTTATTATTCAAACAAGGCCGCAGCCGTACTTGCTATTAATCTTCGCTTTATGGGACCAAACTACTATATTGCATCTGCTTGTGCGACATCTAATTATTGCTTTTGTGCTGCTGCAAATCATATCCGTGAAGGGGAGGCTGATTTGATGATTGCTGGTGGTATCGAAGATTCGTTTACTAACTTTGGTGTGGCAGCTCTTGCTGCTACTAGAGCAACATCCACAAGAAATGATGATCCCCAGAAAGCTTCCAGACCATGGGACATAGATAGGGATGGGTTTGTCATCGGGGAAGGTGCTGGAATTCTGGTAACCTCACTTGTATTCAATAAATATGGAGCACTTATCGTATTACAATTTTGTAGTTCATGCACCAACTTATATTTGATTATTGGGCTTAGTGTTTTTAAATGTATCTAACTTTTTTTAAAAAGTTATTATATGTATTGTAATTTACGTTAAATGTACTGAACTCATAAAAAATGCAATTGTATGTGTCTGGTGACCTATCAAACACTTAGCCGGTCATTTTGTCTCCGGTCATTTTTTCTGACGAATGTCCGGCCACCTGACATCTATTCCGGCCAAATGAAATAAATGTTTATTTTTTCCAATTCTTTGCTTTAACAATGGAGCTCCTTTCTTGGAATTTTGAAGCTCGCCAGAATTAATGGAAGTTGACCGGAATTAATGTTTTTTTATGAAGGATAACCTGCTTTATAAGATTTATATACTGATATGAATAAGAAACTAAAGAAATAACTCACCTGCAATTGATTATGTTCACTTACTTTTTGGGTAATAAGTTTTGTTGCGGAACACAACCCATTTCAGGTGAATGTTAATCAAATTAACAGAAAAAAGAAGTGGTTTTTGAAGTCTTATTCCATTGATACAGGGGTTTTGAGATTGTAAATGTAAGATCTCTTCGTATGTTTGTGTATGACATGTAAAGGGGCAAGTTTTTTGGAATTTTGAAGCTCGCCAGTTTGAAATTAACTGCTATAGCCGGTTTGATACATACAATTGTGTGTTTTTACAAGTTCAATACATTTAATAGAGCCCCGTAAAATACGATACACATAATAGCTTTTTTGAAAAAGTTAAATACATTTAAAAACACTAAACCCTTGATTATTTATGTGATTTGTTTATAGGTAATGGAGAGTTTAGAACATGCCATGAAAAGAGATGCACCAATACTTGCTGAATTCTTGGGAGGTTCGGTAAATTGTGATGCTTATCATATAACTAATCCGCGACCTGATGGGTTTGGTGTTTCATCTTGCATGCAGAGCTGCCTTGTGAATGCCGGTGTTTCTGTAGAGGAGGTACTTTACTTTTTGCTTAATTAAAGATGTGAAACTTTAAGAAACTAGGATTGAGAAATTTACACATGATAGAGCGTATTGAACTTGTTTATACCAACCAGAAACCAACGACTATAGTCTTTAATATGATAGATGGTGTGCGTGTTTCAATAAATAACCTGGTCGATTTTGGTTTTCAAATATTAACCAAAGTGGTTTTTCCTAAACATGATTAAGAGATGGTGGGTGTGGCTAATCATGGGGTGATGTTTGTGACAAGAAGTGGAATGTGAAAACTTTAGGATGGAAAATTCTCCTTGCTAATTTGTTTAGATACAAATATACACAGATCACTATCTTGTACAACACATTTTAATAGTTTACATTTTAATAGTTTGAAGAAGAAAAATCATATACATTCCTTGATGTTCTTCTCAAAACAAACCACCCTGTTAGGTAAACTACATTAATGCACATGCAACTTCTACGGTGGCTGGGGATGTGGCTGAGGCAAAGGCTATCAACGATATATTTAAGTGTAATAAAACAATCAAAGTTAACTCCACCAAGGTGAGCTTCCTCATGATTAACAATGTTTTAACAACATCAACTCCATTTCATATATGATTTTCTTGTCTATGTTTCAGTCGATAATCGGACATTGTATGGCAGCAGCCGGAGGTATAGAAGCTATTGCTACAATTAAAGCGATTCAAACAGGATGGTTGCATCCTACTATTAATCAGTTTGTAAGTGATAGCTATAATCCTAATTAATCATATCCCATTCCACGGTCTTATTATAATTCTCATGTGTATCTGTTGCAATTGTAGAATCTTGAACCTGTAGTCGAATTTGACACTGTTGCAAATGAAAAAAAGCAACACGAAGTCAATGTTGGTGAGTTTAATTTCTATCGATATCCGCCTCATTTGGTTGATATACATATTTTAGGTTACTAAAGCAAACATTTTTGTTTTACAGCCATTTCAAATTCGTTTGGTTTTGGAGGACACAACTCTGTTGTAGCATTCACGGCATTCAAACCATGATATGATCATCAAAAATTATGTCCTCATTCATGGAAATACTTCATATTACTTATGAAATTTGGTCAAACTGTCAAATGTGCAATGTAACTCGATGATAATCTGGTTTTTGCGGATTTATGTGTCATAATTTTGTTGAACATGATTTCTAAATATCTAGAATGTTTCTTAACTACATACCCATGTTAAAAGCCCTCAGTTGTTGTTTAGAACTGTCAAATGTGCAATGTAACTTGATGTGGTCCTTCTTCATCATCATTTTTTTTTTATCATAATTTCAAATTATTTATCGGTACTAATTTTTCACACTAATATGGCTAAAAATGAAATATTATGATGTAGTCTTCCTTTACTTACTTTCTTTAATGCGGTCGACAATTTCAATTTAGTTACGGTGCCAATTTTTCAGACCTAAATGGATAACCACAAAATATTTTGATGTCAACTAAGTAAAAGGATATATAAATAACATTATTCATACTTTCAAAAATTCTAAGATAAGTTTGTGGGAGTTTGGAGGTGAGTGGGTTTAAAAATATGGGTTATTAGAGAAATGAATAGGTTAAGGTTCAAAGGGGTTTTCTAAGGATTCTTCAACACTAAAGATGAGTATTGGTCGGGTTAGGCTTGAAGAAATATGATGAAATGGGTCTTATTTCTAAGAAATCTCAAGGTCATCTAATTGCACCTAAGTGTGAAAGGCGGTCGAGATTTTTCTTCACTTATTTAAACATAAGTACTAAAGGATATCTTTATTCCACGGGTTGCCTCCTGAGAAGCGCTACTTTTAGATGGACATATCGGAGCTCCTGGGGCGAGTGATGGTGACGTCATGTGCCCTAGGTTGTGGAAAAGTAGGGGGATAGATCCTCATGAAGTGACTGATTGATGCGGGCCCAAGTGTGGAGGATCGGGCCCTTAGGTTTCTTGAGGTCCAGGATCGCGTATCAAAAGGGGCTCCACGAAAAAGGCCGTAACTTGGGCTAGGAGTATCCGTTTGAGGCCCATGACCAGGCGAATCGAAGGCTGGGCCGAGCCCAACGTCATGACTAATTGTCATAGGCGGTTAGCCCAACTTCCAGGCCCAAATTCACTGTATTTTATGAGTTATGGACCTTTTTATGTTTTTTTCCTATTTTGGTGGACTTTGTTTTTGGGCTAGAGTCCGGCCCGTTTATCTTTTTTGGCCCGTTCGAAATTCTAGTCCTTTTTTAGGGTTTTGAGAACATTAGGGAGCAACTAGTTTTTGTTTGAATAAAATTTCAATTTTCTTTCAATTTGAGGTGAATTTTAACCTAATTATTGGTATTCTTTTGAATCAACAATAGTTGGAGGAATCGTTCCCGGTATTCGTGTGAATCAACAGGCTCGATTTGTGTTATCTTGTTGTTAGTCTACATCGCTGATCAATGTTGTGATCAAGCCAGGTGGGTCCATCGTTTCTCCCTTGAAACTTCAGAAGTGTTGGCCCGTTAGGGGCAATCATAATGGTTGTGTTTGTCTCGATCACCTCCCTGATTGGATGTTTCCGTTTGATAGAGTCCATGAATCCCAGGAATTGCAACTTTAGGTCTTCATAATCTTCAGATTCAAGATCTCTTCTAAATGTGGTGATGGATTGGCACAGGCTTTTGATCAACTGGTGTTGATGTCGGTAGAAAGGATAGTCAGAGTTCTTGAAGATAAGGATCAACTTACTGAATATCTCTCGATATCCATCGTAAAAGCTAATCTTTGTTCTTGAGGCGCCCTTCAGAATGATTATTTCATGTATTCGAGTCGTCACTGTTAGTACATGTTGTGACAACAGATTCTATTGTGTAATAGATTAGCTTGTAATTCGTCTTTGTTATTAATAAATGAATATTTTGTTATATATTGTTTATGAATTAATTGAAATACTATTTATGTTATGCTTTGTGTAGGTTCGTACGAACTTAGAAGCTGCTAACGAACTTAGCTGCTTATAAATAGAAAGTTCGAAAATATTATTTCTAAGCTTCTACGAACTGAGTTATTAGCTAACTAAGTTCGAATACGTACGAAGTAAGAATTTCTTAGTGATATAAACGTGTTTTAAACACTTGTATTGTTTCTTAGAGTATTCCGTATTCTAACAAGCATTGTTACCCTGTTGGATCCGTTCAAGGGGAACCTATAATTGGTATCAGAGCTTTAAACTTGTTGTTTAGGTTCAGGGTAAAGAAATCAAGTGATTACGAGAGTTTGGACCGTTAAACTTGTTGTTTTTTGCTTTCAAACTCGTTTATTATCACTTTGTAAGGTGTATATCAATTTTGGCCGGTTGAAAGTAACTCAGATCTCATATATGGAAATATGAGTTTGTTCAACAGCTTGCGTTCGAACTTGTACAGTTTTTTGCTTGTTGTTCGAACTTGTACGAAAGCATCGTACGAACTTACTTGAAATATCCTACGAACCTACAGATGTAAGTTCGTACGAACTTGACCTTCGAACTTGTAAGTTCGAACAGTTTGAATTTCTTGCCAGTCAAGTTCGTTTTACTAGTTCGTTTGACCATTCGAACTTAGGTAATCTAAGTTCCTACGTACTTGTCCAGGTTGACTTTTTATAAAGATGTCGAATCTTAACAAGATGATAGAGATGGATCACGAGGTCGGTAAGTCCACCTCACCACCGAAACTTCTGAAAGGAGAAGACTATTTCTGGTGGAGGGATCGATTTGAATCATTTGCGAAAGTTTACGACATCCGTATGTGGTTATGTATTAAGGATGGGTATGACACACCCACTTACGAATATGAAGGCAAAACTAAGCTGTGTCCTTATTCGATAATGAAGGATGAGGACAAGAAGATGTACGAAGCAGAGAACAAGGCGTTATCTGCTATTACAACGTGTCTTCCCTAAGAGATCAAACACACTTTTAAACGCTATGCCTTTGCTAAAGAGCTTTGAGAAGCGTTAGAAAAGAGGTTTGTTGGAAATGATAAGATTAAGGAAAGTAGAGCTGACCTGCTGACGAAACAGTTCTACGTTTTCAAACATATGAAAGGCGAGTCATTAGAGGAGATTATCACTAGATATTACCATCTGATGACTGAATTGGATAACAACGGTCTTTCATTTACTGAAACTGTAAGAGGCAATAAACTTCTTGAGGCGTTACCGTCAAAGTGGGACATTTACACTTTGATGATCAAGGAAAGCAATGACTATAAAACTATGACGCTTGATGAAGTAATAGGTAAATTGCGTGTTTATGACTTGAACATGCAGCGGAAAGAGACAGGATCCGATCAGGTTCAGGATCCTAGCGTTTACCACGGTAAACGGTTTGATTTTGTTGCGTCAACAAGTAATGGTGTTGCAGCTTTTTATACTGGCGAGGTTGAGACAGACTCGGCTATCAGAAATTCTAGTAGCAATGTTTGTTACATTGCCTCATCTGAAGACTCAGGAATTGACAGGATACCAAACACTGGGACATCTAGTGGATTCAAGTCAATGCCCATGAGCAAGAAATCCGCTGAAGAGGAAGTTGCCCTACTTGCCTCTTTCATAGCTTCACGTGAAAACTTTAGCAAAGGAAAGATCACGGATCCCGAATTAATAAATGAGGATTATGATTAATTGGACAATGATGACTTAGAAGAAATCGACTTGCAGTGGCAAATGGCTATGATTGCAAGAAGAGCTCAAAGATTCATGAACATGATTGGGAGAAAGTTTGTGAGCAGCAAACTAGGTTTTGATAAGTCCAAGGTGAAATGCTATAACTGTGATAGTTTTGGGCATTTTGCTCGGGAATGTCAAAGACCTAAGAGAGATTAAACTCCGAGTCAAAACGGGCAGAGACATTTCACTCAAGGCTCCTCTGGTAACAACCAGAACTTAGGAAGTAATCAGACTTCTAGAGCACTAGTGGTTCAATCTCAAGAGGGAGCGTATGATTTGGAGTTCTAAATCTGAAGAACCGCAAACATTCATGGCCTCCATTGATGCAGAAAAGGAGGAAAGCAATGCATGATCTGATTTAGAAAAGGACACTGCAACTGAGATGGAGATTGAGGTGCCAGCTACTGAGACAAGAATCAAGCCACTGAAGTCAACTGAAGACATGAGCTCACAGTACTTCATTGTGTACATGGCAAATCTGGGTGCGGAAAAGCAAAAGGTACTACTCAATCTAGATTTGGTTGTTAAAGCGTGTATTCTTTGTACTAACTTTCAGGAACAAGCTGAGAAGTTGGTAGAATCATCTGATATGATAACATCTCAGCTAAATTCTCTAAAAGAAGAGAACACTATCTTAAAAATCAGAAACTCAGAACTTTTAAACAAATCAAAATATGAGAAAGCAGACATGAAATTTTTAAAAGATAGGGTGAATGAGCAAAGTATAATAAATGACTTAGCTCACGAACATATCTTAGAATTAACCAAACTGTCTGCGGATAAAGAAAAGGAATTGTCTGATGCTAAGGTTAGGATAGCAGACCTTAATAGAAAACTAGAATTGAGGAAATTTTCTATTGAAACCTTAGATAACATGCTTAGTGTTCAGAAACAACCTGGTGATCACAGGGGATGGGTTACACATAAATCCCTCCTCCCTTTAATCACAATTACACTTTTATGTCTGATGATGTTGAGATGTCTAACTTAGATGATTATGTCAAGCAATCAGCAGTTCCAGTGATAACACAATTTGTTAGACCTGCGAAAGCTGAGATAGTAAATGAACCAGAATCAACATCAACCGACACTTCCAAGACACCCATTTCTGAAAAGAAAATGAATTTTGAAAAACAGGGTGTGATGGAAAAAGAATGTGTAAAGGAGAAGTTAAATAATACTACTAAATTTGTTTCACCCCAATCGGAAAACGAAAATGTAAATACTAAAATCGATAAGGGTAAACAAACTGTAACTGTCTCCTCTCCAAGTTTGCCTAACTTGGACATCCAAACGGTTCTAAGGGCTTTGAAAAGGGCTTTTGTGAAACGTTCTTGCTTTGTGTGCCACCAAAAGGGACAGTAGCGAGTATCTGTCCAATCAAGGGCAAAAGTGGAAAATCACAGGTGAAGACAGACCAATCACCTGTGAAATCTACTTCGTCTCAGGAAAAGAAAATTCCTACTCCCAAGACGACTAGTATAAATCAGAAAATGGCCAGTGTTTTCACAAAGAAAGTTAAAGTTAATGAAACTGAAAATGCGGGCACTTCTGGGAGAAATGGGTTGGGATTTAAGAGGACTTCAAGTTCTCAGAGAACACAACCTCTTCAAAAAACTGTGAAGTTCACAACCAATGACGGTTTTAGGAACACTACTCCTGTTTCAGGTCGTTCTCATGGACCGTCATCCAGGTCAAAGACTGCACAGAGATTTCAAACTCCAAATAATCGGTTTACTAACCCAAATAGTAATAATAGGAATTATAATAATTCGAATTATAACTATCCAACTAGGATTAGGTCAACCCCAAACCCAAGGCCAGTAAATCCGAGACTCTTTCAAAAGTCTCCATAAAGAAAGCCTAGTGGTAGTTCCTCCCATTCTTCAATGAATGCGGCTTCCAAAGCATCCACATCTCTCGACAAGAAAGATAGATACTTAAAGGAGTTTACATTTGTTGAGAATGGACAACCCAAGACCGTGGTGGCTTGGGTCCCCCTTATTGTCTAACTATTTTCAATATTTGTGCAGGAGTTAACCCGAAGAGCTATTAACTGGTGGTATGTTGATAATGGTTGCTCAAGGCACATGAAGGGGGAAAGGAAAAGTCTTGTGGATTTTGTGCACAAGAAAGGAGGATATGTTAACTTTGCAGGAGCAAAAGGTGGATAGATCACGGGTTTAGGTAATGTCACGAATGGGAAAATTATGTTAGAGCAAGTCAACTATGTTGAGGAGCTGAAATATAATCTCATGAGTGTATCTCAGATCTGTGACAAAGGACATCCCGTCCATTTCACAGATAGAGAGGCATTAATACTAAACCAGGATTTGTCATACCAGAGGAGTGGATTGTCATGAGGGCACCTAGGAAGAATGACACTTATGTGATGGACATGAGTTTTGCTGAATCTTCTCAGGGGTCTACATGTCTGATATCCAAAGCCTCTGAAACTGATTCACAATTGTGGCATAGGAAAATTGCCCACTTGCACTTCAGAAAGATGAATTTCATAGTAAAAAATGGACTAGTGCAAGGTGTACCATTGCAAAGATTTGGGTTAGAGGATAAGTGTCTGCCTTGTCTGAAAGGAAAACAGCACAAGAAACCTCATAAGTCCAAAACTCAAAGTTCCATTGCCTCAACTTTTGACCTCCTTCACATGGATCTGTTCGGTCCGTTGAATGCGAGGAGTATAGGTGGTAAACATTACTGTTTAGTTGTCACTGATGACTACTCGTGATTTTCATGGGTATTCTTTTTGGGAACAAAGGATGAGACAGCTGAAATGCTGATGACATTCTTTACCCAAATTGAATGTCTTTTGCTTAAGCAAAGGAATTCAGCATCAGTTTAGTGCACCTTATGAGCCACAACAAAATGGAGTCGCTGAAAAAAAGAACAGAACCTTAATTGAAGCAGCGAGGACAATGCTGGCTGATTCAAAGCTTCCTGTCATCTTCTAGGGGGAAGTAGTGAATACAGCTTGTCATGTGCTTAACAGGGTTTTAATCGTAAACAGACATAACAAGACGTGTTATGAACTTCTAAAAGGTCGAAAACCAAACCTTACTGGTCTTGAACCCTTTGGTGTTCATTGTACCTTATTAAAGATCAAAAATCAACCAAAATTTGGTGAAAAGGCTGACGAAGGATTTTTCTTAGGTTATGAAGCCAGTTCTCCAAACAAAAGGGTCTTTAATAAGACATCTGGTACAGTTGAGATTGTATATAACATACAAATCACATCTTATACTCCAGCAGTACAAACAGGACCAGAGTGGTTATTTAATTATGACGCTGTCTTCAAATCTTTTAATCTTCCTATCCTAAGTGATGTTGACACTTTAGGATTAGAACATGTAATACTGGATGATGGTGAGACCAGTGGTTTTGCACCAAGATCTAGTGTTCCTGGTTTAGAAGACTCAACTGGTAAAGGGAAAGAAATTATTGCCGATCCTATTGCGGATAGTAATCCAAGTCTAAATGACATCTCATATTCTTTAGAGGTTACAGATTCTATACAAGAAATTGCTGAGGAAGAAGTACCACCTCAGGGGTAGATTGGATCAAATCTAGGATCTGACCTACCGGTTGATACTACGATTTCTACTCGAGTGAACAAGTATCATCCAATTGATAACATAAATGGTGATCCAAGTTCAAGAGTGAAAACTCGTAGAGAAATATCTGACAGCTCAAGCCTCTATGTGTCGATCCAAGATACTGGGATAATGCATAAATGCTTGTACAACTGTTTAATTTCTCAATTAGAGCCGAAAAATATCCAAATGGCTCTTAAAGAGAACTCCTGGGTAGAAGCAATGCAAGAGGAGCTTGTATAATTTGAGAAGCTCAAAGTTTGGGAGCTAGTCGATCTACCAAAGGGATAATTTGCAATAAGCACCAGATGGGTGTTTAAGTGCAAACAAGATGATAGAGGAATAGTAACACGGAACAAAGCAAGGCTAGTTTTTCAAGGATTTAATCAACAGGAAGAGATAGACTATACTAAGGTGTTCGCACCAGTAGCAAGGCTGGACGCAATTCGATTGTTTATGGTGTATGTTGCACATAAAACAATTAAAGTCTATCAACTCGATGTAAAGAGTGCCTTCCTATATGGTAAAGTTTAGGAACTGGTTTTTGTCCAACAAGCTCCGGGGTTCAGTGATCCAGATTATCCAGACAGAGTCTATAAATTGGATAAGGCTTTGTATGAACTGCATCAAGCACCCAGAGCTTGGTATGAGACACTATCTACTTATCTCTTGGAAAATGGGTTCAAGAGAGGACAAATAGATAGTACATTATTCATTAAGTGGAAAAAGGATGATTTTTTACTTGTACAAGTATACGTCGATGACATCATCTTTTGGGTCATCTAATGAGAACATGTGCAGAGACTTTGAAGAAGTAATAACGCGAATGTTTGAGATGAGTGCCATGGGGGAATTAAACTTCTTCTTAGGATTACAAGTTGATCAAAAGAAGGATGGATTATTTATCCATCAGACGAAGTATGTGCATAAAATGCTCACTCGTTTCAAGATGGAAGATTGTTCATCTTTTGGCACTCCGATTCAACAGAATCATAATCTTGGACCGGATACGGAGAGTACCGAAGATGTGGATTCGACTCAATATCGGGCCATTATTGGTTCTCTCATGTATTTAACCGCTTCAAGACCTGACATAATGTTTGTAGTCTGCTTGTGTGCTCGTTTTCAAGCAAATCCTAAAGAGTCACACATGAAGGCAACAAAGAGAATATTGCGATATTTGAAGGGGAAAACCGAAGTTAGGTCTTTGGTATCCATCCGGAGGCAATTTTGACTTTGTAGCCTACACCGACTCAGATTATGGAGGATGTAACTTGAACAGGAAATCAACCACGGGTGGTTGTCAATTATTAGGTGGTCGCATTGTCTCATGGCAGTGTAAGAAACAGACCTCGGTCACCATCTCAATCTGTGAGGCTGAGAATGTGGCAGCTGGCAGTTGTTGTTCACAAGTTCTATGGATACAACAACAGTTGCACGATTATGGTTTAAAATTTTCAAATAACCCTATTATGATTGATAATCAGTCGACCATGTCAATAACTAATATCCGGTTAAGCATAGTAAGACGAAACATATTGATATTAGACATCATTTTATTCGTGATTGTGCTGAAAAACATATGATTAGATTAGTTAAGGTACCCACTGATGACAATCTAGCCGACCTTTATACCAAGGCTTTTGATAGGTCTCGCTTTGAGCTTTTAATCCAACTAAATGGGATGAGTAATCCTGAGTAAATTATTTCCCACAAGAACTTTGTTTAGCTCTAGTTTATTTTTACTTTTATCTTATATTTCTTTTATTTTATCTTTGCGAAAATAGGAAAAATTGAGGGTCACTGTACTATTGCAAAGAAATGATGAAAACATTACACATGCCTAGAACATTTTATATATGTGGCTTTCAGATGTAGAACATACACAGTAAAAGTACCTAAAATGCAAAGTATTTCTTAGCTTCACTAAACGATGTATTGGTAGGCATTAGACATAACGGTATTCAAGTACTTCATCTATAATACCCAATACGATTTTTTTTGTGGTATCTTTATTTTGATGTACGACTTAAGTCTTAATTCTTAGAAAATAGATTGTTCCTGAATACTTGCTGTCGGATAAACAATAAAAATAATTCATCTGGGGGGTTCACTGGCTGTCTCTTTTGCTACATCTTGAAACAGGCTGACCTAGACTCAGTCAGTGCATCCTAAAACTAGAACAAACTCGACCGCGAAACAAGAATACCGTTTTCAAGGTCTCTAGTCAAACTATGTCGCTCTGTTGTATGAAAGTACATACCTGTCACCTCTGGTTTGATTTTAGATTTTTTTGTTTCTAACCCTAGTCTTGTCTTATAGCTGAAACATGTACCTATGTACATTGCTTAAAATTCAAAATGACTTGACTTTAAAGATGCCAATAAAATGAAAAATATCCGATACATGATATTCTGGACTTTCTAGACTCTAAGAGTATATCAAATGTAAGATACATAGCAAATCGTGAACAATAATCAAATATGTACTTGAGAATTCTGTATGTCGAATGTTTAAGTGGACCACAATACTGATAATCATAGTGTTCTATAATTTACATCAATAATAAAAAAGGAATAAATTAAAATTCCTAACTGTGTATTGTGCTCATCATGGCTAATTCGATCTTTGTATCAGTGACAATCTAAAAAAGATTGTACGTTTCAAAATATGAACAATTTCATATTCGCACTTTTAAATTCTAAGTTATTTAATATTTTTGATCAAAGTTCTTCGTTTACGGGAAAATACTTACACTTAGTTCGATTTGGCGCTCAAACCTTGCTCTATTAAACATCTAGGTATACCAGTTTTCGCAAAAAGTGTTAAAGTTTAAAAATTTTAAAAACTTTTAGTTTTAGGATAAGTGTTCTTAAGTTCGTACGAACTTAAGACCTCAAGTTCAAATGTCTAAGTTCATACGAACTTAGGCTTGCTAGTATATAAAGGTCTGACCGGGTCAAACCTCTTACTTTTCACAAGCCTTCGAACTTTTCATTCGTACGAACTTACTGAGTCATTCGAACTTACCTGCGAACTTACTGTTTCCACCATCTTCGAACTTAAACTTGATATCTAATCCGTATAAGACCATTTTAAACCGATAAAAATCATCTCCCCACTCATACGAACATAAGTAAGTAATCATTTCAACAATTAAACCGTTAAAACATGTTAAATTTTGAATTAAAGTGGGTTTTTAATAAAATCAACTTTAATATAAAAATTAGACGTGTGTTCACGGTTAAAATGGATTGAAACTTGTTGATAAACATCAAACACACCTATGTGTATCCATTTGTAGTGCCTGATCATGTTTTAGATGCAAAAATTTTGAAAAGTTGATAAAGTGTTCTTGCGTTCGAACTTATAGGTTCATACGAACTGTAAGTTCGTACGAACCTAGCCAAGTGTAAGTTCTTACGAACTTAAGTTTGACTTAGTCAAACAGTAAGTTCGTACGAACCTTTACAGGGTGGTAAGTTGGTACGAACCTACTTAGGTTTGAAAAACAATTTATCATTTTTCTTAAAATAATGTTTTATAACTTGTATTGATTGTCGAATCTTTATTGCAGGATTCTAAATTGTTTATTGATTATAACTAACATTATTGTTGTCTATTTCTTTTTTGTTTTTGTCTTATGTGCAGATATGGCTGATCAACGTCTTTTTTACAACAAGCACAACCTAGCTATCTCCTGTGATCTGGCTGACCAGAACACTGTGCCATTCCTAGGCATGTTGGACTTTCTGATGCGCTCACGAGTGTTCTATGCACTGACTCACTCATCGACGTTGAGGTTTGAGTACTTGAGCCAGTTTTGGGCGAATGCCGAGCATGACTGTATCCCAAACACTCCAGTCATTCATGCTACTGTGAATGGGGTCAACATCGAATTCACTGCAACTTATTTGAGGCTGGCGTTGCACCTGGGCACTGAGGTCCAAGAAAATTGCCCGACCTCATTCCCACTTGAGTTTCGTGCTGGGGCATTCCAAAGAATGGGTTACGTTGGTGATGTAACTCACACTCAATACACGAAGAGCTTACTGTATGGTTAGTGGAGATACCTGATGCATATTCTTCTGGTTTCTTTTGGACCCAAGAAGGCCGGTTTCGACACAATGAACCACAAAATGCAATCTGGCATGGTTTCATTGGTGTACAACAAGCCATACTGCTTCTCTCAATTCTTCTTTGATGAGATGGTGCAGCAGATTAAGGGGAGCGTGAAGAATAGATTCATCCTGTACCCCAGATTTGTGATGATGATCATAATGGGCTGATTCCTAATCTCCCAGCTGTCGACCCAGTTGTACATCTGGTGTCAGTTGACAAGAAGATTTTTGGCCATTGTCTTAATCACAGTAGTCGTCGTGTTGTTGCTGACAGGCCTCAGGCAGCTCCTTTGTTTGGGGCAATTATAGATGAACATTATCAAGCCCCACCTAATGATGGGTAGTGGGACATACCGCAAGCCGAAGAGGGGGCCGAAGAGCATGTTGTTGAATCTCCCTCTCAGGCTCAAGCTGATATTCCGGTGCCACCTGAAGTGGCGGCTGTCGCTCAACACGAGGTTGTTGAGGAAAACTTGCACCAGATAGAGCACCCCGCTGAGGGCGAGTGCGTTGTCACTGATATTGCTGAATCTGTGGTGCGAGATGTGCTACAGGGTGGTGCCAGCTCAAGTGTTGCGGCCACTGAATCACGGCCAGATTTTGATGAGGTTCTCAGGGAGATTGATACATATTTCTCCGTTGGTGAGGCAGGGCCTTCACCTATTGATGAGGCTGGTAAGAGTACAACCCAAGATTCTGAAGCTACCGAGAGTGACTCGGATGATGACGATGATGATGATGCTGGTGAGGACCGTCCCACGATAGGGTTTCATGGTTCTCGGGTTATTCTACTTAAACCCGGGGCGGCCTCAGAAACAGATAAAGGAAAAAGGAAAGTCCAGGAGGACGCAGACTATGTTCCTGGGGGCGAAGATGAAGACTCCGGGGACGAACAGTATCTTCTGAGGGCTCGTAAACGCCAACGCCCAACCGGAGTAGTTATCAGAGAGGGTGGTGCACCTCCTCAAATCATAACTCCAACACCACCACCCGTCGCTCCGCCCACTATACAACCTCCAACCATTCCAGAACCACCCATAATTACTGCAGTAGCCGAACCAACTGAACCACCTGTTACTTCAACATCTATACCGCCACCATCTACCACTCCACCTCCAACTCAAACTATCCCGCCAATCTCCAACCCGGCTGCACTTCTCTCTGATCTGGACAAATTTACCTATCTTGAGGGCCGAATCATGAGCCTAGCTGATATGGTCACTTCCCTGACAGCTGTCGTTGCAAGTCAGGAGATCCGGGTTAAAAATTTAACGGAGATCAATCAACGTTTAGAGACGAAGAATGAAAAATTAACTGAGATCGTTCATGATAATGAGATCCTTCTCTATCAGTTGAAGCGCAAGGTAGCTCAGGGGAGATGACGAGCTGTAAGGATGATGAGTTGAGGAAGAAAAGAGATGAAGACAGAGACGATGATCCCAATGTACCAAAAGAAGATGAGCTGCCTAGCTCTTCAACTGAAAGGCTAGTGCCACATGCTCAGGGGGAGTCTAGTCAGAAAGAAGGAGGAAGTGGATCAGCTCAAACTCCAGGAAATCTAGATGAGTCTGACATTATCGAAGCGTTGCTCGGATTAGATGAATTTGATAGCGATGGGTCAGAACTAGAAGAATGAGAGATCCTCAGTACAGATGTTGCAGATTGGAAGTCAGACGAGGAGATTGTTCAAGATACAGATTCTGATGTTGATGAACACGTACTGACGAAGCAACCTGTCACTGAAGTGATATTTGAGTATGAAGCTGGTGAGAAGGTGATAGATCGCAAGGAACTAGAGTCTGAGAATGATGAGGTCCTTGATGATGAATCAGATGCTGACAAAGAACCGTCCAGAGCCGAATTGATTGTGGTTTAAGAAGACTGAAAAGGAACCAGAGATTAAGTACAGGGGTGATACCAGGGTCAAAGGATCAGGTGAGCTGAATCAAGGCATCATAAGTTGGTTCTATGACGGTGAACTGAAACTGTTTATAATTAAAAGATATGATGGGATTCAGTATATGAGAAACAAACTGAAGGTATTTAGCTCGTTGCCGAAGATTGAATTAAAGGAACTAGCCTGGATAAACTTGGTAAATCTTGGAAATGATCCTTACGCTCGGACTTTGGAGAGAATCGTCAAGCGTGAAGGAAGATCAAACAAGTTTGTTGATTTGAAACCAAGGGCAGGAAGAAGAGTTCCCGATTTGACTAGGACTGATCCTACTACAAACAAGCCGTGGATGAAGATGGTTTATAAACCGGTCAAGTGCTTGAAAAGGGTTCCTTTAAAGAAGATGCCACAGGACGTTCTAGCAAACCTCAAATGGTGGTAAGTTGATAGTGAAACTGCTGAGGCAGTGCTGGAGGATAATGAAGGAAATGTGCTTCTGACAGTGTACGACATTTTACACTTGGTAAACTTGTCTAAAGATGATCTGATGAAGCTGCATGTCAACAAGATTCTCTACAGAGATAATTGGAGACACGAGGGCCGAAGATATCAAAAAGTTGTCGAGGTGTGTGTAGAGAAAGGAATTTGGGTTGGTAGTCATCAGAGCTAATAAGAAGATGCTCAGAAGACGAAGAAAAGACTGAAGACTAATAGAGCTATTGTCAAGGGGGAGTCTGTTGGTACATGTTGTGACAACAGCTTCTATTGTGTAATAGATTAGCTTGTAATTAGTCTTAGTTATTAATAAATGAATATTTTGTTATATATTGTTTATTAATTAATTGAAATAATATTTATGTTATGTTTTGTGTAGGTTCGTACGAACTTAAGTCAGGTACGAACTTAAAGGCTGCTAAGTTCGTACGAACTTAGCTGCTTATAAATACAAAGTTCAAAAATATTATTTCTAAGCTTTTACGAACTGAGTTATTAGCTAACTAAGTTTGAATACATTATCCTAGTTTGAATACCGTACGAAGTAAGGATTTCTTAGTGATATAAACGTGTTTTAAACACTTGTATCGTTTCTTAGAGTATTCCGCACTCTAACAAGTGTTGTTACCCTGTTGGATCCGTTCAAGGGGAACCTATAGTCACATTAGTGGCAAATCGACTAGTGACATATTTAGAATCTTGATGGGGGTGGTCACACCTCTTTTCTTTCCCAACCATTTCCTTAAGCCCTTCGGTTATCAGCTCATAATGCTGTTCAATAATGGAGTTGGTAATAAATTGATCGCTTATGTAATACTTAGGTTATCTTCTCCGGCGAGTAGGTCGAGGAATTCTTGGAGATCATGCGTCAGTCTTGAGATCAACGTAGTTGCTAGGGTATCCATTCGCTCTTTTTATATGTGCTCCGATGGAACCTAGTAGTTCCCTTTGTTTTGAGGAGTAAGGGATTGTTGAGTCTATGAGAGCATCATATACCTTACGGTATAAATTTCTTTGTTCATTGAAGAAACGTAATTCTCGTAGATGAATGAATGGGTTGTCTATATTAAGCTTTTCTTTCCTGAAGTGAAATTCGAGTTCCTCACCGAGCGTCATGTTGTAATTTCGGACTATATTACAAGCGCGATGGGTAGTGGATTTGATTTCAATAATAGCTAACGACCCCTTTCCGTGTGGTGGGTCGCACTGAGGAGGTTCTTCACTTTCTGCCACAGTAGTGAAATCGTTGGGGTCTTCGATTTGTATTAACTCTACACTGAACATATGTGAATTGGGGAGATGACTGCGTGGTGGCAAGGATGGGTCTTCATTTTCCTCTTCTATATCAGAAGTGATGATAGATGATTTATTTGTAGTCTTAACTTCTGGTTCTGAGGTCTTCTTGCCAGTGGAGATAGTATATATCTCAGTACTCCTTATCAAATCTAGTGAGGCCGATTGATCCTAAATGTGACGCTTTCTCGATGGGCTCATAAGCTGATAGTCTACGAGAAGACGTCGATAATCGCTTTGCTTGTGTTCATGAAAGGTCTTCCTAGGATGATAGGGATGTTTATGTCCTCCTGGATATCCATTATCACAAAGTCGGCTGGGTATAGGAATTTGTCGACCTTAACCATGATATTCACAACTATTCCCTTAGGGTATATAATGGATTGGTTAGCTAGCTAGACACTCATTTTGAGCGCAGATAGTGTCGGGTTGCAGATGGAATAAGGAAGAGTAAAATGTCTGGTGTCCCTTAGTTTCTCAGGTAGAGTATTTTGGAGAATGGCTGAACAATCGATGTTCAACGGGACATTGGGTACTTCAGGTACCTTATCCTTTGTTGATAGGAGTCTTCTAAAATACTTTTTACTAGAGGGAATTTTAGACACGGTGTTTAAGAATTTATTGTTAAGCTTGAAAGATTTCATCATATCGTGTCGTTGCTTTAGATGGCTTGGGAACGGAATGGGTACCTTACTCTTAGGTGTGGGTAGCGACTCAGTGTCTACTGTTGATGAGACAACAGGTAGTTCCTTCACTGAAGAAGAAATTGAAGGTTGACTCGGTGCCACCTTGGAGTCTTAATTGCCAATGTGTTGAGCTTCCTCAATACATGGGTTGTGGGTGGTGTTACTAGGCAGACTACCCCGAGGTCTAATGTTGAGATGTTGTGTTAGTTGACCTATTTGAGCTTCAAGATTTTTCAATAGGGCGTGTTGGTCCCTCATAAAGACTAGTTGACCTATTTGAGCTTCAAGATTTTTCAGTGGGGCGTGTTGGTGCCTCATAAGACGTCAGCCTGGTCTTCTCTAGCTGTAATTAATTTCACGATTTGCAGAAGGTTGTCGTCTGGACTAGAGATTGGTGTAGTAGTAGGTTCAAAAGGTTGGTTTATCTTAGGTGTGGGTTCAATAAGCGGGAGTGGTTAGTTATAATTGAGTTGTGGTTGTAGTGGGTAGGTTGGGTATTTTGGTGGTGAGTTTGGAGTAAAGCTGGATAGATGGTTGTATGGATGAGCTGGAAGCTGGGCGTAGTAGACAACATGATCCTTGTACTTAACCCGGTATTCCTCAGTAGGATGTAGGTGGGTACAGTTCAGGCAGGTTTGAACTTGGTAGACCTGTTGAGGGGACTTCTTCAGCTCTCCGATTTGTTTGGTGAGGGTTTCACTTGTTCAGCGAGGGATTTGATAATTTTAGTCTCGACTGTACTAGAAGTGGTAAGTGGTGTCGATGAGGAGGACTGCTCATCATTGTTCCAGTCATGATGGTGTGTGGGCATCGTCTCTCATACTCCAAGCCTCGTCTGTAGTGAAGTTCATGAAGTTGCCTTGTGAAGCAGTATCAAGAGTTGACATGTGGTGTGGAGTGAGACCAATGTAGAAGATGCAAATTTGAAAAGAGCGCTCAAGATTGTTATTGGGCCATCTTATAATCAATCTCTTGAAGCGCTCCCATGCAGCATGGAGTGATTCATCGTAAGCTTGTTGAAAGTTTATAATGTCATTCCTGAGTTTGGTTCGCTTGGATGGGAGAATGTACTTGGTTAAGAACTTTGTAACCATATCCACCCATGAGGTGATAGAGTTCGTCTTTAAGTCCTCAAACCAGATTTTTGCATGGAGAGAAAGTAGGTAGGGGAATAGATATACATGGACTATATCTTGCTCAACCCTGCTTTGCTTGTAGGAGTTGGATAAAGAGATGATTTTTTCAAGGTGGGAGTTGGGGTCATCATTTGGTAAGCCGTAGAATGGGCAGTGGTTGTGGATCAGCTGCACGATGTGGTGCTTCAGTTCAAAGGATACTTTGTCAACTTCTGGGTAGAGTATTGGTCTTCCTCGACCTACAATCGATGGTTTGGTGGTTTCAGCAAGAGTGATGCGTGGGGGGCTATCATGGGTCTATTGGTAGATAATATATTCTATCGTTGGATTGGTAGGATGTTTGATTTAGCATTGGAGAAGGAAAGAATGTTAGGGGTCTAAGAAGGGAAAACCATCCTAAGGGATCACTAAGAAGAAACTTCATCTGTATACCTCTAAGTCTTACGGTTGATTCCCCGGCAGCGGCGCCAAAAACTTGATGTGCGTCAAACGGTTGGTCGCGACGGGTGTTGTCTAGGTGATTGCCAGACGGTGACCGATCGACCTGATCAGTGGTAAGTTTTATATTTATACTAGCTGGGTACCTAAGTGTACTATTGCTAAAAGGAGTATAGCTATAAGTATAACTTAGGGTCATTCTTAAAATCAACCAAATTGTGAAGCAGATAAATCGGAGATGATTGATTCAACTTAGTGAAGGGTTTAAACAATTTGGGAATTGGTTTTCAGATTTAATTAAACTAAGGTAAATAGTAAATTAAAATATGTAATAATATAGGTAGATAATAGTCAAGATATTTGAGGGTGTTTGTTGTGATTTAATTAGCCTTGCGTTGGGATGATGTTTTAAAAGTATGAAAACGTATTTCTATATATTTTTGTTTTATTTGCCTTAGATATTTTTGTGGTGTAAGCATTAGTACCCTACTGTTAAATTACTCGAAAAATATGTCATTGAGCAACTAGGCTATTGTGATTTTGATTAGAGGAGACTGCTCAACTCTCAACATTGTCTTGTTACAAAACAGTGACCCTTTTCTGGAATACCGAGATTCCTGGGTGCATGAATAGAGTAGCAGACCTACTAATAGTTTGACCTTTCTTAAGACCACGACAATATCTAATTTAAACAAAGCATTTAAGTATAAGGCTTAATTGGTGTCTGATTACTTTTCATTAATGGTTTGTAGAATTTAAGGGTTATAGACTACTAATAATTTACAAGGTAATATACCAACGGTTTTTTCATCGCTTCCACGACCTTACCACACCCAATGGTGTATCCATTGCTATACCAAGTACTCGGCCGTTTTATGGTAATTCTGTTGCTTCATAATAATTCCTTAAGGGTTCATGAACTAAGTTTGTATTTAAGAACAAACATTCTCCATTTATGTTTTAAACCAGCCCTTCACTTAATTCTACTCAATAAATCCCTAGTTAATTCACCATGTACTTTACGAATTTAAGACAGTATTTTCACAGCTTCAAAACTAGACCATGTTTAGAAAAACAAATAATTAATTACCGTTTCATGATGTCTTAGCAAAGGGTTTTAATCACGTTTATTGGTGGAAAGGTAATAGTACCTTAAAATCATAGATGAAAAATTCAATCACAACACCAGTTTTCATTTATAAAAATAATAATAACAACATCCCAACACTTTATGGCTAACTACATCATAACAAACACACAGGGTAACTGTTGGTCCCTTAACAGTATTTAGAGTAATAAACAGGCAACAAATGTAAGTAAAAACACTAAATATCAAGCTTAAAGTTTTCTTTTATTGAATAATTTAATTAATGCGGAATAAGACAATAGAAACTAGTCTAATTAAACTAAACTAAACTTGTGATAAATGACAATCCAACTGGTTATCAGCGAGAGAGCACTGATAACACTCACTGATCAACTCCTAACAAATAGGTGAATGCACAATTTCTCGCCGGTGAACAAGAGTGTGCTTAAATCAAGGTTGGAAGTAAATACAAAATTCTTGGCTTTTAATATGGTTGTTGAGGGGAGTATTTATAGTCTTATAAATAATCTCAAACCCTACACGTGTCACAACCATATTAGAGAAGGTTAGACTATAACTCCCAATGAATGGAAGTGACAGTACACAACAGGGTATGGAATATAAATTATTAACCTTAGTATTATACTTTATAAGTTCTTTTTTGAATAAAGTAATGTTATTTTTTTAATAAAGTACAATAACCAGTTGTACATATCTTGATAAAGATATGCACAGATTATTATACTTTATAAGTTGACCTTCTGTATTGTACATTGAATATTTGTCAAACACAATGTACTATCTAGGATAACAGCATGAATCGCTGGTTACTAGAGAATACTTGAATTCCAAATCAGTGAGTTTCTCTCTGTCTCTGACTTTAGTCTTGGACTTCCACATATGATTAAGTCTAGATCAGCATCAGGCTCGATGTAACTTTCTTGAATAATTAAGTGTTCTTCCGTGAGTGATGGACATTCAACCTTGGATAAGTTAAGTTTCAAAGGAAGTCACCGCTAACACATACAGTGAACTGAATAGACATGATTCATATATTCTAAGTACTAATTTGTTCGCTGTTCAATATAATCAGCGAATAATCTATCAAGCATATTCAGATGACACTACTTACAGATGCAGTATCTGATAAGACACTTAGTATTTTTTTCATTCATAAATATTGTGAGTGGGTCTCTGACCCAACAATCTCCCCCTATTTATTTATGACAAATTAACTCTCTGATAAGTGAAAGTCCGTACGTATTCGGATCGATAACGAGGTTATCTAAATGTATTAAGGTGCGGAATCCCTCAATACTTATTTATTGGGTCTATAACGATTTGTTTCACAATTATAGTGAATCGGGTATCTAATTGCTTTGTATTGACTATTAACGAATGTTAAACGATCAACACCTAGCCTTTAGAATGTATAAACGCTTTGGAAAACTCAGGTAATTCGTATTAGGTTAATGGCAAAAAAAAAAAAAAAATTAATTAGGTTTGAAACCTAATTTGTATTTATAACCGTCTCAGTTCGCGGCTTTTGGGCTTCTGCGAACTAACTGAGTTCGCAGCCCATTGTGGCCCAGCGAACTGACTCGGTTCGTAGTCCAAATTTGTCCTGCGAACTGACTCGGTTCGCGGTCAAACTTGGTCAACATTTTCAGCTTTTTGATTTTTCACTCTAAAATGTTTTCCAACCAAAGTTTTTCATTTACAATTCAAAACCAATGTACAAACTCGATTACTATTAATACTAGACCTATTACAAGCTAAAGAGCCCTATTACAAGCTAGATCTGTTGTCACAAAACATGTCTCAACAGACTCCCCCTTGACAATAGCTCTAGCTTCCTTAGCGTCTTTGTCTTCAAGTTTGTCTTTGATAATCACTTGTAAATTTTACTACCCGCATATATCTTCAGCTTAACGCATGTCTTAACCATTGACTGATAATCTCGAGCAACATCTTCCCATCCTTCAATAGCAGTGATCCTATTCTTGTGTAACATTAATAGGTCAACCTTTGATAGGTTCATTAGATGTCGTCGATCATAGACCTTTAAGATCTCTCTCTCTTCATATTCAACTTCATCATCATGTTCAAAAATGAGAGCTTCACCAGTCACAGAATCCACAGACCATCTCTTCAATTTGCCTAAGATATCTTGAGGCATAGTCTTTAATGGAATCTGTTGCATGTACTTAACAGCTGGATATACTTTCATCCTTCGATGCCTTCCAGTTCTTTCGCTTCTTTCATTAAGCTTTATTGTTTTTCCAACCCTTGGCTTAATTCTTTGAAACTTCAATGATCTACCCTCCGTCTTGATAATCTTTTCTACATATCATCCAAAAGGATCATTACTGGGGTTAATCAATTCTAACCTAGCCAAGTCCCGAATTTCAAAACGCGGCAAAGAACTAAAGACTGCAAGCTTCTTTTCAAAGTATTGAACTCCGTCATATCTCTTTATAGCAAAGAGCTTTAAGTCAGCGTCGTAGTACCATCCAATGATACCTCTTTTGGGTATACGCTTTCCTGTAATATCCACCTCTTTAATCCTAGTCTTTTCCTTTCTCTTTTTCAAAGGCCTAAACATCGGATTGTTTTTAAGTCTATCAGAAAGATCATCTTCATATTCAGAATCAGTTGATTCAAATCTAGGTCTATAACTGTTTCTCCATCTTCATCCTGAATAACCACGTGGGTCTTTGACGGGCACACAATGTGTTCATCGATATTAGCATCGGGATCTACACATTCGTCTAACTCAATGTCAGAAGTGGATGTCCAATCTTCAGGAGGTACAAACTCTCCCTCCTCTAGATTGTAATCAATTTCCTCATCTAACTCATCTGGCATATCGCCTTCAGAATCAGACAGGATGAGCATTTCCAGACCTAAAAGAGCACACACACAAATAAAATATTAATAAAAAAATTCTTTCATTAATTTCTCCGAATCAATCTAAGAATTTCCTTATTAATCCTTTTGTGTATCTAATGCTCATTATATATAATCTTTATAAATCTTTAAATGATTTCTCTGAATCATTCTAAGAGATCTAAGATTATGACAAACTAGCAAACATTAATTAATCTTAAATATTAATGTACTGTGATCAAGAATGATCACCAAACATTCAAGTTTACAATTAATTAATTATATAATTTCCATGACTTAATTGAACGATTAAGTGTACGAGACTTAATTTTCAATTATATTCTCTAAATTATATATCATTTGCAAGTTATAGACAATTGCATAAATAACTTGTCGATTAAAAATTCTCAAGTCTATAATGCATAGATTGTTATAGAAGTTTGACCGCTAATATTAAATCAGGACACGCCACACGACTATATATTAGTCGGAAGACTTTCGATCAAAATTCCACACAATCTTTAATAATTGTAACTTATTTAACATATTTAACTTGTTATTATAAATCTCAAGTCAAATAAACATATTTCACTTGTAATTAAAATCTCAAGTCTTATACACATATTTAACATGTAATTAAAATCTCAAGTCTAATACACATATTTAACTTGTAATTAAAATCTCAAGTCGAATACAAAATAAATATTAAGTTACAAATTGTAACAAATACATTTAATCTAAATGAATAACTGCTTCACCTTCATCAGCAACTCCATCTTTCGTGCTAGTACCAGCACCACTTCCACCTGCAGACTTCCCCTGAATTATAGGAAGCTCACCAGTCGTTGATGCACCAGTCGGCTCTCTATCTTTCTGTACATCAGGATTTTTATCTGCATCATCATGCCTCTTCTTTAGTAACTCATCATCCTTGCATTGCTCATGTCGCCTCTTCTTTAACTCTTCATCTTCTTGGCGAGCTAATTGATATGCCAAAATCTCCCCCTGAGACGGCTGGCCCGTCAACATATTGGCAACAAGACATTCTAAGCGGTCAATCTGACGTTGCTGATCAGAAGACTCGTTGAGCAGAAGTACGTGAGAACGCAACAGATGAGTGTTGGCGGCCGTGTGAGTGGCTACCTGTGTAGCAAGAATACGGTTTTGATGTTCTAAGGTCTGAACCTGAAGCTCCAGATTAGAAATCCTCTCAGAAACTCTTACAGAAACAGTAGGCGGTGGAGTAGGGGCACGGTCAGATCGAGGAGTATGTTGTTCAATCTGAGCAGCTACATCTGCCAAAAGTAAGCGAGCTGCAATGCGACTAGCTTTAGTAGTCGGAAGAGTAACGGGAACATTAGCAGCAAGCTCTGAAATAGGTGAAGGTTGTAGAGTAGGCTTTGCCTTTGGTGGAGCTAAATCTTGAACAACTGGACTAGGCAAGTTGTCACTAGTCAGTTGAGCAGTAGAAGAGCAGATTCTCTTGCGTCGTTGAGTCTGAAGTAGTTGAACATCTTCATCCTCGAAATCCGTATCAATCAAGTAATCAGGATCAGTATCAATAGCTTTACGCTTTCCTTTCAATGCAGGATCCATGATTAGCTTGGAACCCTGTCAAATCATTCCTGCTGGAAAACCCGAAGAATAAGGGTGAGGAGCATCATCGTCCGTCTCCTCATCATCTGAATCAGATGCAGTGGCACCATCCTTGCTAAAAGCACCAGAAGGCCCAACATCTCGATCATCCTGATCTCGTTCACCTTCAGGTCGAACGACCTCGAGATCGACGATTTCAGTAGCCTGAAAATTTTCCACCTCAGTTAAGAGTGGATCAGTGGCCTCGTCATTTTGCACCAAGACATCATGTAAAACCTGAGCAGCAATATCAGGTTGAGATGTCTGATTCAGCACATCTTCAATAAGCTCGTGCGGCCCAGTTTGTTGAGCAACAACCACTGGCTGAGCTGGAACTTGTGCTGGAGGTTGAGGTTGAGCTTGTTGTTGAGCATCGGCATCCAACCAACCATTATTTGGTGGAGCAATATAGTTTTCATCAAGAAGATGCCCAAAAAGATCACAAGCTTCTGGCTTGACTTGATCTGGACGGCGAGAGGAATGAAGAAACCAAGCGTTGTATCCTCGCAGTCCAAATCGATCAACATGGATATCTGGCTGAATATACTGTAAGCCAGGGACGCAGTGACGAATGATAAGCATGCAGAAACGGTGATAGATCATGAACTTGGATCTAACGGCACCAGTCACTTGTCCAATAAAGGAGCCAAAAATATAAGAAGAGAAACTGTATGGTTTGTTATAAACCAGGGACAGTAACTCGAATAACAGCTCAGCGCTCAACTCATCATATCCGCCCTTCTTGTTCCCAAAAATAGTAACCATAATATGAAACAAGAACCGCCATTGGCCAAGAACGAAGGCCTTAACAAATTGACGTCCGCGCTTAGGTCCAGAATATCCCATACGACCAAGTGCACCCTCAATGAAGTCCGAGGAGTACACAGACGGACCAGCTTCCTGCTCAACTGTACCCAGATGTAAAATCTCTCTCAGATCATCAGCAGAGAAGACAACCGGATGTTGATCAACCCTAGTACGAATGACAGGAGGGTTGGCATCAGCATCATATTCAACATTTTCCCAAAACTAATCCAGGATGGATCGGGACAATGGTGGTGATTCCGTAATGGCATATCGAATCCTCGATCGTGCCAGATACGTAAGGATCTCAGTAAAGCGCTCAGCACCGCGCTCGTTGACGTCCAAATTCACCAAGATATTATGAGCATCAGCAAAAGATCAAGCAGCCATATCTGTAATCATAAGAGTTACACACATGGTAATTAGCTCAATGAATAATAAAACTTAGCGAACATTAATTAATTCTAAACATTTATGTATTGTGAACAAAAATGATCACCGAACATCCATGTTTACTATTAATTAATAACTTAATTTACTGAACTTAATTGAACAATTAAGTGTACAAGACTTAAATTTTCAATTATATTCTCTAAATTATGTATATAGTTCGCAAGTCATAACGCATATTCTGAAAAGTCATACCGCCGATCGATTATCGGAACACGCTGCACGACTACATAGGAGTCGGAAGTCTTTCGATATGAAAGAACAAAATATATATAATATAAATAATACGCATTTTACTTATAAGCCAAACTCTAAAGTCAAACCATATAACGAATGAGTATCAAGGCTAGACTTATAAATTATTTGTAATCATAAAGATCTTAAATCGAAAATAAGTGTAACCATAGTTAAAATGTAAACTTAATCAAAGAATATAGTCAAGCAAAGTCAACAGTTCAGTTCGCTTCGCAAGTCAACTAAAGTCAACAAATTTTGGGTTCGCTTCGCAGGTCAACGAAGTCAACCATTCGGTTCGCTTCGCAGCAAGTCAACGAAGTCAACCAGTTTGGGTTAGCTTCGCAAGAAGTCAAACAAAGTCAACAAGTTTGGGTTCGCTTCGCAAGAAGTCAAACAAAGTCAACCAGTTTGGGTTCGCTTCGCAAGAAGTCAAACAAAGTCAACCATTTTGGGTTCGCTTCGCAAGAAGTCAAACAAAGTCAAGGATTTTCGGTTCGCTTCGAAGAAGTCAACCAGACTTGGGTTCGCTTCGCAGAAGTCAACCAAAGTCAAGAATTTCGGTTCGCTTCGCAGAAGCCAACCTGAGCTCGCTTCGCAAGTCAGTTCGCAACGCAGGGGTCAACGAAGTCAAATATTCACTTCGCAATCAGGAACGGCGAACTGAGATTGGATCTCAGTTCGCAGGAGCGTGTGCGAGCCCAAAATTTTCGAAATCAAAAATAAAATCTAAGTTTTTGCAATAAGATGGTAGCAGCACATTGAAGATAGATCGATTTAACAAGATTGAGTAGTTTTATGCTTTATTTATCACAAACTAGAAATTAATTCGTGAAAACAAAACCGAAACATACAAAATCCAAAAATTGTTCAATTAATCACTAAATTATGGATAAAAGTGACTGAATCTTACCTCAAAAGATGCGTAATCAAAAGTTGTAAATGATCTTCGGAGTGAAAAACCGATCCCTGTGTTGTAAATGTCGAAAATCAAAGAAAACTCTCGGTCGCTTCGTGAAAATTCGAATCGCAGAAGTTGGGTTCGCAGGAGTGTTTGGTAAAGTGAAAATTTTGACTTGTTGACTTGTTACTTTTATACAGTAACTCACTTCGCAAGCTTTGGGTTCGCAGGATTTGGATTCGCAGACTTTCGGTTCGCAGAGTTTGGGTTCGCAAGTGTGAGTCAAGTCGCAAGTTTGACTTGTTGACACTTTATTTTAATATTGAAAACTCAAATCGCAGGGTTGACTGATCAATTTTGCAAGTTTGACCAAAATTGCCAATTGAGTTTTAAATAAAAACATAAATTAATATATTCCAAGTCAAAAATTATAATCCACAATTTGACCATAATGTAGACTTTTCATTGCGTTTAAGTCACAATTGTCGTATATAATCCACAAATCGTAATTGAACGATTAAGTTTGTAAAAACTTAATTATCAACTATAATCATTAAATATATAGAAACTGTTAAGAATTATAAAGCCTCAAATAAAAATATATATAACTTATTACCAAAAGTCATAAGTCGTATATTTCGCATATGCTTTTACGTGTTCACAGTGAAGTCCATACGTCTAAGCATGTAAGCTTATAACTGATTATTAGATTAGTAATCAACAGTTCTTAAGTTGTAAAAGAAACCAATTGCAGTTTTGTCACATTGAAACATCACGGAATACTAAAGTATATTTGAATTGAATTCCAAAGAATTATAATTATTAAAACAAAAAGTAACACGACAAACAAAGAATCAAATAGAAACATAGTTATCAAGTACCATTTTATTAATGAAATAACGAAAATAGACTAATACATATAACTTTAAGATTTAATAAGTCTTAGAAGAATGTTAGTATACATACCACATGAAATTCACAAGAAGTTACACAAAAATACAACTTAACCATTTGTCAACTGATATTTATGAAAGTATAACTTGATTACCTAGCTCCACAACATATATCGCGTTCATTAATCATACATTTACAGGAATTGAGAACAAATGATTCATCAATCATGAAATGTTCAAATATCATAGACAGTTCAAGACGATTACCGATATTATGATCCACATAAACAAAGTCTACAATGATTTCATAGCAAGCCTTTATTGTTGGTATGTATATTACCTAATGTGATCCAAAATATGACATACTGAGAAATCAAGTAAAACACATAACACTGTATCTTTCATATTCAAGGTAGAGGTTACTAAATGATGTTCTGTTCGAAGCATATAACATACCCTTGAGTTATTTTAATATTTGACAAACATCAAAGCTATTTTGAAGATACTAGTGGTTCTAGATCTGTACGTAGTACAACATAAGATCCCTTAGTATGAACAAAATAAGTTTGAAACCATTGGCAAAACTAAAGGAGTCAGGTCTGTACTAACTACAACAAAGTCACCAGTAGTTTTGCTAATAGCCATAATTCTTACTATTTGTCTTGACATATATTCAAAGATCCTTGATAACATTGTATGGTTAGACTATCATTCAACAATTAAGACTTATGTCATACATCATATAGCAGATCACACCAAATAACACACAGAAGAATTATTACTTATTATATGCTCAGAAATCATAACAGAATTTGCCTATCAGTACATCATATAATGAAGCTGTCTAGATTTAATATTTTTTTAAACAAATGATAAAATGTGGAGAGAGGTGTATACTAAAATAAACATAAGTAAAGGCCTGGTTGTAAAGATGTAAATTTAATGTAACTAACTGGAATCTACTAACACATCTAACCTAAGACTTTTACTTATTGTTATTAAGCGTATTCTTCTAATGTACTATCATTTCCCAGCAGATAAAACCATAACGTTTTCTAAAAGAAAATAATGCAGAAAAATAAAAGAAACTACTAAGTATGACATACTCCTTTGGAAGACAAGTTATTCAGGATTCCTCATTCCGTTTAGTTGAATCAATGTCTCAAAACGCGCCCTGTCAAAAGCTTTAGTATACAAGTCTGCCAAGTTGTCAGTTGAGGGAACTTTGACTAACTGTATAAGCTTTTTCTCTGCACAGTCTCTGATAATATGATGACGTATGTCAATGTGTTTCCTCTTGATGTGCTTTACAGGATTGTTGGTAATTGACATGGTGGATTCGTTGTCAATCATCATTGGAGTATTGGTTAAATTTAACCCATAGTCCCGCAGTTACTGTTGTATCTACAGAACTTGGGAACAACAGCTGCCAACATCAACATACTCAGCTTCACATGTAGAAATGGCGACTGAGGTTTGCTTCTTGCACTGCCAAGACACTAGTCTACCTCCTAGGAATTGACATCCACCAGTTGTAGACTTTCTGTTCTGATTACATCCTCCATAATTAGAATCAGTGTAAGCCACAAAGTCTAAGTCTCCATCAGTTGGATACCAAAGTCCCAGCTTCGGCTTCCCTTTGAGGTAACGAAGAATTCGCTTAACGGCTTGCATATGAGACTCCTTAGGATTGGCTTGATATCGTGCGCAGACACATACTGCAAACATTATATCAGGCCTCGATGCAGTAAGATACATTAGTGATCCAATCATGGCCCTATAAAGAGTAGGGTCCACGTCTCTATCACTCGATGTATCAGGACTAAGTCCGTGAGCTTCTGGTATAGGAGTGTGATAAGTTCGAGCTTCATCCATCTTGAATCTTTCTAACTCATTGGTATATTTATTTTGATCAATGAAATACCCATCTTTCTTTTGATCGACTTGCAATCCTAAGAAAAACGTCAGTTCTCCCATAGCAGACATCTCAAACTTGTGTTTCATAACTTGTTCAAATTCATTACACATCTTTTCGTCAGATGACCCAAAGATGATGTCGTCAACATAAATTTGAAAAGTAGAAAGTCTTTTATTTTCCATTTGACAAAAAGTGTACTGTCTATTCTTCCTCTTGTAAAACCATTCTCAAGAAGATAAGTAGACAGTGTTTCATACCACGCTCTCGGAGCTTGATGTAATCCATATAGAGCCTTATCAAGACGATATACTCTATCTGGATACTTTGGATCAGTAAATCCCGGTGGTTGAGAAACATACACCGTTTCCTTGACTTTGCCATACAAAAAGGCACTCTTAACATCCAGCTGGAAAACTTTTATTTTCTTGGAAGCTGCAATTGCTAAGAATAACCTTATTGCTTCTAGCCTAGCCACTGGTGCAAACACCTCATTGTAGTCAATCCCTTCTTGTTGATTGAACCCTTGAACAACTAGGCGAGCTTTATTGCGAGTTACGATTCCCCGATCGTCTTTCTTGCACTTAAAGACCCATCTAGTTCCAATTGGATATTCTCCAACAGGAAGGTCAACCAACTCCCAAACTTGTACTTTTGAGAATTCAGACAACTCTTCCTGCATTGCCTCGACCCACGAATTGTCCTTTAATGCCATTTGAACATTCTTAGGCTCAATTTGTGAGATAAAGCACGAGTAGGAACATTGATTGATAATCCCAGTCTCCATAATTGCAACATATAGGCTCGAGTACTCAGAAGTACTAGCCCTGGTTTGAACCGATGCATTTGGATCACCAATGATATTCTCAGTTGGGTGATCTTTGTGAATTCTTGTGGTTATAATCGGCTCAATCACCATATTATCATAAAGATTGGTGCCAATTTCTTCCAATGGTGGCATATCCTCATCAGTACTGTACATCTCATCAGAAGTTATCCTATCAGTAACTGCTGGTGACGTGTCAGTCTCTTGAGTGTTGTTCACCGGAGGTTGTTCTGTGGCACTTGATGTTACATGATTAGGATCCATAGAAGCAGTCGATGTTGGAATGGAGCCAATATCTCCATCACCCGACAATAACTGTTCAGTATGTACAGGATCAACCGTGTAATCACACAATGGGACATTAAATGACTTAAAGAGATCAGAATAGTCAAATTGCCAATCTAATCCCTTATGTGAGTCATGTGTGTAGCTCATAACTTCAACGTTATAAACTATTTCCACACGTCCCGTAGCTTTATTAAAAACTCGTTTATTTGGTGAGTTAGGCACATAACCTAGGAAATATCCTTCGTCAGCCTTCTCACCAAATTTTGGTTGAGAACTAGATTTCAATAAAGTACATGAGATACCAAAGGGTTCAAACCCTTTCAAGTTCGGTTTCTTATTGTTCAAAAGCTCATAACAAGTCTTGTTCTGGTTTTTAACCGTAAGAACCCTGTTTAGAACATGACATGCAGTATTCACCGCTTCTGCCCAAAAAATGACCGGAAGCCTTGAATCTGCAAGCATTGTTCTTGCTGCTTCAATGAGAGTTCTATTCTTCCTTTCAGCAACACCATTTTGTTGAGGTTCATATGGTGCACTGAATTGATGTTGTATGCCTTTGCTTGAGCAATATACATTCAATGTAGAATTTTTGAACTCAGTCCCATTGTCACTACGAATACTCTTCACTCTCGTGTTGTAGACATTCTCTATTAAGTCTAAGAACTCCATAAGAGTTCCTGGAGTTTCATCCTTAGACCCCAAAAAGAATACCCACGAGAATCGAGAGTAGTCATCTGTGACAACTAAGCAGTACCACTTGCCAGCTATGCTTCTGTTGCTTATTCAAATGGCATGGAAATGGAGTTTTTAGTTTTAGACCTGTGTGGTTTCTTATGTTGCTTTCCTTTTAATCAAGAAACACACTTTTTTGGAATAACCAGACCCGGCTTCAGGACTAACCCATTCTTGGTTATATAATTCATTTTTCGAAAATTCAGGTGTGCCATTTTTCGATGCCAAAGTATAGAATCTGCTTCTGAAGCCTTGGATAATAAGCATGTCGACTCCATTGAAGATGCAGGAATACCCATGTTAATAGCATAGATATCCCTCTTCCTTGGACCCCTCATTAGAATCCATTTTCTTGGAATAACCAGACCCGGCTTCAGGACTAAGGCCTCTGTATCATTAAATAATACCGGATGACCTTTATCACAGATTTGAGAAACACTCATTAGATTATAAATCAGTTGTTCAACATAGTTCACATTCTAAAGAGTCAAAGTTCCGTTAGAAACTTTTCCTTTCCCAGTGATGATTCCACCTTTCTCCCCAGCGAAATTAACTCGCTGCTTCAGTCCCCCTTTGAAGTCCATCAGTAGACTTCTATCTCCTGTCATGTGTCTTGAACACCCACTGTCTACGTACCACCAGCTATCTCCGTTCACAGTTTGTTCCTGCACATGACAGTTGTACACAATTAGTCGTCAAGAGGGACACAAGCCATAACAGACTTGGATCGTCCCTCATCATCAACAAACTTAACTTCTTTAAAGTAACCCTTTTTCCCATCTGGGGCCTGAATTACTTTCGAAGGAGTTCGAGTTTGTTGAGGAACGGTGGTCTTGGGCCTTTGAGGTGAATGAGAAACAGGCCTCTCTGACACATTACCTTGGGATTGATGTCCTTGATTATGAATATAATTATAATTATAGTTAATCCCATGTGTACGTGAGGTAGAACCACTCTCATAATGACTATGGTTCCGAGAAGTAGAACCAATCTCAAAATGACTATGGTTGCGATGAGGTGTCCTAAACCTTAACGGTGTTTGGTCTCGTGAATGATTGAAAGTATTATCATTAGAAAACCGTTTAGGTTTAGGTGGAGAAACACTGTGTGTTCCTAACCTTTTCAAAATGTTCACAGGTTTAGATATGGGTTGACTTCCCAACCCAGGTTTAGAACTCGACCTGTCTACATCCATCTTAGAAGTACCCGGTGGCATGTCTCTGTCAACTGGTCTATGTTTTGCTTCTGACTTCTTATTGGGACAACAAGAAGCCACGTGCTCTCGTTCATGGCATTTGAAGCACGACATTATCTTCTTAGACTTAACTTCTTTTGCCTTTTCTAAGTCAGTAATTTTATGAGTCACTGAAATTTTACTTTCCTGTCCTTTAATATCCTCAGCATCTAATTCAGTTTTGCACTCGTTAGATGTTAGGTCTTTAATAACAGGCTTCTCTAACTCAGATATCTCTTACTTATTCATTGGAGTTTTCTCAGAGTTAATAGGCACATCAATCATTTCTAAGTCTTCATGAGCCTTAGTGTAATTAGAATTGAAAGGAGGAGGTACATCATGGCAACCTAATTCAGATCTATCATTTACACTCCGTTGAGAACTAATTATATGATCTAAAGTCAAGGAAGATGTCCTATAACTTTCAATCTTATGATTCAACTCAACTAGTTTCATTTTAGACTCAGATAGTTCTAGCTCTTTATTAGCTACATCTTTGTTCAAGTCTCTTAAGTTTAGATATAGACCGTCTATTTTAATAGCTTGTTCATTAATAGTATCTCTAAGAGCGGTCTTATCTGCCATATTAGACTTAATCTTTTCCTTTAGAGCTAATTTATCCTCACTTAGCCTACGTACATCACTTTTTACTTGTTCTAATTCAGATGTAACAGTCCTATGTGATTCAGCATAAACATTTACTTGGGACTGTAAACTAGCAACAAGTTGACATACATCAGTAAGAGTGAAAATATCAAGACATACCCATTTTTTATCGGTTTGGAGATCAGCCATATGCGCCACAAAATCTTCAGGACATAGATCTTCAGTAGATCCCAAGTCCAGCACATCATCATCAACTCTTGACATCTTAGTATCTTGTGTTTCCACCTGATACTCTTTAGTAGTTGGCATGTAAGACGTGGATTCAACCATTTTGTCTTGATCTTCAATATCAGCCATGAGTGCTTCTTCAGATAAAGCACTCCAGTCATATGAACCATCAAGCTGTTGAACCACCAAGGCTTTTGATGCTAGAGAGGTGCCTTGTCTTACAGGATTTGCAGTCTGCTCATTCTTGGGTCTTTGGCATTCCCTAGCGAAGTGTCCAAAATTTTGGCAATTATAACACTTCACTTTGGACTTATCAAAGCCGGTCTATTATGTTGATACATCTTAGTGTGTCTGTCAGTTGGTCGAGTCTGTAATGTGTTTGTAAATGTAATAGACTTGTTAAGTTTACATTTTCTGTGTTCTCGACACAAGCCTTGTGTCGCATTAGTTGTAGTTGCGACACAGTGTTTGTGTCGCAATAGTGATCTCTGCGACACAAGGCTTGTGTCGCATAAGTCGGCCAGTTTGTTTAGTATAAATATCAAAGATAGAGATATTTAGGAAGAGACTTTTCACACACACTTTATTCTCTGTATTTTTGGCTGCTACATTGATTGAGAGAGAATATTTGGGTATTTGGGAATATAAAGTATTATTTATTGCATTTGCTCCACTTTGTTTTTGCTTTATATTCTTGTGATTGTCTCCTCCATACGATTTGATTAAAAGATCCATCTTAAAGGGATCAACAATTGGTATCAGAGCCATAATATTTGATTTTGGTGGTATCAAATCGTTTTGGTAAGTTTTTAATACTTATTTTGATTATTTAATTTTTTTTTGGTGTTTGATCTTCATTGTAAAGTATTTTGAAGCTGAAACTTGAAGTTTTTAAGCCTAAAAAACTAAGCTTTTACGAAGTTTTTCATTAAAAAATCATTAGGTTTCAAAATATTTCGTTTTTGAGTTTTCTGGGGTCTTACAGTGCCGTTTTGCGACACAAGTCCGTGACATAAATTTGTGTCGCTAATAGGGTTTTAGCGACCTTAACATTTGCGACATAAAGTTGCGACATACTTGTTTTGCGACACAAGGTCTGCGCCACAGATATCTTGAGACACAATATATTGTGTCGCTGTAAGATCTTCTGCGACACAAGCTGCGACACAACAGTTGTGTCGCTGACTCCAGTTTAAAAACTTTTTGAAAAGTCTTTCGAGCCCGTTACGATGACGTCTTCTGCATCAGCATCTATTCAACAAGTTGGGGCTTTGTTAAAACATAATAGTGAGGTGGGTTCAACAAATAAACCACCTATGTATACAAATGGAATGAATTACTCGGATTGGCATCAGAGATTTGAAGCATTTGTATCTTTCAACGATCCTGAAATGCTAATTTATATGGAAGAAAGATATGAACGCCCCGGGAGGACCGGTATCTTTGATGGACCTATTCCTGAAAAATCCATTAAGTCTATGACTCCTGAGGAACGTAAGGCTTTTGACACTGAAAAGAAGACTTACTCTGCTATTACCATGGCTTTACCTCAACAGATTCTCCGACAACTTCGCCACCACAAAACTGCGTATGATTTATGGATTGCTTTTGAAAAGAAATGTGGTGGCAGTGATCAGTACAAACGGAACAAACTGGATCTAGTCAAGAAACAGTTTGAAGTCTTTGACATGCTGCCTACTGAATCTCTTGAAGATATGTGCAGTAGATATTCACAGCTTGTTAGTGAATTAGTCGAGGGAGGTGTAAATCTCAACAAAACTGATGTTAACAAGAAGCTTTTGGGTTCCTTACCCAAAAAGTGGAATACACGAGTGCTGCTGATGGAAAAAGATGAAGACATTATGGACATGGAGCTAGATGATTTGGTTGGACAGATTGCTGCTGATCTCTTAGATATGCAGAAAAAGGAAACCAAAGCTACTGCACACCTTCAGAACCCGAAGTTATATGGTGTGGATGTTCCTGCCGCAGTGACTCAAG
Organism: Logfia minima; assembly: GCA_963921325.1. NCBI lineage: Eukaryota > Viridiplantae > Streptophyta > Magnoliopsida > Asterales > Asteraceae > Logfia > Logfia minima. The sequence continues at coordinate 18,225,735 of OY992763.1, read as the reverse complement.
CTGCTAGTTCTGCATTTTTCTCTGGAGGTTCTGGTAGTTCCGGTGCTCCAAGTACATCTGGTGGATTTGGATATTCTTCCATCAACTCTTCAAGTGGGAGTGGTGCTTATTCAAACTTCAAATGTGCATCTCCTGCAGTTACTGAAGAACATGCAGCTGTCTTTACAGCTTTCTTGTCTGCTTATGATGACTTCCTATCCAACAAGAACAGCACTATGGATCTGACTAAAGAAGATTTCAGTCAAATTGATCAAGAAGAGCTTGAGCGTATGGACTTGAAGTGGAGCATGGCTATGATCACAAGAAGAGTCAAGAACTTCTTGAAGAAAACTGGAAGGAAGAATGTCACTGATTCGGAAGAGAAGGGTCTGGGTTTTAACAAGAGCAAGGTGAAATGCTACCAGTGTCATAACTATGGACACTTTACTCGTGAATGTAACCGCAAGAAGAACCCACCTTCTGGCCTATCTAAACCTTCTCAGTACAACTCAACTGATAAGACCAAAAATGATGAGAAGGCAATGGTTTCCGCTGCACTGCTGCTTTCTAACAATGCTTGGGAATGGTCTGATCCAGATGAGGATGATGCAGAAAAGGCACTGATGGCTGAGGTGCATGAGGTAGATGGCGAACCTTTATCTTGTATTTCGTGCATTAAATTGACTAACCAACTAAACAGGTATAGAGAGGATACCAAACGCCTAACCACTGTTATTGAAAATTTAAATGAAACAAATGACATGTTAAGAAACAGTGATAAGGCAAGTGGTTTAAAGTTAAAAGCTATTTTAGAAGAGAAAAAGGAATTGAAAGCTAAAATTTTTGAACAACAAGATGAAATTGGTAGCTATGTTCATGTACTATCATCTGTTAAAAAAGAACTTGTTGAGTCTCAAACTGAGGTTCTAAATTTAAAGAAAAAGCTTTCAAACTTTTCGGTCTCCTCTCTAGTCTTTGATGAAATCCTACAGGTACAGAGGACCGATACCAAAAGTAAGGGAGGACTTGGTTTTCATCAAGTTCCACCTCCTAAGGATTATCCTCCTACAGGCACAGAGGACCGATACCAAAAGTAAGGGAGGACCGATACCAAAAGTATTATTGAAGAGGAAATTGAAATTGAGGATATAACTGATCAAGAGTATCGACCAGTTAAGAAAAACGTCAAGCCTGAAAATCATATAATTACTATCGAACGAAATGAATAGGCTATAACAAAAGGAAAAGGTAAAGCTATGGCTGAACCTCAAAAGAAGATTGTTTCTAAAACAACTATATTAAATAAATCTTCTAAAAACTCTTCTAAAGCATCTCTTGCTGAATGCTCACGTAAATGTGATTGTTCAACACATGCTTCTTTTGGTCGAGCTCATCGGTTTATTAATCAATCTCAATCAAGTGTTGAGCATCGATCCTGCTTCTACTGCAAGAAGCAAGGTCATTTGATAAATGTTTGTCCCGTGCTTGCGAAGAAATAGTATGGGAAACAGGTTTCGCGAGCCTCAAAATTTAAGAATCCTTCAAAGAAGTCTATTTCAATGAAAGGCTCAAAGACTCCTGTCCCAGTTGTCAAAGTCAACAAAGTTGAGCAAAATACTTTGCAAAACTTGAAGCTCAAAGTTGTTGACTCGCAAGCATCCAAACCAAAGCAAGTTTGGAAGATTAAAGAATCTTGCAAAGATTCTACATCCGACAATACCTCATCAGTAAAACATTCTAAACTTTTTGAAAACAAAGTTTTGACTGATGTGGTCATTGTTGATGATGTTACTGGAGTACCCAAGACTATAAAGGCTTGGGTCTCCATTTCTAACTAATTTACCTTGTTTGTGGTGCCGCAGCAACCTGAATCTGTAAAGAATAGTAAATGGTATATCGACAGCGGTTGTTCTCGGCACATGACCGGTGATGTTTCCCTTTTATCTAAGGTTCATGCCTACAATGGAGGATATGTGGCCTTCGCTGGTGACAAAGGGGGAGTTATTTCTGGTCAGGGTACGCTTACTAATGGAATGGTAAGCTTTGAGAAGGTGAATTTTGTAGAACAATTGCAACACAATCTTCTCAGTGTCTCTCAAGTGTGCGATAAAAAGTACACTACTACTTTCACAGACACCGAGTGTTGCATATTGAAGCCGGAATTTGTTATCCCTGAAGAATGGGTGCTTCTGAGGGCACCTCGGGAGCGAGACATGTATATTCTTGACATGAGTACTGTGGAAACTACACAGCTCACATGTCTTCTATCTAAAGCTCCTAAGAAGGAATCGTTATTATGGCACAGGCGTATGGGACACTTGCACTTTCGCAAGATGAACTACCTGATCAAGAATGATCTAGTGCGAGGTGTCCCTAAGCAATCGTTTGGACTGAATGATCATTGCATCCCTTGTCAGAAAGGAAAGCAACACAAAAAGTCTCACAGACCGAAGCTGGCTAACTCAACTGAGAAGCCCTTGGAGCTGTTTCACATGGATCTATTCGGGCCAGTCAGAAAGAAGAGTTTGGGAGGAGCTTCGTATTGCCTAGTTGTGACGGATGATTATTCGCGGTTTTCTTGGGTTTATTTTCTGAAGACCAAGGATGAAGTGCCTGAGATTCTCATCTATCTATTCGACAAACTGCAAAATCTTTGTGAGTTGAGAATCAAGAAGATAAGGAGTGATAACGGTACAGAGTTTAAGAACTCGATTATAGAGCTGTACTGTTTGAGCAATGGTATTGAACACCAATTCAGTGCCGCAAGGACCCCACAGCAAAATGGGGTTGCAGAACGTAAGAATAGGACTTTGATTGAGGCTGCATGTACAATGCTATCCGACTCTAAGCTTCCAATCACATTTTGGGCCGAAGCTGTGAATACGGCCTGCTATGTTCTGAATCGGGTGTTAATGGTTAAGAAGAAGAACAAGACATCCTATGAATTGTTCAACAACAGGAAACCTAATCTACAGTTTCTTGAACCATTTGGCTGCCTATGCACTATTATGCACACCAAGGGACGAATTGCTAAGTTTGGTGAGAAATCTTGTGAAGGTGTTTTTCTAGGATTCTCTAATAACTCACCAAACAAACGTGTGTATAACTTAGTGACCAAGCGTGTGGAAGAATATTTTGAAGTCACCTTTTTCCATTACACTGACAACCCTCAGGGGAAGGGACCCGAATATTTGTTTGACTATCAAACACTGTTTGATTCTTTCAATATTATTGAGGAAAATGAAGAAGAGGATATAGTGACACTACTTCATGGGCTGGACATCGCTTCTGAAACACCACCCATCTCTGTTCCTCCACCACCTACAGGAACACCAGCAACTGCTCCTGCTGCTACTTGTGAGACTCCACCTCCACTCGTTACTGAGAATGTTCCTGATCCTACAATTGATGAGGAACAAATGTTTGAGGATTCTGTTCAATCACCTGCATCTGACCTTGAAGATTTACCTGCACTTCAACTCGAACTTGAAGCTGACTCTACAAACCTTGATTCTATCATCGTTCGGGCTGCAATTCCGAGTTCTCGGATCAATGTGTCACATCCAGTTGATGCCATTCTTGGTGATTTAAACAAAGGTGTTTTATCGAGAAGACAGATTGCTGCTGCTGAACAATCTGTGTTGACACCGTCTCCTGTTACCGTCACTGATCCTGTTTGTCTTGCTTCGGAAATTGAAGAATGCTTTCTCTCACAAGTAGAACCGAAGAAGACAGCTGATGCGTTAAAAGATCCATACTGAGTTGAGGCTATGCAGGAAGAGCTTCAACAATTCAACAAGCTGCAAGTATGGACTTTGGTGCCTTTACCCAAGGGTGTTCATCCTATTGGCACTCGTTGGGTATATCGTGTGAAGAAGGATGATCGGGGCGTGGTAATTCGCAACAAAGCACGTCTAGTGGTCCAGGGCTTCACTCAAATTGAAGGTTTGGACTACGATGAAGTATTTGCCCCGGTTGCTCGTTTGGAATCCATCCGCATTTTCCTGGCGTACGCTTCATTCAAAGGATTTCGGGTTTACCAGCTTGACGTTAAGAGAGCATTTCTGCATGGTCAAGTGGTTAAAGAGGTCTATGTCAAACAACCGCCTGGTTTTGAAGACTCTGTTCATCCGAACTACGTCTTCAAGCTGGACAAGGCATTGTATGGTCTTCATCAAGCTCCTAGAGCTTGGTATGAGCGGCTTGCGACTCATCTTCTAAAGAATGGTTTTGTACGAGGAACGATCGACAGTACTCTCTTCATCAAGCATGCAGGGGAGGACTTGTTATTAGTACAGGTTTATGTGGATGACATCATCTTTGGTTCCACCAAGGATGAATTGTGTCGCGACTTCGAGCGGATCATGAAGTCAGAATTTGAAATGAGTGCAATGGGGGAGCTGAATTTTTTCTTGGGCGTACAAGTCGAACAGTCTGCTAAAGGGATTTACATTCATCAGTCCAAGTACGTCAATGATATGCTTACGCTGTATAACTTGACTGACTGTAAATCCTATGGGACGCCTTTAGAGCTAAATCATCACCTTGGTCCAGCGGAAGATGAAGAGGACTGTCCGGAAAAAGATTACCGATCTATGATTGGTTCTCTGATGTATCTCACTGCATCGCGTCCGGACATTGTCTTTGCAGTCTCTCTCTGTTCCAGGTATCAGGCTAAACCGAAGGTGTCTCACATGAAGGCAGTTACGCGAATCTTCGGTTATCTCAAATGTAGACCAACTCTTGGTCTATAGTATTCTAATGAGAAAACCTTCGCGCTTACTGCTTATTCGGACTCGGATTATGGGGGATGCAATATGGATAAGAAGTCCACTTCTGGTGGATGTCAGTTTCTTGGACCTCGGCTCGTATCATGGCAGTACAAAAAGCAAACAACTGTTTCTACCTCAACCGCAGAGGCTGAATACATTGCTGCTGCTAGTTGCTGTTCCCAGGTTCTTTGGATACAACACCAGTTGCGCGATTACGGTTTACTCTTAACTATGACTCCTATTCATATAGATAATACTGCTGCTATATGTATTACACGTAATCCTGTCCAACATTCTAAGACCAAACACATAGAAATTAGGTTTCATTTCATTCGTGATTGCTATGAAAAACACCTAATTGATCTGGTCCAAATAGATACCCTTAAGCAGAATGCTGACCTGTTCACCAAAGCCTTTTCCCGTGCTCGTTTCGATGAGCTAGTCAACATGATAGGGTTACGTTTCTTTCCCATTCAAAAGTAATATTTGTGACCTTAGTTTGTTATGTTCTTATTATTATTATTAAAAAAAAAAAAGAAAAAAAAAAAGAAGGTAAAGCAATAGCCATTCTTTATGCTTACTAGCATTAAAGAAACGCAATGTTGCAACATCTGTTAAAGACGTTTAGTTGTGTCTGTAAACAACTAGGGATATGATAGTACATTAGGAGACACTCCTCAAACGACGTTTTATCCTTGATATATCAGTAGGTTTATCTCGTATTTGTTATACTTGTCCTTATAGACATCTGATTACTTGCACGATGTATTGGTAGGCATGTTCATACTCCTCTTTGAGCAACTAAGAAATTCCTTAATCTGTGTTTAATCTTTTGTGATGACCAACATATGATGTATGACAATGGGTCTTAATTCTTATGTATCAGCTTGCCATGCTTCTATTAACTTGAGCTTGTATATGACAACATTTGGGAATTTATGCTGTCTGTTTCCTTTGTTGTACGTCTGTACAGACCTGTTCTCCGTCAGTATACTTTCAAAATCTAAGCAAACAAAAGTCAAAGTACTTTCTAATCTTATAAAATCAAAGATTCCTCACAAGGTCGCCAAATGGTTTGACCACGTCTGGTTTTGCTTACACCTGAATCAAGTTTAAGTCGCTTTGTTGTACGTATGTACAGACCTATCACTGCTGGCTTGATTCTTAAAAATGTTGAATTCAAATGCTTTCTCTAAATAATCGAAGTCTTGGGCATGTCTTGATACTAGGAGTATATCTATGTGGGATTCACGGAGACCTATTCACTCTCACAATAATTGCTAAGCTTGAAGTTGAGCATGTTACATGTTTAAGTGGACAAACAATACCGATAATCGTCTTGTTATAGATTGCTTCTCAGGCTTGTTAACTTTGCTTGATAAATTTAAATTTGGACAAGTATACTGATAATCGAATTAAAATTTGACATTGTCTTGCGAGTCTGTCTTTCTAATATGATCCCTAAATAGACACCTCTCAAAACGTTCTTTTATGTTATTTTAATATTATATATTTGTTTTTGTTCAATCTCTTTTCTAAGTGTCACAAATAAAAATTAAAATTTAACCCTTTATTGACTTTTGCGACACAAGACTTGTGTCGCATACTTTGTGTTGCTAACACAGCGACACAATCCTTGTGTCGCATAATTGTGTTACCAACATAGCGACACAAGACTTGTGTCGCAACCTTGTGTCGCTCATTGTGTCCCGGGTATAAATACCCTCGTGTCGCTGTAATTAGTTTCTAATTATCAGTGACACAAAATTTGAAATCCTGCGACACAATTGGATCCTGCGACACAACCCTCGGTTTCAAATTTTTCGAAATTTCGTGCACTTTCTGTGGATTTCATTTCGTCTCCTTGCTGTTTTCGTGTTCCCCTTCTTCATACGCATCTATAGGTACCGTTTTTAACACTTATCATTACGTATTCACGTTAGCATTTGAATTTATAGTTTCGGTTTTTAGGTTTTCCTAATTTTTGCGAAATTGTCTGACTTTGAGTGTTTAAATGCATCCAATAATTATTGATTAATGTTCCTGTTATTCTAGTGCACCTTTGGAAACGATTGAAACTCAAAAACCCCAACTTTTGTTCATCAAAAATTCTGGGTTTCATCGTGTTCATCTTTGCGACACAAGTTGCGACACAACTGTTGTGTCGCTGTCTTATGTCGCTGCCATGTGTGCGACACATCCGATATGTCGCTATCTAATGTCGCTTAATATATGTGACACAATTCTTGTGTCGCCAACTTATGTCGCTGATCTGTTGTGCGACACAATTCTTATGTCGCTTAAAATCATTAAATTGATTTATTTGCAAAATTGCGACATAACTCGTTATGTCGCACTAATATCTTGCAACATAAGGCTTATGTCGCAGTACATTTTAAATTGACAAATGTCAATGTTTTAAAAAGGTGTTTATGTCTAACGGCTTCCAAGTTTGCTTTGTTCTTACAGCTATGGCAGATATTAACGTGAACGCTTATTTCTGGGAACCGAGACATAATGTCACGGCTTTTCTTGACGACGAAAAAGAATCGGCGGCGCCGTATCGCTCGATGATTGCATTTCTGCGCCGTTCAAGGATTTATACTGCGATCACGGCCACAACCACTATTTTACCGTGATCATGTCACGGATTTCTGGACAAATGCCCACATCAATTCGGATCTCCAATACACCAGGCTTATATCCAGAGTTCACGATCGCGAAATCATTTTATCTGAGCAGCTCATTCGGGAGTTCTTTCAGTTTCCCGATGACTCTGACATGCCGGTGACTTTTGCCAACGCCTTTATTGCTGGCGGCATGATTCGAATGGGATATTCGGGTGTCCCTCGTGATCAATACCGCAAGGCCTTTCTCACCAAGGTCTGGCGTTATCTTATGCATATCATGATTGTGTGCTTATCTGGGCGTAAGGCTGGCTTCGATGGCATCAGCCATTCTACTGCATCAGCCATGCTTGCCTTGGTCTACAACAAGCCCTATAACTTCTCGGGCTATATCTTTCGCATCATGGTAGATCACGCCCAGGCTGGTGAGGGACAGTGGGCTTTATACCCACGTTTTGTCCAATTATTGATAAATCATTTGCTCCCAGGTTTACCGGTAGCTCCGCAACACCAATTTCGCCAAACACCGATGAATACCCGAATCTTCGTGGTTTCCGGTCACTATGCACGGGGCGCACCGGTCCCGCTTGATGTGCCATTGTTTGGCATATTGTTAATGAGGCCTACGTGCCTCCAGAGGGTGACGAATTTGCTGATCCGGCTCCTATTCATAGGCCACTTTCACCTCCGCCACAAGAACCGCCTCTCCAAGCCCCTCTCCAGCAACCAACACCTCCTCAACAACAACAACACGCTATCAATCCCGATCCTCAATTTGATGATATCATGAGGGATATTGATGAGATATGCCCCTCTCCTCCTCGATCGACGGGCAAAAGGCCTCGTGAGGATGTGACCTATTTTGTTTCTGAGGACCTGCCGACTACAAGTCGTCCTCGTACTTCTTCTACTGCAGGGCCTTCAGAGTTGCAGACTCCAGTGCAACCTCATCCGGATATTCTCAAGCAACTTCTGGAACGGATCGAGGCAATGCAGAAGACTGTGGATGATCAAGATTCTATCATTCAGTCTCAAGCTGCACTGATTGAGAGTCAAACCTCCCGGATTACTGACTTAGAGGTTAAGTTTAGGGAGTTTGAGACCCGGTCACTTGGTCCGGGGGAGTCTGTTCCCGCTGGTCCATCAATAGAACCAAGTGGACCGGGGTCTGAGTCTGTAAATGAAGATGTACATATTGAACATAATAATGAAATGCCAACTTTAGAGTACTTTCCTGTGCATCACACACCAGGCCAGCCGAGACCATTGGCTGTCGATTATTCTTGTGAAGACCTCTCATTTATACAACGCATGATAAATGAAGTCAATTCCGATGATGAAAATGAAAATTTTGAGGAAACTAATGATGATGTTGATGTGGAAGAGGAAGGATTGAATGATGATGAGTTTTATGATGATGCTCCGATAATTGAATCAGATTCCTCTGAAGATGAAACTGAAAATGCATCTGAGACTCAACATGAAGAAACATCTGAAGCTCCTGCTTCTGAATCTGAAGTTATCGAAACTAGAGCTGAGAAACTTGCTAAATGGTGGCCGCACGGAAAAGATGGAAAGCAAGTGCCGGTCACCTGCAAATCATACAAAGTCAGTGGAGCGTATACTGGATTAATCAAGAGTTGGAAGATATCGAAAGGGTTGTTTATGATCAAGAGGTTAGATGGTATTCAATATTTCAAAAGATCATTCACCAAGCTGAGCACACTGCCAAAAGGAGAAGTTAACCGTCTTGCTCAGCTCTCTTTAATTAACCCGTCAAATGATGATCGTGCCAACTTCATTCTGACTACTCTACAAAGGGAGATTCGTACCAAAAGGTACAAGTTTATCAAACCAACGCTGGGAACCAGAATTATCTATAAGAAATGGTTTGATCCAATAACCAATCAGCCCTTGATCAAAATGCGTTATCCTCCAGCTGATTGTTTAAAGAAGATTCCTCTGGAAATAGTTCCCCTGGACTTTCTAAGAAGATTTCACTACTGGGAATTGGATGCTCACACCGGCGAGGCAGTTTTGATATTTGTGCCTGAGACAGAGCAACCAGAGAAGAGCTCACTGTATAACTTAAAGAAAACTCAATTTAGAGTATTTGATCCGATGATCTTGATAAATTTCTCCGAGAAAGATCTGAGAAAGCTATTTGACAATCCGATTCGCTTCAATGAGAAGAATGTGATGAACAAGAAGATAGCATCTCAATTTCAACGGATTGTCAAGGTTTGTGTAACACATGGAATACACGTTGGCGGTGTATTTCCAGCAGGCTGGGTATAAATGAAGATCTAGAAGACCAAGCTGAAGACACGGGGGAGTTTGTTGATACATCTTAGTGTGTCTGTCAGTTGGTCGAGTCTGTAATGTGTTTGTAAATGTAATAGACTTGTTAAGTTTACATTTTATGTGTTCTGCGACACAAGCCTTGTGTCGCATTAGTTGTAGTTGCGACACAGTGTTTGTGTCGCAATAGTGATCTCTGCGACACAAGGCTTGTGTCACATAAGTCGGCCAGTTTGTTTAGTATAAATATCAAAGATAGAGATATTTAGGAAGAGACTTTTCACACACACTTTATTCTCTGTATTTTTGGCTGCTACATTGATTGAGAGAGAATATTTGGGTATTTGGGAATATAAAGTATTATTTATTGCATTTGCTCCACTTTGTTTTTGCTTTATATTCTTGTGATTGTCTCCTCCATACGATTTGATTAAAAGATCCATCTTAAAGGGATCAACATATTACCCACCACTCTCCTTCCAGTTTTCTTTAGGAAATTTTTGACTCTCCTTGACACCATGGCTAGTTGCCACTAGAGATCCATTTCCTCTAAGTCCTCTGGATCAATTTGATCATAGTCTGCATCAAATTGAGCGGGATCGTTGATCTTCCCTTGGATGTAGTTTTCGTAAGAAGCAACGAACGAAGCAAGTACAGACAGTTGTTGTTCTGCAGATTTTACACTCATCGGCATTTTATGTTGCCCTTGAGGTGACTTCTCAGAAGTAGTCTTACTTCGTTTTTCACTTTCATCCAAAGCAATGAAGCACAGATCCTCAGTTAGAATTTCACCTTTGTCATCAATTCCACCAACCAGTAACGCAGAAGTTGATGCAGACGAAGAATTTGAGAGACTTGATTTTCCATGGTATAGCCCAGGATCCTGTACTTGATCAGAATCCGTGTCCCTCGTCTTCTTGGTAAAATCATACCCTCAGAGCTTGTCGATAGCCTGCTCTAGGGTCATCTTAGAGTATCTCTCTTCATTATCCTTAATCATCACTCCGTACATCTCCCATTTAGGAGGCAAACCCTCAAGGAACTTTTCGGTTTTCTCCCTATCAGTACAGAGTATCTCATGGTCATCCAATTCGCTAAGGAGATGGTAATACCTAGTGACATAAGCATCTAAGTCTTCTCCTTTCAAGGTCTTAAAGACGGTAAATTGTTTCTTCAACAAACTTCTTTTACCCTCTTTCACCTGTGGACTACCCTCGCATCTCTTCTCAAGAGCTACCCAGAGCTCTCTAGCAGTGTGAAAAGATTTGAGTTGATGATTAATCTCCCTCGGAAGACTCATGTTGATCGACGAGTGAGCTTTGTTCTCATATTCATATTCCTTCTTTTGCTCATCATTCATCCGGCTATAAGGAATAGCCACAGTCACATTCTCAACGACTTGGGTAGGAGCAGTGTATCCATTCTTGATGCATTCCAAATTACCAAATCATGGAATCGACAATAGGATTCAAACCTATCTTTCCATCCATAGTAATTTTCCAGTCTGAGCAACTTAGGTGGAACATTCGATTTTCCGATCTCATGATCCATCTCAATCATTCTACTTAGGTCTGACATCTTTGCAAATCACTAAACTTTCAAGAATTCACAAAAACAGAAATTTAGCTCACAGGGTGAGAACTCAGTTCGCAGCCTATCTCAGTTCGCAGTCAGAACTCAGATCGCAGCCAACTCGGTTCGCAGAACAGATTTCAGTTCGCTGGCACACTCAATTCGCAGAAACAAAATTAAGTTTGCAGTTACACTCAGATCGTAGAACAGAATTCAGTTCCCAGGCAAACTCAGATCGCGGGTTCAAAATTCAGTTCGCTAAACAGAAACCCAGTTCAGTTCGCAAACTCAATTCGCAGAACAAGATCTCGGTTCGCAGAAACGGCTGTAACCCCCAAAAACGAAAATTTTAGGTTCTTGAACGTCTAAACCCTAAGATTTCGAACGTAAACAAACCCAAAAACTTTCAGAGACTGATTTTGGTCAAAAATACGCACTAATTGTACGTACCAACAACCCTAAATCAATCGTTACTCACCCTAAACAATCGTTAATACCCCAAATAACCTCGAACCTACGCGTATCTAGCTGTAGGCTCTGATACCAATTGAAAGTCCGTACGTATTCGGATAGATAACGAGGTTATCTAAATGTATTAAGGCTCGGAATCCCTCAATACTTAGTTATTGGATCTATAACGATTTGTTTCACAATTATAGTGAATCGGGTATCTAATTGCTTTGTATTGACTATTAACGAATGTTAAACGATCAACACCTAGCCTTTAGAATGTATAAACGCTCTGGAAAGCTCAAGTAATTCGTATTAGGTTAATGGCAACAAAAAAAAAATAATTAGGTTTGAAACCTAATTTGTATTTATAATCGTCTCAGCTCGCGGCTTTTGGGCTTCTGCGAACTGACTCAGTTCGCAGCCCATTGTGGCTCAGCGAACTGACTCGGTTCGCAGTCCAAATTTGTCCTGCAAATTGACTCGGTTCGCGGTCAAACTTGGTCAACATTTTTCAGCTTTGTGATTTTTCACTCTAAAATGTTTTCCAACCAAAGTTTTTCATTTACAATTCAAAACCAATGTACAAACTCGATTACTATTAATACTAGACCTATTACAAGCTAAAGAGCCATATTACAAGCTAGATCTGTTGTCACAAAACATGTCTCAACAATAAGACATTTAGTTTTATCTTTTGACTATAATATTATCTTTTTGGGTTCCTTTGTTTGTCATTTTACTTTATATGAAAGCATTAGATATAAATCATGACATGTAGAACATTGATTTATAATACATCAAAGGAAAATATTACATCAGATGATTCGTACAAGTTAATGTCTATACTAACATCTCCTACTTCACTTTGTAGCAAAACTTATCATCAACAATCATCAGTCTCAACTTCAACTCATTGTTTACAAGTTTCAAGAATTCAGGATCACTATTACTTCCTCCACCCATGTATTTGATAGCTACCAGATTTTCAGTTTTGGCAATTCCAATTTGAGCAGCTATTTGAAAACAGCGATGCTTTAGGTGATCTAGGAAGAACATTCCATCTTCAGGTACCCTAATTACCCTGCTTGGCATGAAATGAATGTTATGGGGGAGAGAGATGTTGAGATTAGTAGGGTCAAGCAGAAAACCTTTTCTCTGAAGATCTCTCACAATGGCAACTTCTTCAGCTTTGGATTTCTTATGTCTAGGGGCTCTGGATAGACCTTGCACATTGATAGCATATAGAGGTTGGTTCAGCCCTGTTCAGTTTTATTTAAATTTGAAACCAGTTCATCAATGATCTTTCAAATCTTTGGTTTGTAAGCACTTGACCCATTCTGAACACATGTATACACTTCTCTAAGCTCAGAGAATCCAATACTCTTAAACTCTGTTAGATAAATGGTCTCCAGCTTATCTGACCCTTCTCTGGTCATCTCCAAGAATGATTTTTGGTTTTTGAATACCCTGGGAGTGACTTTGAAGATTTTTGGTTAGAAACAACTTGAGTTTTTTATAGGTTCCCGTGAACTGATCCACGAGGTAATCACGTTTATTAGAGTGTAGAATGATCTAATAAACGGAACGCTAACTAAACGAGTATTATAAATACGTTTATAACACTTAATAGCTATATGGAATATAAACTTTGATTATATTCGAACTAAGACAATATTACAAAGGTATTCGAACTTAGTTTGCTGAAACTCAGTTCTTCAAAACGTTACAAATGAATATTTCGAACTTGTATTTATAGGTAGCTAAGTTCGTACGAACTTAGCAGCTCCTGAGTTCGTACGAACCTACCTGTAAGTTCGTACCTACTCCTAAGTTCGTACGAACCTACCTGTAAGTTCGTACCTACTCCTAAGTTCGTACGAACCTACCTGTAAGTTCGTACCTACTCCTAAGTTCGTACGAACCTACAAGTTCATACGAACCTACATAAATACATGACAAAATATTACAATGATTAACAACTAGAACAAAATACAAACTAACTATTACAAATAAGAAGTAGTTGTCACACAACATGTACCAACAGACTCCCTCTTGACAATAGCTCTATTTGTCTTCAGTCTTCTCGTTGCAGTCGATCTTGATTCTCGATCAACTCTGTCGACTCCCAACCCATAAACCTTTCTCAACGCAAACCTTCACCACCTTTTGATATCTTCGTCCGTCATGCCTCTGACTATCTCTGTACAAGATCTTGTTTACATGAATCTTCATCAAATCATCCTTGGACAAGTTTACCGGATGTAAACTGTCGTATACTCTCAACAACACCTTTCCTTCACTATCCTCCATTACTGATTCGGCAGTTTGACTATCAACATACCACCACTTGAGATTTGCAAGAACGTCCAGTGGCATTTTCTTCAACGGAACCCTCTTCAAGCACTTGACTGGTCTGTAGAACATTTTCATCCAAGGCGTATTCGTTATAGGATCTATCCTCATCAGGTCTGGAATGCGCTTCCCTGCCCTTGGCTTCAAATCGACAAACTTATTTGATCTTCCTTCACGCTTAACTATTCTTTCCATCGTTCGAGCGTAAGGATCATCGCCAATATTGATCAAGTCTATCCAAGCCAATTCTTTTAACTCAATTTGCGGTAGAGTGCTAAACACTTTTAGTTTATTTTCCAAGTACTAGAGCCCATCATATCTCTTAAGTATGAATAACTTTAGATCGCTATCATAAAACCAACTAATGATGCTCTTTTTCAGCTCACTTGATCCCCCGACTTTGATATCACCCGTGAATTTTACCTCTGTTCCTTTTCAATCTTTTTTAAACCACAAGTTTTTCAGTTCTGCTCTGGATGGTTCTTTGTTAGCATCTAAATCATCTATAAGAACTTCATCGTTCTCAGACTCTAATCACTTCCGATCAATCACATTCTCACCACTGACTTCATCTTCATAAAATATCTCGGTAATAGGTTGTTTAACCACGATGTATTCGTCAATATCTGCATCAGTATCACGTATGACCTCATCATCAGATTTCTAATCCGCAACCTCTTTACACAAGATCTCTCCTTCCTCTAACTCTGACCCATCGCTATCAAAATCGTCCAAACCAAGCAACGCTTCGATAGTATCGGTCTCGGTCAGATTCACTAGAGTTTCTTCGGTTCCGCTCCCACATTTCTCTTGACCGGACTCCCCCTGTACCTGTGTTGTGCCCTGCCCTCTTGATGAAGTGCTAGGCATATCACCTTTTGGAGCACTAAGATCATCGTCCTTATCTTGGTCCTCAAATTTTTTTCTCAGTACATCTCCTCTACAGCTCTTCATCTCCCCCTGAAATGGCTCGCGCTTCATCATGCAGTAAATTAACATCTCGTTGTGCAGAAGCTGCTCTTCGACTCTTTAATTAATGGCTGTCAAATTATTGACACGAATCTCTTGACTTGGAACAACAACAGTCAAGACAAAAGTTATAATTCAGGATGAAGATGGAGAAAGAGTTATAGATTTAGATGAAAATCTAAATGAATCCACTGATTCTGAATCTGAAGATGATCTTCCTGATAAACTTAAAGATAATCCGATGTTTAGGCCTTTGAAGAAAAAGAAAAAGGAAAAGACTAGGATTAGTGAAGTGGATATTACAGGAAAGCGTATACTGAGAAGAGGTATCATTGGATGGTACTACGATGCTGACTTAAAGCTTTTTGCTATAAAAAGATTTGACGGAGTTCAATATTTTTAGAAGAAGCTTGCAGTCTTCAGTTCTTTGCCTAGATTTGAAATTCGAGACTTGGCTAGATTAGAATTGAATACCCAATAATGATCCTTTTGGAAGATATGTAGAAAAGATTATCAAGACTGAGGGTCGTTCAATGAAGTTTCAAAGAATTAAGCCAAGAGTTGGAAAAACTATCAAACTTGACGAAAGAAGCGAAAGAACAGGAAGGCGTCGAAGAAAGAAAATATATCCAGCTATGAAATGCATACAACAGATTCCGTTAAAGACCATGCCTCAAGATATCTTAGGTAAGTTGAAGAGATGGTCTGTAGATTCTGTGACTGGTGAACCTCTTATGTTTGAACATGATGATGAAGTTGAATATGAAGAGAAAGAAATCTTAAAGATTTATGATCGTCGACATCTAATGAACTTATCAAAGGCTGACCTATTGATTTTACACAAGAATAGGATCACTGCAATTGCAGGATGGGAAGATGTTGCTCGAGACTATCAGTCAATGGTTAAGACATGCATAGAGCTTAAGATATATGCGGATAGCAAAATTTATAAGTGATTACCAAAGACAACTTGAAGACAAGGACGCTAGAGCTATTGTCAAGGGGGAGTCTGTTGAGACATGTTTTGTGATAACAGATCTAGCTTGTAATAGGACTTTTGATAATTGTAATCAAGTTTGTACATTGGTTTTGAATTAGTAATGAAAAATATTGCTTGGTAAACATTTTAGAGCAAAATATTAAAATGCTGAAAAATGTTGACCATGTTTGACTGCGAATCGAGTCAGTTCGCAGGACAAGATTGGACTGCGAACCGAGTTAGTTCGCTGGGCCAAGATGGGCTGCAAACTGAGTCAGTTTGCAGAGCCCATGACCCGCGAACCGAGACGGTTATATAATGAAATTAGGTTTAATCCCTAATTAACTTTTGCCATTAATCATATACGAATTTCTTGTGTTTCCAGAGTTGTTTCAAAGTATTCTAAAGGCTAGGTATTGATAGTTAACATCCGTTATAATCGATACAAAGCGTATTAGTATTCCGATTCACTAAAAATTGTGAAACAAATCGTTATAGATCCAATAACTTAGTATTGAGGGATTCCGCACCTTAATACCTTAAGATAATCTCATTATCGATCCTATACATACGGACTTACAGGTCCTCATAGTCAGAGTCGCTCTCGGTCGCCTATGAATCTCTTTCAAGGCTTCTTACAACATCAGCCACAGAGTGGCACTCCTCCTCAGCACCGACAGTATAGTTCTAGATATCATCGAAAACATCGTCAAGGTCAGGTTGTGGACCAGTGACACAACGCATCTACATTCACCTCGACACTTATGCCAGCACCGCCCTGAAGTAGGTCACGTACAACAGATTAAGCAATATCAGAGACAATTCTCTCGCCCTCTAGGGGTGCTCTATCTGGTGCAGGATTTCTTCAACAAATTCTAGCTATGGCTCAGCAACAGCCACTGGAGGTTGCACTTGGGCAGGTGCTTGTACTGGAGCTTCAGCAGCTGCCTGTGGTGGTGGCAAATCTCACCAACCATCATTTGGTGGTGCCTGATAATCAGGATTTATTGCGGCCCCAAAGAGACGTACAACCTAAGGCCTGTCAGCAGCTTGGCGACGACAACTGTGACTTAGGCAATGCATGAAAATTTTCTTATCAACAGAGGTCAGAGGCACCACTGGATCGACAATTGGGATATTTGGAATCAACCCGTTAATGATCATCATGATAAAACGCGGCTATAAGATAAATCTATCTTTCACACTCTTAATTTATTGCACCATCTCATCAAAAAAGAATTGAGAGTAGCAGTAAGGCTTGTTATAAACCAGCGAGATCATCCCAGAATACATCTTATGGTTCATCATATCGAACCCATCTTTCTTTGGTCCGAAGGACACCAGCAAGATATGCATCAAGTAACGCCACTGCCCGAAGATACAACTCTGAGGAATTGGAGTGCCAAAAGACGAACAATCTTCCATGTTGAAACGTGCAAGCATCTCATGCACATATTTCGACTGATCGATAAAGAATCCGTCATTCTTTTGATCAACTTGTAATCCCAAGAAGAAATTTAGCTCCCCCATAGCACTCATCTCAAACCTTTGCTTCATCACCTTCTCGAAATCTCTGCACATGTTCTCGTCATATGACCCGAAGATGATGTCATCAACGTACACTTGTACCAGTAGGAAATCATTATTCTTCCACTTGATGAACATTGTGATATGTATCTCACCTCTCTTGAACCCATTTTCAAAGAGATAGGTAGATAGTTCATTATTCCCATTTGTGACATTACCTAACCCCGTGATCTGTCCTCTTTTCGCCCCCTACGAAATTAACATATCCTCCTTTCTTGTGCACGAAATCCACAAGATTCTGCCTTTCCCCCGTCATATGCCTGGAGCAACCACTATCAACATACCACTAGTTAATAGCTCTTCTGGTCAACTCCTGCACATAAATTGAAACCAGTTAGCCAGTAAGGGGGACCCAAGCCACCACGGTCTTGGGTAGGCCATTCTGAACAAACATGAACTCCTTTAAGTATCCATCTCTCTTATCAAGTGACGTGGATACCTTAGGAGCCATACGTGTTGGTGAATAGGAGATTTTACCAACAGGCTTTTTCTCCGGAGACTTTTGAAAGAGTCTCGGATTTACAGGCCTTGGGTTCGAAGTAGATCTAGCCTTAGACGGATAGTTATAATTCAAATTTTGATAATTCCGATTCCTATCATACTGGTTAGAAAAACTTTTATTCGGTGTTTGACAACGCTGTGGAGTTTTCGACCGTGATGATTGTCCAAATGAGTTTCCTGCTACAAGAGTAGTGCTCCTTGAAATCTCATTAGTCATAAACTTCACATATTAAAAGTGGTTGAGATCTTTGAGAACTTGAAGTTCTTTTAAATCCTAACCCGTTTCTTCCTGAATTACCAGCATTTTCTTTAATATTCATCTTAAGTTCTTGAGTGAAAATGCTTGCCATTCTTTGATTTACACTAGTTGTCTCAGGTGTTAGAATTTTCTTATCCTGAGACGAGCTAGTCTTGACATGTGATTGGTCTTTCTTCACCTGTGATGATTTACCAGTTTTACCCTTGTTTGGACAAATACTTGCTATCTGTCCCTTTTGATGGCACACGAAGCACGACATTTCACAAAGGCTTTCTTAGGAGCCTTCTGATCCGTTTGATTGTCCAAATTGGGTAAAGATTGAGAGGAGACATGTTCTACTTGTTTTCCCTTATCCGCTTTAATATTTTCATTTTCATTATCAGATGTAGGTGAAAAAAATTTAACCATTTTATTTGACTCCTCTTTAACAGATTTTTCTTCCATTACACCATCGTTTTCAAAAGTTACTTTCTTTTTAAGAATTGGTGCAGTGGAAGTCTCAATAGATTGTGACTCTATTTCAATGATTATCTCAGCTCTCACTGGTTTAACAAAATGTATTAACCCACGGACTGCTGATTGATTAATCGAGTCATTCACATTAGATAGCTCAGCCTCATCAGATGTGTAAGTATAATTATGATGAAATAGAGGAGGGGTTTCAGTATATCCCATTCCCCTGTAATCTCTGGGCTGTTTTTGAACACTTAGTAGATTATCTAAAGTTTCGACTGAAAATCTTCTTAGTTCTAGTTTTCTATTAAGATCAGCAATCCTAACCTTAGCATCTGCTAAATTTTTTTCTTTTTCTGAAGATTGTTTGGTTAAATCAGACACATGTTCACGAGCTAAGTCAATAATTTACCTTGGCTCGTTAACTTTGTCATTTAAAACTTTGAAATCTTCCTTATCAGATTTGGATTTAGTAATTAGCTAAGAGTTTCTTTGTTTTAAAACATCGTTTTATTGTTTTAAAGAATTCAACTGAGCAGTCATCATGGTAGATGATTCTATCAATTTCTCAGCCTGTTCCTGAAAGTTAGTACATAAAACACATGCTTTAACAACTAAGTCCATATTGAGTACCTTTTGCTTCTCAACATCCAGATTGGCTGTATATGTTATGAAGTCCTGTGAGTTCATGTTCTCAGTTGACTCCAACCGCACCACTCTAGTCTCTGAAGCGAGTACCTCAATCTCCATCTCCATCTTCTTCTCAGAGCTCTCTCCCTAATCTGACTTAGACTTGTGATCACCCTTCATTTCTTCAATAGACGCCATGGAATTTTGATTATTCCCTGAGTTGTGGTAGTTGCTTGATGTCCCTTGATCAAAGTGCCTCTGCCCATTCTGGCCTGAAGTCTGTTCCCTCTTTGGTCTCTGACACTCCTGAGCAAAGTGCCCAAAACCATCACAGTTATAGCACTTGACTTTAGTTTTGTCAAAACCGAGCTTGCCGATTACAAACTTCCTCTCGGTTCGGGTCATGAACCTATGCGTTCGCCTAGAAATCATGGCCATTTGCCACTGCAAGTCTATTTCTTCTAAGTCATCCGGGTCTAGTTGATCATAATCCTCGTTCACCATGTCAGGATCCGTGATCTTACCCTTAATAAAGTTCTCACGTGAAGCAATGAAAGATGCAAGCAAGGAAACTTCCTCTTCAGCAGATTTGATACTCATCGGCATAGACTTGAATCTACTGGATGTCCCAGATAGTGGTTTCCTGTCGTTGCAAGAGTCTTTCGATGATGCCACGTAACATACATTGCAACCAGAATTTCTGATAGCCGAGTCTGTCTTAGCATCCCAGTGAAAATGCGGTAACACAATTACTTGTTGATGCTATGGAATCAGACCGTTTACCGTGGTAAACATAAGATCCTGAACCTGATCGGATCCTGTCTCTTTCCTTTCCATGTTCAAGTCATAAACAGTCAGCTTCCCAATAACTTCATCAAGCATGATAATTTTATAATCGTTACTCTCTTTAATCATCAAAGTGTATATCCTACTTTGAAGGTAACGCCTCCAGAAGTTTATTGTTCTTTACGATTTCGGTAAATGAAAGGCCATTGTTATCCAATTCGGTCATTAGATGGTAAAATCGTGTGATAATCTCCTCCAATGACTCGCCTTTCATATGCTTGAAGTCGTAAATTTGTTTGTAAGTAAGTCAGCTCTACTCTCCTTGATCTTGTCATTCCCATCAAACCTCTTTTCTAAAGCTAAACAAAGTTCTCTAGAGAATTGGTAGCTTTTAAAAGTATGTTTGATTTCTTGAGGGAGACACATCGTAATAGCAAACAACGCCTTGTTTTCTGCCTCATACATCTTTTTATCGTCATCCTTCATTAAAAAATAAGGACACAACTTTTGTTTGCCCTCAAACTCATAAGTTGGTGTGTCGTATCCCTCGTTGATACATATCCACATACGGATATCATGGAATTTAGCAAAAGATTCAAATCGATCTTTCCACCTAAAATAATCTTCTCCTTTAAGTTTAGGTGGTGAGGCGGACTTACCAACCTCGTGATCCATTTTGATCATTTTACTCCAATAAGTTATTTTATCACAAAGTCAACAAAAGTCAAATCAGACAAGTTTGTACGAACCTAGGTTAATTCGAACACTGTAACATCCCAAAAATTTTAAAGCCAACAATGCTTGTGACGCAGGATAGTGTCGCAGAACGGATCTGATTGAAATTAATTGAGGAGCTTATGTGTAATTTGTGAATTATATATACAAAAACGTTGCCTAAACCTTCCAGACTATTATCCAAACTTCTAAAATCATTTTAGAGTGAGAAATAGAGCGAATAGAGAGAGAAAGTGAAGAATCAAGTTTTAAACTTAAAATCGAAGCTATTGATTCGTGATTTCGAGGTAAGGTTTCGATTATTATGTGTTATAGTTGTTAATAAGTGATTTGAACGGATTCGAATGAGTTAATTCGAGTATTACATGTCTGAATTTGAGAATTTCGAAATTGGGGTCTGATCTGTTCTTCATTGCGACACAAAGATAGTGTCGCAGGCTATGTCGCAGGATTGTTATGCGACACAAATGGCTGTGTCGCAAAAGGCGGCAATATTGAGTATTGCGACATAATAATGGTGTCGCAGGATTCTGTTATGCGACACAATGGTATTGTCGCTAAGTTTATAAAAGAGTTTAATTATGTATGTTTGTGTACAGACCAGTGTTCTGCTGTGCGAGGTCGGAAGCTTACTGAATTTCACGATTATCCAGGTAAGTAATAGATTATTGTATAGGTTGAATAAGAATATTCATATGACAGAAGTAATTGAACGAGCTGTATCATTTCAGTGATTAAAGTTGTTATTGACCCTCTTTATGCTGAGTGATCATAAATGGTCTAGCCGTGTTGTTATTGGCCCTCTTTATGCTGAGTAATCATAAATGGCCCATTAGTGTAATTGTGAACTCTTAAAGAGACAAAGTGATTATGTGTGATTAAAGCGTTCATAAGAATGTTATCTTATATTATTGATGTGATTATATTGCTTACTAAGTCGATGTGCTTACCCAGTCTGTTGTCATTGTTTGATACAAGTGGGTCGAGTAAGGGAAAGGAAGGTTTTTGGGAAAGAGCCGCAACGTGATTAGTGGTGTGCTTACTATTGCTTGTAGTAAGTGTTTGTTTACTCCTGTTAAATCATGCTCGGATATTGAGGGAGTCTTTTGAAAGAGAAAACTCATGTTTGTAATAATTGTAAATATTGTGCTGTTTATATACAAAAAGTGTTGTTTGTAATATGAAATAAAATGTATAAAAAAATAAAAAATAAAATCTGGGTGTTTCAAACACAAAGTAAGTTTGAAGACCACCTAAGTTCGAAGAGGTCAAAAAAACTGGTCAAACGAACTTGACTGCCAAAAAGGGCTAAGTTCGAAGGCTTCAAGTTCGTACGAACTTACAGCTGTAAGTTGTACGAACTTACAGCTGTAAGTTCGAACGATAGTTTAGGCAAATTCGTACGATGCTTTCTAAGTTCGTACGATCTGTTGTTAAAAAACTAAGATCTAAAATTTTCAGATCTAAGTTCGTTTCAACCTGCAACTTCGAATCTCCTTTGCAGTAATTGATATAAAACACCAATGGAAGCCAAAAACAACACTTCTAACGTCCAAAGGTTTCGTAAACACTTGTTTTCTTAACGTTTTCTTACCCCGAACCAAAACGAATGAATCGTTTATGCTCTGATACTAATTATTGGTTCCCGTGAACTGATCCACGAGGTAATCACGTTTATTAGAGTGCGGAATTCTCTAATAACCGAAACGCTAACTAAACGAGTATTATAAATATGTTTATAACACTTAATAAGCTTTATGGAATATAAACTTTGATTATATTCGAACTAAGACAATATTACAAAGGTATTCGAACTTAGCTGAAACTCAGTTCTTCAAAACGTTACAAATGAATATCTCGAACTTGTATTTATAAGCAGCTAAGTTCATACGAACTTAGCAGCTCTTAAGTTCGTACGAACCTACCTGTAAGTTCATACCTACTCCTAAGTTCGTACGAACCTACATAAATACATAACAAAATATTACAATGATTAACAAATAAAACAAAATACAAACTAACTATTACAAATTAGAAGTTGTTGTCACACAACATGTACCAACATTTTTTAAGATCCTGATTTCTCTTCTCATTTTTCTTCTCTTTTTCCTTCTCAGCCATTTTTAATAGTTTTTCATTTATTTCAATAGTTGTCTCACCCTTGTTATTCTCTATCTCAATTTCTTTTGTTAGAGCCTTGACGGTGACATCACTTTCTTTAGTAAGTTCAACTTGCTTCTCTGCTTGTTTGTCAGCTTCCATTTGTTCTCTGATGATTTCAACAAGAACTTTGAGATCCTTTGCAATCTTTTTAACATTGTTATTTTCATATTCATCACTGTCACACTCTACTACTCTATTTGTCTTGCATTTCCCTACAACAGATACATCCTCATTTTCTTCATCAACCTCTTCTATTTCATCACATAATTGTTTTCTTTTTCTTTTTAGTGTGGAAGAAGATATTTGTGTCTCCCCCATAGTCTGTGCTCCTACTTGTGTTGTGTCAGAGTGAGAAATGATATCAACAGCAGTAGTGACTGCAACAGGAGCAGGATCCATAATTTTCTCCCTCAGAACGGGTGGGCTATCTAGATCAGCCGTTACTGTTACGGATTTGGTGGATTTGACAGCAGATGATGATATCTGAGAGATGATAGGTTTGATGAGTGCTTTCAATATTTGAACATCTTTCTGAAGAGCAGTGAGATCAGAATGAATTGCTAGTTGAGATTTATTGTTGGCTTGGAATAGGGCTCTATCAATACTAGTAAATGAAAGAGGGTGAATAATGTCATTTATCTTGGAGGGAAGTTGGTCAAACAGACCTGAGAGAGTGGTTCGTTGAGTTGTGAGAGTTGTAATGGAGGTGTGGGTTTGATCGATTAATCTGGTGATAGAATCAATATTTTTATTCACTGCTGGAGAGATAGTAAAAATGCTAGTCTCTAGAGCAGAACACTTAAAGTGTAGGGAAGCAAGTGCTTGATCAAAAACAAGAATATGATTATGCTGGATAGATTGAAGAATTTCCATATGCTTGGTGAGTTGTGCTAGCTAATTGATGATATCGGAGAGAGAAGAATCAATCTCTGGCGTCATAGAGGACTTAGATGAAGCTGGTGCTGTGATGATGTTTTAAGCAGATGAAGTTGGTGGAGTTACATGAGATGGAGATTGTTGAATGATAGGAGGAATGATGGTACCTTGTGGAGATGCTGGTGGAGTTTCTTGAAGAGGTAGTGAAGTTGTTGGTGTTGCTTGCATAGGCGGTGGAGTCTCTAGGATGCTCTCATTATCGTATCGTTCAGTTAAGATCTCAACAGATGGTTCTCTAACTTCTGTAGCTGCATGATCAGTGGAGGATGAGTCTCCTTCAGAATCTAGATGAACATGTAAGAATTATGGCTTTGTAATCAAAGAAAGAGTCTACTAGAGGCTGATTGAGACCATAATGTGCAAAAGCAGAAAGATAAGGGTTATCAGATTAATCATCACTCTCTACAGTCTGATCTTCTGGGGTAGATACCCTGACCATAGTTAAAGGAGTTGGATAAGGTATTATGGTTGCTTGAGTAACTGGTGGAGACTTGTGAGGAATGGTCATTTTCTTCAATGTTTTAGCTTTTGATCTGGTGGGTTTTGCAACTGATGTAGTGGTGGAAGTGGTTGGTATGACAGATGCATGGGTCTCTGTTGATGCTGGTAATGAAGTATGTATGCTGCTGAGCCTAAGCATTATGCTGGGTATGGTGGATAGAGATGATGGTGATCTGTAAGCTGTTTTGTGTGTGAACACAACATTCCAAACCCTGATCATAGATAGGCTGGCCATATCCCTAAGGGGTTCATTCTGTTCATCCAGGCATATTTATCTTCCATCACTCTCTTAATGATCAGAGAGATAAACCTTGTGTACGGAATGGTTGAATCCCTTTTCTTTTCCTATACTCTCTTTTTCGATTCATCAAAGATCAATTTAGCAAAATTGACAATTCTACCAGTAATTAGAGCCTCAACAATCTGTTGCTGCATTCTATTTGCCTGGTCATGGGATCCAGTATTGGTTCCCATTCACTGAATGATGTGAGCAAATAGCAAATTCCATTCACCAGACATGTGAACTCTGGTGACCTTATTATTACCTTCTTCATGAGTTAATCAAGTAAATTTACAACACTTCTAGCATCATCAGGATTGATGGGCTCCACAAATGATACATCACCATCTAAATGCTTTAAGTAATTTAAACCTAAGGCAACCTTAGTTTGGAGAGCTGAAAGCAGATGGGCATGGTTCCATTGTTCACACTTGCTTTGAATCCACGTAACCATCAAGGTCATTTCCATCTACACATCGAACAATGTACCAGAATTCCATAAGATATGAAATATACATTGGTGAGGGATCTCTGGTGATGCATTCATAGATGGGAGATTGAAGAAGATAATCAACCATTGATCTGTATTCGGGTTTAGATGATGGTAATGCAAGATTTGCAACATAGTTGCAGGGTTTTATAGTTAGGGCAGACGGTTCGAACTTGACATTAGGAGGTTTGTTGGATATAACATCATCCGAGGGAATAAATGTGAAGGTATCAACAAGGGTCTTTGAATGTACCATTTTGTGAAGAATGTGAAGTAAAATATGGGTTTTTGATTTTCTAGGTTTTTATGAGAATGAACAATGACTGAGAATTTGGGGAAAATGGATACGTAAGTATGAATTTGAGAAAGTGAATGAAAAGGTGTTTTTGGAGAAAGGGAAATGGAAAAGTGGTGCATTTTCCGAGACATATCAATTAAAACAGTGATCATTTTTCTTTAAAGGATAATTCATTATTTCTTAATTAAGAAACATAAAATATTTGTGATTAACAAAATTGTGTTAGATATAAAATTAGGATTTGCATTTGTAAGAGAAAAACTGATCATGCGACTTTAAGTTAGTGTCGCAGAAACGCAAAATGCGACTTTAAATATAAAGTCGCAGGTCAATAAAGTCTCATAGGAACAAAGTCGCATAACAAAGTCGCAGGAACAAAGTCGCAGGTCAAATTAAAGTCTCATAAGGATAAAGTCGCAGAAGCAACATCAGTATAAATACAGGACTTGTATTCTCATTTGGTAGTTGTTGAACCAGAGAGTTTTGTGAGCGTACGTTTGTATATCATATTGAGAGAGATATTAGAGCTTGTAACAGATCAGTAAGAATAATATAGAAGCATTTGATTAATCGTTCATATTCATTCATATACATACGCACTTATACTCTCGGATTTATTTCAATTCACCTCCAAATCACAAGATTCGATCCAACAAATTGATTAGAAATAATACAACTAAGACAGACATTTAATATTATACTTTTGTTGATCAATCAGTTAGAGAGTAACAACAAATAATATTGTCAGATTTAATGGACAATCAAATGATCATCAGAGTGGCGTCGCTGATGTTAGATATAAAATAGGATTTGCACTTGTACATCTTAGAAACTATTAGTGAGCCACTATATATGAGACACTATTAGTGAGACACTATATGGGACAATAATAATAGTGTTGCAGGTACTGTTCATGAGACACTAATATTAGTGTCGCAGGTACTGTTCATGCGGCACTATTTTTAGTGTCTCAGGTGTGACAACCGTCAAAAATCTCAGGTCATTAACGCACTTAAATTCCTAGTCTATCTAATTTCATTTACAGCACTCTAAAATCCTAGTGAAAAGTCTAGGTTATGACTCCTTAAGTACCGAAACCGTAAGTTACCGAAATCGCGTAACGTTTTAGGAGATTGCTTAGCGGACTTTAAGACCGTAAACCACATTAAATTAGGTTACAAAGTGCCAAAGAAAACAAATGAAACTTAATTTCATTCATCAACACGAAATATTTATCGTATCGCAAAAACTGGAATTTAATCGGAAATTCCGTAACTCGGTTAACGCAACCGGAAACCGCACGGTTAACCCGCGAATACCAACCGTAAACGAATCAAATACCTTATGATGAAAATTATAAACTTATGAAATAAATTTTTACAACTCAAACTTTAACTCTCAAAACATCACAATTAAACTTCACATCTTATACAAACTTACACAATTTAATTATGTAACAAGTTAATTTTTATTTCTTTACATTTAACAAAATTAAAATGAGTAAATAACCCCTCCACCACCAAAAATCTGCAGCCCTCCCATCTCTTACCCACTAACAACCTCCGCTAACTCAATTTGATTCCATGGAAGACATATACACTTACACACTCTTTCACTTTCATCATTTCCTCTCTTTTCTCTCAACAACGAGTACAACAAAATAAACAACAATTTCGGCCAAATGAGAGTGTTTTAATGATAGTGTGATTGTGATTTTCTCTGTGAAAAGAAACAGATGAGATGAGAGTGTTTAAAAAGAAATTTTCTATCCAAAAAAATCCAGAAAATCTAATAAAATCTTATCTAAACTGGATTTCGTGGATAAAGAATTTTATCTACACGGACACGGAAAATGCAAAGTTACTGGTCCTTGGTTGCGTTTTGCGAGTCCCCTTTGGATAAAAAATCTAGTTCGGGTAACATATTAGATTTTTCAGATTTTGTCGGATAAGATTGTATTAATTTAAAAGGATCTTTGAATCATCTATATATTCACACAAACTTCATCATCTCTTTCATCACAAAAATACTCCTTTTCCTCTCCTTTTTTGTTTCAAGTTCACTTGTACCGGATGACCAACAGATATAATTCAAGCCCAATTTTGAACGAAATTAAAAAAGTTGAAAGTGAAATTGAAGAAAGAAGAATCATCGATCACTCCAATATCATTTCAACTTCTATTATTCGTAGATTCGAGGAAAGCTCATTGGGTAATCTACTCAACCTTCCTCAATGAATCTTTCCAAACCGTGTTCATGAATTTTATGAATATTTTTTGTTTTTACAATCGTTTCAAAACCGTTGACTTCAAGATGAACGGTCAACCTATTCAATTTGATCTTTCAACTTTCACTTCTTGCTTTGGACTTCCTCGCCGACGAATTCAATACTATTGCCCACAAAAAGAGCTAGAATACATTAATCTTAGAATCATCCATCTGAATCAAATTGTTGATAACATTTTCATTCGAAATAGTAGAAGTAGATGTATGTTGTGTGCCGTTATTGAAGTCTTTGATCTTAAACCATAAATGAGAACTGTTGAGGAATGATCTTTTCTATGACGATTTGATGATGACAATAATTTGTATTTAACACTATGTTTATGACTTACTCATCCATCATAGGGATTATTTACTTTGGTGCAAAGTCATATGTATGTTGGTTGCAAAGGATTTGTTGTGCTAGTACGCCCACAAAACAGAAAACTGTTAGTTCACCCAGCAAATAGAAGACTGTATGCACAGCCAGCACAGAGATATATACTTCTGGGATTATCACATATCATTCTTGATGATACTCAATATTGTACTAAGGATACTCTAACATGTTAAGATAGAGTAATGGTTAAAGACTGAAGACCCAGCAGTGGAATTGAAGTCTATCTCACCCAACATAGAGATTGAAGAATAGTTTACTTGTTGCAGGTTCAAGTAAACGTATTACCAACACCTTAAGACTTATGTGTATGATTAAATGACATTTTCAGATGTTGCACACATTGTACACACCTGTCCATTTTGGTTGTTTATGCACATAATGTCTCCTTATCAATGTCAGCCAACAAAACAAAACATGCAGTGTACTATCTGACAAACAGCAAACTTGGTTGTGCAAAACTTGTCGGAACACACAATTGAGCATGTTTGGAATTTTCCAATGAAGATGAAGACATTTGGAAGATTCTGATTGGTTGATCAAGTTACAAGTGTTACACAAGCTCTACTATAAATATCAAACTTCAATCATGAAGTCAAGTGTGTGTGTGAATCTTGAGAGAAACTCATAGTGAATTAAGAGAGCATTTGTGTTAACAGAAATAACATTACTTGTAACCAGCTTTGAGTCTGTTCTCAGCTAATAAGAGTGTTAATATATGTACTCAAATAAGTTAGACTTTCCGCATCTAACTTGTAATTCTTTATTTATTCGAATAAAATAATTAAATTGAAAAATCACTATCTGTTCTTATTATTGTTTAAACATACTACAAAATTCACTAGAAGTTAAATTAGAAAAAAAAAAAAAAAAAAGAGTAGTATTCACCCCACCCCTACAACATCTATTCTTAGTTTGGGACTAACAAGAACAATATTTGATATTGTTCGTCAGAATATCTCTTGTCGATCCACATAGCCCTATCTTGCCTATACCATCTATACCATGGAGGCCCTCATGGTTTATTGGATCAAAAACAACATTGAGTTTGATGTTGGTTTTATCATAACATCAATAATGCAACATGTTGTGACTTACACCAATAATCCATTGCCCTATGACATGTTGCTCACTAAATTGTTTCGTCGTTTCTCTTTTGACAACGGTCCTTTATACACACATTCCTTTCATCTCATCGTTGAATAAATTTTAAACATTCCACACATATAGTATTAAGATGCTATTATATTGTATTGTTTTTGTAATGTTTTTAAATTTATATCTAATAAAATGTTTAAGTTGTAATTAATAATATGTAAATCAAGATAAAAACACGCACCTCTGATAATCATATAATCTTAGGGTCATATTGTTTGTAGAAATTTTAAAGGTCCCAGCAATCTCAAAAAATCATACCGAAAACGGATAAAAAAATAAGCCAATCAACATAAAAAAAAATTATGATCCTGGTCACAACCTGTTACAATCTCGTGCACGGGTTCCACGACCCTGTGCACGCAATATGCAAAGATCCACATGCAAAATGAAAATTGCATTTTGCGCCCGGAGGGTAGTTTTTTGTAAATTCAGTTTTGAAAGGTTATAATATTACATAGGGGTATTTTTTGGGGTATTTGAGTTAATTTCTCAAGATACAACACTTTAAACGGTCTTCTTTCCTACCAGTGAAAAGCATTGAATGATAGTGGAGAAATCCTGATATCTGCTATTGAAGAGTGGTGTTGTGTGGTTAGGTCACCATTGCTTGAAACTGAAGAATCTTGTTATTGGAAACAAAAATTTGAAACCTTTATTAGATCGAAAGATGATGACATGTGAGAGATTATTGAGAATGGTGATTGTGTAGCCACTAAATATGATAAAGATTAAAGGGTTAATTCATTAAAAGTGCAACGTACTACCACCAAATGTTCCATGTATACAAGCTACCCATTTTATTGTCTGGGTATCCAACAAGCCGAAAGAAACCGTTTCCATAGTCCGTTTGTCCCGGTAACCGGATACCATGTTGCGTACATCGATACAAAATCTTTCAGTTTGTGGCATACGGACAATAAAATGGGTAGCTTTTATCCACCTCACTTTTTAAAAAAATTGAAAAATGCTACAAATACATTCTTATTTGTTGTCCCGATAACCAGTTACCATGTTGCATACATCGATACATAATTGTCCAGTTTGTTGCATACTTAGACAATAAAAATGCTAGCTTGTATACATGGAACATTTGTGATTGATTGCAAAAATTCTTGATGGTAAACTCAGAATTTTTTGAGTTCTTCTAAGTTCCTGTTGTTAGTTTCTGTACACCGCGACACTTCCTGCATTTGGCGACACTAATGACAGTTATTAAGCGACACTCAAAGGCGACACTATATAGTATCACTTGATTAGATATAACGACACTTCCATTGCAACACTTACTCATTCCAAGCGACACTTAAAAAAACTAATCTTTTGATACATATTTGTATGACAATCAGCGTGTAGAAATCTTAGTTTGAATGACATTTTTTGTTTGTTTAATGACACTAGTTGTAGCAACACTTGTAGTATCGCTTCTAGTTATAGTGACACTAGTAGTGTCACATGTTTCATATCATGTATAAATATGTTAAGTGTCATTCAGTTCTGTGAGAGCTTTTGAGTGTGAGCTTTGACGGAGAGGTTCTTTTGAACAGATTTCATTGAGAGAGAGTTGAGCGAAACTGTAATAGTATTTCTATATACGTTGTACATATCAATATATAGAAGTCATTTGAATTAATCACATTCAAGAAACCAATTAAATTGAATTCCGCACGATTAATTTGTTGATTGGAATCGGATCCGAACTACATGGAACCTACAAATTAATCGTGCGGAATTCAATTTAATTTGTTTCTTGAATGCGATTAATTCAAATGATTTCTATATATTGATATGTACAACGTATACAGAAATACTATTACAGTTTTGCTCAATTCTCTCTCACTTAAATCTGTTCAGAAAAACTTCTCTGTCAAAGCTCACACTCAAAAGCTCTCACAGATGTGAAAGACATTTAACATATTTATACATGATATGCAACATGCGACACTACTAGTGTCGCTATAACTAGAAGTGTCGTTCAAGCTAAGATTTCTACACGCTGATTGTCATACGAATATGTATCAACTAAGTATCAATAAGCGTGTAAGATAAATGCAATAGAGGTTTTAAAAATTCGATAAACACCATTCGAACATAGTTTATGATATTTTGTTGCACTTAAATTTATTTAATAAACACAGTGGTATTTGTGTCTTTAAAGTTTATAAGGCTTTCGAGTGGGGGAGTGAATAAAATGGTGGAACTGTAATCTTATATCTCTATTTTTTGTAAAATGGTAACAATTTATATCGATGTATGCGAATAAAATAGAAATATTTGTAATGTCAACGACATTATAACTATATGTCCTCAGATGAAAGTATTCTATAGCCACGGGGTTGTGGTTGTGGATCATGAAACAAAATTTGATTACGGAAGTTTTACCAGCATTTGACTAGGATTCTTTTTTATTTTACCAAAAGTGAACGATAAGAGTTTTATTATAGAGGAAAACTTCTGTACATGCTATCAATCGCACAAAAGTTGAGTGTTTTTATCAATTACAAGCATTACAATTTTTACCCTTAGATTTTCTTATAAACATCGTTTCGCATATCCTTTAACCATCAAGTGATTTATCAGTTAAAACAACGATTTTTTTAATCTAGATAATTAGTGCATAAAAGTTTAAGGAGTTACAAACAAACCAAAAGAAAAGAGGAAGTTATTTCTAAAGAAAATTATCTCTAGGAATAATTATTCAAATGTAAACTGACTAAGAATGTGCCACACAATTGTTGGTAGAACGTTTTAACAAAATTGTTTTGTTAATCAAATAAGAATTTAACCAACCACCTACCGTGTTTTAACAAATAAGAATTTGTTAGTTCTAGTTTATTGGATGGTGAAGTCAAAAGAATACACTCTTGCTTAGACTCAGGGTCGGATCTAGAACACTAAGTCATCAGGTGCACAAAATGTACGTGACAAACTTCCATCGAATTCATTTTGGAAAAATCGAGATTTTTAGCGAAAATTTACACTACGCGACAAACTTCCATCAGGTTCCCGTGAACCCCCGGGAACTCCCTAGCTCACCCTCTCCTTAGACTAATAATTGCTCATGAGGTTTTTACTTTTTTCAAGTTTTTCTAATTAAGGGAATAATTAAGTCCAAAATGACGCCTTGAAATTATGGGGTTTAAATGCATTTTAATGCATCAGTACACTATATAAATTTACTGGCTAGTAAGTATCATATAGAACTTTCAAGACATAATTACTCTTTGTTCGAAATTTGTAAACAGCTTTGTTAACTATGCAACATTTGATTACTCTGTAGACAACAATGGAAGCTCAAGCTCTTCTACAGCTCACACCTCTTTTGGTTTTCACACAGCGTAAGAAGTCTCTACCCATAAACGTCAAATCACCACCACGTGCAAATACCAAACACTGCCGTGTTTTAGCATTCAATGCCTCCCTTACCGCCCCAACACGAGAAAAAGATCCAAAAAAGCGGGTCGTTATTACAGGTATGGGAGTTATCTCTTTGCTTGGAAATAACGTTGATACATTCTATGAGAGACTCTTAAACGGGGATAACAGAGTCACGTTAATAGATAAATTTGATGCTTCAAAGCTCCCCACCAGGTTTGGTGGTCAGATTCGTGACTTCAATTGGAATGGGTATATCGATGAAAAGAACGACCAGACACTTGATCCTTCTCTAAGGTATTCCATTGTTTCAGCGAATAAAGCTCTTGAACTTGCTTCCCTTGACGTTCATGAACATTGCAAGGTTCGTATTTCAATTCCTTCTATTTACTCATGTCTCAAAATGCTGGATATGATAAATTACAGTAATGTATGATGTTTGCAGATCAATAAGGAGCGCGCTGGTGTAATTATTGGATCTGGATTTGGGGGCCTCACCACGTATTCAAGTACTTTGGATTCTTATATAGAGAGCGGTTATAAGAAAAATCCAGCTTCTTTAGCTCCTTATAATGTAAACAAGGCTGCAGCTGTACTTGCTATTAATCTTGGCTTTATGGGACCAAGCTACACTATTGCATCTGCTTGTGCGACATCTAATTATTGCTTATGTGCTGCTGCAAATCATATCCGTGAAGGGGAGGCTGATTTGATGATCGCTGGTGGTATTGAAGATACATTTTGTAACTTTAATGTGGCAGGTCTTTCTGCTACTAGAGCAACATCCACAAGAAATGATGATCCCCAGAAAGCTTCCAGACCATGGGACAAAGATAGAGATGGGTTTGTCCTCGGGGAAGGTGCTGGAATTCTGGTAACGTTATCACCCGAGTTGGACTTGCATTTAATAAATATGGAGCATTTATGGTGATACAATTTCGTAGTTAATAACACAACTTATATTTGATTATTTATGTGATTTGTTTGTAGTTGATGGAGAGTTTAGAACATGCCATGAAAAGGGAAGCACCAATACTTGCTGAATTCCTGGGAGGTTCGGTAAATTGTGATGCTTATCATATAACTAATCCGCGACCTGATGGGTTTGGTGTTTCATCTTGCATGCAGAGCTGCCTTGTTAATGCCGGTGTTGCTGTAGAGGAGGTATTTACTTTTTGCTTCTTTTTTTGAACTGCTGATAAATATATATATAGAAAAAAGTAACTAAGAAATTCAAACAAGCTAGAACTTAATTGAACTTATTTATACCAACCGGAATCCAAGGACATGTAGCCTTTTATATGATAGATAGTGTGCGCGTTTCAATCAATAACCTGTTTGATTTTGGTCTTCAAATATCAACCAAAGTGGTTTTTCCTAAAGATGATCAACTATTTTTAAAATATTAAGAGATGGTGGCTATGGTTAATTGTGGCGTGATGTTTGTGACAAGAAGTGGAATGTGAAAACTTTAGGAAGGAAAAGACTCCCGAGACATTTGTTTAGTTACAAACAAATATGTATCACTATCTTGTGTTACAAATTCTAACAGTATGAAGAAAAGATCATATACATTCCTTGATGTTCTTCTCAAACAAAATCATCTTGTTAGGTAAACTACATTAATGCACATGCAACTTCTACGGTTGTCGGGGATGTGGCTGAGGCAAAGGCTATCAACGATGTATTTAAGTGCAATACAACAATCAAAGTTAACTCCACCAAGGTGAGCTTCATCTTGATTTTCAATGTAAAGTTAACTCCACTAAGGTGAGCTTCCTCGTGATTGTCAATGTTTTAACAATATCAACACCATTTCATATATGATTTTCTTGTTTGTGTTTCAGTCTATAATCGGACATTGTATGGCAGCAGCCGGAGGTATAGAAGCTATTGCCACAATTAAAGCAATTCAAACAGGATGGTTACATCCTACTATTAATCAGTTTGTAAGTGATACCAATAATCCTAATTAATCGTATCCCATTCCTCGGTCTAATTATAACTCTCATATGTATATATTGCGACCGTAGAATCTTGAACCTGTAGTAGAATTTGACACTGTTGCAAATGAAAAAAAGCAACACGAAATCAATGTTGGTGAGTTTAATTTCTATCAATATCCGCTCATTTGGTTGATATACATATTTTAGGTTACTAAAGCAAACATTTTTGTTTTACAGCCATTTCAAATTCGTTTGGTTTTGGAGGACACAACTCTGTTGTAGCATTCACGGCATTCAAACCTTGATAGGATTATCAAGAAAAATGTCTCCATTCATGGACAAACTTCACGTTGTTTATGAAATTTGATCAAACTGTCAAATGTGCAATGTAACTTGATGATAATATGGTGTTTGTGGCTTTATGTCATAATTTGTTGAGCGTGATTTGAAAATCTCTAGAATGTTTCTGTAATTAATTACCCATGTTAAAAGACCTTAGTTGTGGTTCAGAGCATGTTTTGAAAGATTTAGAAATAGTTAAACTAACTCAGATATATCAAACTTCACTCAAAATTTTATTGTATGTATTTAATTTCGAAATTTTTTTCGTATGTAATAAATTTTCAATTATTACTATTGTAATGCATCTATGACTAATTAATATGATAGCCGGTATTTTTGTTGATGATACAACGTCATGGAACGGTCTGTTTTGTCACGGCGTGACGTCGTTGGTTGAGGTTGCCTGACCGGTGACCGAAAAGTGTGCGATCAGTGGGTGTTTTATATTTGTAATGCGGGGTATCCTAAATTTCTTACCGTGTAATAGGGTTAAGTAAGTGGTGAGTATGACTTAGGTGTCGCTCTTAATACTCCAACGGGCATAGGATCTTAGGGGTATAAGTTATCTTTGATAATCTAACTAATTTTCTTAAAATGCGAGGGGTTTTGGTTTTCCGGTACTCTAATCTGTTTAAACAAAATAATAAATAAAGGGAGGAAGTTGCTCAGTTACTATAGATGTAGGGGTATCCACTACGGTATCAGTTTACATTGGATTTTGTTAGTTACGATGTTATGGCTTTAGTAGTGGTAGATTCCTATTTCTGAATGAGTTGTTTCCATGAACCTGCCGCTTATCTGACATGACGTTGTCCATAATCAGATAAGGGCATGTCACTTGGGTAATGGATACAAAAGGTTATTTAGCACCGAAAATTCTCCCAAATGCAATAACCAACTTAACCTGATAGTCACCCTTGAATCATGTTCCTCATTCTCAGTCATCAGAGACGTCTGTATTGATGACATGAATCGTTGAATGAACGATAACATGAACGTGTGTTAATCCAACGGAACAAATTAGGATGACTTTGTCTAACGATCAGTTAAGTTGTCATCATTCATACATAGAAATTAGTACTACTATTCTACTACATTACTTTGAACATGCAGCAATCAAGTAATATTTGAAGACCTAGTTAGGCATTTAACTGGGTAGTGTGATAAAATGATGTTGACTAAGAACCTAAGCAACAATCACACAAGAACATGTAATAGGTATGTGAGGGCAACATTTAGTTTTACGAGTCTGATGTCTGAATTAACTAAGTTGTGGATACTCCGAAAGTTCTCTAAAAAATATTCACTATATGAAACCAAATCTAACATATCTCTATTCCCATGCTCCATGTCTCCCACAAGATATGTTATTCAAGAGAACAGCGGTCATGTCGAGTTCACTGATTTTTCTAACATAGAATAGTTGAGTGACTTGTACCTATGAATCAGCTACATTCATTTAGAGGCAAGGTTTCAATCACAACATGAGTTAGACAGATAAACACTTGAGATTCGGTTTACATAATCGTAAACACTTGAGGACAGAGTAACATTATAATTGGTTACATAACTACGCCAACGTAAATGTCTATCATAGCAGACGTTTTAAGTTACTTAACATAACATGGTAATTCTAGCATGCATTTGTAAATAATAAGTAAAAGAGAACATATTAAATTTAAATGCAAATATAGAATAATTAAAACCTGGTACAAGCGTAGTAACATTCTAAATCGTAGTGTCCAGAGCAACTCATTACAAATTACAAGTCCTAATTACTCTCCTAATTTATTAGTCTTCTTAGTGATTAATTAATTAATTAGAGAGAGAGACTAGTGATAGAAAGTGAAAGTAATTGAAAGAAAATGAAGGAAATGGTGTGTGTTGGCTGTTGAAGGAGTCTGATATATAAAAGCATGTTCCCAAACCGTATTTTGACCATTTGAACCGTATTTGACCTTCGAAAACTCCGCCCGTATTGCGCGAAATGTATAAAGACGCAAGCTTTATTGAGATACGGGTCACGCGAACCGCATACGGTTCATTTGAGCGGTATACGGTTCACATCAAACTGTATACAGTTGGTGTGAGCCGTATACGGTTCAAACTGAATCGTATACGGGTGGTGTGGCCCGTATGCGCGGTGTCGTAGCTTCGTGTGCAGGATCGTAAAGTTGTTGTTTCTTGTTTTCGCTCTAACTTCTTCATTTCTTATCCGTTTTTATAGATTCTTGAACACACACGATCGTAATCTCATGATCTTCAATTTGAGGTTGATTAAAGATCATTTCCATAAAATTATCAAATAGATGTGTTGGTACATGTTTGTGACAACAACTTCTATTTTGTAATAGATTAGTTTTGTAATAGTCTTTGTTGTTAATAAATGAATATTTTGTTATAGTTGTTTATTAATATGTTAGAAATAATATTTGTATGATATTGTGTGTAGGTTCGTAGGAACTAAGTCAGGTACGAACTTGTAGGTTCGTACGAACTTAGGAGTAGCTAAGTTCGTACGAACCTAGTTGCACATAAATATAAAGTTTGAAAATATTATTTCCAAGCTTTCATATGAACTGAGATCAGTACATTAAGTTCGTACGATTCATCGCAGTTCGAATACATACGAAGTAAGGTTTTGTATGTGAGATAGACGTGTTTTAGACACTCATATTGTTTCTTAGAGTATTTCGCACTCTAACAAGCATTGTTACCCCGTTGGATCCGTTCAAGGGTGACCTACAATTGGTATCAGAGCATTAGAACTTAGCGTTTAGGTTCGGGGTAAAGATATCGAGTGTTACGAGAGTTTGGACCGTTAAAAGTGCTACTTTTTGCTTCCAAACTTGTTTACTATCACATTGTGTGTTATAGTTCAATTTTGGTCGGTTGAAAGTCACTCAAAATCACAGATCTGAGATTTTGAGTTTGTTCAACATCCATCCTTCGAACTTGTACGGAATTTTCTTTTTATTCGAAATTGTACGAAAGCATCGTACGAACTTACCTGAATTGTAAGTTTGTATGAACCTCGTCTTCGAACTTGTAAGTTCTAACAGTTTGAATTTTGGTCAGTAAGTTCGTTTGACTTGTTCGTTGACCATTCGAACTTAGGTGATCTAAGTTCATACGAACCTGTCCTGTTTGACTTTTATTGACTTTGTCTTGCGATGTCGAATCTCAACAAAATGATGGAAATGGATCATGAGGTTGGGAAGTCGGCCTCACCTCCTAAACTCCTAAAGGGAGAAGATTATTTCTGGTGGAAGGATCGGTTCGAATCCTTTGCCAAGTATAATGATGTAAGGATGTGGCTCTGCATCAAAGACGGATACGAAGCCCCCACTTATATGTTCGAGGGTAAACCAAGATTCGTTTCATATTCGTCATTGAAGGAGGAAGAAAGAAAGATGTACGAAGCAGAGAACAAGGCGTTCTCTGCTCTAACTATGTGCCTTCCTCAAGAGATCAAGCACACATTCAAGAAGTACGACCTCTCTAGAGAGCTTTGGTTAGCTCTGGAGAAGAGGTTTGAGGGAAATGAACAAATCAAGGAGGGTAGAACCGATTTGCTTACTAAACAATTTTATGTTTTTAAGCATATACAATCTGAGTCATTGGAGGATATCATTACTCGATATTTTCATCTGATGACAGAGATGGAAAATGTTTGTCTTAAGTATACTGATATAGTTAAAAATAACAAACTTCTTGAGGCATTACCATCAAAGTGGGACATTTACACCTTAATGATAAAGGAGAGTAGCAATTATAAGACTCTCACGCTTGATGAAGTGATAGGGAAACTGGGTGTTTATGACTTGAACGTGCAGAGGAAGGAGACAGGATCCGATCAGGTTCAGGATCCCATCGTTTACCACGGTAAACGGTCTGATTCCATTGCATCTACAAGTAACGAGGTTGCAGCCTTTTATACTAGCGAGACTGAGACAGAGTCGACTATCAAAAATTTTGGTAGCAATGTCTGTTATATTACCTCATCTCAAGATTCAAGAATTGATAGGAAACCAAAGACAGGGACAACAAGTGGTATCAAATCAATGCCCATGAGCATCAACTCAACGGAAGAGGAAATTGCCTTACTTGCCTCTTTCATAGCCTCACATGAAAACTTCATCAAGGGTAAGATC
The DNA here is from genome assembly GCA_963921325.1 of Logfia minima. NCBI lineage: Eukaryota > Viridiplantae > Streptophyta > Magnoliopsida > Asterales > Asteraceae > Logfia > Logfia minima. Next base: position 18,186,481 of record OY992763.1, on the reverse strand, counting down.
ACAAATCCTGATATCGCCTAAATTACACATATTTATAGGGGCAATATCGATCCAATTTGTATATTATTTTAGTCATTTTATAATCTTTTATTACTTAATTAGTCTAGTTTAGTTTCATGTGAATAATCGAGAAGAGATCGAAAAGAAATGAAGAAAAGATCAAGAGTTGATGGAATTTTGCAGCTTTTGCGAGGCTCCACGGTTTTGGCCATAACTCCCTCATACGGACTCCGATTGAGGTGATTCAAGTGCCCAAATCTCCGGAACTCAGAGGGCTACAACTTTCAAGAAGGGATTAGGGCTGAAAATGAAAAGTACCCGCCGGGTAGGCCTAGTACCCGCCGGGTACTCAAGAAAAGTACCAGTTTTGCCTAGCCGGGTACAGAAGTCTGATCCGGGTGGGAAGGCCTTAGTACCCGCCGGGTACTTTCCTTTCCCGCCAGGTAGAAGGGTCGGTTACAGCTTTTTAGCCTAAATTAACCCCTAAACCCTGATTATCTTTTATCTATTGATCACATACGAATTAGAGGCGATTTTGGGAGCTTTTGGAGAGCTTTTGGGGACACCCTAAGTGATTCATCACTCTTGTAATCATCATAGAAGTTAGTATTTATTTCTTTCATTCGAATCTTCATTGTTTTATCTTTAATTCACTTTTGTAATCACATTATGAGTTATTCTTGGATTATGATTATTTGTTTGATTGAGCCTATGACAATAGGCTAAATATTTTATGTTCATACAGGCTATTAACCCTAGATGTTGGGTTTTTGATATTTAATTCATGATTTGCGTATGATATGATATATAATCGTAGAACCATTTGTATTTAATTAATTTTGGCCTATTCAATTGGTGTAGTATTTGTGCTAATGAGTGAGAACTCTTAGATTGTCATATTACACTTACTTTTAATTGGACACAATAAAAGAATTGAATTAGGTTAATTAATTAGAATATGGATGAATCATATTGAGAGATATCTTGTATGATTTAGTAATCTCTAGGACACTAGGATTATAAGATTAAATTGTCATGTTTGTTGAGTTGATTAACCATAATTGGGAATATTGATTTGTCAAGGACACTTGCCCTTTATGATCCCATTTAAACGACTGCATTGTGAAAACAAGTAGTTTAGGTTGTTAACTCCTTTATGTAAATTACATTTTAATTATTATCCAACTCTAGGGGGAACAAGTCTAGATGAACATGCTTCTATCCCTTGATTTAATTATCATTTTTAATTGCTTCCTTAGTTAATATCACCTTTTGACTGCATGTCATTAAGAGGCAATTATCCATTTTAAACTATAGATTAGACTAATATTCTTAAAATACATATAAACTGTTCCTGTGAGAGACTACCCGGTAGACTTATCATTGCTATACTACTATCCGATTAGGTACACTTGTCTAGTTGTGTAATAGTTAGCTTTGACTTTGTTTACTATTTTTATAACTAGATATTTACACATCAGATCCCGAATTGATAAACGAGGATTATGATCAATTGAACCAAGATGATTTAGAGGAGATCCACTTGCAGTGGTAAATGGCCGTGATTGCAAGAAGAGCTCAACGATTCATAAATAGGACTGGGAGAAAGTTTGTGAGTAGCAAACTAGGTTTTGACAAGTCCAAAGTTAAATGCTATAACTATAATGGTTTTGGGCAGTTTGCTAGGAAGTGTCAAAGACCTAAGAGGGAAAAAACTTCTAGTCATAACGAATAGAGACACTTCAGTCAAGGTTCCTCTACTAACAAACAGAGCTCAGGAAGTAATCAGACTTCAAGAGCTCTAGTGGTTCATTCTCAAGAAGGAGCGTATGACTGGAGCTCTAAGTCTGAAGAACCACAAGCATTTATGGCCTCCATTAATGAATATAAGGAGGAAAGCAATGCGGGATCTGATTCAGAGAAGGAAACTACTACTGAGATGGAGATTGAGGTACTAGCTGATGAAACAAGAATTAGGGCACTGAAGTCCAAAAATCAACCTAAATTTTGTGAAAAGGCTGACGAAGGATTTTTCCTAGGTTATGAGGCCGGATCTCCAAATAAAAGGGTCTTCAATAAAACATCTGGTAGAGTTGAGATTGTGTACAACATACAAGTCACATCTTATACTCCAGCAATACAAACTGGACCAGACTAGTTATTTAATTACGATGTTGTCTTCAAATCTTTTAATCTTCCTATCCTAAGTGACATTGACACTTTAAGATTAGAACATGTAATATTGGATGATGGTGAGAACAATGGTTTTGCACCTAGATCTGTTGTTCCATGTACAGAAGATTCAACTGATAAAGGAAAAAAAAATAGTGTCGATCCTGTTGCTGATAGTGATCAAAGTCTAAATGACATTCCATCTTCTTCAGAGGTTATAGAGTTTGTGCAAGAAATTGTTGAGGATGATGTACCACCTCCGGGGGAGATTGGATCAAATCTAGGATCTGACCTACCAGCTGATACTACGATTTCGACTCGTGTGAACAAGTATCATCCCATTGATAACATAATTGGTGATCCAAGTTCTAGAGTGAAAACTCGTAGAGAAATCTCTGACTTCACAAGCCTCTATGTGTCGATCCAAGATACTGGGATAATACATAAATGCTTGTACAACTGTTTTATTTCTCAATTAGAGCCCAAAAATATCCAAATGGCTCTTAAAGAGAACTCCTAGGTAGAAGCAATGCAAGAGGAGGTTGCACAATTCAAGAAGCTCAAAGTTTGGGAGCTAGTTGATCTACCAAAAGGAGAATTTGCAAGGCTAGTTGTTCAAGGATTTAATCAACAGGAAGAGATAGATTATACCGAGGTGTTCGCACTAGTAGCAAGGCTAGAAGCAATTAGATTGTTTCTAGCATATGCTGCACATAAAAGAACTAAAGTCTATCAACTCGATGTAAAGATTGCCTTCCTATATGGTAAAGTTCAGGAACTAGTGTTTGTCCAACAATCTCCGGGGTTCAGTGATCCAGACTATCCAGACCGAGTATATAAATTGGATAAGGCTCTGTATGAACTGCATCAAGCACCCAGAGCTTGATATGAGACACTATCTACGTATCTCTTGGAAAACAGGTTCAAGAGAGGTCAAATAGATAGTACTTTATTCATCATGTGGAAAAAGGATGATTTCCTACTTGTACAAGTGTACGTCGATGACATCATCTTTGGGTCATCCGGCGAGAACATGTGCAGAGACTTTGAACAAGTGATGAAGCGACGGTTTGAGATGAGTGCCATGGGAGAGTTAAACTTCTTCTTAGGATTACAAGTTGATCAAAAGAAGGACGGATTCTTCATTCATCAGACGAACTACGTGCATGAAATCCTCACTCATTTCAACATGAAAGATAGTTCGTCTTATGGCACTCCGATTCAACAGAATCATAATCTTGGACCAGATACTGAGAGTACTGAAGATGTGGATCCGACTCAATATCGGGCCATTATCGGTTCTCTCATGTATTTAACCGCTTCAAGACCGGACATAATGTTTGCAGTCTGCTTGTGTGCTCGATTTCAATCAAATCCTAAAGAGTCACACATGAAGGCAGCAAAGAGAATATTATGTTATCTGAAGGGTAAACCGAAGTTAGGTCTTTGGTATCACTCCGAAGGAAATTTTGACTTTATAGCCTATACCGTCTCAGATTATGGCGGATGTAACTTGAACAGGAAATCAACCACGAGTGGTTGTCAATTACTAGGTGGTCGCATTGTGTCATGGCAGTGCAAGAAACAAACCACGGTCGCCATCTCAACCTATGAGGCTGAGTATGTGGCCGCCGGTAGTTGTTGTTCACAAGTTTTGTGGATACAAAAGTAATTGCGTGATTATGGTTTAAATTTCTCAAACACCCCTATTTTGATTGATAATCAGCCAACCATGTATATAACTAATAATCTAGTTAAGCATAGTAAGACGAAACATATTGATATTAGACATTATTTCATTCATGACTGTGCTGAAAAACATCTGATTAAATTAGTTAAGGTACCCACTGATGACAATTTAGCTGACCTGTATACCAAGGCTTTTGATAGGTCCCGGTTTGAGCTTTTAATCCAACTAAATGGGATGAGTAATCCTGAGTAATGCTTTCCCACAAAAACTTTGTCTATTTGTAGTTTATTTCTACTTTTATCTTATATTTCTTTTATTATTATCTTTGCAAAAATAAGGAAAATTAAGGGTCACTGTACTATTGCAAAGAAATAATGAACTCATTACACATGTCAAGAACATTTTATATGTTTAGCCTTTGGATGTAGAACGTACACAGTAAAAGTACCTAAAATGCAAAGTATTTTTAGCTTCACTTTTCGATGTATTGGTAGGCATTAGACATAACGGTTTTCAAGTACTTAATCTATACTAAATAATGCGATTTTTCTGTGAAATCTTTATGATGATGTACAACTTAAGTCTTAATTCTTAGGGAGTAGATTGTACCTGAATGCATGCTATCGGATAAATAATTCAAATAATTCAAATAATTCATCTAGGGGATTCACTGACTGTTTCTTCTACTACATCTTGAAACATGCTGACCTAGTCTCAGCCAGTGTATCCTAAATCTGGAACAAACTCGACCGCGTAACAAGAATATCGTTTTCAAGGTCTCTAGTCAAACTATGTCGCTTTGTTTTACGAAAGTACAAACCTGTCACCTCTGGTTTGATTTTAGATTTGTTTAACCCTAGTCTTGTCTTATAGCTGAAACATGTACCTATGTGCATTGCTTATAATTCAAAATGACTTGACTTTAAAGATGACATAAAAATATGCAAAATATCCGATACATGATATTCTGGACTTTCTCGATTCTAAGGGTATATCAACTGTAAGATACATTATGTATCTATTTCAAGTGCCTGATCATGTTTTAGATACCAAAATTTTGAAAACTTGATAAAGTGTTCTTGCGTTCGAACCTAGCCAAGTGTAAGTTCGTACAAACCTATACAGGGTTGTAAGTTCGTATGAACCTACTTAGGTTTGAAAAACAATTATCTTTTTCTTATAACTTAATGTATTATAACTGTATTGAATTGTCAAATCTTACTTGCAGGATTCTAAATTGATTATCGTTTATAACTAACATTTGTGTTATCTATTTTGGTTTTTGTTGTTGTCTTGTGTGTAGAAATGGCTGATCAACGTGCATTCTACAACAATCACAATCTCGCAATTTCATTTGATTTGGCTTACCAGAACACAGTGCCGTTTCGCGGCATGTTGGACTTTCTGATGCGATCCGGAGTGTTCTATGCCCTGACTCACTCACCGACATTGAAGTTTGAGTTCTTGAGTCAATTTTGAGCGACTGCAGAGCATGAGTTTCGTCCTAACCCTCCAGTCATCCGTGCTACTGTAAACGGGAGGATTATTCAGTTCACGGCAGCCTATCTGAGGCTTGCCTTACATCTAGGGACCGAAGACCAAGAAAATGGTCCAACCTCATTTCCACATGAGTTCCGTGCTAGGGCATTCCAGAGAATGGGTTACGTTGGTGATGTAACTAATACCCAGTACACAAAGAGTTTACTCTACGGACAGTGGAGGTACTTGATGCACATTCTACTAGTCTCTTTTGGACCAAACAAGGCAGGTTTTGACACAATGAACCACAAAATGCAATCGGGCATAGTTTCATTGGTGTACAACAAGCCATACTGCTTCTCTCAATTCTTCTTTGATGAGATGGTGCAGCAGATAAGGGGGAGCGTCAAGGATCGATTTATGCTGTCCCCACGCTTTGTGATGATGATTTTGAATGGGTTGATACCTAATCCCCCAGTTGGTGATCCAGTTGTGCATCTTATGTCCGTTGACAAGAAGATATTTGGACATTGCCTCAGTCGCAACAGCCGTTGTGCTGTTGCTGACAGGCCTCAAGCAGTACCTCTGTTTGGGGCAATTATCAATGAACAGTATCGAGCCCCACCAAATGATGGGTGGTGGGAGGTACCTCTAGCCCAAGAGGGAGCTGAAGAAAATGTTGCTGAGTCACCCCCTTAGGCTGAAGCTGATATTCCAGCGCCACCGGAAGTGGCGGCTGAGGTTCAACATGAAGTTGTTGAAGAAATCTTGCACCAGCTAGAGCACCCTGCTGAGGACGAGCACGTTGTCGCTGATATTGCTGAAGCTGTAGTACGAGATGTACTGCAAGGTGGTGCCAGCTCCAGTGCTGTGGCCGCTGGATCACGACAAGAGACTTTTGATGAGGTCTTAAGAGAGATTGATACATATTTCTCTGTGGGTGGAGCAGGGCCTCCACCTACTGATGAGGCTGAGAAGAGCAAGACATCTGATTCTGAGGCAACTGAGACTGATGCCGATGATGATGATGCTGATGATGATGATGATGATGATGATGAGGACCGACCTATGATCGGGTTCCATGGTTCTAAAGGGGTGTTACTTGACCCCAAGGCGGCATTTGCAAAGGAAAAGGGAAAGATGAAAGTTCAAGAAGAAGAAGAAGATACAGTATGAGCTGCGGGCTCGTAAACGCCAGCGCTCTACCGGCGTATTTATTCGTGAGGGTGGTGCTCCTCCCCGAATCATAACTCCAACTCCTCCGCCCATTATTCCACCAACCGTCCAACCATCAATTACTCTACCAACAACAACTCTAGAGACTACAATTCCCGAACCTCCTACCACTACTACTACCACACCTCCATCAGTTACCACTCCTCTAACTCAATCGACACCGTCTATCCCCAACACTGCTGCTAGTCTCTCTGATCCGGACAAATTTACATATCTTGAGGGCCGGATCACAAGCTTGGTTGATATGGTTGCTGACTTGACTGCCGTAGTTGCGAGTCAAGAAATCCGAGTTCAGACTTTAACGGATTTAAATCAACAGCATGAGAAGCGAAATGACAAACTGGAAGAGATATTAAGTGAGAATATGATTCTTCTCTTTCGGTTGAAGCGCAAGGTAGCTCAAGGGGAGATAACGAGCTGTAAAAATGATGAGTTGAGACGCAAAAGAGATCATGACCATGACGATGATCCCGAGGTTTCAAAAGAAGGTGAGCTGCCTAGCTCTTCAACTAGAAGACTAGTGCCACAGGCTCAGGGGGATTCAAGTCAAAAGGAAGGAGCGAGTGGTTCAGCTCAAACTCCTGTCAATCTGGATGAATCTGACACCATCAAAGCACTGCTTGGATTAGATGAATTTGATAGCGATGGGTGAGAACTTGAAGAAGGAGAGATCTTTAGTACAGGCGTTCCAGATTGGAAGTCAGACGAAGAAATGGTTCAAGATACAGATATTGATATTGATGAACACGTCGTGGTGAAGCAACCTGTCACTGAAGTGATAATTGAGACTGAAACTGGTGAGAAAGTGTTATATCGCAAGGATCTAGAATCAGAAGATGATGAAGTCCTTGGCGATGAAACAAATGCTGAAAAAGAACCGTCCAGAGCAGAACTGAAAACCTTATGGTTTAAAAAGGTAGAAAAGGAACCAGAGATTAAGTATAGAGGTGATATCAGGGTCAAGGGATCGAGTGAACTGAATAAAGGCATCATAAATTGGTTCTATGACAGTGAACTCAAACTGTTCATAATTAAAAGATATGATGGAATTCAGTACTTGAGAAACAAACTGAAGGTATTCAGCTCGTTGCCGAAAATTGAATTAAAGGAACTAGCCTGGTTTGACTTGGTAAATCGTGGAAATAATCCTTACGCTTGGACTTTAGAAAGAATTGTTAAGCGTGAAGGAGGAATGAATAAGTTCGTTGATTTGAAACCAAGGGCAGGTAAAAGAGTTCCTGACCTGACTAGGATTGATCCCACTACTAACAAGTCATGGATGAAGATGGTTTATAAACCGGTCAAGTGCTTGAAGAGGGTTCCATTGAAGAAAATGCTAATGTTCTAGCAAACCTGAAATGGTGGTATGTGGATACTGAAACTGCAGAGGCAGTGATGGAGGATAATGAAGGAAATGTGATTCTAAGAGTATATGAGAGTTTACACTTGGTAAACCTGTCTAAAGATGATCTGATGAAGCTGCATGTCAACAAGATTCTCTACAGAGATAATTGGAGACACGAGGGCAGAAGAAATCAAAAGGTTGTCAAAGTGTGTGTTGAAAAAGGAATTTGGGTTGGAAGTAAACAGAGTAAATGAGAAGATGCTCTGAAGACGAAGAAAAGACTAAAGGCTTGAGCTATTGTCAAGGGGGAGTCTGTTGGTACATGTTTGTGACAACAACTTCTATTTAGTAATAGATTAGTTTTGTAATAGTCTTTGTTGTTAATAAATGAATATTTTGTTATATGTAGTTTATTAATATGTTAGAAATAATATTTGTATGATATTGTGTGTAGGTTCGTACGAACTAATTCAGGTACGAACTTGTAGGTTCGTACGAACTTAGGAGCAACTAAGCTCGTACGAACCTAGCTGCTTATAAATATAAAGTTCGAAAATATTATTTCTAAGCTTTCATACGAACTGAGATCAGTACACTAAGTTCGTACGATTCATCTTAGTTCAAATATATACGAAGTAAGGTTTTGTAAGTGAGATAGACGTGTTTTAGACACTCGTATTGTTTCTTAGAGTATTCCGCACTCTAACAAGCGTTGTTACCCCGTTGGATCCGTTCAAGGGTGACCTACAAGATGATTATCACGCGAGCAAATCGCCTTATGTTGACTTTGCTCCATTTTACTCGTTTTTTGCTCATTTTTGGTGAATCTTGAAGCATCGTCTTCGTAAATACTTAATTATCAAAATAAGGCAAATAAATGTAATATTTGTATTAAAATGTTAATTACTTAATTAATATATATAAGATAACATGCTTTAACACATGACTTTTTACGAGTTATCAACAACCTTATAAGTCACCACATCATCCAACACATGATTACATGTCACATGTACATCATCACAATCGGTAACATTGTTGGGACATGTTATTGTGACAACGGATCTAACTTGTAAAAGGACTAGTGTATTTATTGTTAAATTTGTATAATTGGTTTAGACTCGTAAATATATGATATTAACTTGTTATTATTATTTGTTAAATGTTATTAGACAAGTATCGAATTCAAGTTAAAGTCAAAATCGCGAAATGAGAAGTCAACTCGCAAATCTAATGACTTGCGAGATGAGATCTCAATTCGCAGCCTGAACTGGGCTCGCAGGTCTTGGACTTGCGAGCTGAGATCTGGGCTCGCAGGTCTTGGACTAGCGAGCTGAGATCTAGGTTCGCAGGTCTGACTAGCGAGCTAAGATGTGTGCGAGTGAGAAGTCAACTCGCAAGGCCCAAGGCCTGCGAGTTGAATCAACTCGCAGAGCCCATGGGCTGCGAGTTGAACCAAGTATAAATACAATAATTAGGGTATTTTTTTGGTATCCGAGTCATTATTACACACAGAAAATATTTAATTATTCTCCTCGTTTTTCGTGCAGATATAAAGGCTATTATTATATAGGCTCGGTTTTTAGTGTTTAACCTAGTTAATATCAAAACGAAGCTTGTTAATTAATAGCAAAGTTCTATAAGCCTAAACCTAAAGTATTGAGGGATTCGGCACCTCAATACCTTAAAGATAATTCGTTATCAAACCAAGATCTAGCGACCTTACAATTGGTATCAGAGCTTTCGGGCTTAGAAACGTTGTGGTTACAAGGTTTTCGGTTATATAATATCTTTAGGGTTGTTTTACGATCAAAATCTACTGATTTAATCGTAAAAATACCAAAAAGTTCAGTTCCCAGATTTCGAGGCGCCGTTTTGTGATTTGAGATTAGGGTTTCAGCTGTTATTTGCGAGTTGAGATTCACTTGCGAGTTGAGATTGAACTTGCGAGTTGAGATTCAGCTGCGAGTTGAAAGTCCCTTGCGAGTTGAAATTTCCTTTGCGAGTTGAGATTCACTTGCGAGTTGAAATTCAGCTGCGAGTTGAGATTTGCTTCGCGAGTTGAGATCAGCTGCGAGTTGAAATTTACTTGCGAGTTGAAGTTCTTTGCGAGCTGAAATCCATTACGAGTTGAGATATACCTGCAAATTGAACTTACAAAATTTTGTGATTTGACAACTTTTGAGACTTACCAAGATGTCTGACTTGAGTAGAATGATTGAAATGGAACACGAGGTTGGAAAATCTAATGTTCCACCAAAATTGCTCCTACTCGAAGACTATTATGGGTGGAAAGACAGATTCGAAAGTTACTGTAGATTCCACGACATCACCATCTGGCTGTGCATTAAGAACGGATATGTTGCACCTACAGCTGAGGTAGGGAATGCAACTGTGATTGTGCCTTATGACAGAATGAATGACAATCAAAAGAAAGAATTCACTATTGATAATAAGGCACATTCATCGATAAAAATGATCCTTCCCAAGGAGATCAATCACCAATTGAAGTCCTTTCACACAGCTAAAGAGCTCTGGAATGCTCTATAGAAAAGGTGTGAGGGAAGCCCTCAGGTGAAGGCAGGCAAGTGTAATCTTCTGAAAAAGCAGTTTATGGTATTTAAAGCTTTTAGAGAAGAGGACCTTGAAGCCTACACTACCCGATTTTATCATTTATTAAGTGAACTCGACGACCACGAGATTTTCTACAATGACAAGGAGAAAACTGACAAATTCATTGAGGGTTTTCCTTGTAAGTGGGAAATGTATGGTATCATGTTAAAAGATAATGATGAGAGATATGCCACCATGACCCTAGAGCAGGCAATTGATAAGCTAAGGGGTTATGATTTCTCTAAAAAGACGAGAGATACAGATTCTGATCATCTACAGAATCCTGGTCTATACCATGGAAAGACCACTATCTCTAATGGTTCATCCAATTCGACCACTACATTGTTTGCTGGTGAAATTGATGAACTCGGAGAAATGTTGACCGAGGATCTGTGCTTCATAGCTTCGGATGGCGGTGAAAAACGAAGCAGGAACACTACATCTGATAAGTCCACTCAAGGGCATCATAAGATGCCGATGAGTGTGAAGTCAGCTGAACAGCAACTCTCGGTGCTGGCATCGTTCGTTGCTTCCTATGAAAACTACATTCAAGGGAAGATCAACGATCCTGCACAATTTGATGAGGACTACGATCAAGTAGATCCCGATGACTTAGAGGAGATGGACCTTCAGTGGCAGCTTGCAATGGTGTCAAAGAGGGTTAAGAATTTCCTGAATCGAACGGGTAGAAGAGTTGTTGGAAACCGACCTGGATTCGACAAATCCAAGGTCAAGTGTTATAACTGTCAAGGTGACGGACACTTTGCCAGGGAATGTCAACTTTGACAACCGTCAAAATCTCAGGTCAACATCGCAATTAAAATCTTAGTACTTTTAAATTTCTTTTATAGCACTCTAGAATCCTAATGAAAAAGTCTAGGATCGACTCCTTAAGTACCTAGTCCGAGAGTTACTGAAATCGCACAACGTCTTAGAAGATTGCTTAGTGAACTCTAAAGACTTTGAGGGACATTAAAATAGGTTACTAAGTGCCAAAGAAAGCAAATGAAATTAAAGCTCATCAGTCGTCACGAAATATTCATCGTTTCACAAGAATCGGAAAATTTCAATAAATCGGTTATCACAACCGTAAACCGATTACTTAATTTGCGAAAATCATTATAAATAAAATAAACACATTATGATGAATGTCATGAATTTATAAAAATATGAATTCGTAATTCGAATTAAACCGCAAAGAAATCCTAATTTAACATCCATAGACTCACAAAACTAATACAAATTAATTATATAAACTTTGGAACAATTATATAACAAAATTTTAAAAAAAAAAATATTTTGAAATCAGCCCCCCCCCCCTTGCAAAAAACGGCCACCCCCCCCCCCCCCCTCTTCCCCCTCCTTTTGTCCATTGCACTTCTCTATACATAGAGACTTGCACACACTCTTCCCAACTTTCCCTCATCATTTTCTCTCTTCCACTCCAAGAAAACACACACATTCTCTCTAAATTTCCAGCCACTTTTCCATCAAATAATCTCATCTTGAAGGTGTTCATTCACTTCAATCCATCATTCAAAGGTAAAACATTCATCTCTAGTCTCCTTTCTTGTAATCTCTACTTTTAATCTTTATGAAAAACGGATTTTATCCCTTTTTCCATGGCTAAAACCCTCAATAAAGGTTTGTAAGTTTGTAGGTTCCCTTACACTTGTTTAAGTGTCAAAAACTAAGGGCAACCCATGATCAAACCAAAAACAAACCGAAAATCGTCTTTTCTTGTATTTTGATGTTATTTGTTAGTTCTAGATGGAATGAAAAGTTTAAACCACTAAGAATCATATCTAACACATCTTGAATGTATTTTAACACCAAGAATGTGTTAGATCAAAGATTTAAAGGAGCAAATAAGATCTAGAGCTTGGTAGCAAGAGGTGTTCTTGAAAAAGAACCCAAAAACCCGATTTTTGGGCTTGCATGTACCATTTTTGTATCTAAATCTTGTGTTATGTTAAAGTATATTTTTATCTCTGTAAAAGTACATATTCATGCATATAAGACAAAGCCTCAATCATTGGATGAGGTCTAAAAATCGTGAGATGTGGAAACACATCAAAAAGATTACTATTGTCTTGTATGAATCTGTCCAGATTTTGACCTCACTTGAGACGACCATAACTCAGTGAATAATGGTTCAAAAATCTTGATTCTTCTTCTGGAATTTAGTTCAATGTCTTACCTTTCAAAGCCCACTGGTCTCATTCAAATCCATTGAGTTTAAGACCCCCAAACGTACCAAACAAAACTGGTGCGCAAACAGTAGCTTTCTGTTTACATGGTGTATTGATATTTGTTTAAGGGTCTTACACTATTCAAAAACATTTGAGAAAATTATTTTACATTCCTAACACACATATCTCAGTTTTATAAAAAGATGGGATTTTATTCTGTTGATTTAGTATTTTTAATAAATACATGATTAACATGCATAATCTAAGTCTTGTAAATGCATGAAAGATGTGGTATGGTGAAAGTAAAATACACAAAATATAGATAAATCGTGTTTAAAATTTGAGGATGATTTTTCTCAGCATCTACATCTTGAAAAGAACCTTGAAAATAAAAATAAGAATTTTTGGAAAAGCTTAAGTATTTTTCAAGAATTAATGTAAATAAAGTCTCTAGAAAGCCAAATATTCATGAAAAATTACTTTTTGACATCAGAAAAATATGGGAAAATTACTGTGTCATTTTCCACATAAAATAACACTATCCTCAAAATTTAACAAGTGATTGGAATTGTTTTGTTATGTTTTTCGACGTGCGATTTGCTAAAACACATACGATGGGAACCAATGTTCCAGAGCCCAAAATGGCATGAAATCTTTACACAAACTTAAAAATGACCTAAAACTGATCTAGTAAAAATTTCGTAATTTTTCAAGAATAATTACTATTTTTCTCCTATTTATCCCACTCTTTTGGTCAAGAAATGATTAAAAATAATCTGTAAATCTAAAAATTCTCAAATTTTCACAGAAAATTTGTGAATCATTTCCCATGTTGTATACCAAATTTGGTGATTTTTGGAATCTATTTTCAAGCGTTTACACTATTTTCATCACAACCCGAGTTTTTACCGTCGACGACAAATCAAATCTAAACGGCACTTTGTAACCTAAACAACTAGCTAAGCAATCTTAACAAGCCATCTTAGTCAAGAATCTAATTAGGAACCTTGTACTCGTAGGTCTTGGATAGGAGCCACTTTTGGGTCGAGTCGCGCTTTACCACCCTTTCCGTACGCCTACTAACGATTGTGAGTACTCAGCCCCTATTTCAATGCTTTAATTCAATGTTTTGGGGTGAAAAGCATGCATGAATGAATTGAATGATTTTATTTACTTGCAAATGATATGTTTATGATACTTGATTTACGATGTTGTGAATACTTATTGATGCCACATGATTATATGCTTGGTTGCTATCGTATCTAAAGTCCCCGGTATCTCTACACGACCATTAACTCTATTTGAGCCAATGATGCATATGAATAGTACTATTTGGGAGCGAGACCACCTCCCCACTCACGCGGCCACGTGAGTGCATTCCATCATCCTAAATGCCAACGATAGGGCATCACTATTTGGGGCAAGGGTTTATCGGTTGTAGGTTTGGTTGTGGATTCAAGCATAATTAATCATGGACTATATAAACCATAATATTTTTTTTAATAATGAATTCACAATGCATGATGCCTTGATGTCTTCGTTGAAACTACAAACTTGTGACCCGAGCTCTAGGATGACTTAGATATTTGAAACAGTTTCTTATTGAAAATCATAAACACAATGATTTGAACCATACTCTGATGTTGTCAATTAAAAACACTCAATCTTGGAGATGCATTGAATCAAAATCATAGTAATTAAAAGGTAAATCATGGCGGTCTTGACGATCATAGGCATGGCCTTAAAGCGATGCCCTTTTTTTTACACCGACAGGGTAACCCACCTCAAATATGAACGTTTTGACACTTATAAAAATAAAAACCATCATTTTATGAACTTTACTTGAAACTATAAAGTGTTAGCAAATAAGTCTTACGTACTAAATCACTCTTTTACTACACTTATCTATCGTCAAGACTTGTAAACACATGAACATCAAATATTAATTCCATCCTACGAGCTCGACACCGAACACATTTTTTCTTCACTAATCCTGTATGACGTTTTGCATTTCCATTGGACTTCAATAACTTCAACGAAGGTCTATCTTTTCATAAAACCTGAGTGCTCACCAACTATGTTTCATAGTTGACCTGTATTTTACATGCTTTTCAGGAACTTGTCACAATCTGACAATTGAAGCTAAACCTGCTGTCTGATTTTAGATTATATTAGCGTATGGAATTTATGTCTTTTGGAATGTAGTAGTACGATTCGGATATTACTTTTGTATTTGGGAATATTGTAAAACTCTATATTTTGTGCTTAATGTAGACCGTTGAACGGTGACGTTTTGTAATGTTCGATTATGAAATCATTGTACTGTTACACCTCGTGTTTCCGCTCTAGCGGGGTGTGACATCAACGACCGAAGATTGATACTGGCGCTGCTAAACAAGACTCGGGAAGTACTTTAACTTCCAAAGTCTTAGTGGTTCAACAAATCGATGGTTGCTATGACTGGTCCACTCAGCCTGAGCAAGCTCTCATGGCTGAGATTGACGATCAAGAGAAACCGACTGAATCCACTTCTTACATGCCAACTACTGAGGAACCTGAAGCCAATGTACCACATGTGGAAGTTAGGGGGAGCGATGAAGATGTGCTCTACATCAATTCAACCGAAGAGATGAGTCCCGATGACTTCGTTGCATACATGGCTGATGTTCAGACAGACAAGAAAAAGGTATGTCTTGATCTTTTTACTCTTGTTGATGTTTGCTATTTAGTTACTGATTTGCAAACTCAGGTTAGTGTTTATGCCGAATCTAACAAAACCTTAACATCCGAATTAGATATAGCTAAGTCTGATGTTCGTAGGTTAGGTGAGGATAAGCTAGCATTGACTGAAAAGATTAAGAGTGATGCCTTAGATAAGACTAGTCTAACTGACATAATTAATGAACAATGTATTAAGATAGACGGGTTATATCTAAACCTTAATGAGCTAAATAGAAATATTGCTATTAAGGATAAAGAACTCTCAGAGTCAAACATGAAGTTAGTAGAGCTAAATAGAAAACTTGAAGGTTATAGGGCATCTTCTTTGACCTTAGATAGAATCATTAGCTCACAACGTAGTGTGAAGGATGTAACTGGCCTAGGTTACTCTAAGGTTCCTCCGCCTTTTAATGCCAATTACACTACTACTACTTCCATTGACTTAGAGATGACAGATGCGAATCCTGAGACTGAGGAATTGGAAATTCAACAGTCTGATGCATCTGAGACTCAGAAGGATCCTATTAACGACCCATCATTAGACAGAAGTACAGTCAAATCATTCACTAAAGTACAGTTTGTATCAAGTGGAATGATTGGTAGTGCTAATGTAAATGATGAGGTAATTAAGAAACAAAAGGATTTACCTTCAGTGTCTTCTAATCAGACAAAGAAGGAGACGGCTAAGACTGCTAAGTCACGAAAGCAGATGTCATGCTTCAAGTGTCATCAAAAAGGACACGTATCTTTTTGTTGTCCCAATAAGAAGACGGAAGCTACTCCTAAACGCGAGAACAGTGATAAGCCTAAGAATATCTCTAGTTCGAGCACAGACAGGTTCGGTACCAGACCAGGAATTGGTATTAAACCTGTAAATGTTCTTAAAAGAGATGCTTCTCATAGTGTCTCGCCACCCAAACCTAAACGGCCTGAACACTTTAAAGATCAAGTGCCGTCGAGGTTTATGACTCCCATTAGGAACCATAGTCGTTATGAAATCGGTTCTACTTCAAGGAACCAAAGTCATATTGAGAATGGTTTGACTTCACGCTCACAAGGAGTTAACCAAGGGTCCTATAATAGTCGTAACCAAGGGCAAAAATCACAGGGTTATGTATCGGGGAGGGTTGGAAATCAGTCAACCCATAGACCCAGGACCACTAATCATCAGCAAGCTGATGCTCCTTCAAAGGTGACCAAAGCTCCTAATGGAAAGGATGGTTACTTTAAAGAGCTACAGTTTGTAGATGATAAGGGACAAACCAAGACCGTAATGGCTTGGGTCCCTCTTGAGAACTAATTGTGTACAACTTGTATGTGCAGGAGAAGACTGGGAACAATGACAATTGGTGGTATGTTGACAGTGGATGCTCTAGGCACATGACAGGAACCAGAAGTCTACTGACAGACTTCAGAGGTGGACTGAGACAAGGAGTACACTTCGCTGGTGATAAAGGAGGAGTAATTACTGGGAAAGGAAAAGTATCGAATGGAACTTTGACTCTAGAGGATGTGAATTATGTTGAAGAACTGACGCACAACCTAGTGAGTGTCTCCCAAGTCTGTGATAAAGGTCACCTTGTTCTCTTCACTGAGAAAGAGGCCTTGATCCTGAAGCCGGGTTTTATCATTCCCGGAAAATGGATACTGATGAAAGCTCCTAGGAAGAAGGACATTTATGCTATCAACATGAATGCTTCTATTACTTCAATGGAGTCTACTTGTCTGTTATCCAAGGCTTCAGAATCAGACTCTCTCCTATGGCATAGGAAAACGGCACACCTAAACTTTCGTAAAATGAACTATATAACAAAACATGAGTTAGTTCTGGTGTACCACCGAAGATTTTTGCATTTGAAGACAAGTGTATATCCTGCTTGAAAGGAAAACAGCATAAGAAATCACACAAGTCTAAAACTGCGAACTCTATTTCCTCGCCTTTTGAGTTGCTACATATGGATCTCTTTGGCCCCATAAGCAAGAGAAGCATAGGTGGCAAATGGTACAGTCTGGTTGTCACAGACGATTTCTCTATATTCTCTTGGGTATTCTTTTTGGGATCTAAGGATGAAACTCCAGGCATTCTTATAGAGTTTCTAGATCTAATAGAGAATATCTATAGAAAAAGAGTTAAGAGAATTCGTAGTGACAATGGAACTGAGTTCAAGAATTCTACGTTGAATGTATATTGCTTAAGCAAAGGCATACAACATCAATTCAGTGCACCATATGAACCTTAACAAAATGGTGTTGCTGAAAGGAAGAATTGAACTCTAATTGAAGCAACGAGAACTATGCTTGCAGATTCAAGGCTTCCGGTCATATTTTGGGCAGAAGCGGTGAATACAGTATGTCATGTTTTAAATCGGGTTCTTACGGTTAAAAAGCAGAACAAGACATGTTATAAGCTTTTGAACAATAAGAAACCGAACTTAAAAGGGTTTGAACCCTTTGGAGTTTCATGTACGTTGTTGAAGACAAGTCATCAACCTAAATTTGGGGAGAAGGCTGACGAAGGATATTTCCTAGGTTATGTGCCTAACTCACCAAACAAACGGGTCTTCAATAAAACTTCGGGACGTGTTGAAATAGTTTATAACATTGAAGTTACGAGCTATACACATGACTCGCATAAGGGATTGGATTGGCAATTTGACTACTCAGATCTCTTCAAGTCATTCAAAGTCCCTCTCCGTGACTATGTCAGTAATTCAGATATTCCTGAGCATTTATTGTCGGGAGATGAGGATCCTACTCCTTCTCCAACATCGAACGCTCAAACGTCTGATGTTAGGAATATTGTTGATTCTGATGAAGTCTCACCTATTGAGTCACAACAACCTCAAGATGATATACCTCAAGAGTGTGAAGATCCTGAAATTGCTTCTCAAAGGATTGTGGATGATATTCTCACTCCTCTGAGACAATTAAGGATATCAACTACTAATGATGGTATACCACCTTTGGAGGAAATTGGTGCTAACTTACAGGATGATATTCCAGTCGAACCTGTTACTTCAACAAGATTGAATAGGAATCATCCGATTGATAATATCATCGGTGATCCAAATTCTCCTGTTCTGACTCGGAATTAATCGAAAGCTAGCACTTTAACTCACTCAAGCTTGTATGCTGAAATGAACGAGACAGGGATTTCAAATTTATGTCTATATTCATGCTTTATCTCACAAATTGAACCTAAGAATGTTCAGATAGCTTTGAAGGAAAATTCGTGGGTCGAGGCAATGCAGGAAGAACTGTCTCAGTTCACAAAATTACAAGTTTGGGAGTTGGTTGATTTACCCGTTGGAGAATATCCAATTGGAACTAGATGGGTAATTAAGTGCAAGAAAGATGATCGGGGAATCGTGACTCGCAATAAAGCTCGTCTAGTTGTCCAAGGTTTTAATCAACAAGAGGGGATTGATTACAATGAGGTGTTTGCACCTGTGGCTAGGCTTGAAGCAATTAGGTTATTCTTTGCATTTGCAGCCTCAAAGAAAATGAAAGTATTTCAGCTGTATGTTAAGAGTGCCTTCTTGTATGGCAAAGTCAAAGAAACGGTATATGTTTCTCAACCACCGGGATTTACTGATCCAAAGTATCCAAATAGAGTATATCGTCTTGATAAGGCTCTATATGGACTACATCAAGCTCCGAGAGCGTGGTATGAAACACTGTCTACTTATCTACTTGAGAATGGTTTTACAAGAGGAAGAATAGATAGTACACTCTTCGTCAAATGGAAAAAGAGAGACTTTCTACTTGTTCAAGTATATGTTGACGACATCATCTTTGGGTCATCTGACGAAAAGATGTTTAGTGAATTTGAACAAGTTATGAAGAACAAGTTTGAGATATCTGCTATGGGTGAATTGACATTTTTCTTAGGATTGCAAGTCGATCAAAAGAAAGATGGATATTTCATTCATCAGACTAAGTACACGAATGAGCTTCTAGAACGATTCAAAATGGAAGAATCTAGAATTTTTCATACCCCTATTCCAGAAGCTCATGGTATTGGTCCAGATACATCGAGTGATAGAGACGTGGATTCTACTCTTTATAGGGCCATGATTGGATCACTAATGTATCTAACAGCATCAAGGCCTGATATAATGTTTGCAGTATGTGTCTGCGCAAGATATCAAGCTACTCCTAAAGAATCTCACATGCTAGCTGTAAAATGAATTCTTCGTTACCTCAAAGGGAAACCGAAGATGGGACTTTGGTATCCGACTGATGGAGACTTAGATTTTGTGGCTTACACTGATTCTGATTACGGAGGATGCAATCAAAATAGAAAGTCTACAACCGGTGGATGTCAATTCCTAGGAGGTAGACTAGTCTCTTGGCAGTGCAAGAAGCAAACCTCAGTCGCCATTTCTACATGTGAAGCTGAGTATGTTGCAGCTGGCAGCTGTTGTTCTCAAGTTCTTTGGATAGAACAGCAACTGCTTGATTATGGGTTGAGTATAACAAATACTCCTATGATGATTGATGATGAATCAACGATCTCTATAACCAATAATCCGGTCAAGCACAGTAAAACTAAGCACATTGATATTCGACATCACTTTATTAGAGACTGTGCTGAGAAGAATCTGATAAAGTTAGCTAAGGTTCCATCCGTGGACAATTTAGCAGACTTATACATCAAAGCGTTCGACAGAGCTCGATTCGAGAAATTAGTGCAACTAAATGGAATGAGAAATCTAGAGGATTAGTCTTCCATAGAGTTATTTTGTAATAATTAGTTGTTCTTATTTATTAGTTGTTTATGATTATTTAAAAAAAAAAAAAAAAAAAAAAGAGGGGGTGAGGCGTATGGCATTCATTTGCCTGTTACCTAAGGGGAATCGCCTCCGATAAGGGTTAAGTCTTTATTAACTAGGAAATGATAGTAAATTAGAGGAATTGGCTTAATAATTGTAGGCAAAAGTCTTGAGTTAGATGTGTTAGTAGATTCTAGTAAGTTACATCATTTCTGAACTCTCTCAACTAAACTCATAAATCTATTCTGAACTAGTTTTTAAAAACGACACTATGATGTTGTATATATATGCACATATCCAGCAGCAGGCGACACTTAGTGTCTCTTGACACTAACTAGTGTCGCTTCAGGCAAGTGACACTAACAAGTGTCGCTAATAGTGTTGCTAACATCAAACTAAGTTTTCTAAACAAGCTCATTGCCACACGAATATGTATCAACGATAAGACGTATAAAACATAGCATAATAGCAATTGACAGTTTAATAAACATAATTAAAACTTTGAAGTTCAATACATTTTCGATGATGAAAGCATGTCACAAGGTGTTGTGCGCACATTCGTGTCTTGTGTACAAACTAAAGTACCACACGTATACCATTACCTATGTATTTGATATAAGATCCATGGCTGGCTTTTGAAACTACATTTAGTGTTATTTTATTGCCCAGAAATATTTAGAACTTTACATATTTTGATTGACCTACCTAATTTTGAGAATTGCAATTGTATGTATGCACATTACAAAAAGAAGCCACCATAGATCACCCTTAACACACCATGTAAATAGTGAAAATAATGTTAACTCGGGGTGCGTTTGTCAAAATTTGTGCGTTTTACTTTTCTTTCTCCCGACTATGGTTCAAAGAAATAACGGATCACGGGTCCTACTTGTGAATCGTGATCTATTTATTTAAAAACAAGGCACACAGTTACAATCAAAGAAGGGTGGTCTCTAATCATTAAAAGGACCATTGTTCCTTTTTAGTTAATCGTGTTCCTTTTCCCAAATGAATAGAACCACGGTTTGATTGTATGAGTTGTGGTCCTTTTGGATGTACGTGGACATCTTGGATAGTTTGAAAGTTGCATTTTATTGGTAGCTTGAAATTGAAGTTGCTTTTAATTTATTAATAAATGTAGGTAATTTTATCATTCTATATAAGTCGATAAGTCTAGTCTTATACACCAAATCTTTTTCATAGATTCAACTTAGGAAGATTTGAAGATATCTTAGATGATATGAATTATCTTGTAATTAAAATATTTTCCATGATATACTTAGTAGGTAGTTAGAACTTTATTAGTTAGAGATATTGTACGATTGTATTTCATAAACTCGTATACTTGTATAAATATAGATGATGCAATATTAAGTAAATTTCTCATCATCTAAACGCTCATATACTTTGTGTATTTAGTGAATTTTTGTAATTCAAAATTTTAGTTTTAATTGATATGATAAATATATAAAACTGACGATTAATGTTTATAATTGTTCTTAATTCCGCTAAGAATCAATTCAACTTTAATTGTTCTATTGATATTGTTAAAAATTGAATACTTAACTTGTAATTGGTTAATTCATTTAGAATAACTAATAATCTGTTAATCAAGTTCTGGTTTTAAACTTATAAGACTTAACAAGTATTTTCCAGTCTAGTCTTTTCTAAGACCGGTTTCAGTTTTAGACTGTTCTGCTCTTCTCTACCTCTTAGTATTAACCACAAATTGATGAGCATATTCACATCTCTTAGTGAGACATATTATCACTAAGTCTAAGTTTTTAAGACACTTCAAGTTAGTCGAAGATAACTTTGAAGATGCACCTTGTCACTTGTTGAATTGAGTCAGCAAACAAGGTACAAAACCAACTCTACAATAACGAATGATTTGCGACATCTTAAAATGTGCTACTGATCCATGGTTTTTCTCTATACAACTTCACTAGATAGTTATATAATAAGTTGAATTTCAACGGGACTTTGTTAAAAATAAAAATACAGGAAAACACTTTCTACAACAAGTTACAAAAGGACGTCAGCAAAAGCATGAACAATTGTTTTTGGTGTTCATACTTTTGTCCTTTGGTGTAAAGTTTAACATGTTGCATTTAAGGAAGCACACACTTCTCAATTAGAATGTGACACGTTAAAAACTTGACATGAACTTAAAAAAAATCTTTGCCTGATAGCCTGATTAAGAGAATATTTTTTAAACATATTCAAGCAATTCTATGATCATTTGTATGATACTTGAGAGATTTCCCTTTGAATGTGTATTTCTATTAATGAGTAATGGACTTGGAAACTTACAAATGATTAACTGTAACTAGCTATTTATACTAATAGACTAGTCATATGGTTAATTACAATAACAAGGTTTACAATCTATATTTTTATTTTAACAATCTCCCCCTGATTGTAAACTTTGCTTTGATTTTCTTCAATTCATATTTGTATCGTTTAAGCTTGAACTTCGAGAATCTTTTGTAAGTTGAAAACCACGTTGAAGCACAATTTTTGATTATCTTGTCTCAACTATTATCTTTGAAGTTAATTCTCAAAGATAAATTGAAGATAAATCATTTTCTTGATCTTCAACGGCAACTTCTAATCTTGAAGGTGTTGTTGGAATATTTCTCTTGAAATCTCACTCTTTGAAAGCACATTTTCTTTATTTTAATCATGAAAGTATATTCCACCTAGTTGTTGCCAACGAATCCTCTTTTATGTATTTGATTTTGATGTATGAAAGATTTTTGGTTGTATCTTTGCAATCTTGATCTTTCATTAAATCTCTTGAAGCTTCTTTTCTCTTGCTCCCCCTCAAATGAATATTAATCTTCTAGAGCTTTCATTTTCTAATTGAACCATTTTCAAATCCTAACTTGCTTCCCTTCTAATCAAGTTTTGAGTTTTTATCAATTTCACTTTCGATCCCAATCCTTCATTTCGTTTTTCTTTAATCACAGATCTTTTCATTTCTTACAAACACAATATCCTTTTCTCCCCATTTTTACTGTCTTCAAAACACTAACTCTTTTCTTTACTATCTTCAAACACTAATTCTTTTCTCCCCTTCATGATAATTATGATACATCGTGAGCATCATGAATATGGTGTAGCAAAAAGTGATTGAAAAATAATAGTCTCCATCAAATCATCTAAGCAAAAAACTTCCAAGAACATTCCGTTGAATGTTGTATCTTCAATAAGCGTCATATGTTACAAATCTGATACTTGCTGAAAATACTATCAAATCAATTATCGCGGGATAATGATGCGGAAAATGATAGTAAACTTCAAGTAAACATCAATTTCGTAACCATTTGGGTAAGACAACTATTTACTTGAGTAAATCAAGGAAAGTTGTTTGTATTTTCAAAAAATAAATTTCGGAAAACACTATAACTCCTGGATCACATAGATTACCAATTAGCACATCAATTGAAACATAAAATTTGTTGGGACATGTTTTGTGACAACAGATCTAGCTTGTAATAGGACTGGTGTAATTATTATCAAATTTATATATTGGTTTAGACTTGTAAATATATGATATTAATTTGTTATTATTATTTTTTAAACATAATTATACAAGTAACGAATTCGAATTAAAGTCAAAATTGCGAAATGAGAAGTCAACCCGCAAGTCTAATGACTTGCGCGATGAGATCTCAATTCGCAGCCAAAACTCAAGTCGCAGGTTTGAACTAGCGAGCTGAGATCTGGGTTCGCAGGTCTGGACTAGCGAGCTGAGTTTATGTGCGAGTTGAAGTCAACTCGCAAGGCCCATGGGCTGCGAGTTGAGTCAACTCGCAAGGCCCATGAGTCAACTCGCAAAGCCCATGGCTTGCGAGTTGAGCTGAATATAAAAAGAAATGTTGCTGTCATTTCTAGGTATCAGTGACATTTACCACACACAGCATTAAAATATTCACCACCTTGTTTTTCGTGCAGATATAAATACTATTATATTAAAGGCTCGGTTTTGAGTGATTAACATTGTTAATAATCAAAACAAAGCTAGTTAATTGATAGTAACGTTATATAAGCTTAAACCTAACGTATTGAGGGATTCCGCACCTCAATACTTAAAGATAATCCGTTATCGAACCAATATCTAGTGACCTTACAATTGGTATCAAAGCTTTCGGGCTTAGAAACGTTGTTGTTTCAAGGTTTTTGGTTATATAACATCTTTGGGGTTGTTTTACGAACGGAATCTACTGATTTATTCGTAAAAATACCAAAAAGTTTCAGTTCCCAGATTTCGAGGCGCCGTTTTGCGAGTTGAGATTGGACTTGCGAACTGAGATTCACTTGCGATTTGAGATTTGGCTTGCGAGTTGAGATTCAGCTGCGAGTTGAGTTTTCCTCTACGAGTTGAGTTTCTCTGCAAGTTGAGTTTTTATTTGCGAGTTGAGATCAGCTGCGAGTTGAGAATTACTTGCGAGTTGAAGTCCTTTACGAACTGAAACTAGCTGCGAGTTGAGTTTTACCTGCGAACTGAACTTGCAAAATTTTGTAATTTGACAACTTTAAGACTTGCCAATATGTCTGATTTGAGTAGAATGATATAAATGGAACACGAGGTCGGTAAACCTAATGTTCCACCGAAATTGCTCAGACTCGAGGACTATTATGGATGGAAAGACAGATTCGAAAGTTACTGTAGATTCCATGACATAACTATTTGGCTGTGCATTAAAAACGGATATGTTGCACCTACTGCTGTGGTAGAGAATGCAACTGTGATTGTTCCTTATGACAGGATGAATGACAATCAAAAGAAAGAATTTACTATTGATAATAAGGCACATTCCTCGATAAAAATGAGTCTTCCGAAGGAGATCAATCACCAATTGAAGTCCTTTCACACTGCTAAAGAGCTGTGGGAAGCTCTAGAGAAAAGGTGTGAGGGAAGCCCTCAGGTGAAGGCAAGCAAGAGAAACCTTCTAAAAAACAGTTTATGGTATTTAAAGCTTTTAGAGAAGAGGACCTTGAAGCCTACACTACCAGATTTTATCATCTATTGAGTGAGCTTGACGACCACGAAATTTTCTACAATGACAAGGAAAAAACCGACACGGTGGGAAATGTATGGTATCATGCTCAAAGATAATGATGAACGGTACGCCACTATGACCCTAGAGCAGGCTATTGACAAGCTCAGGGGTTATGATTTCTCCAAGAAAACAAGAGATACAGATTCTTATCATCTACAGAATTCAGGTTTATACCATGGAAAGACTAGTATCTCAAATGCTTCATCCAATTCGACCGCCGCACTATTTGCTAGTGAAATTGATGAACTTGGTGAAATGTTGACCGAGGATCTATGCTTTATAGCTTCAGATGGAGGCGAGAAACGAAGTAAGAATACTTTTTCTGAGAAGTCAACTCAAGGGCATCATAAAATGCCAATGAGTGTGAAATCAGCAGAACATAAACTTTCTGTGCTGGCTTCGTTCGTTGCTTCCTATGAGAATTACATACAAGGGAAGATTTATGATCCTGCACAATTTGATGAGGATTATGATCAAGTCGACCCTGATGACTTAGAGGAAATGGACCTCCAGTGGCAACTTGCTATGGTATCAAGGAGAGTGAAGAATTTCCTAAAGCGTACGGGTAAAAGAGTTGTTGGAAATCGACTAGGGTTTGACAAATCCAAGGTCAAGTGTTATAACTGCCAAGGTTACGGACACTTTGCCAGGGAATGTCAACGACCGAAGGTTGATACTGGCACTGCAAAACAAGACTCGGGAAGTACTTTGACTTCCAAAGTCTTAGTGGTTCAACAAATCGATGGTTCCTATGATTGGTCCACTCAGCCTGAGATAGACGATCAAGAGAAACCAATTGAATCAACTTCATACATGCCAATTGCTGAGGAACCTCAAGCTAATGTGCCACACATGGAAGTCAAGGGGAGCGATGAAGATGTGCTCTACATCAACTCAACTGAAGAGATGAGTCCCGATGACTTCGTTGCATACATGGCTGATGTTCAAACAGATAAGAAAAAGGTATGTCTTGATCTTCTTACTCTTGCTGATGTTTGTTACTTAGTTACTGATTTACAAACTCAGGTTAGTGTTTTTGCCGAATCTAACAAAACCTTAACATCTGAATTGGATATAGCTAAGAGTGATGTACGTAGGTTAGGTGAGGATAAGCTAGCATTGACTGCAAAGATTAAGAGTGATGCTTCCAATAAAACTAGTCTACTGACATAATTAATGAACAATGTGTTAAGATAGACGGGTTATATCTGAACCTTAATGAGCTAAATAAAAATATTGCTATTAGGGATAAGGAGCTCTTAGAGCCAAAAATGAAGTTAGTTGAGCTAAACCATTAATTTGAAGGTTATAGGACATCTTCTTTGACCTTAGATAGAATCATTAGCACACAACGTAGTGTGAAAGATGTAACTAGCCTAGGTTACTCTGATGTTCCTCCGCCTTTTAATGCAAATTACACTACTACTCCAATTGACTTAGAGATGACAGATGCGAATCCTGAAACTGAGGATTTGGTAATTCAAGAGTCTGACGTATCTGAAGCACAAAAGGATCTTGTTTGTAAGGTCGCTAGATCTTGGTTAGCGATAACGGATTATCTTTTAGGTATTGAGGTGCGGAATCCCTCAATACTTAAGGTTTATTGCTTATATAACTTTGCAATTAATTAACAAGCTTCGTTTTGATATTAACTAGTGTTAAACAGTCAAAACCGAGCTTATTCAATAAATGCTTTTATATCTGCACAGATTTCGAGGAGAGAAATACTTAAAATATTTGGTGTGTGTAAAAATGGCACGGATTTCTAGGTCTCTACTTAATAATGAGCAGCATTAAAATATTTATATCTGGTTCAACTCGCAGGCCATTGGCTTTGCGAGTTGACTCAACTCGCAGCCCATGGGCCTGCGAGTCCAGATGATTGCGAGCCCAGATCTCAACTCGCAGGTAAGACCTGCGAGTCCAGATATCAGCGAGCCCAGATCTCAACTCGCAGCTGAGAGCTGCGAGTCCAGATGGTTGCGAGATGAGATCTCAACTCGCAGGTCAAACCTGCGAGTTGACTTCTCAATTCGCGAATTTTGACTTTAACTTGAAATCGATACTTGTTCAATAACATTTAACAAATAATAATAACAAGTTAATATCATATATTTACGAGTCTAAACCAATTTATACAAGTTTGACAATAAATACACTAGTCCTATTACAAGCTAGATCTGTTGTCACAATAATATGTCCCAACAGACTCCCCCTTGACAATAGCTCTAGCGTCGTTATCTTCAACTTTGTCCTTGGTCTTCACTTGTAAATTCTACTGCCCATATGAATCTTCATTCTAACACAAGTCTTCACCATTAATTGATAATCTCTTGCAAGATCACCCCATGCTTCAGTCGTCAGGATCCTATTTTCGTTTAACTTCAATAGGTCCTTCTTCGACAGATTCATCAGGTGTCGATGGTCATAGACTGTCAGAATTACTCTTTCTCCTCCTTCAACTTCATCATCAGCTTCAACCATGACAGCTTCACCAGTCTCTGAGTCCACGTGCCAGTTCAGAAGATTTCCCAGAATATTCTGTGGCATAGGTTTTAGTGGTATCTGCTGTATGCACTTGACAGCTGGATAAGTTTTCTTCCTTAATCTTCGGCCAGTTCTCTGACTTCGTTCCTTTAATTTGATCGTCTTTCCGACTCTTGGCTTAATCTTCTCAAACTTCATTGATCTACCCTCAGTCCGAATAATTCTCTCAACATACTTTGCGTAGGGATCATTACTGGGATTTATCAGTTCTAAGCGTGCCAAGTCTCGAACTTCAAATCGAGGAAGCGAACTGAATACTTTAAGCTTCTTATCGAAATATTGAACTCCGTCAAATCTTTTGATAGCGAAAAGTTTCAAGTCAGAATCAAAATACCAGCCGATGATCCCCTTCCTTGGAGCTTTCTTTCCAGTTATATCTACTTCAGACATCCCAACCTTTTGCTTTCTCCTTTTCAGAGGTCTAAACATGGGATTATTTCTGAGTTTCTCTGGAAGGTCATCTTCTGATTCAGAACTGGTTGAGTCATCTAGACTTTCATCTAACTCAACAACCCTTTCTCCATCTTCTTCCTTGATGACCACTTTAGTTTTAGATGGGCTTACAATGTGTTCAACAACATCAGCGTCAAGATCTACACATTCGTCTGCCCCATCATTAACAATGAAAGTCCAATCTTCAGGAGGTACAAACTCTCCTTCTTCAAGGTCAAAGTCAATGTCCTCATCTAATTCATCTGGCATGTCGCCTTCAGAATCTGATAAGTTCAACATTTCATGACCTATAGAAATACATACACAAATAGATTAATATCATAAGTTCTTTCATTGATTTCCCTGAATCAATCTAAGATTTTTCTTATTAATCCCTTTGTATATTTGAAATATATTATATATACTTATTCAAATCTTTCATCGATTATGATAATCGATCTAAAATTTGAATAAGTCTTATAATATGCGAACATCATATATTATATGATCCTATAACTCTTTTATCGATCATAGTCAATCTAGAATTACAAAAGACTTATAATATACGAACATTCATAATTATAACATTTTAAACATTCAAGTTCAAACATCTTAATTACAAAATGATTCAAAGTTACAATGTATTAATAATTACACTCAATCTATATTAATACAAGTGTCACCTTCTTCAGCTCCACCCTTTGCAGTACCAGCACCAGCTCCACTACCACTTGCTTCAGCAGACTCCCCCTGAAATGTAGTCTGCTGACCAGTCGTTGAAGGACCAGCCAGCTCACTTTCTTTTCCAGCTGCGGGATCATCGTCTTCATCATTCTTATTCTTCTTCGCCAGCTCATCTTCCTTGCAGGACTCTTGATATATCAATACCTCCCCTTGAGATGGCTTGTCCTTCAGAAGGCTGATGACCAGGCGATCAAGTCTATCAATTTGCCTCTGCTTGTCAGCTACATCATCTATCAGATTGTTATTCGTCTTGATGAGCAGTGAATAGGCATCATTCTGATTAGTCATGTTATCAGACATAGACAGCATTTGAGAAATCAAGAATTTGACGGTTTCTTCCAACTCTCGAACTCTGGACTCTAAGCTATTAATATGATCAGAATCAGTCGCAGAGGAGGTGGATGGAGCAGCAGTAGTGGTGGTTGGTGGCGTGGGAGCGGGCGGTTGCATTTTCTTCGCTATCTCGGTAGCAACATCGGTTAATAGACGCGCTGCGACCCTGCTAGATTTGGTGGTTGGGTGCGAAGACGGGCGAACCAAAGCAGCAATCATTTCAGCCTCTAAGGGCGTAGAACTGGATTGTAGATGAGCTGCAGAGGTTGAAGCTGTTTGTCTGAGCAGTTTGCGAGGTCGAGTAATGAGCACCTCATCCTCTTCTTCTTCATCCTCATCTTCATCAACCAAAACAAAATCGGGATCTTGGTCCACGGCTTTCCTCTTTAACTTTAATGCCGGATCCATAATCAATTTTGATCCTTGATGAATCATCCCTTCAGGGATACCGGAGACAAACCCTGGTGGTCCAGTCTCATCATCATCATCATCAGCATCAGACCCAGATTCAGAAGCAGAAGCAGCTTCTCCATCTCTGCCCGATGGCCCAACAGCATCAGGTGCCTCTGTGGATGGTTCTTCAAACCTTGGTGCCTCAGCAACATACTGATCCACATCCTGCATGATGGGATCATTTGCATCATCGTTCTCAGCCAGTACTTGCTGCACCACTTCAGCTGCAATGTCAACATCAACTTGTTGCTCTTGCTGATTTGCTTGAATAAGAACCTCCTCAATCAGTTCTTGTGGCTCAGAAGCACCCTCGTCCACATCAACATCTAGCCAACCATGATTTGGTGGCGCCACATACGTTGGATTAATCAAAAATCCAAACAACTCTGTCAGCTGTGGTTGCATCTCGAATCTGCGAGAGGTTTGCATAAACATCGCATTATATGCCCTTAACCCAATGGTATCAACCTTCAGATCCGCTTGAAAAACCGGCAGATCAGGGATAGAGGCCCTAATAATCAGCATGCAAAATCGGGGATAGATCATGAACTGCGATCTAACTCCCCCCAAAATTTGGCGTACAATCTCCCCAAAGATGTAATCTGAAAAGCTGTATGGTTTGTTATAAACCAGTGACAGTAAAGCAGATAGGAGAGAAGAGCTCAACTCATCGTATCCTCCCTTCTTCGGTCCAAAGATAGTTACAAGGACATGCCATAAAAACCTCCACTCACCAAAAACGAGCGCCTTCAAGAACTGACGCCCTCTCTTGGGTCCAACATACCCCATACGTGTCAGTGCACCCTCAATAAAGTCCGAAGAGAACTCAGTAGGTCCATCTTCCTGCTCTACAGTGCCCAACTGTAGGATGTTCCGAAGATTGGATGCAGAAAAGGTAACTGGAAGATCATTAATCCTCGTTCGAATGACCGGAGGATTCACCGATGTATCATATACAATATTTGCCCAGAACTGGGTTAGTATATCTCGTGATAGGGCCGGTGACTCGGTGATAGCATATCGAATCCTTGATCGTGCCAGATAAGAAAGAACCCGAGTCAATCTAGATGCACCCCGGGCATCTACGTCTAAATCGACCAGAACATTATGATGTCCAACGAATTGTCGAGCCATACCTGTAATATCAACGATCACACAAATGTTAGACAATTAGTTTAACAAATATTGAGAGACTTATATAATCTACGAACTACAATTGAACTATTAAGTTAAGAAACTTAATTAACAATTATAGTCGTTCATTATATATATATTCAATAAATCTAATGTTCGAATGTTCGTTTAAAGGTAATACAGCTTATTACTCAAAGTCGTAAGCCTTATAACCATTTAAAGTGTACAATTTTACGTGTTTTCACTTAAGTCTACACGTCTAATTGTTAACTAATTTATAACTCTTAATTAATAAAAATCTAGAGTTCGTAAATTAAATTAAATTACAAATTAAAAAGAATTTCAACTCGCAAGCAGTTCAACTCGCAGAGTTCAACTCGCAGTTTAACCAGAGTCAACTCGCAAGTTCAACTCGCAGGTCAACCAAAGTCAACTCGCCAGTTCAACTCGCAGGTCAACCAAAGTCAACAAGCAAGTTCAACTCGCAGGTCAACATAAGTCAACTCGCAAGTTCAACTCGCAGGTCCACCAAAGTCAACAAGCAAGTTCAACTCGCAGAGTTCAAGTCAGCTCGCAAGAGTCAACAAAAGTCAACTCGCAAGAGTCAACTCGCAGAGTTCAACTCGCAAGTTCAACTCGCAAGTTCAACTCGCAAGTCAGACTTGCAAGTCAACTCGCAGGTTGGACTCGCAAGTCAACTCGCAGGTTGGACTCGCAAGTCAACTCGCAAGTGGACTCGCAGGAGCGGGCTGCGAGTTGAGTCTGGATCTCAACTCGCAGCATGAACTGTCCAGATGACATCATCTTTTCAAATTTATTTGGCGAGATATAACATGATCAAGCTATGTCATCTTGTTCAATAGACTCAGATTTACACAAACCCTAAGGTTTCTTGTCTATATGAGCTATAATTTTGATGATTTTTGTAATTTAAATATCAAAATCCTCATTTTATTAAAAATGTCGATTGTGGGTTAATTACTTGGTAAAATTAGATGATGTATACCTCAAAATGTTCACAATCCAAAAATGTATAAAAGCTATGAGTTCAAAGATCCGATCCTCTAATAAAAATTTCAAGAAAAATGGAAAGTGGATTCGGTTCGCAGTGTGTGTGGGTTCGCAAGTGATTTTGGATTCGCAGAACTGTGTGGGGTTGTATGCGGGCTCGCAGGTATTTATACCTGTTGACTCGGCTCGCAGAACTCAACTCGCAGAGTTGAGTTCAACTCGCAAGCCCAGTCAACTCGCAGCACTGTTCTCGACTCGCAATTTTTGTCTAAAAATTACATTTTAATTACAAAACGTCATTTTTAAGTCCAAATTGCGTACAAGTCTAAAATCTGAGGATCTTTCACTTGTTTTTCTTATGGAATAGCGAACAAGTCTAAAATAAAATATTTTTCACTTGTCTTTCTTGAAAAAATGCACAAGTCTAAAATCTGAGGATCTTTCACTTGTTTTTCTTATGGAATAGCGAACAAGTCTAAAATAAAATATTTTTCACTTGTCTTTCTTAGAAAAATGCGCACAAGTCTAAAATCAGAGGATCTTTCACTTGTGATGCAATTATACGAATAGCAGAAACATAAGAAAAATAAAATAAAGAGAAATAAGATAAAATGAAATAAATAAAAGTTCAATGATTCATAATAAACATTGGTATCAAGTACCCTTGTATTAATGAAACACTTTGACTAAAATAAAATTACAATAAAATAAAATAAAGTAAAATAAAACCTAATCGAGGGCATTAAGAAATTTATCGACAGTGGGATCATATCAGAAGGAAACAGCTGAACCAAAAGATGAGTACAAAGTCTAAGAAGATTGTTAGTATGCATACCTTATGAAATTCACAATAAGTTACATAAGAACTCACAACTTAACCATTTATCAACTTTACATTTATAAGAGTATAACTTGGTTACCTATATCCACAAAATATAATATTCACATCAAAATGAAGTGATTTAAATATCATAGACAGTTCAAGATGATTACCGGTATTATAATCCATATAAACAAAGTCTATACTGATTTCCGAGCAAACCTTTTATTGTTTGAATGTGTATTACCTAATGTGATTCAAAAATGACATACTGAGAAATTTAGTAAAACACATAACACTGTTTCTTTCACTTTGCAAGATAGAGGTCACTAAATGATGTTCTTTTCGAAACATATGACATACCCTTGAGTGAATTTATAAAATGTGACAAACATCAAACCCGTTTTGTAGATACTAGTGGTTCTAGATCTGTACTTAGTACAACATAAGATCCCTTAGTATAGACAAACCAAGCTTGAAACCATTGGCAAAACTAAAGGGGTCAGGTCTGTACTTAGTACAATAGAGACACCAGTAATTTCACTAACAGCCATAATTCTTATTATTTGTCTTGACATATTTTCATAGATTCTAGATAACAGTGTATGGTCAGACTATCGTTCATCAATTAAGAATTATGTCATATGTCATATAGTAAATCACACGAGATAACACACAGAAGATTTATAGCTTATTATATGCTCAGAAATCAAAGCAGACATTGCCTACCAGTACATCATATAATGAAGCTATCTAGATCTAAAGTTTTTCAAGTAGATTATATCGTGTGGAGAGAGGAGTATACTAAAATAAAGATAAGTGAAGGCCTGGTTTTAAAGATGTAAAGTTCATGTAACAAATTTGAATCTACTAACACATCTAACTTAAAACTTTTACCTATATTTATTAAGCCAATTCCTCTAATTTACTATCATTTCCCAGTTGATAAAGACTTAACCTTTATCGGAGGCGATTCCCCAACGGTAACAAGCAAATGAATGCCATACGCCTTACCCCTTTTTTTTATTTTAAAAATGGCATAAACTAATAAATAAGACCAGCTAATTATTACAAAATAACTCTATGGAAGACTAATCCTCTGGATTTCTCATTCCATTTAGTTGCACCAATTTCTCGAATCGAGCTCTGTTGAACGCTTTGGTGTATAAGTCTGCTAAATTATCCACAGATGGAACCTTAGCTAACTTTATCAGGTTTTTCTCAGCACAGTCTCTAATAAAGTGATGTCGAATATCAATATGTTTAGTTTTACTGTGCTTGACTGGATTATTGGTTATTGAGATCGTTGATTCATTATCAATCATCATAGGCGTATTTGTTATATTCAGCCCATAATCAAGCAATTGCTGTTGTATCCACAGAACTTGGGAACAACAGCTGCCAGCTGCAACATACTCAGCTTCACATGTAGAAATGGCTACTGAGGTTTGCTTCTTGCATTGCCAAGAGACCAGTCTACCTCCTAGGAATTGACATCCACCGGTTGTAGACTTTCTATTCTGATTGCATCCTCCGTAATCAGAATCAGTGTAAGCCACAAAATCTAAGTCTCCATCAGTCGGATACCAAAGTCCCAGCTTCGGTTTCCCTTTGAGGTAACGAAGAATCCGTTTTACTGCTTGCATGTGAGATTCTTTAGGAGTAGCTTGATATCTTGCGCAGACACATACTGCAAACATTATATCAGGCCTTGATGTTGTAAGATACATTAGTGATCCAATCATGGCCCTGTAAAGAGTAGGATCCACGTCTCTATCACTCGATGTATCTGGACCAATACCATGGGCTTCCGGAATAGGAGTATGAAAAATTCTTGATTCTTCCATCTTGAATCGTTCTAGAAGCTCATTAGTATACTTAGTCTGATGAATGAAATATCCATCTTTCTTTTGATCGACTTGCAATCCTAAGAAAAATGTCAATTCACCCATTGCTGACATCTCAAACTTGTTCTTCATAACCTTTTCAAATTCACTACACATCCTTTCGTCAGATGACCCAAAGATGATATCGTCAACATATACTTGAACAAGTAGAAAGTCTCTTCTTTTCCATTTCACAAAGAGTGTACGCTCTCGGAGCTTGATGTAATCCATATAGAGCCTTATCGAGACGATATACTCTATCTGGATACTTTGGATCAGTAAATCCCGGTGGTTGAGAAACATACACCGTTTCTTTGACTTTGCCATACAAGAAGGCACTTTTAACATCCAGCTGAAATACTTTTATTTTCTTTGAGGCTGCAAATGCTAAAAATAACCTAATTGCTTCAAGCCTAGCCACAGGCGCAAACACTTCATTGTAATCAATCCCCTCTTGTTGATTAAAACCTTGGACAACTAGACGAGCTTTATTGCGAATTACGATTCATCGATCGTCTTTCTTGCACTTAAATACCCATCTAGTTCCAATTGGATATTCTCCAACAGGTAGGTCAACCAACTCCCAAACTTGCAATTTTGTGAACTGAGACAGTTCTTCCTGCATTGCCTCGACCCACGAATTTTCCTTCAAAGCTATCTGAACATTCTTAGGTTCAATTTGTGAGATAAAGCATGAATATAGACATAGATTTGAAATCCCTGTCTCGTTCATTTCAGCATACAAGCTTGAATGAGTGGATGTACTAGCTTTAGATTGATTTCGAGTCAGAATAGGAGAATTTGGATCACCGATGATATTATCAATTGGATGAATCCTATTAATTCTTGTTGAAGTAACAGGTTCAACTGGAATATCATCCTGTAAGTTGGCACCAATTTCCTCCAAGGGTGGTATACCATCATTAGTAGTTGATATCCTTAATTGTCTCAGAGGAGTAAGAACATCATCCATAATCCTTTGAGAAGCAATTTCAGGATCTTCACTCTCTTGAGGTATATCATCTTGAGGTAGTTGTGACTCGATAGGGGGGACAACATCAGTATCGACAATATTCCTAGCATCAGACGTTTGAGCACTCGATGTTGGAGAAGGAGTGGGATCCTCATCTCCCGACAATAAATGCTCAGGAATGTCTGAGTTACTGACATAGTCACTGATAGGGACTTTAAATGACTTGAAAAGATCTGAATAGTCAAACTGCCAATCCAATCCCTTATGTGAGTCATGTGTATAGCTCGTAACTTCGATGTTATAAACTATTTCAACACGTCCCGAATTTTTATTGAAGGCCCTTTTGTTTGGTGAGTTAGGCATGTAACCTAGGAAGTATCCTTCGTCAGCCTTTTCACCAAATTTAGGTTGATGACTCGTTTTCAACAACGTACATGAAACTCCAAAGGGTTCAAACCCTTTTAAGTTCGGTTTCTTTTTGTTCAAAAGCTCATAACATGTCTTGTTCTGCTTTTTAACCGTAAGAACCCGATTGAGAACATGACATGCTGTATTCACTGCTTCTGCCCAAAATATGACCGGAAGCCTTGAATCTGCAAGCATTGTTCTCGCTGCTTCAATTAGAGTTCTATTCTTCCTTTCAGCAACACCATTTTGTTGAGGTTCATATGGTGCACTGAATTGATGTTGAATGCCTTTGCTTAAGCAATATACATTCAATGTAGAATTCTTGAACTCGGTCCCATTGTCACTACGAATTCTCTTAACTCTTTTTCTATAGATGTTCTCTATTAGATCAAGAAACTCCATAAGAATGCCCGGAGTTTCATCCTTAGATCCCAAAAAGAATACCCAAGAGAATCTATAGAAATCGTCTGTGACAACCAGACAGTACCATTTGCCACCTATGCTTCTCTTGCTTATTGGGCCAAAGAGATCCATATGTAGCAACTCAAAAGGCGAGGAAATAGAGTTCACATTTTTAGACTTGTGTGGTTTCTTATGCTGTTTTCCTTTCAAGCAGGATATACACTTGTCTTCAAATGCAAAACTCTTCGGTGGTACACCCAGAACTAACCCATGTTTGGTTATATAGTTCATTTTTCGAAAGTTTAAGTGTGCCATTTTCCTATGCCATAGGAGAGAGTCTGATTCTGAAGCCTTGGATAACAGACAAGTAGACACCATTGAAGTAATAGGAGCATTCATGTTGATAGCATAAATGTCCTTCTTCCTTGGAGCTTTCATCAGTATCCATTTATCGGGAATGATAAAACCCGGCTTCAGGATCAAGGCCTCTTTCTCAGTGAAGAGAACAGGATGACCTTTATCACAGACTTGGGAAACACTCACTAGGTTGTGCGTTAGTTCTTCAACATAATTCACATCCTCTAGAGTCAAAGTTCCATTAGAAACAGTTCCTTTCCCAGTAATTACTCCTCCCTTATCACCGGCGAAGTGCACTCCTTGTCTCAGTCCACCTCTGAAGTCTGTCAGTAGACTTCTGGTTCCTGTCATGTGCCTAGAGCATCCACTGTCAACATACCACCAATTATCATTGTTCCCAGTCTGCTCCTGCACATACAAGTTGTAAACAATCAGTTATCAAGAGGGACCCAAGCCATTACGGTCTTGGTTTGTCCCTTATCATCGACAAACTGTAGCTCTTTAAAGTAACCATCATTCCCATTAGGAGCTTTGGTCACTTTTGAAGGAGCATCAGCTTGCTGATGATTAGTGGTCCTGGGTCTATGAGTTGACTGACTTCCAACTCTCCCCGATACATAACCCTGGAATTTCTGCCCTTGGTTACGATTATTATAGGACCCTTGGTTAACTCCTTGTGAACGAGATGTAGATCCAATCTCAAAGTGACTTTGGTTCCTTCTCGGAGTCATAAACCTCGACGGCACCTGATCCTTAGCAGAGTTTTCATGCCGTTTAGGTTTTGGTGGCGAGACACTGTGAGACGCATCTCTTTTCAGAGCAGTCACAGGTTTAATACCAATACCAGGTCTGGTACCTAACCTGTCTGTGCTAGAGATATTTTTAGACTTATCACTGGCCTCGCGCTTAGGAGCAGCTTCATTCTTCTTATTGGGACAACAAGAAGAGACATGTCCTCGTTGATGACATTTGAAGCATGACATCTGCTTTCGTGACTTAGCAGTCTTAGCAGACTCCTTCTTTATCTGATCAAAAGACACTGAAGGTAACTCCTTATGTTTCTTAATGACTTCATTATTTCCATCAGTACTTCCAATCATCCCACTTGATACGAATTGTACTTTAGTGAGAGATTTGACTGTACTCTTGGTTAAAGATGAATCATTGACAGTCTCCTTTTGGATCTCAGATGCAATAGACTGTTGATTTTCCAAATCCTCAGTCTCAGGATTAACATCTGTCATTTCTAAGTCAACAGAAGTGGAAGCAGTGTAATTGGCATTAAAAGGCGGAGGGACATCTGAGTATCCTAGGCCAGTAACATCCTTTACACTACGTTGAGAGCCAATGATTCTATTTAAGGTCAAAGAAGAAGTTCTATAACCTTCAAATTTTCTATTCAGCTCTACCAGTTTCATATTTGACTCTGATAATTCCTTATCCCTAATAGCTATATTTCTATTAAGCTCATTAAGGTTTAGATATAACCCGTCTATTTTAATACATTGTTCATTTATAATGTCAGTCAGACTGGTCTTATCTAGAGTATCACTCTTAATCTTCTCGTTCAGTGCTAATTTATCTTCACCTAACCGACGAACATCAGACTTAGCTAAGTCTAATTCTGAGGTCAAGGTTTTGTTAGATTCTGCAAAGACACTAACCTGTGTTTGAAGATCAGTAACTAAATAGCATACATCGGTGAGAGTAAGGAGATCTAAACATACCTTTTTCTTTTCGGATTGAATATCAGCCATATATGCCACAAAATCATTGGGACTCATTTCTTCTGTCGAGTTGATGTAGAGAACATCTTCCTCAATCCCCTTAACTTCTGTGTGTGGCACATTAGCTTGAAGTTCTTCAGTAGTCGGCATGTAGGAAGTGGATTCAATTTGTTTCTCTTGATCGTCAATCTCAGCCATGAGAGCTTGCTCTGATGGTGTAGACCAATCATAAGATCCGTCTATTTGCTGAACCACTAAGACTTTGGAAGTTAGATTACTTCCCGAATCTTGTTTTGAAGTTCCAGCATCAACCTTTGGTCTTTGGCATTCCCTGGCAAAGTGTCCGTAACCTTGACAATTATAACACTTGACCTTGGACTTGTCAAAACCTGGTCGATTTCCAACCACTCTCTTACCCGTACGCTTTAGGAAATTCTTTACTCTCCTTGACACCATAGCCAGTTGCCACTGGAGGTCCATTTCCTCTAAGTCGTCAGGATCAACCTGATCATAATCTTCATCAAATTGTGCTGGATCGTTTATCTTCCCTTGAATATAGTTTTCATAAGAAGCAACGAACGATGCCAACACAGAAAGTTGTTGTTCGGCTGATTTCACACTCATCGGCATCTTATGATGCCCTTGAGTGGATTTATCTGAGGTGGTGTTCCTGTTTCGTTTATCACCGTTATCCGAAGCAATGAAACAGAGATCCTCAGTCAATTTTTCTCCAATCTCATCAATTTCACCTGCAAACAAAGCCGTGGTCAAATTGGATGAGGAGTTAGAGATACTAGTCTTTCCATGGTACAGACCAGGATTCTGTAGATGATCAGAATCCGTATCTCTCGTTTTCTTAGAGAAGTCATAACCCCTTAGTTTGTCAATCGCTTTCTCTAGGGTCATGGTTGCATATCTTTCATCATTATCTTTCAGCATGATACCGTACATCTCCCAT
Organism: Logfia minima; assembly: GCA_963921325.1. Lineage (NCBI taxonomy): Eukaryota > Viridiplantae > Streptophyta > Magnoliopsida > Asterales > Asteraceae > Logfia > Logfia minima. The sequence goes on along the minus strand of OY992763.1, from coordinate 18,147,004 downwards.
TTACAAGGTAAACCCTCAATAAACTTGTCGGTTTTCTCCTTGTCATTATAAAAGATAGCATGGTCGTCAAGCTCACTTAATAGATGATAGAAACGGGTGGTGTAAGCCTCAAGATCTTCTTCTCTAAAAGCCTTAAATACCATAAACTGCTTTTTTAGAAGATTACATTTACCAGCTTTCACCTGAGGGCTCCCCTCACATCTCTTTTCAAGAGCGTCCCACAGCTCTTTAGCTGTGTGAAAGGACTTCAACTGATGGTTGATCTCCTTAGGAAGGCTCATCTTAATTGAAGAATGTGCTTTATTATCGATGGTGAATTCTTTCTTCTGATGGTCATTCATTCGATCATAAGTCACAATCACTGTTGCGTTCCCTACCTCAGCTGTAGGTGCAACATATCCGTTTTTAATACACAACCAAATAGTGATGTCGTGGAATCTATAGTAACTTTCAAATCTGTCTTTCCACCCATAATAGTCCTCAAGTCTAAGTAGCTTCGGTGGAACATTAGATTTTCCAACCTCGTGTTCCATCTCGATCATTCGGCTTAAATCAGACATTTTAAAGTGAAAAATTAGGTTATATTGCGAATTTAATAATCTCAACTCGCAACTAAAAAATGTCAACTCGCAGAAAATCTCAGCTCGCAGAAACTCAGTTCGCAATGGAACTCGGTTCGCAGCTGATTCTCAACTCGCAGAAAACTCAGTTCGCAATGGAACTCGGTTCGCAGCTGATTCTCAACTCGCAGAAACCCTAATCTCAACTCGCAGATAACAGTAACCCTAATCTCAACTCGCAAAACGGCGCCTCGAAATCTGGGAACTGAAACTTTTTGGTATTTCACGAATAAATCCGTAGATTTCGTTCGAAAAACGACCCTAAAGATGTTATATAACCAAAAACCTTGTAACCACAACGTTTCTAAGCCCGAAAGCTCTGATACCAATTGTAAGGTCGCTAGATCTTGGTTAGCGATAACGGATTATCTTTTAGGTATTGAGGTGCGGAATCCCTCAATACTTAAGGTTTATTGCTTATATAACTTTGCAATTAATTAACAAGCTTCGTTTTGATATTAACTAGTGTTAAACAGTCAAAACCGAGCTTATTCAATAAATGCTTTTATATCTGCACAGATTTCGAGGAGAGAAATACTTAAAATATTTGGTGTGTGTAAAAATGGCACGGATTTCTAGGTCTCTACTTAATAATGAGCAGCATTAAAATATTTATATCTGGTTCAACTCGCAGGCCATTGGCTTTGCGAGTTGACTCAACTCGCAGCCCATGGGCCTGCGAGTCCAGATGATTGCGAGCCCAGATCTCAACTCGCAGGTAAGACCTGCGAGTCCAGATATCAGCGAGCCCAGATCTCAACTCGCAGCTGAGAGCTGCGAGTCCAGATGGTTGCGAGATGAGATCTCAACTCGCAGGTCAAACCTGCGAGTTGACTTCTCAATTCGCGAATTTTGACTTTAACTTGAAATCGATACTTGTTCAATAACATTTAACAAATAATAATAACAAGTTAATATCATATATTTACGAGTCTAAACCAATTTATACAAGTTTGACAATAAATACACTAGTCCTATTACAAGCTAGATCTGTTGTCACAATAATATGTCCCAACATTGTTAAGGACCCATCATTGGACATAAGTAAGATCAAATCACTCCCTAAAGTACAGTTTGTCTCGAATGGAATGATAGTTGATGCTGATGTAAATGTTGAAGTTATTAAAGCACACAAAGACTCAGCTTTAGTGTCTTCGGATCAGACAAAGAAGGAGACGGCTAAGACTGCTAAGTCATGAAAGCATATGTCATGCTTCAAGTGTCATCAAAAAGGACAGGTATCTTCTTGTTGTCCCAATAAGAAGACGGAAGCTACTCCTAAACGCGAGAACAGTGATAAGCCTAAGAATATCTCTAGTTCGAGCACAGACAGGTTAGGTACCAGACCAGGAATTGGTATTAAACCTGTAAATGCTCTTAAAAGAGATGCCTCTCACTGTGTGTCTCCACCTAAACCTAAACGGCCTGAACACTTTATTAAAGATCAAGTGCCATCGAGGTTTATGACCCCTAGTAGAAACCATAGTTGTTTTGAAAATGGTTCTACTTCAATGAAACATAGTCATCATGAAAATGATTTCACTAGAAGAAACCATAGTCATTATGAGAATGGCTCTACTTCCCGTACACATGAGACTAATTACGGGTCTTACTATAATCGTAACCAAGGGCAAAAATCCCAAGGTTATATGTCAGGGAGGGTTGGAAATCAGTCAACTTATAGACCCAAGACCACTGATCATCAACAAACTCATACTACTTCGAAGTTGACCAAAGCTCCTAATGGGAAGGATGGTTACTTTAAGGAGTTACAGTTTGTAGACGATAAGGGATAAACCAAGACCGTAATGGCTTAGGTCCCTCTTGAGAACTAATTGTGTACAACTTGTGTGTGCAGGAACAGACTGTGAACAACGACAATTGGTGGTATGTTGACAGTAGATGTTCTAGGCACATGACAGGAACCCGAAGTCTTCTGACAGACTTCAAAGGAGGATTGAGACAGGGAGTGCACTTCGCTGGTGATAAAGGAGGAGTAATTACTGGGAAAGGAAAAGTATCGAATGGAACTTTGACTCTAGAGGATGTGAATTATGTTGAAGAACTGACGCACAACCTAGTGAGTGTTTCCCAAGTCTGTGATAAAGGTCACCCTGTTCTTTTCAATGAGAAAGAGGCCTTAGTCCTGAAGCTGGGTTTCATTATTCCCGATAAATGGATATTGATGAAGGCTCCAAGGAAGAAGGACATTTATGCTATCAACATGAGTGCTCCTATTACTTCAATGGAGTCTACATGTCTTTTATCCAAGGCTTCAGAAACAGACTCACTCTTATGGCATAGGAAAATGGCACACCTAAACTTTCGAAAGATGAACTATATAACCAAAAATGGTTTAGTTCTGGGTGTACCACATAAGAGCTTTGCATTTGAAGACAGGTGTATATCTTGCATGAAAGGAAAGCAACATAAGAAACCACACAAGTCTAAATATGTAAACTCTATTTCCTCGCCTTTTGAGTTGCTACATATGGATCTCTTTGGCCCCATAAGCAAGAGAAGCATAGGTGGTAAATGGTATTGTTTGGTTGTCACTGACGACTACTCTAGATTCTCTTGGGTCTTCTTTTTGGGATCTAAGGATGAAACTCCAGGCATTCTTATGGAGTTTCTAGATCTAATAGAGAATATCTATAGAAAAAGAGTTAAGAGAATTCATAGTGACAATGGAACAGAATTCAAGAATTCAACGATCAATATCTATTGCTTAAGCAAAGGGATACAACATCAATTCAGCGCACCTTATGAACCTCAACAGAATGGTGTTGCTGAAAGGAAGAACAGAACGTTGATTGAAGGGGCTAGAACAATGCTTGCAGATTCAAAGCTTCCGGTCATCTTTTGGGCAGATGCAGTGAATACTGCATGTCATGTTCTCAATAGGGTTCTTACGGTTAAAAGGCTGAACAAAACTTGTTATGAGCTTTTAAACAATAAGAAACCTAACTTAAAAGGGTTTGAACCCTTTGGAGTTTCATGTACCTTGTTGAAGACTAGCCATCAACCTAAATTTGGTGAGAAGGCTGACGAAGGATATTTCCTAGGTTATGTGCCTAACTCACCAAACAAACGTGTCTTCAATAAAACTACGGGATGTGTTGAAATAGTTTATAACATTGAAGTTACGAGCTAGACACATGACTTACATAAGGGATTAGATTGGCAATTTGATTATTCAGATCTCTTCAAGTCATTTAAAGTCCCTATCAGTGACTATGTCAGTAATTCAGAGATTCCTGAGCATTTATTGTCTGGAGATGAAGATCCTACTCCTTCTCCGACATCGAATGTTCAAACGTCTGGAATTATGACTATGGTTGATTCTGATGAAGTTTCACCTATTGAGTCACAACAACCTCCAGTTGATATATGTCAAGAGAATGTAGATTCTGAAATTGTGGAGGATGATATCCTTACTCCTCTGAGACAATTAAGGATATCTACTACTAATGATGTTATACCACCATTGGAGGAAATTGATACTAACTTAGGAGCTGATATACCAGTTGAACCTGTGTCCTCAACAACATTGAATAGGAATCATCCGATTGATAATATCATCGGTAATCTAAATTCTCCTGTTCTAACTTGGAATCAATCGAAAGCTAGTACTTCAACTCACTCAAGCTTGTTTGCTGAAATGAAAAAGACAGGGATTATAAATCTATGTCTACATTCATGCTTTATCTCACAAATTGAACCAAAGAATGTTCAGATAGCGTTGAAAGACAATTCGTGGGTCGAAGCAATGCAGGAAGAACTGTCTCAGTTCTCAAAATTACAAGTTTGGGAGTTGGTTGATCTACCCGTTGGTGAATATCCAATTGGAACTAGATGGGTAATTAAGTGCAAGAAAGATGATCGGGGAATCGTGACTCGCAATAAAGCTCGTCTAGTTGTCCAAGGTTTTAATCAACAAGAGGGGATTGATTACAATGAGGTGTTTGCACCTGTGGCTAGCCTTGAAGCAATTAGGTTATTCTTAGCATTTGCAGCCTCAAAGAAATGAAAGTTTTTCAGCTAGATGTTAAGAGTGCCTTCTTGTATGGCAAAGTCAAAGAAAAGGTGTATGTTTCTCAACCACCGGGATTTACTGATCCAAATTATCCAGATAGAGTATATCGTCTTGATAAGGCTCTATATGGATTACATCAAGCACGGAGAGCGTGGTATGAAACATTATCTACTTATCTTCTTGAAAATGGTTTTACAAGAGGAAGAATAGATAGTACACTCTTTGTCAAATGGAAAAAGAGAGACTTTCTACTTGTTCAAGTATATGTTGACGATATCATCTTTGGGTCATCTGACGAAAAGATGTGTAGTGAATTTGAACAAGTCATGAAGAACAAGTTTGAGATGTCCGCTATGGGAGAACTGACATTTTTCTTAGGATTGCAAGTCGATCAGAAGAAAGATGGGTATTTCATTCATCAAACTAAGTATACATATGAACCAATTGAACGATTCAAAATGGATGAAACTAGAATTTATCATAATCCTATTCCGGAAGATCATGGTATTGGTCCTGATACATCGAGTGATAAAGACGTGGATCCTACTCTTTATAGGGCCATGATTGGATCACTAATGTATCTGACTGCATCGAGGCCTGATATAATGTTTGCAGTATGTGTCTGCGCAAGATATCAAGCTACTCCTAAAGAGTCTCATATGCAAGCCGTTAAACGAATTCTACGTTATCTCAAAGGGAAGCCTATGCTGGGACTTTGGTATCCAACTGATGGAGACTTGGATTTTGTGGCTTACACTGATTCTGATTATGGAGGATGCAATCAAAATAGGAAGTCTACAACTGGTGGATGTCAATTCTTAGGAGGTAGACTAGTATCTTGGCAGTGCAAGAAGCAAACCTCAGTCGCCATTTCTACATGTGAAGCTGAGTATGTTGTAGCTGGCAGCTATTGCTCTCAAGTATTGTGGATTCAACAGCAACTGCGGGATTATGGGTTGAGTATAACCAATACTCCAATGATGATTGATAATGAATCAACGATCTCTATAACTAATAATCTGGTCAAGCATAGCAAGACAAAGCACATTGACATTCGTCATCATTTTATCAGAGATTGTGCTGAGAAGAACCTAATAAAGTTAGCTAAGGTTCCATCAGTGGATAATAGCAGACTTATACACCAAAGCATTCGACGGAGCTCGATTTGAGAAATTGGTGCAACTGAATGGAATGAAAAATCCAGAGTGATTAGTCTTCCTTAGGGATCTTATATGTAATAGTTAGTAGTTTTCTTTTATTTAAAAAATGGGGGCAGGCGTATGGCATTCACTTGCTTTTTACCTAAGGGGAATCGCCTCCAATAAAAAGGGTTAAGTTTTTATCTGTTGGGAAATGATAGTACATTAGAGGAATCAACTTAATAACTGTAGGTGAAAGTCCTAAGTTAGATGTGTTAGTAGATTCCAGTTAGTTACATTAACTTTACATCTTTACAACCAGACCTTTACTTATCTTTATTTTAGTATACACCTCTCTCCACACGTTATAATTTGCTTGAAAAATTTACATCTAGACAGCTTCATAATATGATATACTGGTAGGCAAATTCTACTTTGATTTCTGAGCAAATAAGAAGTAATAATTCTCTTGTGACATAAGTCTTAATTGTTGAATGATAGTCTAACCATACACTGTTATCAAAGATCTTTGAACATATGTCAAGACAAATAGTAAGAATTATGGCTATTAGTAAAACTACTGGTGACTTTGTTGTACTCAGTACAGACCTGACTCCTTTAGTTTTGCCAATGGTTTCAAACTTGTTTTGTCTATACTAAGGGATCCTATGTTGTACTAAGTACAGATCTAGAACCACTAGTATCTACAAAACAGGTTTGATGTTTGTAACATTTTAAATTCACTCAAGGGTATGTTATATGCTTCGAAAAGAACATCATTTAGTTACCTCTACCTTGAAAGTGAAAGATATAGTGTTATGTGTTCTACTAGATTTCTCAGTATGTCATATTTTGGATCACATTCGGTAATTTGCATACCAACAATAAAGGTTTGCTTGGAAATCAGTGTAGCCTTTGTTTATATGGATTATAATACCGGTAATCGTCTTGAACTGTTTGTGATAATTAATCGCTTCATTTTGATAAATATGTTATATCATGTGGAGATAGGTAACCAAGTTGTACTTTTATAAATATAAGTTGATAAACGGTTAAGTTGTGAGTTTTTCTATAACTTATTGTGAATTTCATGAGGTATGCATACTCACAATCTTCTTAGATTTTTACTCAACAATTGGTTCAGCTGTTTCCCTCTAATATGATCCCACTGTCGATAAATTCTTAACGCCCTCAATTAGGATGTATTTCTTTTATTTTATTTTTCGTTTTTCGTCTATGTGTTTCATTAATACAAAGGTACTTGTGTGACAACCGTCAAAATCTCAGGTCAACATCGCAATTAAAATCCTAGTACTTTTAATTTCTTTTATAGAAATCTAAAATCCTAGTGAAAAAGTCTAGGTTCGACTCCTTAAGTACCTAGTCCGTAAGTTACTGAAATCGCGTAATGTCTTAGAAGATTGCTTAGCGAACTTTAAAGACTTTAAGGAACATTAAATTAGGTTACAAAGTGCTAAAGAAAACAAATGAAATTAAATTTCATAAGTCGTCACCAAATATTTATCATATCACAAAAATCGGAAAAATTTCAATAAATTGGTAATCACAGCCGTAAATCGATTAATTAATTCGCAAAAATCATTATAAGTAAAATAAATACATTATGATGAATGTCATGAACTTATAAAAAATAAAGATTCGTAACTCGAATTAAACCGCAAAGAAATCCCAATTAAACATCTATAAACTCACAAAACTAGTACAAATTAATTATATAAACTTTGAGACTTTTATAAAACACATTTTATAAAAAAAATAAAAAAAAAAAATAAATAAATAAATAATTAAAATGCAGCCCCCCCCCCTCCTCCCTCCTTTTGTCCATTCCACTTCTCTATACATAGAGACTTGCACTCACACTTCCCAAACTTTCCCTCATCATTTTCTCTCTTCCTCTCCAAAAAAAACACACACTTTCTCTCTAATTTCCAGCCACTTTTCAACAAAATAATCTCATCTTGAAGGTGTTCATCCACTTCAATCCATCATTCAAAGGTAAAACATTCATCCTTAGCCTCTTTTCTTGTAATCTCTACTTTGAATCTTGATGAAAAACGGATTTTATGCCCTTTTCCATGGCTAAAACCCTCAATAAAAGGTTTGTAAATTTGTAGGTTCCCTTACACTTGATAAAGTGTCAAAACAAAGGGCAACCCATGATCAAACCAAAAACAAACCGAAAAATCGTCTTTTCTATGTTTTGATGTTCATCTACTAGTTCTAGTTAGTATAAAAATGTTTAAACTACTAAAAATCATCTCTAATACATCTTGAATGTATTTTAACACCAAGAATGTGTTAGGTCAAAGATTTAAAGGAGCAAATAGGATCTAGAGCTTGGTAGCAAGGGGTGTTCTTGAAAAAGAACCCAAAAACCCAATTTTTGGGCTTGCATGTACCATTTTAGTATCTAAATCTTATTTTATGTTAAAGTATATTTTTATTTCTGTAAAAGTACATATTCATGCATGTAAGACAAAGCCTCAATCACTGGATGAGGTCTAAAAATCGCGAGATGTGGAAACACACCAAAAAGATTGCTATTGTCTTATATGAATCTGTCCAGATTTTTGACCTCACTTGAGACCACCATAACTCAGTGAATAATGGTCCAAAAATTCTGATTTTTCTTCTGAAATTTATTTCGAAGTCTTACCTTTAAAGGCCCACTGGTCTCACTCAAATCCATTAAGTTTAAAACCCCCAAATGCACCAAACAAAACTGGTGCGCAAACAGTGAGTTTGCTGTTAACATCATGCATTGATAATTGTTTAAGGGTCTTAAACAATTCAAATACATGTGAGAAAATAATTTTATATTCTTAACACATGTATCTCAGTACTATAAAAAGATAGGAATTTATTTTGCTAACTAAGTATTTTTAGAAAATACATGATTAACATGCATAATCTAAGTCTTGTAAATGCATGGAAGATGTGGTATGATGAATGTAAAATACACAAAATACAGATAAAACGTGTTTAAAATTTGAGGATGATTTTTCTCAGTATCTATATCTTAAAAAGAACCTTGAAAATAAAAATGAGAATTTTTGGAAAAACTTAAATATTTTTCTAGAATTAATGCAAATAAAGTCTTTAGAAAGCCAAATATTCATGAAAAATACTTTTTGACATCAGAAAAATATGGGAAAATTACTGTGTCATTTTCCACATAAAATGACACTATCCTCAAAATTTAACACTCATGGGAACTGTTTTGATATGTTATCCGATGTACGATTTGTTTAAACACCTACGATTAGAACCAATGTTCCAGAGCCCAAAATGGCATGAAAGTTTTACACAAACTTAGAAATGACCTAAAACTAATCTAGTAAAAATTTCGTAATTTTTCAAGAATAATTACTATTTTTCTCCTATTTATCCCACTCTTTTGGTCAAGAAATGATTAAAAATAATCTGTAAATCTAAAAATTCTCAAATTTTCACAGAAAATTTGTGAATTATTTCTCATATTATATACCAAGTTTGGTGATTTTTGGAATCTGTTTTCAAGTGTTCACATTATTTTAATCATAACCCGAGTAATTACCGACGACAAATCAAACTCAAACGGCACTTTGTAAACAACTAGCTAAGCAATCTTAACAAACCATCTTAGTCAAGAATCTAATTAGGAACCTTGTATTCATAGGTCTTGGATAGGAGTCACCTTTGGTTGAGTCGCGCTTTACATCCATACCCGTACGCTTACTAACAACTGCGAGTACTCAACCCCTATTCTAACGATTTAATTCAATATTTTGGGGTGAAAAGCATGCACGAATGATTTGAATGATTTTATTTACTTGCGATTGTCATGTTTATGGTACTTGAACTACCATGTTGTGAATACTTATTGATGCTACATGATTATATGCTTGTTTACTATCGTATCTAAAGTCCCCAGAATCTCTACACGACCATTAACTCTATATGAGCCAAATGATGCATATGAATAGTACTATTTGGGAGCGAGACCACCTCCCCACTCACGCGGCCACGTGAGTGCATTCCATCATCCTAAATGCCAACGATAGGGCATCACTATTGGGGCAAGGGTTTATCGGTTGTAGGTTTGGTTGTGGACTCAAGCATAAATAAATCATGGATTTTATTAACAAAACGAATGAAAACAATGATTTCGCTACATATAACGTTTTAATGCCCTTTTAAAACTATCAACCTGTGATTCGAGCTCTAGGATGACTTAGACATTTGAAATAGTTTTCCATTAAAAAGTTACACACTTTGATTCGAACCTTACTCTAACAATGTCAATTAAAAATATTTATTCTTGATGAATCTTTGTATCGTAATCAGAGTGTATAAAAGGAAATCATAAACGGTCTTGATGATTATAGGCATGGCCTTAAAGCAATGCCCCTTTTCTTACGACATCTATAGGCTAAACCATCTAAAATATTAACTTTTCAACACTAATAAATAAACCCATCAATTCATGAAACTTATTTGAATTTATAAAATGTTAGCAAAAGAGTTTCAAGTATCAATTCACTTTTATTTTACACTAGACAATACTTATATGCCGTCAAGACTTGAATTCACTTAAACGACAAATACTTATCCTCGTTCTATGAGCTCGACACTGGATCAAAATTTTCTCTACTAATCCCGTATGACACATCATACCACCTTTGGACTCCATTAATTTTAACGGAGGTCTATTTTTTTTCATAAAACCTGGGTACTCACCAACTATATTCCATAGTTGACCTGTATTTTGCATGTTTTTCAGGAACCTGTCACAATATGACAATTGAAGCTAAACCTGCTGTCTGATTTTATGTACTAATTAGCGTACGAACTTTATGTCTTTTGGAATGTATTAGTACGATTCGGATAGTACTTTTGTATTTGGGATTATTGTAAAACTCTATGTATTGTGCTTAATGTAGACCGTTGAACGGTGATGTTTTGTAATTTTCGATTGTGAAATCATTGTACTGTTACATCTCGTGTTTCCGCTTTAGCGGGGTGTGACAACTTGATACCAATGTTTATTATGAATCATGTCAGTTTATTTATTTTATGCTTTTATTCCTATTTTTATCATTTTATCTTATCTTATTTACTCTATTTTATGTATTGTTGTCATTCGTATTATCGTATGGTTACCTAACAAGTGAAAAATAATCAGATTTTAGACTTGTATGTAATGTACGCGCTATTCTAAGAGAAAAACAAGTGAAAAATATTAATTATTTTAGACTCGTTTATTTTATGGAATTAAAATTATCCCAAGTGTTAAAATTGGTTTCTGGTCAAACTTTCAAGTTGACTTCTAGTCCTGCGAACTGAAAATTGCCTGCGAAGTGAACTTGACTGCGAAATGAGAAAGGCTGCGAGATGAGTTTTGACTTGCGAACTGAACTAAGGTTGCGAGATGAACTAGACTTGCGAGTTGAGTCCTTCTGCGAGCTGAGTCAACATGTATAAAGACCTGCGAGTTCACAAGTCAATCTCACTCTTTGCGAGTTGAAAAATTGCCTGCGACTTGACACTTGCGAACGGAGAACTTAATCTCGTAATTTTTCGATATTTTCACTTCACAAACGCCGTTTTCACCTCATTTATTATTGTCACCTTTATATTGCGCATTCATTGAGGTATATATCAAGGGATTTCACCGTGTAAATGACTCAGAATCGACATTTAGCTAAAATGAGGGTTTCGTTTCAAATTTACTCAATATACTATGATTTAATGCTCAAAATCACAAGACACCTTAGGGTTTATGTGGGTAGGAGTATATAGTATGTAATGACATAACTTGATTGCTTTAAAACTTGCCAAAAATTTTAATTTTAAAATGACCTCACTAATGGCAGTTCATCTTGCGAGTTGAGATTCAAACTCAACTTGCAACCCGGTCCTGCGAGTTGAGCTTGCGAGTTGACTTGTTGACTTTGCGAGTTGACTTATTGACTTTGCAAGTTGACTACTTCATTTTAATTTACTAACTCTCGATTAATTATCTAATTAAGCGCTTATAAGTTAAAATCATCTACGGTTAGTCGTGTCAACTTAAATGTGAACACGTAAAACCATACACTCTTTATATAAGACTTATGACTTCCTGTAATAAGTTATATCTACTTTTAAGTAACAGGTTCAGTAAAGGGTTAGACTTATTGATTATATATATGATTAACGACTATAATTGTTAATTAAGTTTCACAACTTAATAGTTCAATTACGAGTCGTAGATTATATAAGTTTATCAATATATGTTAAACTAATTGTCTGACATTTGTGTGATTTTTACATTACAGATATGGCTAGACAATTCGCTGCTCACCACAACGTGTTAGTTGACGTTGATGTCACTGCACGAGGTGCCTCTCGGGTAGCTCAGATTCTTACATTTCTGGCTCGTTCCAGAATACACTATGCTATCACGGAGTCCCCGGCGTTATCACAGGATTTATTAACCCAATTCTGGGCTAATATACAGTATGACACTGTTGTCAATCCACCGGTGATACGCACACGAGTGAATGAGCGACATGTTATCTTTTCTTCCTCTGACCTACATAACATTTTACGGCTGGGAACCGTTGATCAAGAAGCCGGACCTACAGTGTTTCCCTTGGACTTCATCGAAGTAGCACTTACACGTATGGGCTACGTCGGGCCGATGCGTGGACGTCAATTCCTAAAGGCCTTGGTCTTCGAGGAATGGAGATTTTTGTGGCATGTACTTGTCACCATTTTTGGTCCGAAGAAGGGAGGTTATGACGAGTTGAGCCCTTCTCTACTTTCGGCTGTACTGTCCCTGGTTTACAATAAACCATACAGTTTCACAGATTATATTTTTGGTGAACTAGTTCGCCAGATCACGGGGGGTGTTAGATCACAGTTTATGATCTATCCAAGATTCTGCATGCTGATCATCAGAGCTTCTATCCCTGATCTGCCGGTTATTTAAGCAGATCTTCATGTGGATACTATCGGCTTGCGTGGATATAACGCTATGTTTATGCATAAGTCGAGTCGTTTTTGGCTTGCAGCCTCAGCCTACAGAACTGTTTTGCTCTTTGATCAATCCTGAGTATGTGGCGCCACCAAATCATGGTTGGCTTGATGTTGATGTGGTGGAGGTTGCACCTGAGCAACAAGAGCTTATTGAGGATGTTTTGGATCAGGCCAACCAACGTGGCTCACAAATCAATGCTGAAGTTGCAGCAGAAGTGGTGGAACAGGTGCTGGCACAGAATGACGATGCCACTGATCCGATCTTGAAAGATATAGATCAATATTCGGCTGAGGGTCCGAGTACTTCTGGACGAAGTGGAATAAACTCAATGGCACATGTCAAAAGTGGGGAGATATTTGGAAGTGGCTTGAAGGAAACAAAAAGGAGCGGGGAAGGTGATTATGACTTTCAGATTCGGGTAGAGGCTCAATGTAATTTGGAAACGCTAAAACTTTCAAAAGTTTTCAAGCCTTTTGAAGGATCGTCAAAAAGTGGTTAACTCCTGATCTCGTTGTCTTGGGAAGGCGGAACGTTCCAAAATGCCTCGAGACGGTGCACTTGGACAAACTGAATTTGGACAAGGAATCGGAGGATAACGAAGAAAACCCAAATGCCACGCTATTCAATGATAATCAATTCCAACGTCTACGGGTTAAAGCAAGGAAAATAATATCTCAAATGACGTCCTCCAGTTCTGCCGCTTCTTCTCGCTCTTCGTTTGACAAGTCGATCACTAATACATTTTAAGACATCTTTTTCCGACAAGTAAAACTAGTATCCCTCTAAGACTGCTTCGAATTTTGTCTATACCGACATACCACTTATCTGGACGAGACAAAGTTATAATAGAAAGTGAAAATGAGAAGATTCGTAAGAAGATGATATTTGGATCGTATTCGAGTTCAGAAGATGTTCGATTGTATTTTTTTAATTTTATAAATTTATTGTTTTAGAATTTGTAATATTTATTTTTATTTTTAATGAATTTATTTTATTATTTATTTGAATTTGAATTTATTAAGTTATTAAAATTAAAAAAAAAAATAGAAATAAGATTCTAAATACTAGGTTCATTTTTCACTTTTTTTTAACAACGTTGTTTTGAATAAAATGTTGTACATTATAACACCTCCGAGCTATAAGATAACCCCTTATAAATATTTATTAATGGAGTATCTGTGCTTGTGATATCTCTTTAGTGTGTAGTAATTCTAGGTATCCGACCACTCACCTATCCTTTTGTGCACCTTTCGTTTTCTAGCAACCACAATAACAATCTTTAATGGTAAAGTCACGTGAAATAAAGAGAAAAAGTAAACAAGTGTTTAATTAATGTATTGTAATGAGGATTGAGGGGTACAGCTGTCTCCTACCAAAAATAAACTTCGCGTATTTGACACTCTATCTTTTTAGTATTTTTCGCTTACAATGAAGTCATTTTTCACTTTGCCATGTATATTAGAAAAAAAGTGGTTAATACTATATTTAATGTCAAAAGTAGTAACACATAAGTCATAGTCGAACACAAATATAGTAAATCAAATCATCATTCTGGTTTGTCAAAAACAAAATTTGTGTTTGTGGGAATTATTGAGTAATCACATATGAAAAAGAAAGACGTCAAGTTTTTGCTTGTCACCATAGACCTAGTATCGCCAGTACAAAAAGTTTCAGTCGCAAATGTTATATGAAAAGATGATAAAGTGAAAGGTTATACGACACAAATCAGCACGATCAATACACAAAATAAAAATTTAATTGCCTATATAAAAAGTAGGTCGTCTTCTATATAAATTAGTAAGTTTAAAAGTTAAATACATACAATACAATGATAAAAAAAAATAAAAAAGTTTACACACACAATAATAAAAAAGTGATAATACTTTAGTACATTTTCAATTAATTATCGACCCACGAACAAACAAAATTCTTGAGAGGAACGATTTAGATCTCAAATCCAACATAGATTAAGAGAATTGATAATGATAATTTTTAAAGTTGTCAATAAAAAAAATTAAAAATATTTATTAAAATTCAAATTTTTTTAACGATTAAAATCTCATTTTATGCATCTTAAATATAAGGAAAATTTGAGTGTACTAAATATAAATAACAAATATATTAAATTAAATATACTTTTAAAATGAAAAAAATTAACATTAACAGATATACATGATTTACGTTTGTGTTTCTTATCGACGAACTTTAAATCTCTTTCAGTTCTCTAAATTTAAGCATCATTAAGATATAATTGTTCGTGGTTAATTAGATGTGGATAAACAATCTTTCATAAACAAAAATGTATTCAATTCATTAATGATAAACATTTACAGACCTAAAATATAATGCTAACAAGACTAAACATAATGAAAATTCATGATACACTTGAGAACGCACCATAAAGCATCGTATTACAACCATTTGTCCATTTATCATGTTAAACTAATATATTAGACCTAGGTACCTTATGTTCTAGTCATTGTTTCCTACACCCATCATGTTTTGTACTATTATTTAATTATTAAAGTAATATATATACACGCACTTTAATATTGGGGATGCCAAAACGTACCACTTACACATTGCTTAAATATTGATACAATGAGAAAATTAATAGATCACGAGATAGATACAACATTCTAAACTTTGATCAACCATTAATATTGCATTCAATGGCAGAACACACATAATTGGAAAAAAAATATTGATACAATGGGTATATTACACTACCTTTTTGATCAACTTAAGGTGTGGGAAAAATGAAAGAAAAGAAAGTTTGGTGGACAAAATGGTAATAAAAGAAAGTTAAGTGGCATAGTGATAAAGAATGAAAAAGGATTCCAAGTTACCTTTTTATTCTTCTACTCCCCAAGTCAGCAACCACTGAACAAAAAGTGAGAAAGAATCAGAGACCCCTGCAGTAACAGTCTCACCACAACCCACTCAAAATAAATTCCTCACATTTAATTTCACAACCCCCAATTTCAGTCACTCTCTCTCTCTCTCTCTCTCTCTCTACGTCATTTCCCACAAATTTATCATCCTCATTATTCCCCAATTCTCAAACCCTAACTTTTTAATTCATAGATGGGTTCTCCATTTTTTCAGTTTTAAAGTTCAAATCAAAACTAAATTTTACACATATACTGAATTACCTTAGACTGATGGCCTCAAATTTCGCTTCAAGGTACTTTATAATCCTCTGTTTATTTACTTTTTACTTCAAATCTTTAAATGCAGACTCAAATTCATCATTTTATTTCAAGAATTTTAGTAAAGATTCAAGCTTTGAGTCTGTTCTTGCACTATATGGTGATGCAAATGTTGTGAATGATGGACTATCTTTACAACTCACTGCTCCATTAGTTTCTAGTGCTGGTAGAGTGATTTACAAAAACCCCATTAAGTTTTATAGTGGAATCCCTAAAAAGTTGGTGTCTTTTTCGACTTATTTCTCGTTTTCGATGTCGTCGGATTTGAGAAATGGAGATGGGTTAGCTTTTGTTGTATTTTCAGATGGGTATCCTGTGGATTTGTTCGATGATAATGGTTCGTTTGGGCTTTCTAGTGGTGCTGATTTCAGGTTCTTGAGTGTTGAATTTGATACATTGCTGGATGATAAGTATGGTGATAAGAATGACAATCATGTTGGAATTGATTTATCTAATTTTGTGTCATTGAAAGTAACAAACTTGTCATCTATCAATTTGGGACTGAATAGTGGTAATAGGTTGCATGTTTGGATTGATTACGAAGCAGGTTCAAGGCGATTAGAGGTTAGAATGAGTAAATTTGGTGAAAACCGGCCTGTTGATCCGTTGCTATTTCGAAGAATTGATTTGCCTAAAATTTGGCCTGAAAATGAGGAGTTTTTTGTGGGCTTAAGTTCATCAAATGGGAACTCTTCACAGCTATGTAATGTGTATTCTTGGAGCTTTAAAATACGACGATCGCCTGATTGGATGCATTCTGAACCATTGGATCCATTTGTTTACAAAGAAAGGGTAGAAAATGAGATCAAGATTCATAAGAAAAGTGATTGTGTTTTGAGGATTCTTTCTGCCCTCATACTTGGTATCGGATTGGGAGCTCTAGGAAGCTTTATTGGTATGTTTATATGGACGATATTTGCAAATAGGCGACTGATTGCAATCACGCCTGAAGAAGAGTGTGCAATGAAACCTGTGGTTCATAAAAAAGTTTCAGCAAATGAAAAGCAATACGTAAGTGTTTGACTGTTGTTTAGATGTTATTTCTTGTGAATTGTAAATGGATTTTGCTTGTGATCTTGTAATTTGTTTGTGGTATGGTATTACTATAAATTTGATGATTAAATCATCCCAATCTAGTGTATGTTCTAGTTATATGTTATGAACAAGATGTGGTTTTGTTTACCTTAATATTATGTATCCTTTTCTTACTTAAGAAGCTCTATATTACCATAGATATATTGATCATAAGTAAATAAATGACATAAAGAAACATAATAAATTTAGTGGTTGGTGGTTGGTGGTGGAGAATATGGTATGTGTTCAGTGGCATTTGAATAGTGAATGCTTTTGTGTTTAAGCATGTAACTCGTTTCTTACTTGTTAATTAGAAAGGAGAAAGTGCTGCTTCATCTGGAAAGGAAAGAAAAAGAACACACTTTACATTATTTTTAAAGTGGAGTGGGCTTGTACAGGATGCATGGCATGTTGTACTTTTTGTATCTTTCTTGTTACTAGACTTCCTTTTGCTTGTGATGATTGCAGTGCTTGTAAGTTTAAAAATCGGCAGACATTGTAGTGGTGGTGGACTGGAGGTCAAAAGGGTGTTGATCTTGGGGGGACCTCTTTCAGAATGCTAAAATGGTAGGACTTGCAAAATGAATTACGTATACTTATCATTTTCCATAGCAAAATACAATGCCTATGAAACTTGCATTCTATGAATGGTAGGAACATGAAAATAGGGTTGTGCCTGAAGCTCGTTACCAGACATCATGTTACTGCTCGTGGCAGTAACGAGAGGAAACAATAATAAATGAATGAACGTGGATTACTCTTTATATGCTTCTAAAAGTACGAAACAACAAAAGCCAAGAAAATAACAATCTTAAACTAACTGTTTCTATCCAAACCCGTATTCACTTTGTTCCTAAAATCTCCACTTCAAAAAATGGGCTACTACACTCTATATCGCGGTACTGAACAAGTGTACGTGTATTACTGTACAACCGACACCGAAGAATTCACTAACCAAGTGATGAAGATATAAAAGAATCAAAGAGAGCAAAATAACGGACTACAATTGTGACTGTAGTGAGTTTCCATGACTCAGTATTTGCTCAGGCAATACCTGAATAGTTTTCTTTTGTGACTCGCCGCAAATACACCCGGGTAAAGGGTTTGCATAGAAGCTCTCTTCTAGCTTTGGAGACAAACCGGGTCTCCTTTTGTATGGTGCACCCACCCGGTCTTTATGGATCATTTTGACTTGGGAACTAAATCTCTCCCACGAGATCACACCTGCGTCCAACTGATCAATCAACTTAACAAAATTTAACCGGTCAGGGTTAATCGTCTTACGGAACCCTTTGAACCGCCGGTGTCCCTGGACCGCCTTAGCCATGTTCCCATCGTACGTGTAAGCAAACACATCGCTTTCAAGTGCGACAAAATAGTCAAGGGCGGCTAGGCGGTTCTGGTAGCGGTTAAGAGTTAATAACTCATCTGGAGTTGCGAGTGTGCTGTGTGAAAAGACGTTTGGGAACTCGCTTTGGAAAGCATTCAAATTGTTATTACCGTAGATTTCACCGGCTACGATGTAGATTTTTGTGTTTGTAGGGTACTCCATGGCTTTAAGGAACAAAGCAGCTTCTCTAGGTGACATTGGACACCCTCCTTGTTGTCTCTTTTCTGAGCCATTTATGTCTTTTTCTTTCCAGTGCTTCACATTATATCTCATTGTTGCAAGTACTTCAGATTCTTCTGTCGTTAGGTTATGGCTGCACCCTGTGAATGCAAGCATATCCTTTTCGTACCTGTAAACCGAGCACATGGTAACATTCATTACAACAGAAACAGAATAATATAGTCTGTTTTGAAATGAAAAACAGAAGAATAGTTTGAAAAGTAATTCTCTTAAAAAAATACGTTTAAGATTAAGCATAGATGACATTTATAACCCATATATCTGAAAATACATGCATATTGGCTTTCTTTTGATGCTAAAACCGGTACTAAAAAGTTGAATAAAAAGGAAACCAGTAAAATGGGCTGGACGGAGCTCATTCTTGTTTATAACCTACTTGATATACTTAGATCCGAAGAAAGTTGGTAGGTCAATATAACCTAACCGGACCTATTTACCCATCCCATTTTGCCCTCTACAGAAAATGTTTTAGTACCTCAAATGTAGTGCGATGTAGGGTTCCTCATCACTCCTAAGTCTATGAACAAGTTTTCTACCAAGGCTCTCGATCTCATCCGAGTAACGAAGAGCCACATAGTTTGCACGACATCGAAGTTTCTGATAAAAGGACGAGAGCCCATTGTTGACGAGCCTTGCATCTGAATGTGTAAATTGGATCACTTTGTGTTTTCTTAACAAGGCTTTCATTTCCCCTCTATAATAACTCGCCTAATCATCAAAAATATAGTCTCACATATGTTTTCCCTTTTACATGAAGTGATAGCTAGAATTGAATGAAAATGATGCTTGACGACGTACACACCTTCGACCATGAAACTGGAGTCTTGACAAACGGCTTCACCGTGGCGTATTTTGGAGGTAAAGACTCAACAATTTCGACATCATCTTTCAAGTTATCGATGAAATGCCTCCAATCAAAGATGTCCTTAAAATCACTAGCAAACGAAAGAAACTAGATATCGGTTAGCTGGTGGTTACCGGTTACTACTGGCTTTTGCGTCATCATAAGGTTAAAAAAGTTGTATATAAATTGTACCTAGGATCCGTCCAAAAAGATTGATGATCAAGAGACGGGAGAACGAGCGTGGCATTCATCATCTTTGCGATTGCCACCATGTCACATATCTAACGTATAGATAAGATCGATGTAAGTACTA
Organism: Logfia minima; assembly: GCA_963921325.1. Lineage (NCBI taxonomy): Eukaryota > Viridiplantae > Streptophyta > Magnoliopsida > Asterales > Asteraceae > Logfia > Logfia minima. Next base: position 18,127,112 of record OY992763.1, on the reverse strand, counting down.
GAGGCGGCATTCATCATTTTTTCGTTTTTGTCATTTTTTATTTTAAACATTTTTTCGTTTTAAACGCTTTTTCGATTTAAACATTTTTTTCATTTTTGTCATTTTTGTCATTTTTTCCGTTTTACGTTTTTTAACATTTTCCATCTTTGTCATTTTTTCGGTTTATGTTTTTTAGTTTTTAAACATTTTTTGTATTTTTTCAGTTTTTCTTTTTCTATAAAAAGTTTCATTTTTTTTATTTGTCCGGTTAGACCTGAGCCCGTTTAGACCCGAACCCGTTTAGACCCGGCAGTCCAAATCCACCCACCCACCCATTTTGCCACCCTTAGATGTAACTAATATTAGAAATGATTTTGAGCGAGATTCGAAAGTTTCTAAACATGGAAAGTTTCAAGATAAGAACGAGAACATACTCCTGTCCTCATTTGATTCAATCCGCCGTTAGCACGGACTAGAAGGTACCCGATAGTTGGGTAGCCACCCTCTGAAAACCAATATCAACAATCAATTTATTCGGCCTAAATATCATTTCTCATTGTTAACCAAAATTTTGTGATTATAATTTGTTTGCAGTAAAACTGTATAACATGACTTACTGCTTTGATCTCGAGGTCTATCGATGCATTGATGATAGCGACTGCTATTCGTTTTCATCCAAATTTCTGGGATCTGTTGGTAATAAATAAACCGTTACATCTTACAAACATTTCGTCGAATATTTCATATTGACCTTTTCAATATTTCAATATTTCAAAAATAAAAAATAAAATAGTTATTGTTAGAAGGTTTTTTTTCCACGATTAGAACAAGTCGGATATTATATGACAGAAAAAGGATCGAATGAGTACATTTTTTATTTTCTAATTTTTTTATTTTCTCATGTGAGTAGGTGAAAAAGATTTATAACCAATCATTTTGGACCCCTCATAAATGTTATAACTAAATAAATAATAAAAAAGATATTATTTACCATTCATATTCCTAAATGATATCACTCTTTTTACTTAATTATACTTCTATCTTGATCGATCTCCTCATACGATATAATTTATTATTGGTTAAAGTCGAAGTCATATCAAATTTTAATAGAATTGATTATTAAAGTTTGCCGTGTGACACATGTTACTCTTAATTAAAGAGTCTAATAAATATAGAGTAAGTGAAGAAAAGAAAATACTTCTACACAAGGTAAAAGAAGGTCAAATACGACGTTCAATAAAAAGTGTGACACGAGGGTAAAATTGTAATTTAACAATATGTGAATGCTTTGTTAACGGTCAACTAAAGATAGATTTTCACTCGGTTTCATTTTTGGTATTTTGTCAAAAGGGACAAAGACATTATTTTTTATACATTAGCGCCCGGGATATGACTGTACCTGTCCACCGGGAGTTTGGTTCTTCTGTAACTGTTTGTAACTTTAGCTACGTGCATCCGGCCAATGAGCTTGCGCCGAAAAAATTAACCAACTTAAATATCTGATAATTCAGATATTAAAATATAAAACAACGCATTTAAATGATTTTAATCGTCTCCGCTGCTCCCATTCTTCCGGTTAACTAGCCGGAAAAATTACCGCCACCGACGGTGCTACCAGTTACTGGCCGCCGTCGCCGTCATCGAACAATAGGAAATGATTTTTTTTCTTTTTTGTAAAATCAAACACTAATTGCCGATACACAATGCATGTCGACCCTAAACTTAACCAAACACCTAAAAGCACATTTAACGTCGTTGCATTCAACGCTTCCAGCTACCGTCATCGCCGCCGCTTTCCGGCCAATGTCGCGTTCGTTGTACGAATAAATAAGAAAATAAACCTCTCAATTTTTGAAAGTGATAATCTTGCCGTTGTGTTTGAATGTTTACTGGAATGGAAGCTCGAAACCATAGTTGAGTAGGTATTTTGAGAGAGACGGTGATATGTTATTGTGTTGAAAAAGATATGCATGAATCCAGGACACGGTAAACCAAATGGGTGCCACTGGTATTGTTTCTTGAGAAACATGTATTTTTACTTTGTGTTTATTATTTCTTTTTTATCCTTACAAATAACAAATAGGAAATTCAACAAATATAATATATACTTTTACTACTCATTACAAAATTGCTTTTACAGATATATTATTACAACCGTATACAATGAATGACTAATTAAATATACTTTATTTTAAGTTATCTGCGACCGAATTATGTTATGTTATAATAAATTTTCATTTAACATTTCTTATTATCTACATATTTCTACTAACAACACTATAATGGAATAGGTGTTCTACATTGCTAAAAATATTAGGATTTCTTATACTAAGAGAAAAATAATGTCATGATTAATAAAACATCGGGTAATTAGTACATTGTGTATGAGAAAAATGATAGTCTTATTCTTGTTTTTAGCATAACGTTTTGTGAAAAGTAAATTATCAATAAATTGACAAAGTTAGTGTATTAATTTTGAAAGTGAACAATATTTTGAAATAAAAAAAGAAAAATATAAAAATAAACACTTGTTACGAACAATTTAAATTAAGAAATGTACTGGTTTTTGTTTATAAAAATAGAATCATTGGATGCATTTATAATAATTATTTTATTTTATATATACAAAGATAGATAAATTTAGACTCTTTTACGTTAAATCAAAAAAGTAAGGTTTATATATTTTTTATGATAAAGTATTTTTTAATATATGATGTTTGTTCTTATGAGAGGAAATAACCGTTCATTAGAAGATTCCAATTCAAAGATTTTGATTTCATACGAGATTGTATGTTGTATTATACATTCAAACTATTTGTTTTACAATATGATTTTGTCTTGGTTGCATGATGAATGATTATGCCAATAGAAGATTTTGGTAGCATGTATTCCCACTGGAATGGAGTCCTAACATCCTTGTTCCAAACATTGAATACAGAGCTGCCCATCATCACTAGTTGGAATATTATAACGGACACTTTCAGTAAAAACAACTTTTTCCTTAAGTTACTTATTAATTGACCTTTTCTTTTAGACCACATCATATCATACTCCCTAGTCCATAGTATACAATTTCTAACCCTTTTTTTGTTTTTTTTGATGATTGAGAAAACAAATATTTCATTTATATTTCAAAATAAAAAATAAATAAATAGAAAAAGAGCCTTCTTCATGTGTTCTTTTAAAAAATAGTCAAATACAAACAAGATTATATATTATGTCTTAACCATCATTTATTAGATTTCTATAAGAGTAATGTGCAATAATTTATAACATATAAAAGTGTTGGTTGTTATCATTGTTCCTCTTTTATTTAAAGCAGAATATTTTGCATTGATTTATGGTAAAACCAAACCACCATAATTGATTTAACTGCTAAATTATACTCGCACAATAAAACAAAAATTCATACTAAACCAGTTTGCATTTAAATTTGAAATATTATATTATATTAAAATTAAAAGATGTAGCAAAAAGAAGCTTACACGATGATTTTCAAGGGACTTTTCTAAGACCCTTTTAGGCATTGAAGAAGAAGTTGTTGAAAATGAATCAAACTCAGCCATCACTCTTTGTGCTTTCAACACATCACTTTTATAATCTCTTAATATCAACATCTGTTGTGCATTTGACCAACTTCTTCCGACCACCTCCGCTTCCATCTCCGCCACCGGACTACCACCATTCATATATGCAAATTTCACAAACACACTAAATCCCACAATCGCTATCAAAAACCCCAGCAACGTACGTCTCAAATTCTTCCCTAATCTCCCATAATTACGTACTTGATTAATATAAATATTATGATTATGATTATGTGTTGTGTTAAAACTACCAAAACAATCAACTGCAGCTTCAGTTATACAATCGTTAATGTTTTTTTGAGGCTGTTGATGTTTTTCTTGATTATGATTGTGTATGATGATGTCGGCCACCGTGACATCGTTAGCACGGCGACGGTGGGCGGAGACACCCCCAAAACGTGGACTACTACCGGTGGTGGACGTGGGGGTGGGGCCACCGGTTCTCATGATGTTGAATCACCAATAACTCGAAAAATACTCTCGATATCGAAACCAAAGGTGATATTAAGGATTAAAATCCGATAGGAGGGAAGATAATGATAATGATAATGATAATGATAATGATAATGATAATTAGAGGAGTGGGTTTCGTTTAAAATGAAGTAGAAATGAATATTTGGAAATTAGAAATTAAATTATGGGTTTAACAAAGAGGGTGAAAAGCGGGGAGTTTTAAAAGGCGAATTAAAAGGGAGGTTCATGTGGTTGCTTATGATTTGTGGTTGTCTTGTGTTTTATAGGCATCCCCTCTTCATACGCGTTACTTAATTCGTTGAGTTTTATTTTCGTTTTACATTTGACTTTTCTATGTGTTTTTTTTTTCGTAAACGTAAGTCAAACATTATTGGAAATATGGTGTTAAAGTGAATAATAATCATAATTAATACAGAATTAAAATATAGAGTTTATACCGTGTTAGACACTTTTAATATATTAAAGTATTTTGATTCCATTAATATCTTGAGTAACAGGAAATTAATAATCAAATAATATAAACTATAACCCGCACTTGATTCTGACACTCAAAATAAAAGAATAAACAAAAACAAATGAATTAAGTGTTCTTGACACCAAAATATGATCGCATGATCAAGATATCATTTAACATTATTGTGAACACTTCCAGATGACCTGTACATGAATACAAGCTACATTGGTGATTACTCAATGTCTTATGTTTGTTAGTCACAAAAGGTTCATGAAATGTCACAATGATTCATGAAAAATCACAACGATTTAAATTATGTATTAAATTGATGTTGAGCATGTAATTTCTTAAACATATTGTCTCTCATGTAAGAAGCACCGAATGATATTGCATTCATTCGATGCTTCTACCAATACAATCACAACATAAACCTTGGCACTACTAATCCTCGAAATCATATTCATTGTTAGTTCTCATGTAATTCTTAATTACACAAACATCATCAACAATGTTTCATACTTGAGCGGAAAGTTATTGTCGACATATTTTGTGTTTGTAATAGGTCATGTGCTTCGAAATATATTGAACAAATGTATAATATTCATAGTGTGTATCGATTTATGAATATAAGTTCATTACATATAATGCAATAATAAGGATGTTACACATTTATTGTTATCCTATGCATTTTGGTGATGTTAATTTTATAAGGATGTCACACATCTTTTATATTTATGACATGTCATTAAAGTTACCGTAAGTAACATACTGTAACTATGAATAATAAGTTTATTACACAATAAAATTATGAATAATTCGATACGCCCTGTAGATGTTAGAACTTATTTCAACACATTAAATATGGTGCATTTAACGCTTTATATTAATATATGTTTTATGATCAGCAAGCCAATTTAAATAAAATTGACAAAACTAAACAATTGGTTTATGAAAAGACAATATGATAGAGATTAAGGGGTCACTTACTTTTTTTTCATTAAGTCATGTATGGGTATAGATAACAATATGAATAATAAAGGGTTATATGCAGTAAGTCCCGATTGTAAATTCTTGTTTACTTTTTATGTTGAATATAGTTTGACTGATAGTAAATGGCCATTTTAACCTTCTAATTATGATTTAGTTACAATTCTTTATTATTGTATATTGATCGATATACCGAAATAATCACTAAATGTTAATTAGCATCATACAATTCAAGTTACATATGACATCACAAAACAATTATAATACCCCAAAAAAATAAAATTACAAGGTATTCTTGAGTTTATTTGTAGTGGAAAGAAAAATAAATCAACAGAAAAGAAATATTAAAAAGTCATTTTTAAGTTTTTTTTGGGAAAGAAAGGAAAGAAGAGGAATGAATTAGGATGAGCTTTTTATTGTGAATCTCTTATGTCTATATTTGAGCTGATTGTGAAAGAAAACAATCTATCTATCTATATAATGATCAATATATCCCTATTAACCCTATTATTAACTAAGTTTTCTCACGTACGACACAAGAAAAAACTTGCAGTCACCTACGTTTCTTATCCCCTTTGACTGTTCGACAACTCACTACAAAGGTATGTGAATCCAAACTTTGTATTGCTTGAAAATTAATGATGAAGCTTCTTCAACGATTTTTAAGATGTAGCAAATCTAGGTAGTTGTCCTTTAGAACCCTACACATTATTTTAAAAATCGAGTGATAATTATATACGTAATCTCATCGCATTTATACAAAAAGATAAGACATTTCAATCAATGTATTGTAGTTATAATCAATATTAAATTGAAACATTGACCCTTTGCCCGTGATTAAAACTTAATGGTCATCTAATTGACACTAAACCAAGTTTAGACCACATAGAATGAATTTAATAGTTGCTTAATTAAATTTAGTGAACTGAAAATGTCTTTAATTATGATCAAGAGTATTTTTCTTTGTACTGTCACCACTCTTATATATGTACGAATCCGGTTCAAAATTAACTCAATCGAGAGTGACTAGGGATTAATCTTTAAATAATATACACAAGATATTTGTAACTGTATGAGGTGCTTATTTTTAAATGAGGATAAACACTATTGTTGGTAGTGAAGCCCTACATTCTAGAATTATGTTAATTAGGATATGATAATGTAAACATTATGTGGCCCATGTTGACGTGAACCCATCAAGTGGGGTGACCAAAATAATGAGGTGGCAATGCAAGTAACGTCTACATAAATATTTTCTTTGTACTATTATCGGATCTTGTCAAAAACACATATAAAGTATATGTTAGTCGAGCTCAAAAAAGCTAAACTTTAAGCACGAATCGTGCTACTCGGATGGAGCTCTTGGGGCAAGAGCAATTGTGATGATGGAATTCTTCTCCAAGATCAAGAGTTGAACCTAAGGTCTGGATTTTGAGAGGCATATAAATTAAATTATTGGTTTAGTCGTTTAGGTAACAATTAAGAATGATTTTATTTAGATGTAACGTTATACACGTCATCAAATTGTCAATAAATTCTTAAGACGTATCTAAATGTTTGGAAGTTAACAACTCAATAACTCTCTAAAATATTTTGAATTACACTAATTTATTCATATAAAAACTAATTCTTGAGAGTACTAGAAGGTGTTAGCAAAAGTTTAAAATTTAAGCACATTACAATAACGAAGTACTCGTATTTAATTTAAGTTAGCAATAGTACCATATCCATAAATACCCAATAGAAAGATAGTTGCGTTCTGCACACTTCAAGAAAACGAATTTAATAAATTTATATCTCACATAAACAAAAGTTTATTTAAGTATAGAATTTTTTTGAAAGTACGAGAGTACATATCTTAACAGTCTATCTTGATCACATTAATAAAACTCCTAAATTCTTAAAAATAAAATATCTCAAAAACCATTAGTCAAAAAATTATAAAAATTGAACCATAAAAATCAGCGTTTTTTCCTCTTCGATTTAAGATTCCACATGACATACTTTCGACGATTTTTTTTTTGTGGGTTTTAAAATTTTGGTAACATATGTGTTAAAAACAATTAACACATGTGTTACTAGCAACTATCACATGTGTTAGTACCGACTATCACTTGTAACACGTGATAGTCCTTGATAACACATGTGATAGCCGCGGGTAACACTTTTGTTAGTCAATCGTAAAACATCTGTTACTCACAAAAATGAAGAAAAAAAAATTCATCGAAACTATACCTTGTGAGATCTTAAATCGAAGAGGAAAAAATGCTGATTTTTATGTTGCAATTTTTATAATTTTTTGATTAACGGTTTTTGAGATATTTAAATTTAAAAGAAGCGGGGGAAATTGGGGTTTTTGTTAAATGGCACATTTTTATTGACACTCCCATACTTTCAAAAAAACTCATAATTGAATGAACTCACCTCCTCGCACATAAATGTTATACGTGACTAACTATCTACCCTCACCGTTAGCAGGGGCTGTATATTCTTGAATAACAATATAATTATTTTTTTCATTATTTTATAGATAATGTTTCAGGAGGAACATACTGAAATATTGAATGAAGTGATTTTAAAGTTTGATAGAAGTATAAATTATTAGTGTCTATCTTTACAAAAATATAATAATAATAAAATTTAAATTTAAATGGAGATATAAAATGTTTGAATGTTTGTTGGACATTGTATAGAGAAGTTGTTACACATGTTTATTAGACAAACAGATATAGGGGTAATTTAGATAATTCCGATAGTTTTTTTAAGCCAAAGCATGGAAATGCTTTATAAAGGAGTATAGATTATTGGACTGAATGATTATTCGATTAACAGTTTAAATTGTTTCATTCAGACTTAGTATTTGAGCTCAACTAAGTCCACATATTATTCGGTCATTCTAGATTTGCCAGTTGTCCCCATCTATTTCATCTATTTACACTGTTTACCCTTTTTTCTTCGAACTAATACTCCAAATAAAATACGTTACCTGCAAATAATATTATTTTTTTTAACAGCTACCTGCAAATAAATTGATAGTTGTTGTAATATAATGACAATTAAGACTCTATTAGCAATATAATTTAAGAACTTTTTAGTGAAGATGAAAGAACAAGAATATAGATAAAGAACTTTGAGGGAGAAGTATAAACACTTTGAGTGTATTAGAATGTGCATTTTAGTTCTTTACATGAGGCTTGTATTTATAATACCAAAATACACTATTAATTTCACAAGCTTGGGTAATTAAGGGACAAGTAGATTATACGTCGAACATACATAGAGTAGAAAATGTGTAAATTCAAAAGTATTGAATCAATAATTCACAAGAATTATAATTCATAACACTCCCCCTTGGATGACACTTTTTCAATATATAGTCAACTTTGAATTACTGCCTCGTTAAAAACCTTGCTAAAGAAAACCCAGTGGGAGAAAACTTTAGCTAAGGGAAAAAGAGTGCAGTGTAGAGTTGACTCCCCCTCAAGTTAATAACCATAATGCATTACGTGTTTTGAACACGTCGCATTCCAATACTATGAACGTGTTTTCTGAAAATTGCAGTAGGAAGTGCCTTCGTGAAAAGATCTACTGAGTTATTGCTAGATTGAACATATTGCATCTCACTCTGGTTATTTTTTATAAGGTCTTGAGTGTATGAAAAGAATCTTGGAGGTGTATATGTTTAGTTCTGTCACTCTTGATATACCCTTCTTTCAATTGTGCAATACAAGCTGCATTGTCTTTGTAAATCACAGTCATCATCTTTTCTTTCTCTAGTCCGCATGAAGTCAAAATGAGTTGCGTCATTAACCATATAGACTCTCTACTAGCTTCACGCAATGCAATAACCTCAGCATGATTTGAAGATGTTGCAACAAGTGTCTGTTTTTTAGAACGCCATGAAATTTCAATGCCTCCATTCTTGAATACGTATCCAGTTTGAGATCTAGCTTTATGAGGATCAGAAAAATAACATGCATCTGCATAACCAACCAATCCTTGCTTTAAATCGTTGGAATAAAATAGACCTAAGTCAGTACTTCCACGTAGGTATCGAAATACGTGTTTGATCCCATTCCAGTGCCTTTTTGTTGGTGCTGAGCTAAACCTTGCTAGTAAGTTAGCTGCAAAAGAAATATCAGGTTTAGTACAATTTGTTAGATACATAAGTGCTCCAATAGCACTAAGGTATGGTACTTCTTGTCCAAGGATCTCTTCATTTTCCTCACGAGGACGTAATGGATCATTGTCAACGTTAAGTGATCTACCAACCATCCGAGTGCTTAAAAGATTAGCCTTGTCCAAATAAAAACGTTTTAAACCTTTTGTGTATAATTTGACTGATGAACAAGTATTCCATTGTACTGTTCTTAAGGAGAAGTAGTGGTAGCCAATCTCAATCGTTGATTTCTATGATCAACCGCTTAGATTTGCTATATCTTAACAACATTGCATTTTACGTAAAATGCAGTATTACGAATTTGAACTGTTGATAAGAGAAATCAACTGTTGAGATCGCCTGCCTCTCCTTCCCCTTAAAATGCAGCTGCCCCTCTGCTCCCTGATGTGACACCTATGGTCGGTTCAATTTGGAGCGGTAGCATCGTTGGTGGACTACCGATGTGCCGGCGTTGGGGTGCCAATCAGGGGAAAAAGTTTTATATCTATAGGTTGTTGGGCCTAAATATATACTACAAATTAACATAATAGTGAGCAAATGGTAGGTATAATATAGGGTCATTCTTAAAATCGACTGAATTGATACGAAGGCGTTTCAAACAATCATATCTAGCTAGTGAGGGGTTATGTAAACTAGTGGGGAGTTTGATTTTTTGGATTTTCTAATTTAAGCAAGTAAATAAAAGCGAGATAAAGTAAATCTTATAAACGGTTCAGATTAAGGCGATGTTTGTTGTGAGTTCTTTAGCCTAATTATGGGATAATTTTTAACTTGAGTACGGAAATGTTTGTGAAGAATTTTATATTTTATTATCTTAGATACTTGCAGTGTAAACACTAGATTCCCTACTAATTAATTTCTCAGTTAGACGTATACGGCTTGGCCAACACTCGTAACCGTTGGACACCGTATACGGTTGGGGATATCCAACCGTTGCTCACCCGTATACAGTTTGCCATGGTCGTTTTGCTTTGGTCGCTTGATTGTGTGTGGGATCGTAATTTTTTTAATCTTGTTTTCGCTTTAATTTCTTCATTTTAATCCATTTTGAGCGATTCTTTTTGCATCGTCTTAGTTTTGACCTAAAGAAGAAAAACGTAATATTAAAATAATTTTTCTATATTTTTAATTAATATGGGCAAGATAACATATATAAAAATGAGACTTTTTATTCGTCATCAGTCTCACACTAAGATAATATATCTCACATAATATTAGTGTAGATCTCAATTTATCTTTAAGTAAATTGTTTTTAAACATCAACTACTTCGAGTAAAAGACATCTCCATTACCATATATTTGAAGCCACAATACTATCTTGTTATAAAAAGGGTTAACAATGGTTTAAATTTAAAACTTTAAACTTTAAACTTTTTACGTTTTAATTTAATTTTTTTTTTTTTTTGTTTTTTTTTTGTTTTTTATTTTGTAATGTTTTAACACCTTAACTTATAGAGTGGACCTCCTATTATAACATCTCCAATTCAAGGGTATTTCATAGCTTTTTTATAAGAGTATCCACATTGAAAGGTTTATGTAAAACTTTTTTTCTATTTAGTGTGTAAGAGGTTTTCTACAAAACCTTTTGCTCCTATTAGAGGTTTTCTATTTATAATGACTAGAAAACACTTGTTTCCTTAAATGTTAAATGTTGAACTTTACGCCAAATAACAAAAGTATGAATATTAAAAACAATTGTTCATGCTTTTGTGTTCATCCTTTTGTACTTCGTTGCAATATGCTTTTTACTGTTCTTTTAGAGTTAACAAAGTACCTCCTAATTTCAAATTGGATATTTACATAAATATATAGGGAATGTTGTCGAGAGAGAAGTCATGGTTCAGTGACATACTTGTCAAATGTCATTGATCCTTAATTATTGTAGAATTTGTCTTGTACCTTAGTCGTTGTTCTACTCATTGAGTGTTAAGATGTAACTTCAAAGTGATCTTTGACTAATTTGAAGTATTATCTTTACTTAGATTCAATAACAAGAAGTATTACTCGCTAATACGAATATACTCATTGGTCAATGAGTTAACACTTAGAGAAGAGAACAACCTTTACTACCTCTACTTAGGGGTGTCACTTTTATCCGGAATCCAAAAAATCTATCCGATCCAATCCAAGTTAAGTTAAATGGACCGGATTATTCGGATTACGGATCACTTAAATGGATTACGGATTTCTTAAACGGATTACACGGATCGGATAAAGGATCAAAATTAAATATTTTGGATACATCCGAATAATCCGTATAAGATTTGAGTAATTAAATAATTATATTTTTACTAATACATTAATGTTTACCATATAAAAAATCAATAAAAAATAAAATCTTATATATTAATAGATGATACATCCAAATAAAAAGGTTATTTTAAATTATACTGGAGTTGATGTTTGTTTGATTTAGAAACTACGAATATGTTTTTTTGGATATCAAAGCATTGAATGGACATTTCAAAAGGAGCGCAAGTGCATATGTTTTCTTATTCCACTTCCAATTATTCGTGTTATCGAGTTTTAGTAATTTTTATGTTGGATAACTACCATTTCTTTTGTGTGAATAGTTTAATTTTAGTTCAATTTGTGTAAAGTTATCTTCTAACGTTTGAAGAATGTGAGTTTTTAATACTTGCATTTTTATAGTTTTTCGTCAAAAAAAAAGGTTGGGTACATGAGTATACATTTAAACTATAGCTAATTAGGATGAAATCGTATAATCCGAACACTAATCCGAATCCGTTTAACTCGTATTCGATTAATCCGTTTCTTATTCGGTTAGAATTACGGGTTAACTTGTGATTGTCCAAAATTCGAATAATCTGAACCGAATAATCCGAAATCCGCATAATCCATCCGAATGACACCCCTGCCTCTACTCAATGATATAAACTTGCTCATCAGTTGGCGTGTCAACACTTAGTTTAATTATGATTAAATTTTATTTATAATTATCGAGCCCAATACACTCCAATGTATAGAGTATAATCCATTAATATGGTGTACGCGTAAAAAGGGTAGGGTAAAACTCATTATCTTTTTTGTATTCTTCATTAATAAGATATATAATATCCTTTTAAAAATTTATTTATTATAATATATTACTGTATAAAGATGTATTCAAATTTCAAAAAGAAAAAGAGAACAATAGTATTTCTATTATTATTTTAATAAATAAATGAAAATTGTATAATAAAGAGTTATATTATATACATAAATAAGTATGATACATATATCAAAAATCACGATGAAAATTGTGTCACCAGTAAAAATCCATATGCTACCGAAACATGTATTTTTCATGATTATTATTTACACCTCTAAGGTTTGCTTTTCAAAATGTAATGATAATAAAAGACACATGTCTTTATTGTTTACCTTTGAAATAAATAAGAAAAATTTGAAATAATACTACTAATTATTTTAATAATCACAATAATAACGCACTAATTAATTAATCTTTTCTTTTTGGATGTGAATGGGTTGTCTCCGTTTCTCGCAACGAGTGACCACCATGTGTCCTCGTGTCTTTTTTAATAATATAATCTTTGAGACTTTGAGTTCCACTTCGGACATGACTATGGTCACAATAGCCGTTATACACACTTATATTTTTGTGACTATCATAAAAATAAGACTTTATATTGAAGTATTACCTTTTTTCTTTATGTATTATAGCTACTACTTCCTATAAATATTCGATACACTTTTTACTAGATAAAATAAAAATGTTTATATAAGCATGTTTCAGATATGTATAATATATATATACATATATGAGAATGATCCATGGGAAGAAGTTTCAAATTCCGGAAAGGATGGAAGCAAATCTGAACCATTAATTTCATCAATTATAACATACATTCCAGATGAATGCTAATTCATATTTTATTATTATAAATTCATGAATGTTACTTAACATCATTTCTTGATGAATTTTTAGTGATAACATTCACCCATAAATGGTATAATCAGTGTATAATAACATATATGAGTTAATATTTATCATAAATTAATGTTTTAAAAATATTAAGTTGAAATTTTGACTAATATACATCATAAATGAATGATAAATGTCGATTTTGAGAGACTTTTGTTTAAAACATAAAATTATAACAACATTGTTTGATTAAATGATGTATATAATCGATTCATTTATATTTCAAGCTTTAATTTGATGAATATTGTTTGAAAATCATGTTTTGATGATAAATGGGTATTTGCTTTCATCTTTCTCTTTTTTTTTTACTTCCCTTTTAATCCTCACCCTATATATATATATATATAATATAATATATATATCTATAACTTTTAAATTTTCCAATGACATACACGAAGTTATCGATTATTAAAAAGACGTACCAATGGGCTTCTACTCCAATTGTATAAAGTGTTGTCTTCCCTTCTTGAGGTTGAAGATTCGAATCCCGTCTAAAATATTGATGGATTTAAAGAGTACTTTAAGAGTAGATTAGATTTAAGGAGTAGTTTAAAAAGATGTGACCGCAACTATTGACCACTATATTTAATCTAACTTATAACTCTGATTAAATTCATGATACAACCCCGACCAAACTTTATCAGATAGAAATTAATGTGACCGAAAATATTGATGAATCAAATCACATAATCAAACGCATAAATAATTTGTTGTTTTCTGATACCAAAGATGACATGATAATTGCTTTTCTTCAAAAGGTACGTTGTTAGCCGTTATATAGTCTATTCATATCAAACAGACAAGATAATTCGATATGATTACTAGTAATAGCAGTAACTAATCTTGATGCAGTAATTACTTCGTTAAATAGTTCCTTATTTTAATTAATATAATAAAGTAAAAAAATAAGTTGGTTAAAATTGTTCTCTCATTCAGTCAGTCTCATTAAAACAAATGAAAACATAATGTATTATTGGGTTAAAAGAAAACAAGCAGTTAACTACTTTGTAGTTTTGTAGTTAATTTATCATAGATTAATAGTTTAACTTATAATAATCATAAATAACAATAACTATAAGAATTGGTTCCAATTAAAAGGACCATTTAATGATTAAAAAGAGTATATTAGCTTAAAGTTCCTGTTGAGAAAATACAGGTCCCTATAGATTATGACATACGCATTTTTTACGCGAGATGTAACGGAACAAGGAAGTTTAGATCTCAATTTAACCTCTCCAACTTGTTTGGATGATTAAACATTTTATCCTAATATTAGGATTATAACATTGAACTTATTAGATAATATAATTAAAATATATATTAGTAATATATGCATGCATCAACCGAATTATAGATTGATAGCGAATATTTCAATTTACTTTATCACATGTACCATCTTGAATCTCTCAAGTTGATTTTGTTTAAAATGACATGTTAATTAAGACAAACTTTTTAAAAGTATTGCAAAGTTACTTATTAGGTTGACAATATGAAAAATTCATTAAAATACCGTACAAAATACGTACTTCAATTTTTATTAGAAAAAAATCAAATTGTAAAAAATTATCTTTCGAAAGCAAAACTCATTTTGCATTTTCCGTGTCGATCTATCGTTTTGGGTGTCCCGGCTCATGGCTTAGACGCCCGTCGGTGACGGGATCGTGACATATCGCTTCTAGAATCGTAATTTTCTTTTTGGTGTAAATTGTCTTATTTTAAATCCATTTTTGGTATGATTTTTGAGATTTTTAAATTTCTATAAATAATATGACCCTAAAATAAGATGATCATCAGCTTATTTCACAAATTATCTCAAAAGCGCTCTCATTTTGTGTTGGTTGAAAACTCAAAAACACAATAAATAAAAATAAGGAACATTATTAAGTAGTAAAAAACATAAGTGTTTTCATTACAATACATTCAAGCGTGACTCAAATGTACACTTAGAAAATGTTGAGTCGATTGAGACACTTCTGATTCGACGTTCACCTTTGATTTTCTGGAGGTTTTCTGCAAATGACATTCAAAGATGATTTCAGACATACAAATACTTTAGTTGCGGTGGATCTTGCTTGGGATCTTGATCAGCTATACTCGTCCGTTCTATTTTAAGTGGACATGCAAGTTGTTCGCCTGTGCCCATATGCCTTACATCGACTAGATTGTTTCTTGTTTATTTGTTTCTCCTTTCCTTGGAAGGAATACGAGCATGCCCAGGTGTGCGACCAGCTTGCCTCTTCACAAGGACCGGTATCAACACAGTTTGTAGATCACCTGAATCGATTGATTCTGAAAGATGAACCATCGGGAGTATCATCTCTGCGTAGGCCGCTCGAAACATCTTTGCCATGAAATATCTCTCGGCATAGCATTTTACATCGTCCTACTTTTACTTTCGTGTGACTGCTATAACGTGTCTGAAACTACATGTTTGGGTGTCACAGTTGACCAACCCATCCTTGTTACCATCAATCACCTCGAAAATCATGTTTGTGACTGGATTTACGTGCCAACATAACGATTTGTTCACTCTTTTCTCGATCTTTTGGTCGGCATACGGTGTGAGATATATTGTAAGTCTTGCTCCAGTTGCACGATGTTTGAAATACCACTGTTGCACCAAAGCTCAAAAAAACTCCAAGAACATTGTGATAGGGAGCTTTCATGCATGCTTGCTTAGCGAGTTAATGAACTTAACACTGTTTGATGCCATGTAAGCATATCTCATCCTTGTAGCATGACATTCTGACCATCATTCACTCTAGAAATCATGAAATCACACCCTAGTGGTGATCAAAATCTGAACCTCGGTATGCCTTACACATCCTCCAGTAATACCATTCGTAGAACTTGATCCTACCGAAATGGCTTCTCAAGTTCATCTACAAATGACGAAAACATAGCGCATGATATACGTCAACAAAGACCTTTGAAATGTTGGTCGCAATTGAAACAACCCTATCAGATACAATAGTCAGATTCTCAATCCCACCATTTGATTTAATGGCTGCGCGCATGTTTCCCAAGAACCACGTCCAATGATTGGTCATCTCTCCTGCCTCGACTCCATAGGCTATTGGCAAGATGTCATTATTGCCATCTATAGATACGACAATTAAGTTAGTCCCTAAGTAAGTCCCTTTCAAATGTGACCTATTAATGACAACCATCGAGTGCTTATGGTTAAAAAAGGTACGTATCCTTAAGAACAATAAATTTAAAAATATATCAATTGTAGTTGAATATGTATATGTGTAATCATGAAAACAAATTATGTTTACTTACCCCTGTACCAATGGACATGTAACACATTACAATTATGCGTTCCTCATTTATAAGCACATTTGTAATGCTCCTAGGGTTTTTCAGCTTTAGGTTGTGTAAATAAATTTGAAGTAGTTCAAATGATTCATAAAGAGTACCTCTCAATAACTCTATGGCATAACACTTTGCCTTCCAAGCTTGGTTGTATGTAAGGCTGATTCCGAAATGCGCAGTCATGTCAAGTTGGATGTCGTTGCCTCTGTATACAAGTCATTCCTTGGTCATCAACTCTTTCAATATATGACCAAGAACTCTCTTGTTTGAATGACGGTTATTTGCTTGGAGCTAAGAACAAGAACATGTGTGAACGTCAACAAACTTCCTAACTTGGAAGTTCTCGGTATGCTGGATTTTGCATGCACTTAATTGTTAATCACAATTAGCCAAGACATATTTTACTACATACCGAACCTTGTATGAGGGAACCCATTAGTAGCGGTTAATTTTAAACTGCTATGATTGAATATAATTGGGGTGGTGTTATGTCAACTACTCCACAATTTTTATCTTAATTTGCAAAATTTCATTTTTAAATAGACATAGGTGAGGAAACAATCAAATGTAATATAATATCAAAATAGTCATACATTAAATTCGGTTAGTGAGTAGTTTGGAGTTGGCATTTGATAATATGTATTATCATTATATTATAAAAATATACACAATCACTTTTTCATCCTAACATCTAAACACTAAGTCGTAACAATATGTATCAAAGGGGTTTCGTACCCTTTATCCAATAAAGAAAAAATATAACGCGATTCCCTTTTCGTGATCATCTTTTAGACAACAAAAGTAAAAATACTCCTTCACGACCGCGATTTCCCTATTTAAATCCTTCGAATATTCGATCGAGATTAAATTCCATCTCTTTGACGGAGTAGAGTTCGGCTAAAGAATTTCGACCAAAAATATGTTTGGATGCAACAGCTAGTATATTGGGATGTTATAAAGAAAAATGCGTGTATAACATAATATTCTTTGTAAAAAAAAAAAAATTCATCTCCTGAAATACTAATGAAGCTCAAAACTAAAAAACTGCGGAGTGAACATGTGAACCTGAACATCCATCTTTTGTGGTTTAAAAATCACATAGTTTTTGCTTTTGAGCTTCAATATTGTGTTTCAAAAGTTACTAGGTGTTCTTATATTATAAAACTTTGTGTACGCTTCATATATGAATGGCCTTACTAATGAAGGTCAAACTTTGGAAGGAGTTTGATAAAGATAATGAAGTGCAAGAGTTTGACTTTATGGTGTTTGACCAATCTACATGTGAAAGACAATATCCCTCAAATTCTAGGATATAATTATCTATGTTATAAAACACTTTATGGTGATATTTTGTTGAGTCTCTCTTATGTTTGAGAGCTATGTAATAATTTGATGTTATGTTTATAAGATTGTTATGGTCATATTATGTTTGAGAACTATATAATAATTTGATGTTATATTATCATATTGTTATGGTGATATTATGTTTGAGAACTATATACATGATAATTAAATTATTATATTTGTTTTATTTGTTTTTCCGGATAATGATATGTATCATGTTTAAATATCACACTATTGCACCTCTAGTAACAAGCTAGCTATATTCATAAGAAAGTTATGTATAAAAGTAGACAACTTGATAATATTGGCGGTTGTTATAATATATTAAAAATTATCATTATTAACTATTAATTCATAAAAAGCATTACGGAAGAGGCCGGGTAATGATCGGGCCATGCCCAAAAAGAAGGTTATCGACCAGGCAAGGACAAAAAAGAATATACAAAGGTTGGGTATTGACCGGCCAAGGCCCAAAAGTACTTGTTGAAGCGGTTATATTAGAATTAGGGTGGTGGTTTTGTATCTTGGAATAGTTTTTAGGGTAACCGCTTCAAGTTTTGTTGGTTGGGGTTAAGTTGGAGGGTCAACGATATTATCGACGTGGTTGTTGTGGGCATTTGAATATTTGCATTTAATTCGGTTGATAATTAAAGTCATTAATTTTACGGGTGGAAGAATGAATATTTAATCCGATTTTATTATATGTGTTTCTATATTCTTATTTCTATTCACAACGCGTTTTTAAAAAGAAAATAGCAATTTACTCCAACAATAATGGAATCAGATTGCGCATATTCTCCACCAAACCAAAAATAAATAACCACTCATTATGAAAATCAAATATTGAAAGCAAAAGTCACAAGGCTTATTGAGTCTATGAAGTCAAAAGATAGGAAAATCAGGTTAAAACTTTCATTTTTTAATGATAGTGTAGGTGACTCATCTCGTAAGAAGAAAGTTTTGAATGATCAACTAGATAATCTTCGTGGTGATGATGTTTTATACTTAAGGTTATTCCTCAGAACTGATCGTAATCAAGATATGCAACATCAACTTGAAGTTGAAAAAATCCTCGATGTTATCGATAAATCTACAAAAAATAAGAACGATATTCTTGAGACGTTGAAAGAAATATAAAAGATATTATATATATATATATATATATTTATTTAAATTATGTTTGTAAACTTGGGTATGTTGTACATGAACCTAAATTTATTAAATAAAAGTTATGAATTTGTTATTTCGATTATTTTATTTACTTTGTTTCTATATATGAAAAATTTATTGATTATTAAAATTAAAGTTTTTATGTAAATTCGTTTTTAATATACTATATATATATGTGTGTGTGTGTGTGAAATGATATGATGTAATTAAGTATGTGCATGCATGCTCCGATACTACTTTTTAATATATATTAAATGCAAATAATAATTAAATACTCCATAACCGCTCCACAACAATATAACAAACCATTCCAAATGAGGCATAATTATTATTCAATTATGGAAATGAGTATATAAGAGATATTTATGATTTATGTTGAGATATATGATATTAGGATGTTTAGTTGAGTGATATATAAAATGGAGATATATGATATTTTTTCCCATAACTAAATACTCGATAGCCGCTCCACAACAATACCACAAACCGCTCCAAAACAATAGCACAACGTAAGTTTCAAAATAATAAATTATATTAGACTAATAGTAAATTCTACTCAATTGTAGCTAAAAAATTACTATATGGTGTTACTATTGAATTTCCAATTCCACCACTTCCAATTCAATTAAATGTTACTCGACTTTCTGAAATGATCAAGTCTCCTCGATTGCTTAAACGTCTAAATCTTCTTCCTTTAAATAGGAAATACACAGTAAGTATCAATTAAGTAATTTTTTTTGGTAAAAATATTCATTCTAAACATTTAAATTACAACTAATCAAATAGAAGTCCAATGAAGACTACAAAAGAGAGATAATCGAAATATTGAAAGTTGAGGTGAACAACAAGATAAAAGGGAACGATGAAATCTAAAGTATGTACACGTCCATGCAAGAAAAGTTTGATGAAGAAAAGAGGATGAAGGATGAACTTGAGAAGTTACCTTCTTTAAAATTCAAAGAATCGCTTCTGGAATTCTCTCATTTTGTCATCCTCGTTTGACAAAAGAAAAGAAAGACATAATTTATTTATCGAGACATTTTGTACCATGTAAAGAGTCAGCTATTTTGTTTCTTTGCTTCATTATCCTCAATATTATTATATGTATTTTGATTTAATGAAATATTATCAATGTTTATCTAAAAGTTATATATTTGTGTGTTTCTTTAAATTTTATACTTGTGTTTACTTAAATTTTAAAAACTTATGTTATGTAAAAAATACCTACTACTCAATAACACAACTACTCTGAAACTCTTAAAGAACGGTTCCTAACTTATATAACAAAATTAAAATTTTAAATGCTTAATAACTGGTTCAAACCTTGTAACATCCCAAAATTTTAAAGTTTTTGTGTTCTGTGACACAAGGGTAGTGTCGCAGAGGGTGTTAGTGCGACACAGTGATTGTGTCGCAGGACTGTGTCGCAGAACGGATCTGATCGAAATTAATCAAGGAGCTTAAGTGTAATTTGAAGTATATATATATATATTAACACCGCCCAAACGTTTCCAGACTATTTCATAACTTCTAAAATCAGTTTTAGAGAGAGAAACGAAGGAAAGAGTGAGAAAGAAGTGAAAATCAAGTGTGGAATCAAATTAAGACAATTGAACTGTAAATTCGAGGTAAGGTTTCGATTGTTATGTGTTATAGTTGTTAATAAGTGAATTATACGGACTGGAACGAGTTAATTTGAGTATTACATGTCTAAATTCGAGAATTTCGAATCTGCGGTTTGGTCTGTTCTTCATTGCGACACAGAGGTAGTGTCGCAGCTTGTGTCGCATAAATGTTCTGCGCACAAATGGCTGTGTCGCTAAAGGCGGCAATATTAAGTATTGCGACATAACAATGGTGTCGCAGGATTCTGTTCTGCGACACAATGGTAGTGTCGCATGAGCTTATGGTGCGACATAATGGTTGTGTCGCTAAGTTTATAAAAGAGTTAATTATATTATATGTGGTTTACAGACAGATGTTCTGTACGTGACAGACGGGGATATTCAACCACACGATTATCCAGGTAAGTAATAGAAGGATATTAATTGATTGAACGAGAATATCCAGATTTGCAGGAGTACTTGAGTGTACTGTATTAAATCAGCAGGAGTACTAGCCGTAGTGTGAATGTGAGCCCTCTTTATGCTGAGTGAACATAAATGGCATAATAGTGTGAATGTGAGCCCTCTTTATGCTGAGTGAACATAAATGGCATAATAGTGTGAATGTGAGCCCTCTTTATGCCGAGTGAACATAAATGGCACAACAGTGTGAACGTGAGCCCTCCTTATGCTGAGTGGTCAAAAATGGCACAACAGTGTGAATGTGAGCCCTGTTTATGCCGAGTGAACATAAATGGCACAACAGTGTGAACGTGAGCCCTCCTTATGCTGAGTGGTCATAAATGGCTTAACAGTGTGGATG
The DNA here is from genome assembly GCA_963921325.1 of Logfia minima. NCBI lineage: Eukaryota > Viridiplantae > Streptophyta > Magnoliopsida > Asterales > Asteraceae > Logfia > Logfia minima. The sequence continues at coordinate 18,105,246 of OY992763.1, read as the reverse complement.
TGAGCCTCTTTATGTTGAGTAGTCATAAATGGCATAGCAGAATAAATGTTAGCCTCTTTATGCTGAGTGGTCATAAATGGCTTAACAGTGTGGATGTGAGCCTCTTTATGTTGAGTAGTCATAAATGGCATAGCAGAATAAATGTTAGCCTCTTTATGCTGAGTGGTCATAATTGGCTTAATAGTGTTACTACTGGCCATCCTTATGCTGAGTGATCATAAATGGCCCGGTGGAAGGATTGTGAGTTTTAATTGAGTAAAGTGACAAATGCGATTACAGTGTTTATTAGATTCCTATCTTATATTATTGTCATGAATCTGTTACTTACTAAGCCGATGTGCTTACTCATTTCTGTTATTGCTGATAATACAAGTGGGTCGAGTAGGGGAAAGGAGGGTCTTGGAAAAGAGCCGCAACGCGAGTAGTGGTGTACTTGCTGCTGCTGGTAGTAAGTGTTTACTCCCATTGAATCATGCTCGGATATCGTAAGGGGGTATTTTGAAAGAGAGAACTTTTGTTTGTAAAGTTGTAAACACTGAAATGTTTGTGTATATATGAAAAGTGTTATTCATGTTGTTAAATAAAGTGTAAAAAAAAAGAAAAAAAAAAAAAACTGGGTGTTACAAGTTGGTATCAGAGCATTGGTTTGAGAGATTCAAGTATTCACCACTAGTGTGTACTCGGACTTAGACCACAATTCATTTGGAAGAGATAACTTAACTATGATGAATGATTATATATTTTAGTTTATAATATGATTAATTGGTTGATTATGTTAATATTTTTGTTTAAGATTAATATTTTTTGATTTTATGAATCTAGACTTAGGTCATTGAATAACTTATGATTAACTATTAAGTTTTATCTTCTTTTTTTTATTATTATTCTTATTAATTGTTTTTATTTTTTGAATAAACTTAACAATTAAAGATTCAATTACAAGTTTGTATGAGAGGCATATATACTAATTTTAACTAATTCTTTATATGAATAGATCGAAGAATTACAAGTTAGCTATAATGGAAATTCTAACTGTTGGATACAGATTTGAATACTCACTATCAACTAGAGAACAAACTTTAAGATTACCACTAATGTAACGTACATTATTTCACCCATTTCAACTCTAATACTGATGAAAACATTTTTTTAAAATGATTTTTCATTTAAAATCATCAAAGGGGTTGAAAATAAAGACGATGCATTAAAAACCAATGAAAACAATCAAATAATGCACTAAACAAGGCAAAATACTCAAAGCTCGATTCAATACACTTTTAATTATCCTTATGCTACAACATTAGAAATTATTCTTAATTAGCTTCATATTATTTCTCAGGTAATTACGAGATTATGGGTGCAAGAATCGTGCAAAACGGACAAGAAACGAAGAAGTTACGACCAAACGAAGATCACAAAGACTGACGATCCCGCACACAGAAGCACAAGGCACCTGTATACGGCACCCATGACCGTATATGGTACCCAATACCCCCGTATGCCCCTATACTCCCGATTTTAGTCTCCTATTTTTCCTTGTGTACTCCCCCAATGTTGATAGGGTGATGTAATACCCTATGGAAGTTTGCTTAAAAATCATATCTTTATACGGAATGCAAAATCGGGAGGAAGCCAAACCGGGGAAATTTGCTATTGTGTTTGGCTTATAAATACCCCCATAGTTCACCACCATTTAACACACTTCTACACCTCACACGCCATTCTACACACACTCCATACACCATCACCAACACACACATCTCTCTCTACTTTCTCACTCTAGGTTAGTGTAGTTAGTTTCTAATTAAGTCCTTATTAGTATTTAACTAGATATATTGAGGGGACATTATTGTAATATTTTGAAAGATACTCGGAACTTTGCTTGTATTCTTTCACGATTATTCCAGCTCCACTCTATTCACAGTTTATCGTTTCTCGATCTATTTTAATTGAAATGTATGCTATTTTATTTATGTTAGATTTAGGACTTGCCATGATTAGTGGTGTAGTTACTTTGAGTGTTTGTTTTGATTTACTTCGCCGTTATATTACTTTCATAAATGAAAACCGGTATTTCATATTTAACCTTTTATCTATGATCTTAAATCTCAATTATAATATTGTCTTTTCACCAATAAATGGGATTTTAACATTTTGATAAGACGTCAATTAAACGGTAATTAATTATATGTGTTCCTAAACATGGTCTAGTTTTGAAGCTATTGTCATAAATTCGTTGAGTACATGTAACATCCCAAAATAGCTGAAAAATCTAAAGTTTGAGAATGTTGGTGGAGACCTGCGACTTTAGTGGTAAAGTCGCAAGCAGCGACTTTGCGACTTTAATGATAAAGTCGCATAACAGATTTGATTGAATGAAATTGAGGAGCTTAAGTGTAATTCGCGACTTATATATATATATATTCTCTCGTCTAAACACTTCCAGAAACAGAAAACAAGTTCCAGAAAGCGTTTTAGAGTGAGAAAACGAAGAAATAGAGAGAGAAAGTGAGAAATCAAGTTTAGAATTCAAAATCGAAGCAATTGAACCGTGAAATCAAGGTAAGACTCCGATTATTATGTGTTATAAGCATTATTAAGTGTTTTAAACGGATTGGAAAGGATTAATTTGGTTATATCAAGTCTGAATTCGAGAAATTCATATTTGGGGTCTGATTTGTTCGTTGTGCGACTTTAATGGTAAAGCTTGTAGTGTCGCATTAGGCCGACTCCGGCTGCGACTTTAGTGATAAAGTCGCATAAGCGACTTTGAGGTGATGCGACTTTGTTTTATATGTGATATACAGACCGGTGTTCTGTACGTGATAATCTAGGATATTCAACCACACGATTCTCCAGGTAAGTAATAGAAGGATATATATATATATATGGAATGAGATTATCCAGATTGCAGTAGTGTTGAAGTGTAATGTATTAATTTAGTGATTAAAGTGTTATTATTGACCCTCTTTATGCTGAGTGATCATAAATGGTCTAGCCGTGTTATTATTGACCCTCTTTATGCTGAGTGATCATAAATGGTCTAGCCGTGTTATTACTGGCCCTCTTTATTCTAAGTGATCATAAATGGTCTAGCCGTTTTATTAGTGGCCCTCTTTATGCTGAGTGATCATAAATGGTCTAGCCGTGTTATTATTGGCCCTCTTTATGCTGAGTGATCATAAATGGTCTAACCGTGTTATTACTGGCCCTCTTTATGCTGAGTGATTATAAATGGCCTAGCAGTGTGATTGTGAGTCTTAATTGGGCAGAGTGGTTGTATGTAAGTACAGTGTTTTATAATATTTCTATCTTATATTGTTGATGTGATTCTGTTACTTACTAAGCCGATGTGCTTACCCATTCTGTTGTCGCTGCTTGATGCAAGTGGGTCGAGTAAAGGAAAAGAGGGACTTGGGAAGGAGCCGCATCGTGAATAGAGGTGTGCTCACTAATGCTGGTAGTAAGTGTTTACTCCCGTTAAATCATGCTCGGATATTGAAGGAGTCTTTTGAAAGAGAAAATTCACGTTTGTAATAATTGTAAACGATGTGTTGTTTATATATATGAAAAGTGATAATTATGTTATTGATTAAAGTGTTAAAAAAAAAATTGGGTGTTACAGTACATTGTAAATTAACTAGGAATTTATTTAGTAGATTTAATTGAACAACTGGTTTAAGTCATAAATGGAGAATGTATGCTCTTAAATACGATGCATCTTTAAGGAACCCTTATGAAGCAACGAAAATACCATAAAACTGGCTAAGTCCCTTGTATAGCAATGGAAACACCACTAAGTGTAGTACAATTATGGAAGCTACGTAAAAGCCATTGATATAGTACCTCATGGATTATTAGTAGTCTATCACCCTTGGATTCTACAAAACCACTGAAAAAAAATAATCAGACACCAACCAACTCTTAAACTTAAATGTTTTGTTTAAATTTGATATTGTCGTGGTGTTAAGAAATGTCAGACTATTAGTGGGTATGTTATTCTATTCATGCACCCCAGGAATCTTACTATGCCAAAAAATGGTCACTATTCTATAACAGGACGGTGTTAAGAGTCGAGCAGTCTCCTCTAATCAGAATTAAAATAGCCTAGTTACTCAATGACATGCTATTCGAATAATCGAACAATAGGGAACTAGTGCTTACACCACAAAATATCTAAAGTAAACAAAATTCAAATATTTATAAATATGTTTCATACTTTAGTTTAGTTAAATCTCAAGACCAAATCTCAAATATTTTAAAACTACTTACTAAGTCGAACTAATCGTTCCCGCCTTCTCTGTTTCACAATACGGTTGATCTTAAGAATGTCTCTAGGTCATACTTATAGCTATACTTCCCTTATCCATAGTATACTTAGGTCCTCAACTATTATAAATTATAAATAACCCTGATTGCACCATCTAATCATGCATCAGGTGTTCACCTTAACGAAGTTCGCTGTGATCAACCATTTTGGTGACCCTAGGTCATACTTATAGCTATACTTCCCTTAGGCATAGTACACTTAGGTCACCAAGTATTATAAATTTAATACAACCCTGATCACGCCATCCGCTCATCCTTCGGTGTTCACCCCGATGACACGTGCCATGACCGACCATTTTGTGTGAATCAACTTTTTAGCGCCATTGCGCGGGAATCAACCTTAAGACTCAGAGACGTCCAGATGAAGTTTCTTCTTAGTGAACCCTTCAAATGGTTTTCCCTTCTTAAACCCCTAAAAATTCTTTCAATCCTTCCTTTCTCCGATTTTAAATCAAACATCCTACCTATCCAACGAGAGAAGAAATTATCTGCCAACAGACCAACGATGGCCCCACGCGGCACTCACGCCAACAACATCAAACCCTCAATTGAAGGTCGACGAGGACCAATACACTACTGAGAAGTTGATGGAGCGTCCATTGAACTAAAGCACCCTATCGTGCAGCAGATCCAGAATCACTGCCAATTCCACGGCTTACCAAATGACGACCCCAACTCCCACCTTGAAAAATTCATCTCCTTGTCCAAATCCTACAAGACAACCAGGGTTAAGCAAGATATAGTCCATCTTTATATGTTCCCCTACTCACTTTTCTCTCCATGCACAAACCTGGTTTGAGGGATTAGAGACGAACATTATCACCTAATGGGCGGATATGGCAACAAAATTCTTAACTAAGTGTTTTCCCCCATCCAAACAAACCAAACTTAGGAATCGATCTACGCTGCATGGGAGTGCTTCAAGAGATTGATTAAAAGATGTCCCAACCACCATCTTGAGCACTATGTTCAGATCTGCACCTTCTACAATGGTCTCACTCCGCACCACATGTATACTCTTGATGCTACTTCTCAAGGAAACTTCATGAACTACATTGTAGTTTAGGCATGGATTTTAATTGAGAAAACGACCATACACCATCATGACTAGAACACTAACAGGTACTCCTTTTCATCGACACCACTTATCGCTTCTAATCCAATTGAGACTGAAGTTATTAAATCTCTCGCAGAGCAAATGGAAACCCTCACCAAACAAATCGGAGAGCTGAAGTCAGCTCAACAGGTCTACCAAGTTTAATTCTGCATGAACTATACTAACCCACACGTTGAGTACGAAGATCATGTTGTCAATTACGCCCGACTTCCAGCTCATCCACAGAATCACCTAGGGGTGTTCAATATTCGGTTTGAAACCCTTTAATCCGAAGACCGAACCGAATAAAATCGGAGTAAAACCAAACCCAATTCTAAATTTGATTTTCGATATTGAAAATTTTGAATTCGGTTTAACCAAAAGTCGAATTCAAATTAATATATAAATATAGGGTTAAGTGTTTCGTTATGTATCGAACTTTACACTTTTTACTATTGTATGTAACCACCTTTCAAAAGTGCTATTGTATGTATCGAACTTGTGATTTTCGTATATTGTATGTAATATTCCTTTTTTGACCATTACAAAAAAGGAAAGTTTCCTTTTTTTGTCAAGGCTAAAAATGGCAAGTTAACATACAATATACGAAAATCACAAGTTCGATACATACAATAGCATTTTTGAAAGGTGGTTACATACAATAGTAAAAAATGTAAAGTTCGATATATAACGAAATAATTAACCCATAAATATATTATATATATTATATATATTTATTAAATTACTAAATATATAGTAATTAAAAGTAGAGTTTGTGAACACATTTGGGTTGCCATCTATACACGCACACACGTATACGGAATCTGGGTTTCTCAAAACCACACACAAAATGATAGATCGATCTGGGTTTCTCAAAATCGCTCACACACGCACATTGTTTTGATTTGTTTGCACTTTAAATTCCACTTATTAATGGTTATATGTATGTACTTTGTATGGTGTGATCTTACATATTATGAGCTTTGTTTGCTAATGGTTATTTTCGTTAAATTATGATATTTTAAGGTTTTTCGGTTTCAGTTTGGTTTTGGTTCAGTTTCCAAATCTGAATTCGTTTTTCGGTTTTGCTCCTAGAAATTTCAAAACTGAATAAATCGAACCGATTACATCGATAAAACCGAAAACCGAACCGATAAACACCCCTAGAATCACATGTCCGACTTTACTCTAAAGTCAACACCAACATACCTAAAAATGGAAACACCACTTAGTGTAGTACAGTTGTGGAAGCCACGAAGAAGCCATTGGTATAGTACCTTGTGGATTATTAGTAGTTATCACCCTTGGATTCTATAAAACCGTTGAAAAAAGAAATCGAACACCAACCGAGTCTTAAACTTTAATGCTTTATTTAAATTAGATCTTGTCGTGGTGTTAGGAAATGTCGGACTATTAGTGGGTCTGTTACTCTATTCATGCACCCAAGAGTCTCAGTATTCTAGAAAATGTGGTCACTGTTATGTAACATGACGGTGTTGAGAGTCGAGCATTCTCCTCCGATCAGAATCACAATAGCCTAGTTGCTCACTGACATGTTGTTTGAATAATTGAACATTAGGGAACAAGTTCTTACAGCACAAAATATCTAAGACAAATATTTAGAAAGCCATTTTCATACTTTAAAACATTATCCCACCCCAAGGCTAATGAAATCACAACAAACACTCTCCTTTATCCTGACTATTATCTACCCTAATTATTGCTTACTTTAGTTTAGTTAAATCTCAAAACCAAATCCCAAATATTTTTAAAACTCCTTGCTAAGTTGAACCGATCATCCCCGACTTCTCTGTTTCACAATACAGTTGATTTTAAAAACGACCCTAGGTCATACTTATAGCTATACTTCCCTTAGCCATAGTATACTTAGGTACCCAACTATTGTAAGTTTAAAACATCTATGATCGTGCCATCCAATCAATCGTCCGGTGTTTACCCCAACGACGCTCGCCGTGACCGATCGTCTGGTACGCATCAACCACACATGAATGCTAAAGTGTTGATACTACGCTCTCAAGCAAGCTAGTAATCAAATCATAAACCAAAAACCCTTTTGGGGTTTAGCCGATTTTTACAAAGGGGGGAGAGAGAGAGGACGATTTGAGAGAGAGAGTATAGATTATTGAGTAGCTTGATATTGTGTCTAAGGTTCTCTATTTATACATAACCTCAATTAGTTCTCCAAGTTACACAATATTTACACTTCAATACCTCAAGTTTAATCTTTATTAAACTTGTCCAACTTTAATTACAAATAGAACATTTTAGTTTGATCCAAATTAAACTACGTAGTTATTTATAGAGATAATTACAAAAAAGTTATATAATTATTTATTAAATAAATAATTACACTAATTATTTATATTAATAAAATTGATTATATTAATACATTTAACTTTATTTATTATCATATAATAAATATATAAATGTTTTGTTACTTTATTTGATCAAGACAAATAACATTATGGTTCTATTCAATATTCATCTCACAATTTATTTTACCTAAATGAATTCCTTAATTATAAAATATTTATTAATCATTTTAATAACAATACACTATTTGTTCAGTTATGTTTATTAGTGTAATCCTACTATGTTCATATGAAACTGAATATAACATTTATAATTAATGCACATAATCTTTTCAATAATTAGTTTAGAGAGTGCCTGAGTAAATTGTAACAAGCATGATACTATTTGCAACATTTATTTTACAAGCTCAAATATAATGAATTTTATAACTAAGTAATTATTTTATTTTATTATATAAATATATGTATCATATCATTTGTTTCCACATAAATAGCAGGAAGGATGACCATAACTGAATAGCCAAATAAGTATGAAACTTTTAAGGTGGCTAAGATAAAATAATAGCAATGATCATTAATGGATGTTATGCAAAGTTCTCATAAAACAAGAACGAATCTGTTCGTTTGTCTCAATCGTAAGTTCAAAGTTTGTTACGAATTGTAAGGTTAATAATAGAATAACTTACATAGTGATTTTATTAACAAAAGAAGGTTTTACCTCCCTTTTAGTATAAGAAATTTTAATTAATTTTTACACCTTAGTTTACTTTATATTTATTTTACTTTAGGAAAATTGATATTTATCTCTAAAAAGAAGAAAAAATAAATTTGCCTCAAACCCTTGTGTGGATTTGAAGAGTCTAGATAATGACCCGGGTTATGTAATTTTTTTACTCCAATTACGATGTGATCCTCCAGTGCTGAAGAAGACTCGGTAAGAGGTCGAGGAGTTGTGGTTTAGGATCATCCAGGGTCATTCTATACGATTCGGTAGGAGGGAGTTTGTCTGGTGAGCAGATTTCGGTTCGGTTCCAATGTTAAGATGGTGAAGTATATTCCTTTAGAGGTTCATTAAACGAACCCAACATTTAAAGTGCGTGTATTCCCGAATTTTGGCACGACTATACATATGAAGGACATTGAAGAAAAGGTTTAAGATAATAAAAAAAAAAACGTTTATACGGCCGAGAAAACTGAGCGACGACGATATTGAGCAATTATGTATCATTTTACTGGTGGAGTTGAGGTTTATGGGAAAGTAGTCGTGTCGTCGAGTTCCAAATGATTTTATGCATTTGGTAGGGGATTTTTCTATTGTTAACGAGTACCCTAGGGGTTCTCGTATTTGGTATATAACTTATGAGCAGTTTGGAGTAGGGGTTGGAGGACCCATCTTAATCAGTCTAGGATGAGGTACACATTGACCAGTTTCGTCTCGGCCTTTAAGGTAGCATCATCTTTATATTTACTTCTCAAATTACCCTATAGATTTGTAAATAACTTACTAAAATGCTAGTTTGTTGTTTGTTTATTGTTTACAAGGTTTGGATATGGGACGCTTTTTACCATCATTTGGAGACAATTGCAATCAGCAAGGAGAAAGAAGGAGTTCCTCAGGGGATATATGAAAAAGAATAATGTTGATTACGAAATATACAGAGTTTGCAAAGCTATTGAATATACGCGAAAATGAAGTAGTTTGATCTATGTTCACAATTGACAATTAGATTATAAAGTTGTTTCATAAATTATATGCTGAAAATTTGATGAGAAGATTAAGCTAAATTATTGATGGTTTGTCAATTTTAACTATAGGTAGATACCAAGAAAAATCATCGGCCGGAGAGGATGCTGAAGCCGACGAAAACCGAGTTAGAGTGTCATTGGTGGATTGATAGCACCCTCTTCTTTGAATGGCAGATAGGCGGTGATGATGATGACTGGCCTAGGAAGATGGTGCGGACTAGTCACGAGGAGGTGAGTACTCGTCGTCACACCTCTCAACCGGTGTTAGGAGAGGAGGCGAGTAATCGTCGTCACACCTCTCAGCCATTGTTAGAGGAGGAGATAACCACTTTATGAGAGATGGTGGCCACCTTACAGAAGCAGGTGGATATGCAAGACGCCATCAATGCTACGCACGATGCCACTATTGTCATGTTACTAGAGCGGATGCAGACGATGCAGCGAGATCTCGACACGCTTAAGATATTACTCTTCAAGGCTAAGATGATTTAAAATTATACCATAATTTGTCTATTGTTTAACACGTATTTTTCTATCTTTTCAGGCCCAAGATGATTTTAATGGGTATATATATGAAACAATCCTTTTTTCTGACATAAGCCCCTATGTATCTGACATACGGCGAGTCTATGGCCCATCCCTCAACGCCCCGTGTTTTTTAGTTTCGTCATAGTCTTCGAAAACGACGAGCAGCCTCGCGTATGATATCGTTGTTTGTTACACAAGGTGCGAGGCGAGTGGTGAAGAAACGGTTTGATTGTTCCTCGGTTCGGTAAGAGGAGGAGTTGAACGATTCAGTGATACATGTGGGCGTCGATGATGAGCTAGTGGTTGATCGGGTTACTAAGGAGGAGGGGGTGCACGAGGATGGGCAGGATCGGGTGGGAACTGAGGAGGAGGGGGCGCACAAGGAGGTATTGTTCCTAAAAATACATATACTTGTACTTATCACCGGATACTAATTACGTTATAATACGTAGGTACTGATTCACGTCAACCTGGTGAAGGTGGATCACTAGGTACTTATGGTGTTGCATATTGATAAGTTTGACATTGTGGGATATGATAGCTTTGTTGACTGCGGTCAACACAATGAGCGGATCGAGTTTGTTGCGTTTTTGGGTGATTACCTTCCTAGATATTTATGCGCCATAAATTATTGGAAGAACATGTTGTACGAGAAATCATTTTCAGGAAACAAACGAGAAATCATTTTCACGAGACACCATGCAATTATTGTTTGACTATGCGGAGGGTGTTCCTCAGCAGAGAGGCCCACTCACATTTGCAGTCCACTGATATGTTTCGGCCAATATTGAACAAAACGTTATGATTAACAGAAACTTGATTAACAGATAATTTATTAAAACAACTAAAATATATATTTTATTGAATAAAAATAGTACCAAAAAAATACAAAACTACATGTTTAAAACGTGTTAACCAATGCGAGAAAAGAGGGTGTGTATGAAGGCGCGGTGTCAAGGGAGAATGGTGAAACGATTTAGTGAGCAACATGCCATAAGGCAAGGGATTATTGGTGTAGGTAACGACATGTTGCATTATTGATGCTATGATAAAACCTAGGCCAAACTGTATGTTGTTCTTGATCCAATAAACCATGTGGGTCTCAATGGCATAGACAATATGTGGCTATATGGAGCGACAAAGGATATTTATAACGAACAATATCATACATTTTTCTCAACTCTGGTTCAAGATCAAAGACTTCATAACGCCACGTGACTTACATTTACTTTGACTCATTTCAATGCAAATATCATCAACAATCTGAAGAGGATGAATAATTTTAAAACGAATGTATCCTAACTGTTTTGTGAGCAATATAATTGCAAGGGAGTTGAATTGAAAGGGATGACTGTTTAGCTTGAATTCAACAGTTAAAAACAGTGGTCAAAACGAAAATTTTCATATAATTCAATAACAAGTATTGGAATATCCGATAAGAAGGTTGATTAGATTACCCAAGGAGCTTTCCTCGAAGCTACGAATAATAGAAGTTGAAATGATGTTAGATTGATCGACGATTCTTCATTCTTCAATTTCTCTTCCGAATGTTTGAATTTCATCATAAATTGGGCTTGAGGTGTGCCTATTGCTCATCTTGTATTAGTGAAAGGAAATGAGTTTGTGAAGAAAAGAGATGATGAAATGTGTGATTATGCAGATTGCTAAAAGTTGATGAAATGAAATCGTTTTACAATGAATAATTATATCCGATAAAATCTACAAAATCTAGGGAATTCTTATTCACAAAATCTGAAAAAACATCTTATCCGTAAAAAATTTCAAGATCCGATCGCAAGCCGTTCACCTAGTCGCAGTCGCAAGAGCACGTTTGCAAGTTACGACGCATGTCCCGATTTGTGACTTGCACCCGGGTTGAATAAATTTTCATAAAAATATTTTTTGCGAGCAAAATTTTTCATCTTTTTACAAATATATCAATTTCCCTTTTATCTTATCATAATCAGTTATTTTCATCATCCTAAGAAAGTTTACTTGGTTTCAATTTAATAAACCGAAAATTGAATGTTAAAAAATAAAATATTTACCCATTAAATACAGTTAAATAACTTTAATGAAAATATGAAAGTTCGCCTACTACAAATATTTGAAGAATTAATGCTCCAATCAGATTGTTCTATGTCGCATGTCTCGCAAACTTCCACGCGCGTAACATAGAGGCAAAGTCATCATGCTCAGCTTTTACTTATTTTTTTAAAAAAATACGTAAACACATTAGCGTAAACGAAATGGAAAATTTCTTTTCGTGGTTCAGCTTTGAAAATGCTGAACATTAAGCGTTCGTCTCTCTCAGCCAGCGTTTTGGCTCGGCATTTTCGGTTAGCGTCAAAAACAGAAACGATGAAAACAACACTTTTTTTCCTTAGAACATTAAAAGAAGTCAATGTCCTCCATAGCCTCAAATTCAGATTCAATATTCTACTCTGAACATTAAAAAATTGATATCACCACTTCTCGTGCTCTTATATGTTCCTATATAACATGGAGTATTGTTTATTTATTTATGAACTATATAAATCTTTTTCTTTCAAATAGAAGAGTGATTATTTAGGGCTTTAAAATGTCGTCTACGTAAAATTAATTCGATTATTAACAACTTTTTTTTGTATATGCTCAATTTTTTTATTTTATATTGGTGATTTATTTATATGCATGTTAAAAATAATTAAGATAATACAGTAAGGAATGTATAGTATAAGTTACCTAATTATTTTTATTTCAGAATGCAATTAGAAAAATAGGCGTGTACAAACACATTTTCAATCTATTTCATGTTAGAAAAGCAATAGTATTTTTATGTATATGGTACATATAGATAGATACCTAACAGCGTTATATATCTTTTTCTTGAATAAAAATACGTATTAGTTGGATACTTGTAATATCATTATTATATAAAGTTTGTACTACCACATTAATAATTTGAACCTCTTTACTTATTCAACATAAGTGGTTAAAAACAATTGAATGGTTAACTCTTTGTCACCAAAATATAATTTACTATCGCCTCCTTTCCCAAAGGGTATTCACAGAATGACATATGTTTATTGGATTGTCAAATTAATATGTTACAATCGTTGCCTTCTTCGAAGGGCCAATTATATTAATTTATCTAACGAGCACAATGTTATTATATATATCAAAATCTAGTACGTGATCACTAAATTTCTTTTGTTATGGAGCAATATGTAACTAGAAAGAAAACGAAAAAGACAAAGTGTAAGCTACAATGACATGAGTTCGGTGTAAGTTGTTAAAGACGTCATATAAAATATAATATATAAAAATTGATTATAACAAAGCTTATTTGTACGGACGTTACATCAGGATAAACTACATTTAAATCCAATTTGATTTCCTTCGCTTATTATTGTCCTTTAATTTTTTTGTAACTAAACCAACCCTTTTAATCTTACTCGTCCGTCTAGAGTATGTGTATAACCTCATTGCGATCATAAGTAAAGGCCATTTATACCCCAATTTGGTTGGTATAATGTTATATTCAGGTACTTGGTTTTTGAATTGTCCATTAAATATTTTCGTCTTAACCCTTAAACTTAAGCCCGTATATATATAGTGTATATATAATTTTCATTAGCACGAAGAACCAAACGAATATTTATTTGTTTGACAAAAGCTCGGCCATGCTTGATGAACACGCTTGTGACATGCTGGCTGAACATGCTTGATGACATTCAAGTGGTCATGTCTTTGTCGGCTAATCTTGTTGACTCTAAGGTATACATACAACCTGGCATCTAGCCTCTTTGACATTCCAATGCAAAGACGACAACGTTGGTTTAAATCTGTTATTTGATAGGTCCTGCAATTTACCGATCTTGAAAGTGTCTTGATCATTCAAAATTAAGATAACGGTTGGCTTTTAAGTTCTGACAATCGAGATGGGTAAACAAGTATGTTTAGCTTAAAATGATAAAAACTGTCACAAATAGGAGGTGCGGTGGGTGCAATGAGAGTAATTCCTTTAAGATGTCCTCTTGATTTTAAAAAGACGATAATCGCTCCGAGGTGCTAAAGGCTCCAAGACCGAAGCGCTAGGCGAGAGCTTCGTATAAATAATGTGTATATATATATAGGGTGGGGATCAAGAGGGAAGCAAAAAAAAAAGGGAAGAAGGGAAGTAGGATACTCATTTACTATCAAAACATGATTTTCAAGCAAGATTCATCAAATTAAAGCTTGAAATATAAATGAATAGATTATATGCATCATTTAATCAAACAATGCTCTTATAATTTTATGTTTTAAACAAAAAAACTCTCAAAATCAACATTTATCATTCATTTGTGATGAATGTTAGTCAAAATTTCAAATTAATATTCTTAAAATATTAATTTATGATACATCATATATATTATTATAAACTGATTATATCATTTATGGGTGAATGTTATCAATAAAAATTCATCAAGAAATGATGTTAAGTAATATTCATGGATGTATAATAACAAAATTTAGGTTAACATTCATCTGAAATGAATGTTATAAAATGATGAAATCAATGGCTGAGATTTGCTTCCCTCCTTCCTCAGAATTTGAAGCTTCCCTATATATATATATATATATAGGGAATGATCCATAGGGAAGCTTCAAATTCTGGGGAAGAAGGGAAGCAAATCTTAGCCCTTGATTTTTTTTATTAAAAAACGTTTTTAACATTCATTGGTGATGAATGTTAAATTTTAAATTTTTTTGTAATTTTTAAAATTCATTTATGATGAAATCAATGGTTGAGATTTGCTTCCCTCCTTCTCTAATTTTTTTTCTTCCTTCTTGATCCCCACCCTATATATGTGTATATGTATGTTTATGTATAACACAAGTAATAATAAAAATATAACTTATTTATTTAGTGAAAGTAAATATTATTCATTAATAAACTTTAGGCAATATTGATTTACTAAAAGTAAATGATGTTCATTGAAAAATTGTTGCGAAAGGCTTTAGGGAATATTAATAAGCTTTGTTGGGTTAATTATTTTAGGCCCAGTTTTGTTGGTTAGGCCCAATGTCATGTCCTTAAGTTCAAGAATAATTGTCCAAAAAAATATAGTATAAGATAGGCGTGAACAAAAAAACCGAATCCGAAATCGAAACCGAAAAAGAACCCGAAACCGAAACCCAGAGAAACCGGTTTTTGGTCATTATTTTCAAAAATTTAGTTCAACAACAATGGTTTCTACAAATCCGGCTTCCACAATGTTTGCTTCATCTTCATCCCCCAAGATCCTGAGATTAACTTATATAATAGTTTAAGACAAGAAAACCATAAACGGGCAAGGGGTGATGGTGACCAAAGTGCCACTAGCGAATATGGGAGGTATACCGGAACGGACTTTTTATCCTCAATACCTACCGAAGAATTCGCAAATTTTGATATTTTGGCTTGGTGGAAAAGGAGGGAATCTCAATTTCCCATTCTAACCATCATGGCCCGAGATTTACTAACCGTCCAAGCTTCTACGGTAGCTTCGGAATCCGCTTTTTCTCTTAGTGGCATGGTACTATCTATACGAAGAACAAAACTCACACCGACCTCATTAGAGATGTGTATATGCTTGAAGGATCACTTAGAAGCCACGGAACGTATACAAAACGTTTCAAATCTTGAAGGTGAAATGGAATACGAAGGAGATATACACGATATCGAGGTGGAAGCGGGTATGGCAATATCACTTTCCGATGAAGAAATTGCTCTCGATGAAGCTTCGCGAGAGGCTTCCTCTGAAGAAGATTTCAACATTTGAAGACTACCCAAATTGAAGATGTTAGAAGAATTGAAGATTAATAAAAGTTGAAGATTTTTGATGATTTTGAAGATTATGAAGACTTATTTGTTTCAAGAATATTTTTATGAAGATTTAGAAGACTTTGTTTTAAGTTATTGTCAAGACATGTTTCCATTCCTAATGTACTAGCATTCTATCCAAACAAATATGAAGAATAAGTTAGTTTTCTCTAAAACGCTTAACGCTCGAAGAAAATTGAATTATATAGAATTATTGGTTTCAATAATATTTTTATGAAGATTTAGAAGACTTTGTTTTAAGTTATTGTTAAGTTATGTTTCCATACCTAATGTACTAGCATTCTATTGAATTTTTTTTGAAAAATACATTGTTTTTCCCTAAAACGCTTAACGCTCAAAGAATATTGAATTATATAGAATTATTGGTTTAAATAATATTTTTATGAAGATTTAGAAGACTTTGTTTTAAGTTATTGTTAAGTTATGTTTCCATACCTAATGTACTAGCATTCTATCGAATTTTTTTTAAAAAATACATTGTTTTTCCTTAAAATGCTTAACGCTCGAAGAATATTGAATTATATAGAATTATTGGTTTAAATAATATTTTTATGAAGATTTAGAAGACTTTGTTTTAGGTTATTGTTAAGTTATGTTTCCATACCTAATGTACTAGCATTCTATCGAATTTTTTTTGAAAAATACATTGTTTTTCCTTAAAACGCTTAACGTTCGCAAAAACCGACACTTTATGGAAAAACCAGGTTCAAACCGGTTTTTGAACCCGAACCGGTTCCAACCCGGTCCAAACCGGTTTCACCCGGGTAGGGTTTTTCCCCCTCCAAACCCGAACCGGTTCCAACCCGATTTTTGGAAAAACCGGTTTTTGCTTGGCTTATAAAACCCGGTTCGGTTTTTGAACCCGAACCGATTTTCCGGGAACCCGGTTTTTGTTCACCTCTAGTATAAGATATCAAATTTCCCAACGCAGAAAACGTGAACCTATTTCTCTCAAGAACTGATGAAATATTGAGGGCATCTTATGCAGGTCCTTCCCTCCTAGAAGTTAGCATTATGTTTCATTTTCGACATTTCCAAACAAATTAATGGTTATTAAACTAAAGAAATTTAAAAAGTTATCAATTAATAGTGACCAATTATTCTCTGTAAGGGTTGAGACCAGGGGTTCAAATTTACACGATTGTCTCACAAGCTTCAGAATTTTGTTGAGTCGACCACAAAATTATATAAAAGCAGACTCTTGAGCCCAAAATCGGTGATAATCACCAATCCAAAAACCGAGTAAAAGTACCTCAAAGGAGTCACAAATAACATTTGTATTACCATAATAATAGATAGAAAAGCAAACATTACCTCAGGAGTTCCCTCACTTAAAACACAATTAAACAAATATAAACACAAAATTGACACTTCAGAACGTTAATGTAACATACAGATTGACCTACAACCAGGTTATAACACCTCGCAGCAGCCATATAACACACAAACATGAACGTAATGATCATAACTTGAGCCAATCTAAGCAAGGGCAGCAACCCCAACAAAACCTAGAAGGATAGTAGTCCTTAAGGTACACATCTCGGCTAAAACCAATGATGTAGAAGCTGAAGGCTTGACCACGATTAACCATTGTGACACGTGTAACAGGGATTACAGAGATTGTATGCCTCTCACATATGACTCTAGCAGTAATAGGTATAGGTGGTCTTTCAGAAATTACCTCTGAAGAGAATTGATTAAGGAAGAATGAATCAGCGAAGAAAGCTGGGGTGCAATGGTAAGCTTGCGTGTTGCATAACTGAACCCCTTTAGCTCTGTGGAAGACATCATCAGGGACTGAGGCTGCTCCACTTGTTGCATTCAGTTTTCGAATAGCATGTGTATCCCTACAAACAGATTTCTTTATGTTCAATTGTGATATGAATTTCTCAACCTATTTGACGCTTTTTAGAAGGACCCTTAATTCAATTATCATATTTTGTTAGAAAGCATTCAAATTCAGTCAAGATTTTGGCAATTTTGATTGGTATTACTGAACCTTCAGCTGAAATAAGCTTGTTTCAGCGATTGGTACATATATATGCTCAAATTTTTTGATCAAAATCTAGTATAATATACGTACCATTTTACAACAGCTATTTTGCGTGTTAAAAGAGAACCACTGCCTACACATTTGAAGCATTTAACTAGCCCACGAGATCCACAAGCTGCACAAGCTATCTCGCCTTTACCATTACATTTCACACATCTGCATAAAGGAAATCTCTCGGTCAGTGGTTTACTAGTTTAATGTAACCAGAAAGGAAAAATGGAAAATAGTAATTGTGCGTATATATTCATTTTAATTTCTGTCTCGTTTTTTAGAACAAGTGGCGAAATGCGAACACATAAAATTGGCTTTACAAAGTATCAGATCCATCTCTATGAGCAATTAGACCCCTCCCGTAACAGGTAGCACACTGACTCATCTGATTTTCTTTATAAAATCCAGGTTCTTGGCCTGCATTGCATTGAGCACAAACAATATCTCCTCTTCCTCCACAATCTGACATCAAACTAAAATTTTATGAGGAATCTAACATAACAATTTGCTAAAACAAAAATAAAAAATAATAACTCAGTAAATCTGGATGTATCGTTCATACACACATAGATTTTCATTAATCTTAAGGGCATTACCTGAGCATTTCTCAATAACTTCAGAATGTGGAATTTTGGCACGTGACTCTTTGTGATTCGTAAATAGAACTGGAAATTCAGACCTTAAATCTAATTCCCAAACACCAAGTTCAGGGCCCTTATCTTTTCCATCAATATTATCACCGTGGTACGGTTCTGTTTCTGTTATCACTTCCCTTTCCTCCACAAATGTTTCAAGAGTTCCAACATACACATTGCAATCTTCAACAGAATGGATTTTCCAAGTGCGAGCAGGACGACTTCCCCAACAGCAACGATGACCAACATGATCAATTAGTAATTCCCGAATCTCAACTTCATCCAGTATTTGCCTGTGATAATTAACAAATATAATTATGTAGAACATATGATTAGGACATTTCTATGACTTACTTGCTAAAGACGATCAGCCTTTTAGCAGTACAATAACAGAGCAGCAAATTTCTAAAGAGTATACCTATGAGGATGTTCAGATTTACCAAATTGTCCTCCATATCCAGCTTCATATGGAAAGGCTTGCTCTGCAACAAAATCAAATAATTACACAAAAACATGATACTTCCTTGGTCCTTAACTAAGAGACGCCAGATAAACTATGTTAAACGGGACATTAACGAGCAAACAAGAAGCGAGTACATTAAGAAATTTAACATTCTGTAATAGTCCATGATTGTTGGTGTTAAATATTTTCTTAAATGAAGTGATTCTTACCTGGTAACCTTTATTGGTATACAAACCCCTAGTAGTAGCTCATATTCTTTACTCTTGCTATGAAAGAGGGTAGACTAGAGTGTTGTACTTATATCATTATTGTATAGCCAAGCCAGGGTGGTGTATATACACATCACAAATGACATATGTTGGTAGCACTAGTCATCCGTTTTAGGCATAGTGTTAGACAGATACTAATGTTAACCACCCAAGACCAAGGTTGTAGAGTCTAAATAAAGGTATCTAAATTTAACTAATTTAATTTTGAAAGATATGAATGTGGTAGTGAGATAGAATTTCTTTATTACAATAAGAATAAAACCAGAGATAAGCTTAGAGGTTTTATCAACTTGGTTTGGTTATCGATTAGCTCACAAACAAAAACAAGTTCTTTTTGTTCTATGATTTCTTTTTTCATATTGGGAGATGGTGAAGGATGAAAATTCCTTAAGAACAACTGGGAAAAAGTAAACATTTCACTAATCAAATTCATCATCAAGAGAAGTAGTTAATTATCAAAAATATCAAGCAAGTTGGTTTCAGATGGATTGTACAGAATAAATTTATTTTGGAAGGAATCAGCTTCATATCTTCTTGGGTTCCTTTTAGCCCTGTGCAAGTCTAGGATCTAGAAAATTTAAGATACGTCTTTCTGATGTTACAGTTATACTTGCGTCTTCTAAATTTGTGGCAACTTCTAAATAAGTTCATCATTTAACACCTTATGGATCATAGCACACAGATATTAGTATTTATAGATAACAAGAGCAAAGGACGAAAACCTGTTCGTACATAACACTCTTGCAATTTAAAAGTCGAGGCCGTAGTATGTAATTTAAGAAGCCTGCTTTCATCTGAATTTCAGTAAATCCATACGTGTGTTCTCAAAGTAATCATTGCAAAACTAAGTATCAAAATAAAATGATCAATTATCAAAGACCTACATGCTGAAAGAAAGAAATAAACAAACACGCACTGAATTACGGTAAATAGTATAAACCCTAGCATTTCTCAAAACGTAAACAAATTGAAATCAATTATACTATTATACCATTAATATATGGAGGTGGTTCGGGGGAACTTATTAACGGAGCATGGAGAGAAGCAGGATAACGATCACCGGTGGCAGCTGACCGGATTTCGTCAACACTGACTTCACTTGGATTGATTGTTGACCCTGCAGGTCGTCCTACTGATGGATAACTATGCCACTTCTCATCCCCAATTTCATTTTTATCTTCTGCACTTATTTAATTTTAAGGATTACATCATTATAAAACTGATAACTAAAAGTAGAAAGAAATGAAGTAATTGATCAGGGCGAATTGTACCGTCGAGTAGTAAAGGTTGCTGTTGCTCCATTTTCGGATGAATGAATGAGAAATGGTAACCGATTACTACTGAATCCACGCGGTCTTGTAAACGGTGTGATTTATTTGCTTAAACAGCAAGGAAATGGAAAACAATTAACAAACGGAGTCAAGTCAATATTTGTCGTTAACTAACTCACCGTTATATAATCTACATGATTTTCACAAAACATATAATTAAAAACAAAAGATAGCTAAATTGTTGTCATAGTTTTACCGGAAAAACTTCAAGACAAAGCTTTAAAAAAACGTTTTGAATCTTATGATAATTAAAAAATTTCTCTTACAATTAAATATATTAAAAATAAATTAACGAGCTAATTGCTCATTGTTAATTCATGTGATCTACACAGTACTAAATTTAGTCTTTATACTTCACTTTTTGCATTTCAAGTCTAAAAATAAGAATACTCGTACATAAAAGGTCCTCCCTTGTTAAATTTCATTTTAGCCGTTAATATTGTTAAAATGAAAGTTTGAACTATGTTATAGGTTGAGATTGTATAAGATTTTACACTCATTTTCTTAATTATGTTATTTTGTGTAAAAAAATATTTTCATTATCGGACTAATTCTCTTTTAAAGATTATTCGAAAAAGTTTTTACCAAAATAGTGTAGGTCCCGTAAACTTAATTTGCGTATTAAAACTAACAACAAATGTAACTAATAAAAAATATTTCAAGTTTAAAGTTATTCTTTTATTTATTTAGTTAAAGAATACTTTAAAATAGTTTAATGCGGAAGAAGACAAGACAAACTAGTCTAATTAAAATACACTTGTGACAAATTTGTTTCCAACAGGGTATTAGCGAGAGTACGTTGATAACACTTAACAGATAAATGAAGGCACAATAACTCACTGACAAACAGGAGTATGCTTAAATCAAGGTTGAAGCTGAATACAAAATTCTAGACATTTAATATGGTAGTTGAGGGGTCATTCACTAGCTTCAAAAACCTAGGGTCACTGTTACACCCTTTACCCATGTACTTTATTGCTACTAGATGCTCAGTCTTGGCAATCTTTATATGTGGAGCCCTTTGGAAGCAGTGACGCTTGAGGTAATCTAGGAAGTACATGTCAAACTCTAGCTCCCTAATGAATCTGCCAGGCACAAACATGATATTGGGAGGGAGAGAAATGTTGAGATTTACAGGATCAGGCAAATTTCCCATCCTTTGAAGTCTTTTAATAATTGCTTATTCATTAGCTTTAGTCTTCTTCAGTCTAGGAGTTCTGGTAGGTCCTTCAAGTTCTTCATCTCAGCCTAGACTATGAAGCAATATGTTATTGTTTCATCACTCCTTCACCTCATTGGGTTGAATGACTAATGATTTCATTACTCGAATGTAGGTTGAGACACAAAAGTCATTAGGGTTATGCGGACACAACTCATATGCGATCATGTTTAAGAAAATAGCTTTTGTGTTGTAGGAAACTGCTCTACGAACGAGTTGTAGCTTACCGTAACAACAATTTGAGTGAAACTTTATATCTTAGTTTAAAGATTCGTCGTGTGTACATTTTAAATGTCTGTTAAAGTAGAGATAGTAATAGTAAATAATCAATTACAATGTTTAGACCACATGGTACGCAACCGTTCTAAACAAATAAGGTAGAGAGGATGGGAGTTAGAGGCAACTTAGATATGAAGAAGAAAAGAAATAGAGAGGGTGAGAGTTATAATCTAAATGTAAATATTTGTTACTAAAAATCACATTTAATGTAATTGAACTTATTTTTTGTAAGTATTTTATTTTTATTTAGGCCTTTTAAAATTTTGTGTACCACTAAGTTAAATAAATTAAAACTTATTCTTTTTTGTTAAACTTTAATAAATTTTAGGCTAAAAATGTAATTTTATAAAAATATTTATTTGATTAAAAATGTTTTTATTTGGTTTAGTTAACTTTTAGTTTAATTAAAAATAATTGATTTTTAAACAAAATGAAAATTAAATAAAATAGTGAGACTTAGATTGTAGTCGTGGTCATTTGTGACAGTCAAGACTGCAACCAGTCGTGATGACGTGGCGATCAATCGTCCCACGACTGGGTATGGTCTTAGTTTGTTAATATTGTATGTATTTGAGATCTTATAACTTGTGAACCGTTGTTGTGACACCAATTTTTTATGATGTCACAATGTATCTTGTTGACACATTTTGCAACATCAGCAAACAAGTCGGTTATCCAATGGAAAAGTAATTGAATACATACAATAACAATAATTAAAATTAAAATACATATAACCAACAACATGTCATCGTTTTTATTTTTTATATACTACGAAAGATAAAATGACATAAAGCCTTAAATTAAGAAGGTCCAGGTGGAGGGTGAAAATTTGCAAATAGTCTTAAATCCTCAAAATATTGTCATCGGCTTCATCTGGAAGTGGCCTGATTGTGAAATAATCGACAAAAGGTTCGTTAATAATAAAGCCGTAGCAACCAACAATGCAACCGTCTTCCATGGGCTACTAAAATACATGTCAATCAGCTCTGCGACCCGCGTCTTATACGTAATACGATAATCTTTGTCGATCTCTTCTAGAATTTGGCCATACATGACAAGATTAGTCATGGGTGCTTCAATCTCATTGTACATTTTCACAACTTCTTCATCTCGGCCACAATAAAGCAATATGTCATTGTTTCGTAACTCTTTCACGTCATCACGTTGAATGACTAATGATTTCATTACTCGAATGTAGGTTGAGACGCGAAAGTCATTAGGGTTATGTGGACACATCTCGTATGCAATCATGTTTAAGTAAAGAGCTTTTGTGTTGTAGGAAACTACTCTACTAACGAGTTGTAGCTCACCGTAACAATAATTTGAGTGAAACTATATGTTTTCGTTTAAAGATTCGTTGTGCATACGTTTTAAGAAAACACATGTTAAAATAGAGATAGTAAATAGTTAGTTACAATGCTTAGACTACACAGTACGCAACCGTTCTAGAACATGTGGAACCACGACGGGACAATTGGGCGATGTGTGACCCGTGCTCTCCATTCGTCGTGGTGGGGAAAATGGAGTGGGAAAGTGGGGCCAGCATTCCTTTTTTTCTTCTTTTTCAATTTTCATTCTCTTTTTAATATGTTTCAAACAAAAGAAAAAAGATATTTTTTCTAAAATTTTAAGAGTTGCAGACGACTTAGATAAGAAGAAGAGAAGTAGAGCCGAGAGTTATAACCTAAATGTAAATTTTTGTGGCAAAAAGTTACATTTAATGTAAATGAGCTTAGAATTGATAATTGTGTTATTTTTATCTAGGTTTTGTATTAAAACTCTGGGTACCAGTAAGTTAAATAAATTACAAAACTTATTTTTTGTTAAACTTCAATAAGATTTAGATTATTAATGTAATTTGACAAAAGTATTTGTGTAATTTAAAATGTTTTTATTTAGTTTAATTATTTCACCCTTTAGTTTATTAAAAGTAACTGATTTAAAAAAAATGAAAATTAAATGAAATGGTAAGACTCAAAATATAGTCATAAGCAGTTGTTGGTCCCGGTTTGTCAATTAAAACGTTTTAACTACTAACAACAAATGTAAATAGACAAACAAATTCAAGTTTAAAGTTTTCTTTTATTGATATGAATCAAATGAATACTTTACAGAGTTTACTTGCGGAAATAGACAAGACAGACAAGTCTAAGTAAACTAACTTGTGACAAATTTGGTCTCAACAGCTTATCAGCGAATAGCTCGCTGATAAGGCTTAGTGATCAACACTTAACAGATAAGTGAGGGCACTTGGTTCACTAGAGAGTAGGAACGTGCTTTATCACTAGTTGATCTCGAATACAAAATTCTGGACATTTAATATGGTTATTGAGCGTGGTATTTATACTCTCACATAATGAGATATAAGTACAACACGTGTCAACACCATATTAGTTGGGATAGTAAAGTAACTTTCAACATTTGAAAGTGACAGTACATCCTGGGATTAAAGTTTATACATTACTTTATTCCTAGGTTACAGAAGAAGGTACAAGGAATTAAATGCAAATGTACAATAAGTGATCGTACATATCTTAGAAAAGATATGCACGCTTTCTTGTATGTTGCATAAGTTGACCTTCTATTGTACGTTGGGTATTTGTCAGACCCAATGTACTTTCAGGTAAAGGCATGAACCGCTGGTCAGTAGAGCAGTGATGATTTCCACATCATTGAACTGCTCTCTGTCTCTGTCTTTAGTCTTCGACTTCAGCAGATGGAACTTGATCTTTTCAGCGACAGCCTTAGTAACATGAAGGTTAAATGATCATCAGCGAATGATGATGCTTTGAGAATGCTTCAAGTTACAAGAGAATCACTGCTAACATATGCAGTGATTAGAGAAGAATAAGAAACATATTCTAAGTGTTTCTATTCGCTGATCAGGTTTGATATGCGACAGTTTCTCTTTTCTACTCTATCTTGTTCACTGCTAACTGATGCAGTGAACTATAACACTTAAGTGAATTTGTCATCTATAAATTACATTTAGTGGGGTCTCTGACCCAACAACAGTTATGACTGACGTGAGGACCAATCATTCCACAACTCGATGTCACAACTGCATGCGATCTTAATTTGTTAAGTTTATGTGACAAACCTCAAAAATCGGTATATTTCCGTACACATTTAACATGCATTCTTACGCTAATTCCCTCGTAATTAAAATCAATTCGATTTAAAATGAGATAAGTCTAGCACATGCCCACGTTGCACATTTTGGTGTACTTTACTTTAATGCGTGACGCATTTCATTTACGTAATTATTTAGAATTGCACAATTTAAATCGGATGACTTCTGAAAAATGCGAACGTTGGTGATCTATTTTCGAAAATAACGTAAATCTATTTAATTATAATAGTAGTTATTAATATTGTGATAATTATGCTAAAGAAAGAGCATGACAACCTTTAGAAATCAATAAACGTCCACGTGAACTAGAAACGTGCAACAACTAAATAAATTGTGAATTTAATTGAATAAAGTATCAATAAATACTTGAACATTATTATAATTAATAGTAGTTAATTACTATTCCTATGAAAATTATTTCATAACCTTTCAAATAATAGAATCAAAGAATATACGAATTCGATGAACACGAAACCGTAGAGAGTTCGCGAATAACAACAAACGAAGTATCGGTAAACGACTTGAATACTATTTCAATCATTTAACAACATTATGATATCTTGATAACCTTAATCTATCCTAATTAACCTTAATCTACATTAATTAACCCTAATTAACCTTAATCACACAATTAAAACCTAAGTAATCAAGACTTGCACCTAATGACCAAAATATCTAGACTCAATCAAGGATTAAGCCTCTATTTGACCAAAAATCAGCCAACACCCCCTTGTGCCATCTCCTTAAAACAAGGAAACATGCACACCTTACCTCCATACCTTCTACACCTCCATTACTTGACTTTGAGCCTCATTTGGTCTTCATTTCCACACACACAAACACTCAAACTCTCTCCCTCTAGATTTCTGCTGGAAATCAGCAGCCTTTCCCCTCCCTTTTTGTCCCAAACAACAACCACAAGTCCACCATACAACCACCACTCATCCACTACTCCACCACCATCAACCACCATGAACCACCACTCCAAAAACACTTATCTTACCCTCATTTTACTCACAATCACTAGCTCATTTCAATTCCATTCCATACTAAGGGTAAATCGAACATAAACTTTTGGACTTGGAGCTAGGAGGTCAACCATACCAAGATCCAACACTCATCTTGCTCAAAATTGCCTTTTTAGGCTTTGTAAGGAAACTCTAACTAGAAACTCTTTGATTCTTTTATTAAGATGCTTATATGATAGTTATAATATGTTTAGATGTTCACTCATGCTAGATGTAACCTTAAACACTCGTATTTATATGAACTATAACAAGAATGTCTTAAAAAGAACCCAAAACAAAAGTTATAAAATTCGGACAGAAACTTTGCTTGACTTTGGAAGTGAATAACTTGGTCAAAACTTAATCAAATCTAGTGTTTCTTGAGTCTAAAATTAAGTTCAAGGAGTTAGCTTTCCAACCCAACCAGTTTCATGAATTTTGGACAAGTATAAGTACTCTAAAACGAATTTATAAGAAAGAGTGTCTGATCTGCCTTCTGAGGACAGATTATGATCTTACTTTGCAAAATCATAACTTCTGAAAAAAAGATCCAAACGACTTGATTCTTTTTCCTAAAGGTTACTTAATATGTTATATTTCCAACCCCACCAATTTCATGAATTTTGGACAAGTATTGGTACCTCAAAACGTGTTTTTAAATCAAGGGGTATCTGCTTGACCTTTGTGTAGTATTAATTAAGTTTGAATCCCTTAAACATAACCAAAAATTATGAAACTTATATTTCTGGAAAGCTAAGACATAGGGGAACATGTGGTAAAAATTTCATAAAAATCTAAGCTCATTTGATTAGTCAAAATCGTAGCCAAAGTTAGACCAAATCTAGAAAAGAAGCTGTGAAAGTGGGAAACCACAGCAGCATTGCGAACCGAGTCAGTTCGCAGGCCAAACCTGCGAACTGAGTTCCCCTGCGAACTGAGATCTCTGCGCACGGAGATCTCTGCGAACTGAGATTCTGCGAGTTGAGTTCTCGCGAACCGAGTCAGTTCATTGGGCCAAGTTGAGCTGCAAACTGAGTCAGTTCGCAGAGCCCAAAACTCGCGAACCGAGGCTTGTACGATTAAAAACCGGTAATGAAAACGATTCGAATTGTTTAATAATAACGTGTGAGGGCGATAAAAATTATAACTACAGTTTTGAAAAGCTTTAGAAAAACAAAATAACTAAGCTTTCAAGGAACGTACACGTATACACACAAAACTATCACCAACGGGTCGTACGCTTTTCGAAAACGAACATAGATACGCGGGTAGCTATCTACATAGACAAACATAGATGTGCGGGTAGCCATCTACTATTATGAACCTAGATATGCGGTTAGCTATCTACTTATACAAACGAACTCATGTGTATAGGACGCTAGGAGACTTTTGGGCAAACTTACTTAATTAAACCCTAGCAATCGCACCGCTCACCAGGTGAGTTCACAGCGCCTATTTTACTGCTTTTTACTGCTTTCTAAATTTGGGGTGAAAAACATATGTACTGTTTACATATAAACTATTTTCATGCGATGATTGAAAAACCTGACAACGAATCCTTGTGCGATCCTATGTTAAACTAGTTGTAGTGCATAGAAGTCCTCATGACTACAAACTGTAACCATTAGCTAGATGACGTTAGCCACCGAATATGCGAATAGTACTATTGGGATGACATCCCTCCCACTTTTGTTAGTCATGCTAACTGCCGACTATAAGTCGAGACGAGGAGCGTATATTTTAATGGTCCCAGGCAAAAACAATAAAAGTCGTGGTTTGGTTATACGCCTAGGTGTCGTCACTTTAACTCGTAAGGTTTAGCTAACCTTCGGGGGATCACCATCAGCTATTTACTATTTTTAACTATATATCATCGTACTCTTGGCCATGATTGGCACGATATGAATTGCGAAACAATTACTAAACGATTGGTTTAAATGATTGAGTATTTAAACCTGTGAATTTCACTCAACAATTTTGTTGACCTTTTAACTATGTTTTTCAGGGAATTAGCAGCAAAGTAAGATTTGCATGCATATTGGGACCCGTGCCTACCTTATCATTTAGGATGCCATTTTTGGGAACCTCACGTGATTTCATTTGTATTACTATAAACTGTTTTAATTATATTTGTGAAATCTCTAAACGACTGTATTTTGATAATACTACTACTCTTGCGACCTGAATAATCTCTACGTTTTGTAACAAACAATTGTTGGCATTCTAATACAATGTTCCGTTGATAATCATATGCTCTTGATTAGTTAGAGAACTAATCTCGCTCACGCCCCGTTCTTCCGCACTTAATCATGATTTGATTTTGGCGGGGTGTAACAGTTTATTATCAGATGCATATAGATATATCATTTTACAATTGTACTTTGTAAATTATTATCATATTCATAATACACTTATGTAATTCTCGATCTATAGATCAGCTTTATCTCTGCTCTCACTCTATCTTGACTAGTCATCAGATCATATTAGGATTTATATAACGGGATTAAATAATTCAAAATGTATCGAATTTTACCTGATATTCAATTGTATAAATCTCACTATCACAATTTTTATGGTATGTAACAAAATTTCAAATATTAATATTGTATGTATTTAAGATCTTTACAAGAGATCTTATAACTTGTAAACTGTTATCGTGGTACCGATTTATGATGATGTAACAATATATCTGGTTGACACAATTTGCAACATCAGTTTTCTGATGAAAAAGTTATCAAAGACATATAAGAACAATAATTAAAATTTTGACACATACAAATCGTCGAGGGTTATCACAAAACGTGAATATTCAGTAAATGTTGATATGTTTCAAAACAATTAAGCCTTTACAAAGTTAAGAATACCTTTAGCTTTGAGTTCCGTAGCTGAAGGAAATAGCCTATTTCGCATGGCATAATTATAATCTTCGTCCTGGTCAAGGGTTTCCTTAGTCCATTTTCGCCACATGCTAGAATTAGGCGAAACACCAGGACCAAGAGATGTCGAAAATGAGATGAAGTACGATCTATAAAGCTCGAGAAAAGGGGTTGCTTATTTTGGAACACCTTTTTGTCCCTTCTTAACACCTTACCATAGTTTGGGAATTGGATTACCACAAATGGGATTTAATTCTCGAGCAAGAGAATGTCACGAGTTACATTTGTAAACCCTAATGCACCCAAATACTCGTCATTTAGTAACAGCTTATTGTTCATCTGCGATATACACTCTATGATGACAAAATAAAACAACCATCAAGTAACATCATTTGATTGAACTCTTGATCGTTGTAAACATCGGTAGAACCATCAATATAACACTTTCTAGCATCATGTACCACCTCAAACACCTTGTTGCGTAAAAAATTAATTGTTTTTTTGCTACTCAAGCTAAACTGTTCAAGCATTATGAGCTTGTACTTCTCGGCTTGGACAAGTTTGGGTTGTTACGGGCCAAGTGAAACCACCGCTGGCTCGTAGCAGTCACCGTTCTTGTGACCTTTTTCACCTTTTAAAAGTAATGGTGGTACTTTTTGGATATGTCGTTTGCGTTCGTAGCATTTGGTGGTCTCGATGCCTCTAATGCAATATTCCCACTCGTTGAGCACAAAAGTGATGTCATTTGTCAGTTGATCATTGTCCGGGATTTCGATCCTAAAATCCTCAGTTTCGGCCATCATCTCCATCTCCATGGGGTTTGAGCTAGTATTAGAACATGAATAATCGAATATAAGTAGTGAAACCACGTATGTAATTTATTAAAAGAAGATCCTAAATTATTAATTAAGACCTATATGTAATAAGAAAAACAGAGGATCTGATAACAAGTCTTATTATAAAGATTAGTGTTTATATGTTTATTGATGTATTATAAATTAACAATCTTCTAATCTTTTCATTACATTACAAGATTATATAATACATACATTTGTGGTGTTATATAATCGGTTAAATATTACTCGATTATATTGCTTGCTTGATGGATGAGTTGAATGAAGAAAGCTTAAGGTGATCAAATACATATAGCAGCAAAAATGTAAAGGCTGCATAAGTTCAGAGAATAGTGATTTGCTTGCAACTTTGGGCATCTTAGCATCAATCTAACTCATAATCGTTCACAGCATTTTATTGGACACATAGTAACACAATTATACCTAATAAATATATTATAACAAACACAACATTTTTGACACTACATCCAACTTTACTAATATAGTTAACAATTAAGGAGGAAAATCCCACTTCCTTGAGGATTTATGTATGGTCATTATTCATTCATTTTTAAAAATATATATAATATTTCAAGAACATTTCCATATTATCCATGTGATTTTTATTTTCGTCAATTTTATCATTTTATTTAATCCTCTAAAGTATGTGAATATGAATTTCTTTTCAAATAAATTATAAATTTAAAGTTAATTGTTTAAATGGTCCACGTGTTTTACACACGGTGCATTTCTCAATTAGAAAATATAAAAATATAAAAAAAGAAAAATACAAAGAATAAAAAGTACAAATATATATAAACCACTTTAAACTTAAAACGTGTTAAAAAATGAATCACGTCTCGTTGAAAATACAAATTTAGGTTCCAGCTGTCCTTTTTCCTACGCATAGAAACCTTCTTAAATTTTCTAAGCTGGAAAGTAAAAGTATGCACTCACGTTTTTAAAGGTTTTATTATATTACGTTTTCTCATTTTCTTAGAAATGTCGATAAAACTTTAAGAAAAGGAAAATTCCCCTAACTAATTAAACACACACCCCTAGCCTGTTTACAGATTCGCGCCTTTCATCGTAGTTTACTTATTTCTCAAATAACCCTTAACTTTTCCCCATCAATCAACGTTTTGGGTATATAACACATAGTAAACTCTAACAATTATAAACGAATCAAACAAATACAAAAAGAATACATTCGTATTCATTCATTAAAGTTTTATCGAACAAATAAACGAACATTAATAAATAGATGAGCGTATTTTCTTGTTTAAATTTGTTCATTAAGAACATATGCTTGTTCATGAACGTGAAGCCATACACGAGCACAACAGAATGAATATGTAAATTAATGCATCACCATAAGATAAATTAATGTACGAAGTCAAGCTTATAAAAAAACATCCATATAATATGGATATTATTATCGAGAAATATATGAAGTTTAAACAAATTATATAAAATAGTAAAAATACAATATATAAAGTTCTAAGTTTACAAAAAGTTATATAATTTAGATATTGTATATTAAAATATATAAAAATAAACAAACGAATATTTACGACCGTAATTGAATGAACACATATTATGTTTGTGTTTATTCATTTAACTAAATAGACAAAATACTATGTTTATATTTGTTCATTTGACTAAATGAATGAAATATTTGTTGAACATTCGATTCGTTTACTGGCCTTGCAACAACAAAATTTAAACAAAAAGCGTGTAAATGTGTAATTAGGCAGAGAATAGGGAAGTATCTACAACTTTGGCAAACATTTGGGCAATATATGCACTTACTTGAATCTCAAAAAGATGTAATCATTTAAATGATTCCATTGGGCAACTTTGAGTCAACTTTGCTACCAGAGACAGATAAAAAAACAAAGAAAAGAATTAATGGCGAATCTGTTTTTAAAGCAAGCGAAACAATACTTGGCTACTCGACCGGGTTATCCACCACAACTGTTTGATTTCATCGCCTCCAAAACGCCAAGCCACGACGTCGTTTGGGATGTTGGCACCGGCAGCGGTCAGGCTGCTATCTCCGTAAGTCCCTCTTTTAGCTGATCACCAAGTTTTCGATTACTTTTTCATTTTTGTCGTATAAATTTACTTTGAATCCGGGTCAACAAAAGATGCACATGTGTAGGTCATTTCTTAACCATTAAACTGCTTGATAAAAATCATAGTATTAATTAAATAGGTTTAAAAATCTAGATCTAAAACAAGTCTACTTTGTATATATTTGACACGTCAAAAGTGTATTTTCTCTTTATTTAACCTTAACCTTTTATTTTAACATATGTATCAATCAGATTTTGGAATGAATTAGACCTATCTTGAATTTTTCTTTATTTTTAGACGTACATATATTGGTTTGTACATAGTAATTTTCATTTTAGGTATAAAACCTTTTTAATTGTCAATTTAACATGCAGAAAAATGATGCTAGCTAGAATTATTACCTTACACACAATTTCTATTTACGATACAAAACTTTGTGAGACGTTGTTTTACTAGTTTAGTAAGTAAGCCAATCACAACCGGTATGATTTTTCTAGGAATCTGTTGTCAGTAAATGATTAATATCAACCGTAATATGATTGGTATTTTTCAAACAATTTATAAATTGATATAAAATTTGCAGTTAAAAGTGATCTTGACCGGCTTCAGATTCGATCGAGCAGAATACTAAAACAATCATCGGGTTATATATACGTCCGTGATTTTGTTTTTAGTACTTGTTAAGGTTACCGGACATAAAACCATCTTTTAATAATTTAGGTGTAAAAGAAAAGATAAGGTATGTTGGTATTAGATTCAGATTCTCTCAACGTTGAACACAACAAAATTAGTTATATTTTCTCACTTTAAAAAGTTGTATACATTAGATAATTCATCTTTTTTGCAAAGAAAAAACCGAATTGATAGTACTTGTTCACCGTAGCTTGCGAGCATATACAAGAGTGTAATTGGCACAGATACAAGCGACAAACAACTTGAACTCGCTCCAAAACTCCCCAACATTCGTTACGAATGTACTTCGGCCAACATTTCCATGCCCGATTTGAAAGAAAAAATCGGGACAGAATCAAGTATTGATCTAGTTACAGTAGCTCAAGCGCTCCACTGGTTCGATCATGATACCTTTTACAATCAAGTCAAATGGGTTCTCAAGAAACCAAATGGTGTAATTGCGGCATGGTGTTACACTACTCCAGAAATTGATGATCAATTTGATCCAGTATTCCAAAAATTTTACTCGGAGTCAAAACCATATTGGGATTCGTTACGTGGATTGGTGGATGATAAGTATAAAAGTGTTAAGTTTCCCTTTGAACCTGTGGATGGATGTGATCACACTGGTCCGTTAGAGTTTCGAAGTGAGAAGCTGATGAGTTTGGATGAGTTTTTTACTTATATTAAGTCATGGTCGGCTTATCAGACTGCTAAAGAGAAAGGAGTCGAGTTATTGAACGATGGTGTCATCGAGGAATTTACGAAGGCTTGGAATGAAGACGAGAATGGGCAAAAGAGTGTTTCGTATCCGGTTTATCTGAGGATTGGTAAAGTGGGAGATTTGTAAAATAGCCCGTGATATAATATGATTGATTGACATATCAAATTGTCATTGTTATTGTTATACTTGATAAAGAAATAAACGTTAACTAGTCCAGTATCTCATGGGTGTAACATATTTGGTAAGTAGTTGATGTATTTTTGAAAATTGCATTGCGGCATATGATGTAATAATGATATACAATGATATGCTGTGCTCAATCTATATCTATATGACTATATCTATATTTTCTACATGTTATTCATCGTATTAGTAAAATGTTATCATTTGGGTTCATTTGTTGTCTATTACCTGATTTGATTTAATAATTTATATTTTCGATCTGTATTAATTATTTTTCTATCAGACCAATATTTTTAGAAGAAAAAAAGTGTAGTACTAGTAAATTTCATCTTAGATTAAATATTTAAGAACTTTTAATATTCTCAAAATCAATCAACAAACGTATTGACACAAAGAACTTTTAATATTTTCACAAAACGTACGTCAATAAATTATAAAAATTACATATTCGAAATCAGCGTCATTTTATCTTTAATTAGAGATCCCACAAGCTATACTTTCAACGAATTTTTTTTTTCTATTTTTTAATGGGTTTTAAAAATTCGTAATGTTAAATCACATTTGATTTAAGCACTAAATAATAATCACACGCGATAAATCTTCAATCACATGTGATTTTAAATAATAATCACATATGAATTATCATATACAGGTAACCTAATCATCAAAGATCAATTTTTAATTGAAAATCCCATGTGATTTAACATTACCAATTTTAGGTTTTTATCATAAATCACATGTGATTATATTTTTAAGACTCGCAAAAAAAAAAAAAAAAAAAAAAAGAATCGTCGGAAGTATAGCTTGTGAGATCTCTAATTAAAGATAAAATGACGTTGATTCCGAATATATAATTTTTATAATTTATTGATGTACGGTTTGTGAGATATTTAATTTTAAAGAAAAAGGTAAAAATGGGTTTTGTAATAAAATTGAGCAATCCTATGGGTTCTCTCATTCTCTACTTTTTTAACTTTCTTATTTGAACCCACCCCTTAGGGATAATATATTGATAGTGTAACAAACTTTGCTCAAATGTTCACTTACATTAATAATTTTTTTTGTGTTCGATTACATGAACGTAGTATACGTGTTATTCATTTAGATAACTAATCTAATAAAACGTATTCATTTACATGAATTTGGTGACCGATGACCGGATATAGAACCTGCTATTTGTCCACATAAGCGCCACGTATGCTCCAGCTTATCAATTACTTTTCACGTAATTTGAAGGTTTATAAACGGCATTAAACTTTGCGAAAATGTTCAATTTGAATAACTATATCTTTTTATTGACATTTAGGTAACTAAACTTTGCAAAAATGTTCAGTTTGCACATTTTTTACTGATATCAGTTCCACTTGTAAAATTACAAACTTTTTTTATTACTTCAAAAAATGACATGTTTATTCTTCATATTATTTACTATAAACGAAGTAAAGAACAATAATTTCATTTACAAAAAAGAATTCCAAACTAAAAATAAAAATCTATTCATATCATTTATTGTAATCCATAGCCGAATCTCTGGCTTTCGGTTGTGTACGACCACCACCACCGCAAATCACTAACACTAGGGGTGTTCAATATTCGGTGTGAAACCGATTAATCCGAATACCGAACCAAATAAAAATAAATAAAAAACGAACCGAATTCGAATTCAATTTTTGGTTCGGTTTCAGTTTACGAAAGTGAATTTGAATTGTTGTTGACGTGATGATTATGTTGATGGTCTTTTTGTTGTTAGGTGTTGAAAAAGGTATTAAATTGTTGTTGATCTTTTAAATTTATTATTTGTTCAAAGTACTAAATTGTCTAAGTGAAAAGAAATTTTTTTACAATGAAGCATAAACATGTCATGTTTTGAAGTAATAGTGAGGATTTGTAATTTTACCGGTAGAACCGGTATCAATTAAAAAATTTTACAAACTGAACATTTTCGCAAAATCTAGTTACCTAAATGTCAATAAAATTTTACATTCTTGTTTTAATATGTTTCAAAACAAAGAAAAAAATTGTACTACTAATATATTTCATCTTAGATTAAAAATTTAAGCACTTTTAGTATTCTTCAAATTAATCAACAAACATATTAACACAAAGAATGGTATACTCACAGTTATAAAGTGGTATATATATTTGTAATGTTACACCCAAAATTTTAGGAAATTTTTTTTTTCGGTGAATAGTGTTATCCGCTGTATAGGTCTTTTCTGTTCAAAAATTGCATTTTTTATCTGCTGGATAGGTTAACTTATCCGCCGGATAGCCCTGTTCTGTCCAATTTTTGCCTTTTTTCCAGATTTTAACTCCATTTACATTCAAAATGCATTCCATTGCTTTTAATGATCATTTACAACTTATAAACCAACTTAATTTACATATATTTCAGATTTTAACTCCATTTACAATCAAATTCATACCAAAACATGTTTGACCCATTTTGACACCACTACAAAAGTTGGGATCAATGCAACAAGTTCATATGATCTCGGCTATGATTCAAAGGGATTACCACTTGTTTTTACAACAAGTGCCCAACAAGCATTGTCTAAGCTTTCCCCTTTCCAGGAGTTTCCTTCTTACCCAATTCACTTGCGCCTACAAAATAAAAACAACTAAAGAGTAAGCGAAACGCTTAGTGAATTCATAGGCAATTAAACAAGTGTGCAACTTAACAAATTTTGGATCAATTTGATCGAATTCACAACCAACTTGGACAACTTATCATTCACTTGAACACAAAGTGTTCAATCATGCAACATGGTATCAACTAGCCATTTAAGGTCAATCAACAACTTGACCTAATTCAACAAAATGAATACGGCTAGCAAATTAAAGTTAAGTTCACTTCTCAATTAATCAACAACTAAGTCAATTAAATTGACAACAACAAGATCAACTATAATTGAAATCAAATAACAACGGGGATCAACAATCAACTTGAACAACTAACGATTTGATTTCAATTAGCAACTAGGGTCAATATGAATTGACCAACAACTAGCATATACATGATATGCACAACTATACGGATCCGTTCTCTGTTCCACTTTCTCATCTCAACTGAGCTAGCACAAGGCTAGGAAATCTCTATAAGTAATATGAATGTATATATAGTTTGTTAAAGTTAAAAATGATCTACAAAAGATCTTATTTGTAAGATTTAATATAAAAGTTAAGACTAATCTTGTAAGCTCTTAAAATCTTAAATTACTAAAATTTTGTAATTAATAGAGCATAAAGTCTTGATAGTATATAAAAAAAAACTACCTTCTACATGCAACTTGTCTATTCAGACTTGTGGCCGAGAAACCAGCATGTTGCAAAATTTTAGCTGCACCCTGTATATTTACGGGTTGCCATTGGTAAATTTTTTTGTGTAAATTGTCTCATTTTTAATGAGTTTTCAGTAAAAAATTTTGAGATTTTTGAGATTTTTTAAAATTTCTATAAATACTATGACCCTAAGATAAGATGATCATCAACTTAATTCATAAATACTCTCAAAAACGCTCTCATCTTTGTTGGCCAAAAACCAAAACAAGTAATAAAACATAAGGAACATTGTTAAGTAGTTCAGCACATATGTGTTGTCATTACAACCATTTCAAGGTTGACACAAATGTACACCTCAAATGTGCCACATCTATGATAATCATTGGATGCGTATGCTTAACAAAAATACGTATCTACAAGGACAATAATTTTAAAATATATCAATTGTAGTAGAATATGTATATGTGTGAACATGGAAACAAAATATAAATAGTTACCACCACTACACCAATGGACATGTAACACATTACAAATCTATCTTCCTCATCTGTAAGCACATTTGTAATGCTCTAAAGGTTTGTCAGTTTCAGTTTGTGAAAATAAAAGGGAAGCAATTGAAATGATTCTTAGGGAGTACCTCTCAAAAACTCTATAGCATAACACTTTGCCCTTTAAGCTTGGTTATACGTAAGGCTGATTCTGAACCGCGTAATCATGTCAAGTTTGATGTTGTTGCCATTGTATACACGTCCTTCATTGGTCATCACCTCTTTTAATATGTGAGCAAACACTCTCTTGTTTGCATCACAGTTATTTGCTTGAAGCTGAGAACGACAATATGTGTGAACGTCAACAGACTTCCTAACTTAGAAGCTCTCGGTACACTGGATTTTGTGTGCACTTAATTGCTAATCACAGTTATCCAATGAACATATTAAATTATATTGTACCTTGTCTGAATGCTTTAATCTAGTCGTAAGACCCTCTTTGAGACACTTGGTTTTTAACTGAAGCTTCAGATCCTTTTTTCCTTCAAAAACTTGTCCAAGTTTTACCCGATAAAATAGTTCATACATGGTAACTGATTGTTTCTATAATAGTGGTGACATACTCCATAATTTATTTTCTCTCTTTTTATAGTGGTAGTGAGTTGTCAGTTTCATCCTCCTACTGTTTACCGACTATCTTTTCATCTTCCATATCATCAACTAATCGTATTTGATGAAGATGAGAACATTAAATCGATTCTTTCAAAGCCATATGTTTGTACTTCCCAATTCCTTGAGTGGATGGAATGTAATAAATCTAATCCTGAAGCACGTGCATTACCAATATTGAATTTCCAAAAAAGAAATACGTTTGGATTGTTAAAATTAGACGATTGACAAAGTTCCATGATCAAAAAACTGTTGGTAGGATTAATTATGCTCCTCCAAAAGTTAGAGAAACATATCATCTCAAGGTAATGCTAAATAAGGTTAAGTGGCCGACTTCTTTTGAGAAAATACAAATCGTCAATGATAATTTTATACGGTACATATAAAGAAGCATGTTATGCTGTTGGACTATTAGATGATGATAAGGAATACATTGAAGCGATAAAAGAAACACACTAATGGCATCTGGGTCCTTTTCTGGAGCATTATTTATTTGAATGATTACTTCTGACAGTCTTTCCGTCCTGACCACGTTAGGAAGGAAACTTGCGATCTTCTTTCGGATGACCTCACACATAAATGTTGTCCACAAGGCAGATCTATAGGTATAGTAACAAATTTTGAATTATTAACTGCAAGGCTAATTTTAATTATATTTCTTTCATCACATAACTTAATTCATATTATGCTAATGAAAGACTAGCAGACTTACATTAATGTTTTCAATTTTTACTTGTATGAATGATTTGAAACATGTATTGCATAATATTGCTCTTAAAGAAATTGGAAACAAAATATAAATAGTTACCACCACTACACCAATGGACATGTAACACATTACAAATCTATCTTCCTCATCTGTAAGCACATTTGTAATGCTCTAAAGGTTTGTCAGTTTCAGTTTGTGAAAATAAAAGGGAAGCAATTGAAATGATTCTTAGGGAGTACCTCTCAAAAACTCTATAGCATAACACTTTGCCCTTTAAGCTTGGTTATACGTAAGGCTGATTCTGAACCGCGTAATCATGTCAAGTTTGATGTTGTTGCCATTGTATACACGTCCTTCATTGGTCATCACCTCTTTTAATATGTGAGCAAACACTCTCTTGTTTGCATCACAGTTATTTGCTTGAAGCTGAGAACGACAATATGTGTGAACGTCAACAGACTTCCTAACTTAGAAGCTCTCGGTACACTGGATTTTGTGTGCACTTAATTGCTAATCACAGTTATCCAATGAACATATTAAATTATATTGTACCTTGTCTGAATGCTTTAATCTAGTCGTAAGACCCTCTTTGAGACACTTGGTTTTTAACTGAAGCTTCAGATCCTTTTTTCCTTCAAAAACTTGTCCAAGTTTTACCCGATAAAATAGTTCATACATGGTAACTGATTGTTTCTATAATAGTGGTGACATACTCCATAATTTATTTTCTCTCTTTTTATAGTGGTAGTGAGTTGTCAGTTTCATCCTCCTACTGTTTACCGACTATCTTTTCATCTTCCATATCATCAACTAATCGTATTTGATGAAGATGAGAACATTAAATCGATTCTTTCAAAGCCATATGTTTGTACTTCCCAATTCCTTGAGTGGATGGAATGTAATAAATCTAATCCTGAAGCACGTGCATTACCAATATTGAATTTCCAAAAAAGAAATACGTTTGGATTGTTAAAATTAGACGATTGACAAAGTTCCATGATCAAAAAACTGTTGGTAGGATTAATTATGCTCCTCCAAAAGTTAGAGAAACATATCATCTCAAGGTAATGCTAAATAAGGTTAAGTGGCCGACTTCTTTTGAGAAAATACAAATCGTCAATGATAATTTTATACGGTACATATAAAGAAGCATGTTATGCTGTTGGACTATTAGATGATGATAAGGAATACATTGAAGCGATAAAAGAAACACACTAATGGCATCTGGGTCCTTTTCTGGAGCATTATTTATTTGAATGATTACTTCTGACAGTCTTTCCGTCCTGACCACGTTAGGAAGGAAACTTGCGATCTTCTTTCGGATGACCTCACACATAAATGTTGTCCACAAGGCAGATCTATAGGTATAGTAACAAATTTTGAATTATTAACTGCAAGGCTAATTTTAATTATATTTCTTTCATCACATAACTTAATTCATATTATGCTAATGAAAGACTAGCAGACTTACATTAATGTTTTCAATTTTTACTTGTATGAATGATTTGAAACATGTATTGCATAATATTGCTCTTAAAGAAATTGGAAAGATGTTGAATAGCTCAGGAACAAGTCTTAAAAAAATTCCAAACATGCATTTACTCGATTACAACTACATTGAATATTCATGCAACATGTTGATTCATGATGAACTTGCTTATGAAAAAGAAACCCTGGCACAAGAGCACATAATTTTTTATTCAACGCTGACATTTGAACAGAAAGCAGTTTATGTGACTGTAATGGATTCAACATCACATGATGATGGAGGACTATTTTTCCTGTATGGTTACGGTAGAACAGGGAAAACATTTGTTTGAAGGACTCTGGATGTAGTTATTCGTTGTCTTGGTGAAATAGGTATAAATGTTGTTTCACCCGATATATCAACTATGCTTTACACTAGAGGTAGGACAGCGCACTCACACTTTTCAATTCCAATTAATATAACAGAAGATTCGATTTGTTCTATAGCTTCTGACAACGATCTTGCGGCTTTCCTGAACAGAGGAAAATAATCATTTGGGATGAAGCGCCTATGTTGCAAAAACATTGCTTTGAAGTATTTGATTGAACAATGAGGGATATAATTCATTCTCCAAATATATCTAAACCATTTGGAGGAAAGGTTGTAGTCTTTCGTGGAGATTTTGTCATATTCTTCCTGTAATACCAAAAGGTTCAAGAGCCACAATTGTACATGCTTCACTTCATTCGTCTAATTTGTGGCTTCATTGCAAAGTACTAAGACTTACAAAGAATATGGATTTGTTTGGTGGTGGAAATGAGGAAAAATCGCAAAAGATTGAAGAGTTTGACGAATGGATTTTAAAAGTAGGTAAGGAAAAATGAATGAACCAAATGACGATGAAGCAGATGTTGAATTTTCTCAAGATGTTTTAATTGAGTCGGATGGTAATCATATCACAACAATTGTAAATTCCACATACCCTTCATTTATTGACCATTTAGTGATCCTGCTTATTTTCAAGATAAAGCAATCATGGTTCCTATAAATGAAGAAGTTGACTTTATAAATGAGCATGTTCTATCAGAAATGTTTGATGATGAGCATATCTGAGCATCCCTACTAAACAACTGATACTCTTTTCCTAATTGAGAATTATGCTACATTCGAGACACATTTATATTCCCCTAAATTTCTTAATGGATTTAGAGTACCTGGTATTCCCAACCATAGACTTGTTTTGAAAAAGGGGGTACCTATAATGTTACTGTTTAACATTGACCATTCAAATGGATTTGTAATGGTACCAGACTTCTGGTTGAAAGGCTTGAAATTCATGTTATTGAAAGCAGAATTATTACAGGCACATTTTTTGGAAACATAACGTACATTTCTCGGATGAAGCTTATTCCAACAAATAAGAAGATTCGTTTCATGTTTCAACGAAGACAGTTCCCTATTACCCTATGGTTCACAATGACGATTAACAAGAGTCAAGGGCAGTCACTATGTAATGTCGGACTGTACCTATGATGGCCCGTCTTCACTCATGGTCAGGTGTATGTTGTAGTTTCATGAGTAACAGGCAAAAAATGATTGAAGGTGCTGATATGTGGCGAGAATGATAACGTTACGAACATCATTAAGAATGTTGTTTACAAGGAAGTACTGCGACGTGTTTGATATATTCGTTCAAAGATTGTTAGATGTGTGGTTATTAAATATTGGACAACTTATGTTCAAGCCTTTTTTATATGTGCTTTTATTTACTTTAATTATATGCGGCGTACAAATATAATATAATAAATAAATAAATATAGCCTAAAACAAGAACACCACTGCAGAAAAAAATAATTACAAAATGAAAATTAAAAACAAAAACGCATGCTTTCATATTTTTAAACATAATGCTACGTAATTTTTCTATTTTTTGTATTTACGTGATAAGCAATATTAAAAATTTTATCACTTGAGTATTTGATTTACATAATCCATATCTATATTAGATTAGATGTCAAAAAATCGAAATATTTTTAAAAACTAAATATGTGTAATTTTTGCCAACTTCAGTTAAGCGTATGCTCTTTTATCAGGAGGATTTGTTAAAGTTATTTTAGTATATTATCCATTTTTAACAAATATATACACATACAATCTTCATTTTTTTAATAACGTAAAAGATCTCATAATCACAAACAATTTTCACTTAAATTATAACATTTTAAAATTCGTATATAATTAAAAATGTTTTTGCCACTTATACATACTTTCTATGTATATAAGTAACCACACATACAACCTTTGAATGGGAGTTTTTACTTGATCTTCTATGAATTATATTTCGTATACTCCATACTTTATTTGATATCATTTCATAGTATAAATTTTTAAGTTGTTAAAATTTTATAAGAAGAATATACATTTGATAATGACTTTATCAATTGACAATTTCAAATTTATGCGTTTTAAGGAAACTATTGATTGTGGAGTATATAAAGAAGAAGTTATTATGAATTACTTGTTATGGCATATATATAAGTACATTAGATGTGACTGTCTTCATTTCTCTGCAATCAATTTACAGAAAGAATTCCGTTCGATATTAGCTAATCATTTTTAACCTCATCCATTTATTTTTTTCAAAAACATGATTTAAATCGTTAAAATTCTTGATTAACTAATCAGGCAGGAGTAGGGTTCTTTAATTACTAAAAATACCCATCTTAATATTAATCTTATTTCATTTTGAAATTGGAATATCTGTTGAAAATTAAAAAATGAGGCGTTCAAAATATTACTTTGGAAACTTAGCTGAATATTAGGAATTTAGTTTGGAAACTTTGTTGTAATCCTCGATGATTTTCGAAATTATTTCATATCACTCATATCTCTATTCTTTATTAAATTAGATTTCGGTAATTCAAATTTCCTTCCGCTAAAGCCATTGTTGTTTACTAATTACATCACAATCAAAGAACTTGGTTAATGTTCTCTCTCTCAAATCCAAATCATTATTTATAGGTATGTTCATGTTTGATATTTTATTATTCAAGTATCAATTGGTGTCCTTCTTTTGTCATTAAGATGATTTTAATTCTTTATTTTCGGATGGCTTAATTTTGCAAGTATTTAGACTTGTCACTATGTATTCGTGTTCATCATCTTCGTCTTTCTTTCGTGAGTTTTCATTCGATTTAATTTCTTTAATTGCTATTTAATCCTCATCTTAATTTAGTGGGAAACTATCATATTTGCAATTTTTAAATTTTTTTCTTCTGATTCAATATGTAGGTATGTAGGTACACATTTATGTATTTGAATCTACTGTTGATTTCTTTGTATGCCTTTCTTAACGTAGAAACTGGTAAGGCCTTCATGAGTCCTACATCCGAATTTAGTTTGTTTCAAATTCCATATCTTATGAACTCATTGAATTTGGTTATGTTTTTGTTCTAAGAAAGGACTCGGATTCTCAATTTTAAAATTTTGTAATATTAATTACACAAGGCTTTAAAATCAATTTACTGTAATTTTCACATCAAAAATCAAAATTTCTGCTTATTCAAAACCTGCAACAAGCCTAAAACCCTTTGTCTAAAAACAGAGATGGTGGTAGACGGGAATTTAATTGAAGAAGAAGGATGCCTTCGTCGTTTCTACAAAATTGTTCTTGGTTGTGACTACCTTTGTCTTCTCAAAGAATCCTCATTAATTTCTTATCTACTCTTATAAAGTTTTGTAAGTTATTAGTGTCAATTTAAATGCGATTGCAAGTAAGTTCATATTGTTCAAAATTGATAGGTTAATTTTATCCCAGCTAATGAAAATGTTACTTGATGATAGTGATCTTCGTGAGTAGGATTTCATTGTTTATACTTCATCCCTATTTTGATAATTGATGTTTCTAATCGTTGAGTACCAAGTGTTTGTTGAAATGCCCCCAATGAATTAGTATATCAAAAAGACTTTTTTATGTGTAATATTCCACTTATTCACTAATATTAATCTCTCTTCTGCTTTTCTAATTGAGATATATGTTATCATTTTTTTATTAATATTACACATCAGTAGCCAATTATGCCCTAATTTTTGCCATAAATTAACATGGTGACAATGGATCATAAGGAGTTACCCAAAA
Organism: Logfia minima; assembly: GCA_963921325.1. Taxonomy (NCBI): domain Eukaryota; kingdom Viridiplantae; phylum Streptophyta; class Magnoliopsida; order Asterales; family Asteraceae; genus Logfia; species Logfia minima. The sequence goes on along the minus strand of OY992763.1, from coordinate 18,060,862 downwards.
GATAATAATTAACTAATGACATAAGTTTTGAATGCTTAATTTTGTGAACATGATTCAGTATATGGTTGTTCTATGAGTGCATGATATGTAAATATTCAGTTATAAAAATAGTAAAACAACATTAAAGTAAACTATTACACAACTAAGCAAGTGTACATAATCGAATAGTAATATAGCAATGATAAGTCTGTCGGGTAGTCTCGCACAGAAACAATTATATATATTTTGAGGATTATTTGTCTAATCTATAATTAATTATAACTAAGTTAACAAGGAGGTGTCTCTTAACAACATGCAGTCAAAGGTGTTTATTAACTAATAAAGAAGTAAGGTGATAATTCAACCAAGTGGTAGAAGTATGTTCATCTAGACTTTTTACCTCTAGAGTTGGACAATAGATAGATAAGTGTTTAAAGTATGAGAATTAATAATCTAAATTACTTATTTTCACACAGCAATCGTTTAATTACTAGCAATCATACTAAGATGTTTCTTAATATGATTCACCCCTATTATAATTCAGATAACCTAATTCAACTCTCTTATTGTTTCCAATCAAAAGAAAATGCAATATGAAATCTAAGAGTTTTAACTCATTAGCACAATTATTACATCAATTGAATAAGTTAAACAATCAAATACAAAATCATTCAACAGTTAAACATCATATCATACGCATAACAAAATCTAAATATTATAAGTCCAACATCTAGGGTTATTAGTCTAGATGAAAATAAAGAAATTAGCTCATGATCATGGGTTCAACCATACAAGAAACAAAAATCAATGGAGAATTCATGTTGATAAAAACAAGAATTAACTTAGAAATCAATGTTGTTTGGATGGTTGATGATGATCTCTAGCTTCCATCATGATTAGAATGATATTTGATGGCCTAATATTTCTCCAAAAATCACCCAAAATCACCCCAAATCGTCTAAGAATAAAGCATAAAAGAAATTAGGATTTAATTTGGTATTTTAATGACTTTCCCCGTATCTGATAGGTACCCGGCGGTACTAGGATTACCCGGCGGGTACTCTTGACTTCCTGCCTTGACATCATTTTGAAAGTTGTAGCCCTTTGAGTTTCAAGAATTTGAGCTTTTTAATCACCTCAATCGGAGTTTGTATGAGGGAGTTATGGCCAAACGGTGAAGCCTCGCCAAAGCTACAAAAATCATTTATTTCTTCATCTTTTCTCCATCTCTTCTCAATTATTGACCAGAAATAAAACTAGGCTAGTTGAGTATCAAAAGTTCATAAATCGACTAAAATAATATAAAATTTTGACCGATATTGCCGCTATAAATATATGTAAATTATGTGATATCAGTGCACCATTGTCCATTTAAGTGTCATGTAGGCTAACAGAGGATTTGGCCTTACATTGCATATCTTTGATCACTGCAAGTTGATTCTTAAGTTTCATATAAAGGGATTAATAGCACATGGGTATGATTCTATGTCTATTTATCATTAAATATATCTATTTCATGTATTAAGTAGATTGGATTTGCATGTTTACTTCCATCAGCAACTTCTCTATATTGTTTATACTTCATGCATGTTTTGATAATTGATGTTTCTATTTATTGAGTACCAAGTGTTTATTGATATGCACCAATGAATTAGTATATCAAAAAGACTTAAGGAGCACGGGGGAGACCGTATATGAGTGCTTAGACGAAAAAAGGAGCTCACATTAAAAAAAAACTTAGTAACGAAGTTTAACAGCAATCAGAAAATTAACTTATTTCGCTACATTGATTATTGATATATTGTTTTCGTTATATTTGTGCAGTTCCTAGAAGAGGCAATTCACATAATCTTCCTGGTGTGTATTCATTTGAGCCACAAGTTGAAGAATTTAGTGGTACAATAGGGTGGTGGGGGTATGGATTAAAATTAGTTATATTAATTTAGGTTAACCCAATCCAATTATTTTGATGTAAAATAATCAAAGTAGTCTTACAACCGCTAAAAAGATATGTGTTTTGAGTGACCATGTGACATTGGATGCTCGATATAAGATAATCAACTTAAGATATTCAGTTTCTTGAATGAGATGAAGTTAACATATACCGAACATATTTGGAGATATCTAACAGTGAAGGTACAATATGTGTTATTACACTAATCATTTTGTGACATTGCTTATTTACTTTATGCAGGTCAAACCACTAAAAAGAGGTCGGATTGGATGGACCCATCAAGTACATGATTATATTAAAGATAATTACAAACATCCCTGGTTGATATTCAACACAACTTAATAAGTATTCATTATATCCCAACGATTAATAGGTTATTACCATTACCATTACCATATTCTATATTTAAATATGATATCGCAATATGTAGTTGCAATACTGTAAATTTTGAATATCATTACAGGTGTAAAAGGTTGAGCTCTTCAAGTAGTCTTGCATTGTATTTGAGTTTGGAGGTCATATTGGGAGCTATATGTGAAATGACAACCGATTATTGTTATAATACTAAATGAATTTAAAAATCAATTTTATAAGTTTTGTATCAACTTATAATCATTTAATATTATGGGTATGACTGAAAGTATCAATTGAAGCCGTAACTTGGTAGGTGTTAGATATATAAATAGGATTTTCATTTGAATAGTCTTAAATATATGCGACAATATATGATTGTCGCAGTTAGTGTAAATGCGACAGTCTAGGATTGTTGCAGTTAGTGTCGCAGTAGCTGAATATCAGGTGTATAAATAGGCTATCTGTGTTCATTCTGAATTAACGAATTAAGATTATCAGAAATTATGTGTGCGTAGTTGTATCAGATTATTGTGAGATTGAGAGCTTGTAATTGTTTGTGGTTAATCAATACAAGAAGATTTGACTATATACATTCATACGCATATACATACATATAGATACATACGCAATCACGTTCCAAACACCTATATCGATTCAACAGTAGGAGCATGAATGAGTAAGTTTAAAAGATGGAAGATACACTTAAACATGCATAACACTCAATATGAAAAAAGAAAAAAAAAAAAAAAAAAAAGTAAGTTTGGATCATCTCAATACGAACTTGATATACTTAACAATATACTCCACAAATCTAGTACAATTATCATATATTCAAATACAGTTCTACTAATACTCCAAAATAGTTATTACATCAAATCTTTCAATGTCATAGGTATATATTTTAACTATCCAGCTTCTAGTTATTCACTCTAAAATGTAAATTGCTAGCTACAATACAACCCAATAACATGAGTTATCCCAAATGTTAATAATAGTTTTGGATATGTGTAATTGGGCCTAGAGTATATAATTTAACTATCCAACTAGTAAACTTAACATATTTGCATGTAAGGTAGTAATATTATCTAAAAAAGACATTTTTATTACTCTTATTTCATCATACTTACCAAACTTAACATATGTGCATCTATCCCTCCATTCAAAACAATTTTGTAATGTCAACCGCATAAATACATCAACTAATTAGTTACCTAATAAAATAAAGTAGGAATGTAAAATAAAATTTGAATTAAAATTATGTGGTAGCCCTGCGAATTCACAAGTTATAAACTATTAAACAACGAAACAAAAACGGAAAACAATTTCCATCAGATATGTTCAAAAAACATCAATATAATACATTGTTAGGTCATTGTTACTTATCTCGTTGGTGATTTAGTCACTATAAATGATCTCATAAACTCTGCTACTTTAGATATATAGATTTTTAGAAATACTCGCTAGATGTATGTATTCGGTGAAACAAGCTTTAGTCTATCTACTTAACTCTATATTGTTCTAATAGTCGTCATTTGTTCATGGCGTGTAGAAGAGTTAGCATATCTCAATTATATATATCACTATCACTTTATACGATAGCTGAAGATACACTCACCGTTGTCATAAAATGAAGAAGTATTCTTTGTGGATGAGAAGAACAAGTTTCTGAAGTTAATCAAGATATAACATTCAAGCACTTCAGCAGGACCAAGTCTTTGCCTAAGGATAGAGCTAGCTTATCCGGCAGATGACAATGACTAACTAACTATCACCAACATAATCCCAATAGTGGCATAATCTTATAAGAGTTGTGATAGTTGATTATAGTCCAGCTAAAATGCTCATGCGTCTCTTTGCTAAATTACACGATGCAAAGTGTGACTTCACTTCTTTCAACATGATTGGTTGAAATAAATCGCAAGAAATGTGTACATGAGATTTAGGGACAACAAAATCTTTCTCTAACCATTTTCAGAAAAATCCTCTACTATGAGATTGACACGTGGTCAGGTGTGATATTACATAATTTATACATGTTTACATTGGTAATATCCCTTGTTATTGTTGAATTTATAAACCTTTGATACTTAATTTCTTATGAACTTTCATCTTAGGTTAAATGATAAAGCTTTAAGAAGTGGAGTCGAAAACCAAGCATAAATCGAGAAAAAAGAACAAAAGAAATAATTTGGGATGTTGTCATGGCCGTTACACATTCCGTCATGTACATGATACCACATTGACTAGCTATTTAAGTTCGTTGACTTATGCTGTCACGACCATGATACTTTCTGTCACAGCCATGATGTCGGGAAGTCATATTTACCCTAAGTTTTTAACACAAAATTAGGGCAGAAAGGAAACATTCGATATCAGATAGGAAAAGTGGATTTGGACACCATCTTGGGTGATTTTTGAAAACGATTTTTAGAGAGAAAAGACCAAGAGAAAGCAAGAGATTGAAGACATTCAATCCTTCAAATCCTTTCGGTTTGATTTATATTTCGATAGAACTATGAATTCTCTTCTATAATTGATTCTTTGATGTTCTCTACCCAAATTATGGGCTAATCTTCTTTGTATTCATTTGGATGAGGTGAACCCTAGTTGTGGATTGTTAATCTTTTGAGTTGAAACTATTGTTATTTACTTTTAATTATGATCAATTTAAGAACCATGATTAATTTTAGTCTAGTTTATTGTTCTTACATATGAGTTATTACTTTATAAACGATGATTGATTATAGTTAGTAGCTTATGCTTGATTATTTGACAAAATTGAGTAATTGAGATTACCGATAAACATATTGATTAGTTTAAGAAAAGTATCATTGTGCTTATCACTTCCTTGAACTGTTTGAATACTTATACTCTTTTTTATTATAGAAATGTTTAAACGTGTTGTTGTCAGTTAAGTATACAATAAATCAATTAAATGTTAAACTGTATGTAACGTCCAAGAATTTCTATAAATGAAATAATAAAAGAATGATAATGAAGAGTTTACAATTAATTAAGTATATGGGGTAAATAATGGCAAAGTTAGATGGGAATTGTGAGAACTTGTCTAGCTTGGGGCTAAATTGTAAACATTGAAAGTTAAGGGGCTAAAGAGGGACAAGAAGCAAGAAAATGACTAATTAAAAAAATAACTAAAGCTAAAGTCGCTCTTATTTTCTGAAGAATGTCGATCAAGAGAGGAAGGGGGAAACGGTGGTGGTTTCTAGGGTTTGCAAAGAGGAAAGAATTGATGTTCGGTTTCAATACGAAAGTTGTAAAGAATCACAAGTTAATTAACAAACTAAAAGATGACAATAAAAAATAAAAAAATTGATTCCCAATGTAATTTAATCATCTATGTGTAACATACCCAACTAGTACACACCTCAAAGCATTATGTACAAGGGATGAAAGCATGCTATGATTTAAACATTGAGTGTATTTACTTTAATGCTCAAGGTACAAGCCCAAAAGGCATGAACATTTACATGATCCACCTCCATAATTACCCAATGGTATAACACCACCTCAAGTCTAAGAAGGTGTGTTGTTACCATCTCAACAAGTGGCCACCCTATTGATAAGGTGATGATTGGCAAGGGTAGAGTTCACTTGTTTAAAAGATGTCATTCATTTTTGTGACACCCGACACTGTAGGGTAACGATTACCTTAAACTAGAACTCTAATTTCGTGTATTTAGTTCTTTATTAGGCTAAGTACTTGTGATTACTTGCAACTATTCGTATATATGTGTATATACACTTACGTAATTGTTTGAATTACACCTTCGTAATTATTCGTAATTACGCGAAACAACCGGACGTGGTCCGACTATTTATACGACGTTGGTGAAAACTTTTCATAGATAACGTAATCATATTTTATAGTTAAAATAGTGGTTATATACCTTATATTATTATTTCGAATAATGATACACGAAAAACTTTGACGTTTTGTTTAAAACGTAACAAATGCGACGGAAACGCACAAACCTAGCCCCACCCCCGAGCAACACCCGAAATATACTTTTGTAACTCAATTTAGTATTTTAAGAATACTTACTTATCCCGAATATTATTCACAAATTAAAAGTATATACAAAAGCTCAATGTAAATTATCAACTTTTTAAATCACAAATTAACGTTTAAACGAACGGGGAACGAAACACGAAGTTGAGAAAACGAGTCACGAGCCCGAAACACCTTTGGGCCAGGCCCAACTCGGCCTAGGCTGGTCTAAGAGGCCACCCCAATTAGGCCCACCCAAATAAGCCCAAGCCCACCCCACAAAAACACCTCCCTACACCCCATTTTGCACACATACAACCCACACATTTCCCTCCTCCTTCTCTCTACTCTCCCTACTCCCTTTCTCTCTCTAAAAATCTGCCACCATCCTCACCACCATCAACCACCACTCCACCACCACAAGCCGCCATCACATTTTCAAGAAAAAGTCAAGAATCAAGCTCTTTCCTCACTTTCCTCTCCATTTCGATCGGTTCTTCAAGCTTGTAAGAACATCTAATTCATCCATAATACTTGTAACACATCTATAAACATGTTAAAATGCTCACTTAACAAAGATATGTCCAAAAGATTTCACAAAAATCGTTTTTAGAGAACTTAAAACATGCAAGAACCTTACATGCAATCTGGCCAGAAAATTAGTCCGACTTTGGGAGGTGATATCTCCCTCAAAACTTAACCAAAATGAACAATTAAAAACGCTAAAACTAAGTTTAAGAAGTTAGCTTTCATTTTCCACTGGTCTCATAATTTTTGGAGCTCGTTTGATACTCGAAATAATTTTTACAAAATCATGTAGACGGGCTGGAAAAAAGGCAGAAAACTTGTCCCTTATTGTTTTAGTCATAACTCGAGATTTACATGTCCAAACGACTTGAAACCAACGCCAAAACTTCAGAAATTTTGTTAAGAATAATAGTGGTAGAGATGACTTTGTCCCAAATGTGCACTCATTTTGCCCAGAAACTTAATCTCCTTGCATGTCTCCTGATTGGCCACTTTTTGTCCTCTGTGGAAACTTACAATTTTAATAAATACTTAAACTTGTCTAAAAATTCTGTAAAAATTATTTTAAGTACCTAACATACTAAGGAACAACATATAGTTTTCTTGAATTTTTTCTCGAACATTTGAATTACGAAACAAAATCTACAAAACTGATATGTTTCTGACCCTGTGTCGCAGAAGCCCAGTAGTCATTAGCGACACTAGCCTTGTGTCGCTATAACATTCGAACAGTCACATTTTGCGACACAACCCTTGTGTCGCTCTATCATTCGAACCGTCACATTTTGCGACACAACCCTTGTGTCGCTATAATAATTGAACCGTCACATTTGCGACACAACCCTTGTGTCGCTCTATCATTCGAACCGTCACATTTGCGACACAACCCTTATGTCGCTAGTCACATTTGCGACACAACCCTTGTGTCGCTATAACATTTGAACTGTCACCTCTGCGACACTAAAATTGTGTCGCCAACACCACATTAGCGACACAAGCCTTGTGTCGCTGATGACCAAAAATCAAAACATTTTTACTAAAGAAATATAAGTTGAAATAAAAATTGTTCGCGCCCCTCGACCCCAACCAGGGCCTTGCCCCTTGGACCCCACCAGGGGTTGCCACCCCTTGGACCCCGCCACCAGGGGCGCTGCCCTCGGACCCCCGTCATTCGTGGGCTTCACCCACTTCCCACACTAAGCAACATTATGTTTTCACAAACTTTCACCAACGGGTCGTACACGTTTTCGAATAAGCAAACAAGAATGGACATACTAGTTAAGTGAACTACTAGCATATAGGTGGACATTAACCCTCCACCTACGATTGGCTTAAGTGGACATTAACCCTCCACTTATACAATCACTATAGATGGTCTTTTGAGACATCTACTTACACAATCTTATACGTCTAGGGCGTTAGAAAATTACTCTTGGGAACACAAATTGCTTGCTGTTATTTGTTAAATAACATACTAATCTCAGGTGAGTTTCATAGCCCCTTTTTCTACTATTTCCACTCAGGGGTGAGAATACATACAACTGCTTTTAACAACTGCTATTTTATGTGAACGCAAGTACAAAACACGATATATTGGTTGCATGAGTTATTTAACTAATCCTGAAAGTCCCCCACACATAGTTTGTTAGTATCGTTATAGCGTGAATGTTAATGAATAGTACTATTTGGGATTGACTCCCCCCGTCCGGGTTAGTCGCACTAACTGGTCAAACGGACGCATTATCATTTGTTCTTACGAGTGTTGGATTAAGCACTCGCTGGGAGGCACCACGATCGTGGCACTTGATTGTGACCCAACACCACAGTTAAGCTCGAACTATGGGCTCATGGCAACAATATACACCTCTTTTACATTTTTGTAATACATTACTATCATTGCTGGATGATACAAACAGGAAATCATGCGTTCCACACGTTCCATACAATGTAATATCAATTGTTTTCAAACCTATGAGCTCACCAACTTTATGTTGACTCTTTTAGTATGTATTCTCAGGTGATCAGCCGCAGTAGGATGCTTAGGAAGCAATAGCTCGAGTCGCATATTTTGAAACAACCAAGGAATTAGATTGCATTTACTATATTTTGTAATAATAGTTATGTAATTCTATGTATCGGATGCGAACTCCTAGTTTTATGTGAAAAATTTTAAGCTTGTAATGTAATGATTTTTGAAAACGTCTCATATAGAGGTCGTTTGTTGTAACTCTTGTGTTGTGATATTTGATTTGGTCGGCGCCCCCTTGACACCTCATACCTTCCGCTGCCACGCGTCTTGGGGGTTGCGACAATTTTTACACCTCTTCCATCTCCATTCACTTGTATGTATGTATTTTCTTTAGAGAGAGAGAAATGTGTTAGTGGGGCTTGTGTAATTATCAAGAGAAGAAGAGTTGGTCTATGATAAAAGAAGCAATAAACATTAACAAAATCAAAAGGGGAAAGAAGTTAGAAGAAGCCAAGAAAGTAGTTTCAACAACCATCATCTTGTCTTTTTGCCATTAAATTCATCCTAAGGTATATATTGTTGGTGCATGTTTGGTGACAACAGCTCTTGTTTTGTAATAGTTAGTTTTGTTATTAGTTTTGTAGTTAATAAATGTATGTAATTATTAACTTAGCCTTTTTAGTATCTAGTTTGTAAGTTCGTACGAACCTAGGAAGTTCGTACGAACATGTAACTTCGTACGAACCTAGGACCAGTAAGTTCATACGAACTTACTGGGTATAAATACTAAGTTGTAATATTTCATTTATACTCTTTTTAATCAGTTATATTCGAATATACAGAGTTATCTTCGAATACTTACGAATTTATACACTTAACACTTGCACTTACTTGTTTTGTTATTGTTTCTTGTGTATTATACAATTCCGCAATCTAATACACATTGTAATCTCGTTTGGATCCGTTCAAAGGGACTTTCAATTGGTATCAGAGCTTAAACAAGACTTTGTTTGGTTCGGGATTAGAAAAACACTAAGAAAACAAGATTTTGAAGTGTTTAGGAAGATAAAAGTTGTACTTTCGGCTTCCTTGAGTGTTAGTGATTCAGAATCTTCAAGTTTCATTCATTTTCTACGGCTGAATCTTTCTAGATCTGAGTTTTTGCTCAGATTTGAGTTTGAACAGCAAGTTCGTACAACTCAGAAAGTGTCGTACGAACCTACCCAAAGTAAGTGAGTACTCTTGTGTTATTTTCCAATCGAAAAATGTGTGTTAGTTATGTGTTCATCCTTCCATGCAAATATGAACTTACATGATATATTTATATGCTTTGTATATTGATGACATTGCATGTACGTTTTATATATTTTAATGATTATTGTGTAATGTGCAAATTACTTTTAAATGAAAAATTTCTTGATATTAACTCAAATTGGTTAAGTCTTTATCTTTGTGGTTTTGACTCACTGTAACACTTATAATGATTAGCATGACAATCAACGAGTGTCCAATGTCCAAAATCACAATAATCGGGATCCCCATAAATTTATTAAATGTTGAACCTTTGATTATATTATGATGGTATTATAATTGCACTTGTTCGTTATTGTGTGTGATATTTTGTACACAAACACACAAGCTCACTAAGTCATTAGGCTTACGCATTACATACATTCTCACGTTCAAAAAAGTAGATTCGACTCATGACGGATAATAATAGGTGAAATGGAATAAGGAGACTATTTTCCTTATCATGTGACAATGCCTCGACATTTTTAGTTATTTTATTTTATGTTAAGATGTAACTTTTGTTGGATATTAGGCACTTTGTAAGATTAGGTTATAATTAGCCTAAACTTAGGCCACATTTCTTAGTTTATGAGACTATTTTCCAAAAAAATCGGGTTGTAAGAAGTTGGTATCACAGTGAGCAATTTAAGAGAATTAGGTTATATTTAGCCTAAACTTAGACCACATTTCTTAGTAAATAACCTTAGACATGTTAGACATTACACATTTATACACATTCATGCCCAATAAATAATAATAATAATAATAATAATAATAATAATAAAAATAAATAAATAAATAAATAAAGAGTGTGGACTGTTTAAAAATAATAAAAATAAAAGTAAAAATTTTGTATGAAGTTATCAGTGTACTACTTTAGTTACCATGTATAAATAAACAATTTGACATGTCAAACAAAACTACAATCATATATGTGTTTAGCTAATTATAAGAAGGGTGATGTATGCTATAATGCTTGTATTTTTTTCATAAAAGAGATTAAGAGAAATACTTATTTTGATGTAAAACCTTCATGTCTTAAAAGAAAATAATAACAATAACAATAATAAAAAAATTGACTCTATATAGTAATATCTTTACTATATAAAGGAGACATTGATATGTAGATATTACATATATACATACATCTAATAATCTTTAACTAAACAAACTGAGATAAACATGAGAATGTATGGTCTAAGATTTATCTATCACCATTTGTATCACCAAAATTGTTGGGAGTACAATAGAAGACATCATTAGCTAACTCTTATGCGCATCTCATTTTGTATGCTACTGTCACTCAATATTTGTAAGAAAAATGACACAATTCCTAAACTAGTTAAACATGTAGGTATGTCTTTATCCAATTTTGTTTTTGTATTAAAATTGATAGTAATTGTGGGGACTAGTAGGTATAATAACATACACATATACATGAAGCAACTTTATGAAGTATACGAATATATATATGTAAGGTGGTCCCAAAATAAGATAGGACCAAATATAATACTTACAAAGTTCTCTTGAGTAAAAGAGTATTATTATTATTATTATTATTATTATTATTCATCATCATCATCATCTTAATCTTAAACCCTTATAAAGCATTTAGCTATAAGGCTTAATGTTTAAATTTGGAAGATCAAAAATTACATTTATGCCCCTTTCAATAATACATCAATATAGAAATTAAAAAATCAAAAAAATTTATACTTAATTGTTTCTTTTAATTTATACCCTTCATAATTATCTTTATTCGAAATATAAAATAAATAATAATTAAAATACAATCATTATCATTAAGGACTATCATTATCGACCATTATCATATTTTCTATTCATAACCGCCACATTGCGCGAGATTTCGACTAGTAGATCATGACTCACCTTCTATTCTTATTGTAGGAAAGAAAATGAGCACTTTATGCACACATAAGAGGCCACGAAGGATAGTCGAGATTGCATCAGATGACTCAAACTATGAGCCTGACTCAGCCACTGATATCCAGGTTGACTCACCAACTCACCCACCTCTTAATCTTCCTATGCCACCACAGCCGCCAGTAAACCCATTTACGGGTATGGGAATCGGTCCCGAGGCTATTGGACGGACATATACTATTCTCTTAATAGCCACCAGTTAAGAGAAATTGAGCAAGTTTATCATGAGACTCACGTACTAAAAGCCGAGCAGGCTACCCACTTAGGAGAAATTGACCGACTTAATCATGAGACTCACCTACTTCAATCTGTTGGGACATGTTATTGTGACAACAGATCTAGCTTGTAATAGGACTAGTGTATTTATTGTCAAACTTGTATAATTGGTTTAGACTCGTAAATATATGATATTAATTTGTTATTATTATTTGTTACATGTTAGTAGACAAGTATCGATTTCAAGTTAAAGTCAAAATCGCGAAATGAGAAGTCAACTCGCAGGTCTAATAACCTGCGAGATGAGATCTCAATTCGCAGACCAATCTGGATTAGCAGCCTTGCTTTGCGAATTGAGATCTGGGCTCGCAGCCATCTGGACTCGCAGGCCCATGGGCTGCGAGTTGAGTCAACTCGCAGAGCCCAGGGCTTTCGAGTTGAACCAGATATATATATTTAAATGCTGCTCATTTATGGATATCCGTGCCATTATTACACACAGCAAATATTTAATTATTCTCCTCGTTTTTCGTGCAGATATAAAGGCTATTATTATATAGGCTCGGTTTTAAGTGTTTAACCTAGTTAATATCAAAACGAAGCTTGTTAATTAATAGCAAAGTTATATAAGCCTAAACCTAAAGTATTGGGGGATTCCGCACCTCAATACCTTAAAGATAATCCGTTATCGAACCAAGATCTAGCGACCTTACACAATCTGAAATTGCGACCCAGTTCGGAGATTTGGTGCAATTGTACCATGAAAATCACGCACTCAAAAATCATATCGTGTACTTGGAGAAAAGCTTCAAATAGAAAGTAGGGATGTGTGGAAAAAAATGTTTCATATGGCAAGGTATCTAAAATACCTCACCACCGACACTTGGTATAGGGCCAAGTGGTATTGGATGTGGATTCGTCACACCTACATTCCAAACAATTTCTCGAACCCTTTCACACCTCCAATGAGTCACACCTATTGGATTGATAATCATCTTAATTAGAAATATTGGATGGATGGATGCAATGGGGAGCTTGTAGGACTTGATGGTAGTGATGGGCTAAATTGTGGGCGATTTTTTACTAGTAATTTATCTTTTCATGTGTAGTTTAATGTTTTTAGTCTTTAAACCTAGTATTTGTATTTATTAACCACTACTTGTAGGTGATCTATTGATCCATCTTTTAGAGGGTTTAGATGTAACCCTTAATTAACTCGGCATGTATGTAATCTATTCTTAGCACCACCCAAGTACTCTAGTTATGAATGAAGCACCATGCATCCTATTGTTAGTACTTTATTTGTGTTGATTTTTATTATTGTGAAGTTCTATTTATATCATGAAGCCTTTGGATGTATTACTTTTAATGTCATGATGTTAATGTTTGATGTATGAACTATTCATTGTGTTACCTTATTTACATAACAAGAATAAATTCCAAGGTATATTAAATTAACTATATCTCAAGGCTTTGAGATAAGATTATGAATCAATTTAAAATTTAAAGGATGTTCTTTAAGCTTATGTTTAGCACATGAGTTCAAAATACTATACATTAAATTGTTGCAAGCAAGTAACAATCATCAAACATAATAGTAATGACATACCTAAACATTCTAACTTAATAATGTAAGTGGTATACAAATAACTTATCATATAAAATTGTGTATTACCTTAAATAACTCGATTAATAGGCAACCTCAATTAGTAGCTTATAGTGATTTATAGCTCATCGGTGGCAACATTACACTATATTTAGGTAACACTAAAACAAAAGTAGTTTACTTCATCTACATTAGATGGATTAGTATAACGAATACATGAATATAAGTATGATAAACCATTATTCTGTAAATAATTACAAATATCGAATCGTTAACTATATGGGGTTTGCCCATATACGCAAATTATATGTAATTATAAATGTAGATACTAATAATTATTAATGTTTTAAGTTTTATGTGCCTATTATAAATTAACCCGAATACATGTATTTAGGAAAATAACAGACCAAATGTTTGCTCAAGGATTAGGAGTAGGTGCTCAAGCCCGAGGAATAAATAATCAATCTCAAGGAATACCCAACCAACCACCTGCAAATGTTGCTGCCCGAGGAAGACGTTGGGGCAAAGGAAGGGGTGTCAATCAAAGCCAATCCACCCCAACACTCCAAACACAAAACCTTAACTTAGCCCATGAGATTACTAGAGCCATTCGAGCCACTATTCCTCTTATGTTACCCCAAAACAAGGAAGAAATCCTAAAAGCAGCAGATGAGAACACTCGAAAGCTTATAGAATCATTGTATGTAGATGAGAGTGAGAGTGAAACTGAGGCTGACTCTATCCATGGCTCTAACAATAACGAAGGACCAAAGGTTATTCCAAACCCTTATGTCAATGTGAACCCTGAACAAGGAAGGGAAAGAGAATGCACTCATAAAGAATTCTCAGGAACAAAACCGACTACTTTCAATGGAACGGGTGGACCCGTAGCTACTCTAGATTGGCAGAACAAAGTAGAGATTTCTTTGAAACATGTCTATGTGATTCCCTATTAAAGGTCAGATATGCTTCTACATTGTTCAAAATGCCCCCTTGGATTGGTGGAACAATGTTAGAGTTGCCTATGGAGTTGAAGGAGCGGCAAATATGAGTTGGGATAACTTCAGAAATTTGTTAATGGAAAAGTATTGTCCCAAAAGTGAACTTGTTAACTTGGAGATCGAATTTCTCAAACTAGTCTAAGGAAGTGATTCAGTGCTGGTGTACACCAAGAAGTTTGTTCAAAAGGCCCGATTTTCCATGTACAAAATAGCTACAGAGGAAAGAAAAATAGCTAGGTATATCGAAGGTCTAAGAGATGAAATTAAGAAGCTAGTAAGGCTCGTGGCACCTAAGACCTTTCCGCAAGTCGTTGAGGCAGCTAAAATTGCAAACACCGGTAGCAAAAATATCCCTTCTGACATAACCAACTCCATGAGGAAATTTGGTGGAACGAGTGGAAGTCATAAGAAAAAGATATTTGGGTCCAACTCTGGGAAGAAGCCTTCTAACATCAAACCATGTGGTACATGTGGGAGGAATCACACTGGGGAATGCTTAGTGGGAAATAATACCTGCTACAATTGTGGAAAGGTGGAATATATGAGACCTGATTGTCCATCTTTGTTACATCTTTGATTTTGTAACTCGGTATTTAATTTTGTAACTCGGTATTACACATCACACACTGATTATGGGTAAAAGGGCCATGTGTTTCCTCTCCATGGCTGCTTTTGCAAAGAGTCATTTTTGCCTATTAGATAGCACATTGATGATGCTGAAGATGAAGACACAACTAGCTCAAGAGTGAAATTGGTAGAACGGTGCATGGATGAAAAATCAAAGGGGGAAAAGCCTCACTTGTTGCTGGTACAAAAAGGGTTGTCTCTGGTAGGCATACTATGTACCTATAGAGACTGAACCCAATTAATCACTCGTTGGTAAGACAATGGTCTCGGACATGCATACTAATGTGTGCGTCCCTTAGTAAGAAACAACACTCCCTATTAGGTCTTAAGGGGAGAAAAATATAGATCTACCAGTTGACTCCTCCAATCACTGAAATTATCAATGAGGAGACAAGTTAGGATAAGAAAAGAAGAAGATAATAGGCGAAGATGAAGATGTTGTTGTGATCGATAAGGAGTTGAAAGACCATTTACTCTGGTGGCAAGATTCTTTAACTTTATGACAAGTGATCATTATCCCTAAAGTAATTGATGCTCGAATTAAAGAGCTTGAAAAATCTAACAAACAAAGGGATATTGAAGAATTAAACAAACATAAGGCCGATGAACTCACTAAACAAAAGGCTATTGCCTACAAAAAGTTAGATGCCACTAGTAAAGTGGATGTCTCTGAAGCTCGGGCTCTCCAGGATGTTGAATTGGAAGGGATACAGAAGAGAAGAGAGAAGTTGTACTTTAAGTACAAATGAATCGGGGACTTCTGAATAAGAAAATAGCCTATCTTAGATGTCACATGGGTGACAAACACCAATAAAACTACTTATCTAACTGTCTACATAAGTAACAATTCCTTTGATTTTCGCACGATCAAAAATGCTAAAAGGGAGGACTTTGGCTTCACTAAGTGGATTGAGTGTGCTGTGACTTTCAAGAGGAAAAAATTCTAGCAGACATTAGAGAAGAAGTTTGAATGGATGAAGAATGCTAAGACGAAGCTGGATATAGACAAGAAACTACGTATTCAACAGCAACAACCTCAGTTATAAGTCAGAGAAAATAAAAAGAAGAGAAAGTTTGAGGAGGTCAGCCATGAGCCTAACTTCGTGAAAGAAGTACCCACTGGAGATGGAATTGCAAGACTTAACATGGAAATTTTGAAAGGGATAAAATTTAAAGTTTAGTCATGTGACAACAGAGTTTAGTATGTGCTTCACCGATATATTCTAGTATCCCTGCTTTGGAAGAATACACGAGTTACATCTCTTTAAGAACATTCATCTCTATCTCTAAAAAGCCACTTTCTTAAATGGAAGTAATGATAGGGAGTTCCTCATTCATGAAAAATATATTGCATCGAAAGGGTCGCTGAATGATTTGAAGAAAGCAAAGTTAGAGCAGCTGAATTTAATAGAAAAAAACAAAATTTACTCGATGATTTATACTTTGTAATATTTGAATCTTTTTTACATTTAAATGTTCCATATGAAAATAAAAGTTCAAAAGAATCCAATATTGAAAAGGATAAATATTAGTATCTTTGATACACACTTGTAAATAATTTTACTTGTTACTGAACAGTGTATAGAAGAAGCTTATTTTCTCACTTACACTTGTCACCTAAAGTATCGATTATGGTCAATTAGGGGGAAATTGTTGGGATCAATACTCAGTAAGTATAATTTGTTTATTATTAAATATAAGAGTTTAACTCGCTAATGATAGAGTCAGTTCAACTCAACGAGTGTAGAGGTAGTAGAGTTTGTTCACACCTCTCAGTGTTGTTTGTTTGTTCGTTGATTGATGAGTATGTTCACCTCAGCTAGTAATACTTGTTGTCACCGAGTATAAGTTTAGATAACACTTCAAGCAAGTCGAAAAAATCTTGAAGACACACCTTTTTCACTCGCAGAGTAGAACTAGCAAACTAGGTACAAGACTTCAGTTTCACAACAAAGGTATGATCTATAACATATGATATATGTGTCACTTATCTAGAGCTTATCTCTCGTAATCAACGAATTAGATATGGCTAATATTTAAGTTGAATTTAGGCGAGATTTTGTTAAAAATAAAGTGAGGCAAAATGTTCTCTTCAACAGAGTACAAAAGGGACATCTGCAAAAGGAGTGTTAAAGTAGGTGATGTTTGTTTTCTTAAGAAGATTTTTCTGAAATCTGAAAATCAAATGTCAATCTCAATCATTCATAGTTGTTTGCTTTTGTAACATCTAAATGTTTATAATCGTATGTTTTGTCATATAAAAGTCATGTTTGTTGCATTTATATAAACGTGTCAATTACCAATTAATACAAATATATAAATCACAAGTAAGAGGACCATTTATGTAATTTCACTTTGAACTACATATGTATTAGCAACTAGTAAAAGGATAATTTGTGTAGTTTCACTTTCACATTTAGAAAGTAACAAGAAAGCAAACTATAACTCTACGGTGGACCCCTTTCTTCACTCTACTATACTAAAACCAAGTGTTTCTTTTCCTTAGAGTGTTGTAAGAGTTTTTATCAATTAGAAATTAATATCATGATAAATCTTTATGTAGTTATGCTAAAAAACAATTTACTCCATGAATTTAACTTTAGTTTTCCTTATACCAAATTTTGTTATACTCGTGAATACAGTCATATATTTTTGCTGATAATACTTATGGTGTATATGGAATTATAGAAACATTTGACTCTCTGAATGTTTGATTTTTGAAGTTATGTGTGAATTGGAAAATATCAAATTATTATATGTTAAAGATTAGCATTCGATATAAGTTGATGGAATGAGAGCGATAAAGAGAGTGGTGAGTGATGAGGGAGCACATAAGGGTATTCTAATGATAGGGTTGTTTCAGAGTTTTAACATACATGGTTTAATCCCTCCAAAAAATAAAGCTTTTTCAGATTTTTTACCTCTTAATCAACAAAGAAAATAAACAATATGAATCTAAGAACCTCTTATTCGGCCAATGATTAAAAGAGGTTTTTAAGTGCTTTGTGCAAAAATAAACAACACCACATATTTCTTAAATTTATTTCCGCAACACTCCTTATAGTTCTATGATTAAATCAATAAATGATTATAACATTGAAAAGTATAAGTTTTGTCATTACTTTGCTTTATAAATTGCTTTTGTTATTTGCATTGTAAATTTCTTTATTTTTAGTTTAAAACCTTTGTTAAATATCGTTTTTAAAATAATTAGAAATAACAAGTAGGTTTTTACATAATATATGATCACATGTGATTTAATCATTAACACTTTATCGAACCTTATGTGCGTTATCAATTTTTTCAAATATTCTCAACATCATTTGCGATTGAAACTTTCAAATGACCAACAAAATTTGAATAAGAATTTAAAATATTTAACATCATAACTCTAAAATTGAAAATTTCAATCGTAATATATTCAAGCATAATAAAAAACAACACGAACATAAACTAGAAAAAAGTTAATGTAAACCACTTTTCATTTATGCATCCATCGAGAGGTTAAATTGATGATGTCTTAACGATTTTCTAGTAGTTAATTATAAAAAAAAAAAAAAAAATGTTTTGCAATCAATTTAATGATTGATGATTTGAAAGGTCGATTTTCATGAATTTGGGAGAAGAACTAGGGTTTCAAACTTTTTGTTCGTTTTCTTGAGTGTTTCGAAAAGATTGCATTTGTTTGTCTAGTGTGTAGAAAAGTCATAATAAAAATTTGTAAAATGACAAAAATACCTATCAGCTTAAAATTAAGGTTCAATAATATTTTTATTGAAAACGTGAAGGAATAAATTTTTGAACCATTAATTAAGCTTGATCTAATGGTCTAGATTTGTTCCTTCATCTTTTAGAAAGAAAAAAAAATAAAAATTTGTACTCATATGAAGTTTCAAGTATGCATAAATTACTACCAACTTTGTTACTCAATTTTATTGCTTAAAATGTTTTGATGACAAATTATGATAAATAAATAGTGTAAAAAAGAAGTTTGATAATAATAATAATAATAGCATACAGAGTCAGTTTACGTGTCCGACGTTTTCCACCCAAGAACACCAACCGGCCGGAGTTAACGGTACTGGGTCAGTGCTTTTCCCTAATATGCGTAGCTAAACGTTGCATTTTCCTTTTCTTTTACTTTTTTTAATTGGGCCAAGCCCAATTTCTTATGAGCCAAATAGATCTTAATTTTTAGTTTAGCATTTTATATACAAATGTATTCTGTTTTAATATATATACTTACATATAAAGAGTTTAACACTTCTTATCAACTAAGAGCAAACTCAAAGTTGGTTACAATGAATGTTATTTATGTTGATACTATTGCTTTCCTATTTCATTCTAGATTCACTAACACTTGACTTCATTGTTAAAGTCCAGTATTTATAGGTGAGCATCCATCTTCCTTGTAACCACTTCAACCAATCATAATCTTCTAGATGTCTTCATCTTCATTGGGTAATTCTGGACATGCTTATTTGTGTGTTTTGACATATTCTGCTAGACAATGTCTGATGTCTTCACCATGTTAGAAAGTACACTCCACATTCTTGTTTTTATCGGTTGACAATGATAAGGGAACAACATATGCACAAGCGGCCATGTTTAACAGGTGTGTACATTTATACAACATTTGAAGATGCCATTTAGATAGAGATGTAAGTTCTATAGTGTTGGTAAATAATCAACTCTAATCTACAATAAGTATGATGATTTTTATTCTTTGTACTATCTTCAAGTAGACTTCATCCCCATTGCAGGGTCGTCATTCTTCATATTCAACATCATCATTGACTTAGTTGAATATATTGAAGCACATGTAGCACATGCAACAATTTTCATTAGGATGAAACATGAAAGTTGTCCAAGGGTTTACTTCTCTGTGTTGGCTGCACATCACAGTTTTCTGTGCTGGGTGAATGAGCACCAAAACCCTTTGAACCCAACTCACTTAACATACTTGTGAATTGTCTGCACTAAACTTTAAGATCTCAATGCTAGCTGTGTAAGATTACTTTAGTGTTAGAAATGAGTTATTATCATCATAAATTCAATGTAGAAGGATCATGCCTCAAAAGAGATAACTAATGACTATGCCTAAGCAATTTATTAATTTATGTTTGGATTTTGTTACTTATTGAATATAAGTTTAACTCTTTTCATATTCCTTTATATATATTTTTATAATAATTGTTAATCGTCCGTTTTACGACAACATGTGAACAATGTGTGCCAGTATATTGATATGCTATATTTTTTTCTTACTTACACATTAATTATAATTTCAACCAATGTTACAACATTCACCATTTCAATAAAAATATAATATGTTCGATTATTCATTTTCAAATGAAATGTACTATCACATTACATTAGTAATTTACTAGTATTTTATTATTTATTTGTTTTAATTTAATTAAATTAATTGAATTTGTAATTAAACAAATATATAAAATTAAGGAACACATCCAATATTAACAAACACTCTAAATTTAACCTTCAAGTTGAATATCAACAACTCCTCATACTCTAATATAATATTTCTAAACATAATGAAAAAAAATAATATCTAATAAATTAAAAATGTATATTTTTAGTCACATATATTATAATTCAGGCATAAGTATCACTTTTCTAACGATAAAAACAACAATAATATTAATGTAAGTGAAAGTTTAGATTTTTCTAAAAAAAATATTAATATTACTATTATTAATATGATATAATAATAATAAATGAAAATAACTCAAAATGTCATTAATATAAAGTTTTAAAAGTCAGTTTGGCACGAAGCTTTTAGGAAGTTAAAAATTTTTGTTTTGAAATTAAACTCCTTTTAAAAATAAAGTTTTGTTTAGACGCTCAAGTTTAAAACTTTTAATTTGAAGATTAAAATCTTAATTTAAAAGCTCTTACAACTAGCGTTTAGGAGTTTTTAGGAACTTTTTGATCATTTTACACTTTGATATTACAGTTATAACCACTTTATCAAATACAACTTACAAATAAATTTTGAGCTTATAATTACAACTGCCATCTTCAACTTATAACTAACTGTTTCAAATAAAACTTGAGCTTATAACAACAGTTATCGACTTCCAACTTACAATTTACTATTACAACTACCGGCTAGCTAATTTCACCAACTTACCCTAAATATATTTTTGGAAATTATATACACGTCTGTGTTTGCAATGAAACCCAATTATTTTTCTAATTTGTTTCGGCTTTCATTTCATAACGTGCAAGGATGAACAATTTCTTGGAATCGGTGAGTTCCTTCTTCTCCGGCGGAGATCAGCTCCCATGGTGCTCTCGCGAGATCATTGCGGTAATCATAATTCTCACTCTTTCATTTGCTTCCGTACGATTATTTGATCTATTATCCGCTTATCGCTTTCATTACCCGTGCCTGTTAATTTTTATTATTCGCCTTTGTATATAAATATTTTTTCATTCAATTAGGTTGTACGGTATCCAGAAATGAAATCATCATTACATGCTATTGTTTATACATTACCGTAATCTAATTATTGGAGTAATTTTTTATTATTATTTTTTTCAAATGCTTTTATCCTTTTTAGCTTTGATTAGTATGCCTACATGTGGTTGTGTGTGTTTAGGGTTCACATGTATGTTTACATTTGATAATTGATGCTCATGAGTAAATGACATTTTGTTTATTAGGTTTTATTAATGTGTTGTATTCTGATATTAATTAATGTTTCTTATCTACTCATATAAACCTCTGTATAACTAGTATCAAAAACCTAGTTCTTGACTCTAGATTTATCAATAGTTGGCTAGAGAAATATGGTTATGTCCGTATTTAAGATAATGGTTATGCGCTTGAAGTCCTCTTGAACAAGTTGTGTTGTTTTAATCTCCGGCAGAAATTCGTGCCACTTGGTTTCAGAGGTGAGGATACTGCTTAGGCATCCAAAGATTGTGTGTGTGCTGGCTTGTGTATCCTTTAATTTGACATTTTTCTTGAAGAAGTTATAAGTACAAGTCATTCAACAAGAAGACAGTCACCTTTCATGTTCCTTCAACCCTCATCTAAAAGCTTTTGCACATGCGGCATGCCTCCTCAAACTTCCCTTCCTTGCATTACCACATGCCTCCATTACCACTATGAGAAGCATGTGATAACATTACTCCCATGTCCATTGAGTCTCTTAACCGTTGACCTAACTCGTACTCATCAAGTCTCATTAACCAAGTGGTCGTGAATTCGAGAATTATGTTGAAAGGGCCTTTCTATCAGAAAGTAAGAAAAGAGCATTCACCAAAGTTGAGGAGACCAGAGAAAAACTTACAAACAAACCTTGGAATTTGTTCAATGGGTAGCATTTAGACCTTTATCATAACTCTAAAGACACTAGGACACTAATCCATCCATTGATTTTCTCAGTTCGATTAGTGGTTCCCTCTTTTTAACATTCTTTTAAGCATAGCTTTTTAACATATTTTGATTTACAGCAGAATTTATGACGAAATCCTTAGATTTGCTGCCATCTCCATACTGTGACTATAGTATTTACTAAAGAATGATGAGAGGATTATACATGAGTTCTGAGTAACATGCACTGTTGTTTATGTAAATTTTGTGCCTGCTAGTTATTATTTCGAAGGTGCTACCCTTTTTGTTATTTTATTTTTATTTATTTATATTTTGTGCCTGCTAGTTATTATTTCGAAGGTGCTACTCTTTTTGTTGTTTTATTTTTATTTATTTATATTTATGATGGTAGTTGACTTGCTGAAGTTTTCGTATTATGGTTGTATATTTATATGAAAAAATGGAAGTTGTTCAATATCTTCCAACAAGCTACTTCATAATCAACATACATTTACACTCATCTTAATTCTTTACGTGTTCTGACAATTCTTCTTTACCTCTGGGATATCAAGCATTATATAAAAATTTTAAGTTGATATGTATAGTGTGGCTCTTTTAAGTACTTACTAGTTATTATAGTAATGTATTTGTTTTCGTTTCGTGTGGTAATATTGTAATCTTCTGGGAAAATGACATTTGAAGTTACAAAAGAATTGACACTAAAAGATGCATTTGAATATTGTTTTATGCTATCTTTATCAAGTCGACGTCACTCAATAAGTCATAATATGTCAGGGCTGTGAGAAAGAAGTTGCTGAGGCTGCAAATGATGCCTCTGATGAGGCAAAGAGCGAGAGTATCATGCGCTTATCTTGGGCATTGGTTCATTCTAGGCAACCAGACGATGTGCAGCGTGGAATAGCTATGCTTGAAGGTAACATACATTGGTGTATTTAGTAATGTTCTACCATCACTTCTTCATTGTCCTTGCATTCATCTAAATTCTCCTAGTAAGAGCCTTTGAGGTATGATTCAACTTCGACCTCCTTTATGTGGATGGCAATTGCAATTTCAGCCTTTTCAATACTACATCATCAAGCCTATATACTTTGACATTATACATCTCACGTAATGCTAGAATGCAGTATTCATTGAGATACAGTCTGCTTATCGCTACAGTCAGAGTGTACAAATCACCTTTTTTAATCATTGAGCTTTTTACTTACTGAATAATGAATATCATAGATTCTGTTCTTTAATTTACTTAGATACTTGATATGTCACCTCATTGGCTATTAAGTGATTAGGATATGTGTAACAAATAACAATAGGGATGAATTAGGGGAATCCCACTCATTTACACATAAGCTCACTGAGGTTTAAGGTTGGAAGTTCAATTTGCTAAATGTAGTTTTTAATTATATTTTTCAGTGTACATCTCAAAGCAGCATGAAGTTATCCTAGAATTAGTCACCAGCTGAATAAGAAATGCTTATAAAACAATATCTCAAAGAAACAAGCTGAAGATTAAAGATAAAAATATCAAATCTTCCCTTGGCCTTATGCCTGCTGTCAACTATTCAAGACGCTTGAGCTTATAATGCTCCATATATGTAAACTTTGCTCCTCAAGTTTGCCTTTGAGTTGTGGATACTCAAACTATTTTCTTAGTATTTCGACAAGGGTCATAAGGAGAGAGGGGATCTTAAGACTAGATACAGCTGTGTGAGTGACATTCTGAATCGGAAAACGATTTTGCAACAAAAAGCTATCCCTGAAGAAATGGAATCAAAAAGCAACCAAGTGATTTCAAATTCTATAACTTCAATGAGTTGCATTGATGTGTCTATGTGGCAGTATCAAGTAGTGATAAAAATCTTATAGACACCATTGAATGAAAAGCTTTCATCAAAATGATGATTGCTGTTTAGGAAATTCTCAAAAGCATCTTAAGTGTTTGACAATCTAGCACCAGTTATAAGAAAAAATAGTAAGTCACTTATTGGAACCTATGTTTCACTTAATTTGTGGTGTATCTCCGATTCGAATTTTTTCCTAGTTAATGAAAAATGAACAATAAAATGTGATTTTGAGACCTTGAATCTACTTAATTGACAACTTGTATCGAGTGCATGCTATATATTTTTTTGTGTACATGTGGATATAATAACAGTCTTCTTGATCAAGATTCTTGTTCATTTTTGGTTTCTCAGTTCATTAGGCAGATGATGCATTTTTTTAATAGAAGTTTGAGCATCCCTTTTGGATGTCAACACTAACATGTATATTTAATTCTAAAGACCAACTGAATTTCTGTCTGCAGCTTCAATAGTCAACACCAACAGCCCTTTGCAAAAAAGAGAGAAAATTTATCTACTGGCTGTTGGATACTACCGCAGCGGTGACTTCTCAAAGAGTAGGATGCTTCTCGAACAATGTTTAGAGGTTTCTTCTCTATCTTCTTTTTAAATCATGGCGTCTATTTACCTTCCTTTACCTTTTATATTCTTCTGTTCTCTCAGCTAGCACTTCCAATCCGTTAGTATTCACTAGCAATGTTTTCATTATAGTTAGAAAGACGTTGCATTTTCTTCTCTATCTGTAGACGTGCACAAAACCGGTTTTCGGGCCCAAACCGAACCAGTTTGGGTCAAACCCGGTCAAAACTGGTTTGGATCCAAACCGGTTCGGGTCCAAACCGGTTCGGTCCGGGGAAAGTCCGAACCGTTCCCGTTCCAAACTAGTTTGGAACCGGTTTCATCGAGGTTTGGGTGAAACTAGGTTTTGTTGTCCGATTTAGGCCTATCCGCCAGATAGCACCTTTCTATTAAAAAAAATTTGAGCATAAATGTGTTATCCACCGGATAGGTTTGATCTGTCCGGCGGATAGGACATTTATGTTCCAAAGAATCAACTTCTGAAAATAAAAAACAAAATGTAGAATACACGTTTTTGGGGCAATTTTCTTATTTATTCTCAATTAAAGTAATATTGTGAAATAAATAATGCATCATCAAGCATAAAAACATAAACGAAAGTCTTCGAGTCATCGTCGTTTATTTAGTCTTCTTCATAAGCCATGTTGCGTAAGTCTTCTTCATAATCAAGCTCTTGTGCGGTAAGTGGTACCGATAATCCCATTTCAATCTCTTGCTCATGTATTTCAGCTCAACCTTTACCATTTCTCCTTCCAGTGGTGAAATGTTTTGTATCCGTTCAACGTTGTCGAGATAGTCTTTAAAACAAATGCATACTTCCACTAAAAGGGTGAGTTTGGTTCTTCTTTGTGAAACAACCCGACCATTAACCGAAAAAGCGGACTCCGAAGCTACTGTAGAAGCTTGGACGGTTAATAGATCACGGGCCATAGCGGCGATAATCGGAAATTGAGCTTCATGTTCTTTCCACAAGTCAAAATATCCAAATTATTAAACTCTTCAATGGTGAAGTATGTCAAAAAGTCGGGACCAATATTCCTTCATAGTTCACTACTGGGAGTACTTGATCGAGTTCTTTTGGTATTCTCATTTCCCAAAGTGTTATATAGTAGCATCATTTCGTTATTAGCGTGTTAACTTGATCCGGATACCTCTTCATTTCGAATGTTGTCATGAAGAGATGTGGAACCATACTTTGACAAGTAATCATTAAACAAACTTGCTAAAATTTTGTTAAATTTTCTAATTTCCTTTGCCACGAAATCCGGGTCTTCCTCTAACAAACCCAAATCGTAAGAAATGTTTTGAAGTAAAGTTTCAACCCTACCAACATTTAAAGTCAGGTTAAAAGCGACGGAACAAAGTTATAACAGGGAGGCATTTCTGTAAAGTATTTTATAAATTTGGCTTTCATTGGTTGTACCATGTGTAAAAAAATGTCGACCCTCATTTCAAACTCGTTTATTTTGGAACACATTAAAAATATTTTGGTTTAACACTAAACAACTAGTCGAATAATAAACACCCGACAAAAAAGTAGTTTCTTGATTAAAAACAAGCATTTCGGTAATTAATTGGATAGCATTCCAACTCGATTCCGGAAAAGATATAATCCGATAACGTTCCGCAAAAAGGTCATGAAACATTTTTGAAGTTAATTTTTGTCTTAAAACACTTTCAAACATATTACATGTCGAATTTCATCTAGTAGGTACGTCCCAATTCGGACCTAACTAAAAGGAATTCGAATCGACACAAAATTTCATATATTTATGGTATCTAGCGTTACTTGAACTAAAAATATCATGTAGCATTTGTTTAAAACATTCTTTCTTTTATGTTAGCAATACAACTAAGTCCATCTTGTACAACCAAGTTAATGATATGTGCAATACATCAACTATGAAAAAATACACCATTGCAAACAGGTTTTTGTTTTAGTTTTGACTGTCCGACAATGGCGGTGTTACTGGATGCATTATTAGAAGACATAGAAAATACTTTTCCTTCTAGTTTAAAACTTTTTATCACGTAATTTAAAATTTTATATAAATTATGGTTGGTATACGGATATCCAAATAATTCAAACGCAATCGTACGCTTTATCAATTTCCACGTATTGGGATAAACCCAATGAGCTATAAGGCAAAGGTACGATTCCGGTGAACCATGTGGAGCCGTCCAAACATCACAAGTTAAATTAATACCATATATTTTAAAAACCTAAAATCATTTAATTTTTAGCAATTTTCCACATTTTTATAACATTTTGTCTAAGTGTTGAATGACTTACATGTGTATAATGAGGTTTGAGCGTTTTTTGGATGAGTTTCGTTAACCTTGTATTGTTGAAGTGGTCAAAAGGCAAGTTTCTTGAATCATGAACTTCGCCATCGAGCTTTTCTAGGATCGCTTGACATTTCACCAACGGAAGATTGAGATTGCCCACATGATGATGCCATTGCGTTTGAGAGTTGAGAGTATATGTTGCGTTTTTGCGGTTTGAGAGTGCTTTTAGAATTTAACAAAACTTTTGAGTGTTGTAACTAAACCTCAACATCTTATACATATATATACTGTCAAAATGGACAAAAGGTTTCCAAAAAACACCAAAAAAAAGGGCAAAAAACCACTCAAACGGGTATATGGCCGTTTCTTAATGGCTAGAATTGGTGCCAAGTAACCTTATCCAGCGGCAGATAGGCTGTTAGTCTAACAGGTTTAACCAGAACCGGTTTCAAACCAGTTTTCAATGGTTGGAATACCAAACCGCTTTCAAACCGAACCGATTTGACTCAAACCGAACCGATTTGACTCAAACCGGTTTCCGGTTTGAAAACCGGTTCCGGTTTATGAACCGGTTTTTTTGCCCAAGCCTATCTATCTGATATCTCATGTGATATCAATAAGATAATTCTAATAGTCCATCTCATGCAAGGACATGAATCTTCATATGTTTTAACAAAACTGATTATGTTATAGATCAATCATAGTGATTTTTTTAAAGCTGAGGTAGCTTTTAGAAGCACTGTCATTTCATATCGAAACTGTATTTAAATCCTTCATCATCACCCCCTCCCCTCTATCTCTCTCTCTCACACACTCATACACAGACACATACACACACATATTCAGTCAAAAAAATAAAGAAAAAGGCCCGAGTTGCTGCTCTTTCTGTTTGAAATTTTATCGCTACTTAAGTATTTGACAGAAATAATGAGGTTTCCTCAAATTTAACAATCTAACTCGGTATTTGAACTAAAAAGTTAAGTACTCGTATAAAAAATCTAGAATTTTGATTTGTGCTTTTATTCAATTATTCTTGAAACCTATT
The DNA here is from genome assembly GCA_963921325.1 of Logfia minima. Lineage (NCBI taxonomy): Eukaryota > Viridiplantae > Streptophyta > Magnoliopsida > Asterales > Asteraceae > Logfia > Logfia minima. Next base: position 18,032,268 of record OY992763.1, on the reverse strand, counting down.
TTGTTATATAATAGTTTTGTATCACATTTGACATGAAAACTTAAATTAATTTCAATCAAAAATGATCACTACTGTTTACTTTCTTTATCTTCACATTTATTTCATATGTTCATGTCATCTCTATGTTTGTGGATCTCAATTTTTCTTGAAACATTTTAGTATACCAACTGCAAACTTTTTGGAAGGTATTTGTGACTGATTTGATGGTGTGATCGTAGATTGCACCAGATTGGAGGCAAGCTTTGTCACTCAAGAAAGCGATTGAAGAACGCATAACTAAAGGTCTTTATTCTGTTTCTTACGAACATCATGAAGTCAATATTTTTTCTTATGAACCAACTTCTTTTTATGATGCAGATGGTGTGATTGGAATTGGCATCACTGCAACTGCTGTTGGACTTATAGCTGGTGGGATTGCTGCAGCATTGATCCGGAAGAATTAATCAACAGTCATGACTACATCAACAATAACATCATCCCTTTCAAGGATTTCTATGGTGGCATCCTTTGTAGTTACGCAGTTCCGTTAGTTTTAACCTACCCCCTGATTGACAAAGCATCAAAGATTTTCAGTTTTCACTGCTTTGATTTAGTTTTTGTTGCATGATAAAAAGTTATATTACCTTGTTTTACAATAATGCAGTACATATATATCCGTTACTGATTAACGCACACCCCACTTTGGAAATGTCAAGGCTTGATCATTCCAGCTTTAGAGTACTCGTTTTGGTATTGAATTATAAACATTGTGATAGGTGACTGATTTTGGGCATCAATGTATTGTTAGGCTAGAATTATGGTAGCAAGTTCTACAAAATTCAACTCCTTGTGTCCTTGGGGTCCAACATATAATCCCTCTCAACACATTCGAGTGTAAGAAGAAAATTAAATTGCAAGTCTGATAACGTGCACCATATTATCTTTTGGTCTATCAAAGAATAGTAGGTGCTCGTTTATGTGCATGTCTTGCTATTTATGTTCTGATTGCAACTCAAAGGAGGCATAAATCACACACCTAGATATCCTGTTTTCATCACTATATCACATAACGAGAACAACTTTAAAATCAAATCTCCTACAAAGAGGAAGTCTCAATATACTATCTAGAGAATTTGTCTTACAAACGTGTAAAATGCATTCTAAATACACAACATAGAAACCACCTCACAAAGTAATATAATAACAGGTTTCATTTTCTATACATCATCTGAGGTAGCGAGGGCTGATTGCAATACATCTTCAAGATACTTCTCTGCGGCATTATATTGCCTTTTCTTGTCCTCAATTGCAAGTGCAGCCAAAGCTTTATCCTGCAACCCAAATCACTCACATTTTAAACAAACAATACTACCTTCACCTTGAAACTACTACTCCATCTATCCATTTATCAAAATGGAAAACTTTCACACCTAAAGTTGCTTATTTTCCTACTAGTTATTACAGATGTTTCTTTATTTCTTTTTACCCCTCCCATGAAAAAGGGCCAATTTTAGGGTTACCATTTAGTAGGTATTAGTGCTAAAAATGGACAGGGTATGTGGGTTAGATAACAAGTCAACGCTGATGATTTTTACTCTTAGGCCAAAATAAATAGGTCCCATGAGGTTGGGCCAACCAACAAATACTTATGTATTCATTTTGTAATTGTAAAAAAAATGTATATATGAATAACCAATGTGAATACGATATACAAAATATATATGACAGTACATAATGTAGTTTTTTTAACAAACCAACTAAAAACGTTTTATGCATATGACAATACATGCCGGGAGAATATCATATATCCCCATTCTAAACATCAAAATTACAAATTTCCCCACCTAAACATCATAATATCATATTCCCCAACATAAACTATAAAATGCTCATATTTACCCATTTTGAAAATTTAATAATAATTAATACTTAAATTGCATAAAATATAAAATTGATGACCATTATAGCCTTCTCTTCTTCCCCTCTGAAATCTCCCACCATTTTTTCTCTTATCCTATGATTGCCTTCATTATTTACACTAAAATTAAGTACACTTTAACATGATTGTAGCTTGTAAGATCAGTCTTGTTCATCCTATTAATTTCTCTACAATTCTACAGATATAAAGGAAAAAAAAAAAAAACATAAAGGTTTATTGTACATTTATATTATCATGGTTTTATTAAATTTTGTTATTGTTATATAGTTATGACCAGTGAAGAAACAAAAGAGTGTGTCATGTGTTGTCAAATGGAATATATGTATTAGTAATAAATATATAAATTATTACGGCTAGCATCATGCGTCTACGTATATATATCTTGGTTGGTATAGCTTTATATGTACTCTTTTGTGAATTATAATAGATTTTTTTTTACTAAGTAATGCAAGTAAATCCATATATAGTTACGGTCCATCTCATCTTATTTGTAAACTACATATTGTAGAGGAAATGAAGCGTAAATGGGAAAAAAAAATCAAATAATATGAGAAAAAGTTAAAATTAAAGCTACAAAATGTTACAGTTTCCAATTAGTTTTGGATCAGCTCATGATGTCTTACTGTTGGATCTAATTATGATTATATTTAGTGCAGGTGGTAATTTATTTGGTTTAGTTATGTAATCTTTTGTTTTTTCACTTTGTGTGTTGGTCATGTATTATTAGTTCAAATAGAGAAGGCTATAATGGCCATTAAATTTATTTTATAATTAATGCATTTCAAAATATTAATTATGATTAAATTAATAAAATGAGTAAATATGAGCGTTTTATAGTTTATGTTGGGGATATATGATATTATGGTGTTTAGTTGGGGAAATTTGTAATTTTGATGTTTAGAATGGGGATATATGATATTTTCCCATACATGTCAGGTGACTCTCCACCAGTTCGACCCATTTATAAGTAAATGAGTAGATTTAGAATAGAATTAATCTGGATATACACATACATATAACATAGTTGCAATGAGATGCAAAGAAGCCGACCATTGATAGTCTTCATTTTTTCACAAAGACTACCAGCATTAATAGTCTAAATATTTTTACTAAAAATGCAGTCAAGCTTGCTGCTCTTCTAGCAACTACTGTACAAATGCATATACAGTATATACGGTTGATTTAAGTTTAATGCTTTTTCTGCCCCTTATCTTAAAATAAAAAATTACACATGTAACAAATGGAGTAAGAGCATATAACTTACAGGAGGCAGGTCTTGATAGCTTCTCAAAGTATCAAGGATAGGCTTTGTCTTCTTGTCTAAATCTTTCCTATGCTCTGCCATTTCCACCAACATGCCATGACTGATCTCGGGGGTGTAGCCCACACGATTAAGCATCGCCTGTTAGATAGGGTAGTCTATTAGTCCTAATTCTCAAAAACAAATCTAGTAAACATGTTCCGATTTAACAGAAGGCAATGGGTTCGCATGATCAGACGAGAGGTACACTTTTCCTGTATGCAGCCAATGATTCAGAACATGCATACAAACAAATTCAAACTTGAACATCATACACCAGCATCAATCAATGAAACAGTTCCTTCTTTAATTCTGATAAGGGATCTTTTCCTATTTCAAGAAAAGGACAACATACCCATCCAGACATATGCAAGTACACTAAAGAAATCAAGAATGTGATTCTCAAAAGGCGTGAATATGTCATTAAAAACAAATGAAGAGAGCATAAAATCGGAGATACACTAGAACAGAACCCTACAAGAACCGTAGAGGTAAGAATATAACAGATGGCTTTAATATATTTAACAATGAGAAAGAATAATATTATCATGATGTTGTATTGTTCTCTTTTGCTTTAATTCTGAAGAATGTTCCAACAATGAGCCGATTGGGTGAAAATGGTATAATAGTGATGTTACTTCACAAGTATTTTAGCGATTTAGATCTAAGTGATCAATCTCTTCAAAAAGGAAATTATGGTTATTTAGTATCCATGTCGTTCTACAAGCAACACATGTTCCTTTCAAAATAGATACAGTTATAACCCCTCATGTTTGGATTTTGAAGTTTGAACTAATGAACACGTAGAGGCCATCAAGAGTCTCTGTAAACTACTCATAAAGAATAAACACTGTTGACTATTTTGTACAAAACAATATAACTGAAAGTTTACCTTGTAATTGGAGTATTGTTGAAGATATTGTCTCTCTTTTGAAATCATAATTGCCAGGTTTGTTTTCCAGCTCTCCATTTGAGACTCACAAGGAGCTACATCATCTTCAAGTTGTGCAAGCGTTCTATCAAAATAATGTTAAATTAGAACTCATATGACAACCATATGCATCCAATACTGTTTTCTTCATATAGGCCTAGATACTTCAGTTATATAGATAATTAACATTTTGTCAATATATCATAACCTTAACATTTATGAGGTTGGAAGTGATTCTAAAGTGATTACCATGACTTGAAATTGCACTAATAATGAGTGATTTGCGAAAACTGATTCTGATTTTAAATCTTCTTTTATTAGGGATCAAAATTATAAGTGAATTGGATTAAAAATTAAGGAATTACTTTAAGAAAACAATTTAATCAGATAAATGTAAAATTACAGTAACATCAACTTTTATTAACTAACATTCGAAACCAGTAGTGATAGTTGGGATTTACCTTTTCAAATAAGTCAATCTTGCTATGGCCTTCCGAGTGTAATCTAGAAGAATCTTGGATTCTTTCTGCACCTTAGCCCTCTTATCTTCTACTCCCGTCTTTCTTAGCGAAACATCCCCCATAGCCACAAGAAAACTACATCCATCTCTCCATGTAAAGATTCCAATAACTAATCATACATAAACATAAAAAAAAAAAAAAAAAGAAACAGAAAGATTATAAGCACATTCACATTCACCCACCTACTCAGCTCAGTGTCCCTAATATTAAGCAAATTCGCCACATTAGCTAAAACTTGTGACGACGAAACAACATTCGCCGGCAAACCTTCTTGTGCTAATCCCACATTCTCCAAAATCTCTCTAATCCTTGCAGCTATGATACCAATTCAGAAGAACCACATGATTCAGCATATCTCAAATGTAATACAACAATAACGAATTCAACAACCATATGGCAGAGGAAAGATGTAGATTGTCATACCTCTACCCAAAGGTAGAGAGACTACTTCCAGAAAGAACTCTGGTAAAGAGTGTACATATATGTGAACAAATATATAGAAATAAAAATATGCAATATACAAAATATATGAATATATATGTGTGTGTGTGTGTGTGTGTGGTATCTTGTATACTACTAAAAGAATAAGAGCATACGGGAGCATGAGCAAATGTAAGTCTACGAACAAGTAACGCAACAATGGTTGCACCTAGTTAGGTATATATTTGAGGCCGTATACCCAACTACCTGAGAGCAAATCCGAATCTCAACACGTGAAGACCCTAGGCTGCCTTGAAAGTCTAAGGGGATCTACATTGTGAAATGAAAACTTCCTAAACTACTAAACTCATCTATCCTAGATCTAATTCTCTAAACCATCACCATATCTCAAATCTAACACTACGTACTAAATTTTATCAGTCAAATGGAAGAAAAATATCCCATTTTAGGAAGGAAAGAGGAAGCATGTAAAAACACTAGATTTAAATTTTGGGCACAATATGTTAACACTTAACTTGATTTAATAATAAACTTTATAAAGGGGTTTTCTTCAGGGCTCCTTGAGAAGTGTGGTGACAGAAATGGCCTTGCAGGCTGAGCAACCACTTCATTCTACCACTAGCATTTTCAACTTCTAGAAATTCCATTGTAAACTGCAATGTTGTCGAAATTTTTTCTTTCTAAAGTTCAAACATAATATAGATAAAGATGTGATTGAACTTTCACATTTTTCTCGCTTAGAAACTCAGAGAAAAACGATTTATCAATCACATTCTTATCCACCATAATCACATCCATTCATCAACTTTTAATCAATTCAATTCAAAATTATCAACAGCAGCTAATGATGTTGTTCACCAGATACCTCTTGCCCTAACTTATGTTACAAAAAAGTTATCTAATTGATATGATTATTACTATCAGAGAATAAGTAAACCTGAAAGTGAAAAATAACCTACTTATCAAAATTTACCGAAACACAATTATTACACAAAAATATTAAAGGTCTAATATATTGTAAGTGAAATGTAGAGCAAAAATCATAGAACTAGATCATAGATATAATAAAGTAACAACCTTGAGAGCGATATTCGGAGGCTTTAATTCGAAAATCATTGGCAATGATGGAAGCAGCTTGTGTTTTGGCTTGGGAAATTGTGGCTAAATTATGTAAATGTGAAATGTTACGAGGTGTGTATTCAAAATCGGGAACATGGTCTTTACCAGCAGCATCGAATTGAGAAGACAGCCATGATTTAACTTCACCAATTCGGTTTGTATCGAAAGATCCACTGCTTGATTTTGATAATAATGATTCGTTTGGTGAGAGATCAGGTGTGTCGCTCATTTTCTCTCGATTGGATGAGTTAATTTTATTTAGGGTTTGGTGATTTTGATTTGATTTAAATCATGAGAAATGGAAACTGGAAGGGATTTGATTTTAGGCCGGCCAAAAGACACAACTTTACCAGATCCTTATTTTTGAGTTTTAACTAACGAGGGTGCGTTTGGTTGGAAGGTTTTGATAAGTGGGAAGTAACGGGAATGAAAAACAATAATGGGCGGGTGGCGTTTGATTCGTGAACTTGAAATCTCGGGATTTAAATACTGGGATTTGCAATTCTTTTACGTGTTTGGTTTACAAGAGTTCACAAAGGGATTCTGACCGTATATAAATTAAAATAATTGAAGGACAAAAATGCTCTTTATTGATGTCCTTGATATTTCATTAAACCCTTTGTGCTTCTTCCGTAAATATTCTTTACATCATCAAGCAAGTTTCAAACAATCAGATATATACCTCTTCCATGGCATCAATCACGTGACATTTGAGTTGAAGATGAAACTCATGAAAATTAATTAAACAACAAAGAGAAACTTGAATCAACAAGTACCTTTCAGTTGAAGATGAAAACCCATCAAATATGTGATTATAGTCAAATTTGTTACTGAACTTTGCGAAAAAGTGCAATTGAGTTACTACAGTATTAATTTATGCAATTGAACTACTGTAGTTACTAAGTATATGTAATTAGGGAACCAAGGCAACCTGATACCCCTTGAATATCGGTTTCTAATATCCACGCCAGATTCATATCCATGTCACGCGTCCACGTAATTGCCACGTATTAATGAATGGCACATAATCCTTTTCTACTATAAAAGAGGGGCAAATTGCCCAGTTCTTTTAGACTTAGGGTTTCACGAGGTTTTTTTTCTTGAAAGCAAATCGAGTAAGAAGATTCGAAATTGAATGGTTGGAAATCCCAGAATAGCTTGTGGGTGTGGCCAATTAGCTCGATGTCGAACTTCATGGACTTATAACAACCTAGGTAGACGATTTGTTGGATGCCCAAATTTCATGGTAAGCTTTAATAATTAATGTTGTGGTTAAATTAGTTTGTTTATGATGTATGTGATAATGGTTTGTTTATTATGTAGGATCCAACACTCAATTGTAATTTTTTCCGATGGGTAGATGTTGAACTACCGAATCGTTGGTACCAAGAAAGAATGTATTCGCTTCATTTGAATTTGACGAATGCTAGAGAGGAGATAATCAAGGTGAATGAAGAAAAGAAGAGGGTGGCATTGTACAACAAAGTTATGATGGTTATAATTTTTGTGATGGTAGTGATGTGGATTACGTAGGTTAGAGATGTCAGTAGGTTAAAAATGTGTTTGCAATTGAAATGTTGGTGTTTTTGCAATGAAAGTAGTTTCAAATTTCAATTGCAAGTGTTTGTGTTCATGTTATTGATTCAAGTTCCATACATAATAGTTTATATATATATATATATATGATAAATATGTAAAGCAATACTGAAGTGACTATTCTATGATCACTTTTATCACCAAAGTCACAAATTTATGATAAACCAAAATTAACACCAGTAAATAGCAGGAAACTTCCACCCATTTGCATTCATAATATTATCATGGCAATGTACAACAAATAGCTTCTTAGTTACAATTCCAAAAGCTTGGTGATGTTCATGGTTTAATGGCAAATTTTCAAAAAAGCCTAACATTTGGCAAGCCATTCAAACCATGAACATTCAAATGTACCAGTTTAACCAAGCTCATCAGTTTGTGCATTACAACAACTATTAAAAAATTATCAAAAGACTAACTAATGGCAGATGTACAAAAGTGCCTAATATTTTGGCAGGCCATTCTAACACTACTATCCACAATGCATTTCAAACTAAATAGTTGGTGCTTGAATAAGTACTTCTACAGCTTCATTTAGTTCTTGAGTTTGTTCAAGTGGTGGTTGTTCATCTGGATCTTGTGTTTGCTCAATTGGTTCTTCAGTTGATGGTTCAACATTTACTTGCCCTTTTTTAGTTGGACAACCTCTTTGATTATGTCCACCCTCTTTACACAACTTGCAGTGCATTACTCTCCCAGATCTGCTCAACCTTGTTCTATTTCCATCATCCTTTCCACCAGCATCTCTCGTCCTCTTATTCTTTGGCCTCCCCGGCATTTTCCTAACAATTGGTGGTAATGGCTTAATGTCTTCTACTTGTGACCATTGATCAATACCTTTCAAGCCCTCAATGTAGTGATTATAAGCAGCCACAAACATTTCTGGCTTGTACCAGTTTGAGATATACTCATTGGGATTTTCCCTACTAAAATAAAAAGCTGCAAACCTATGTTCACATGGAACTCCAGAGATATCCCATGCTCTACACGTACAACTCCTCTTCTCCGTGTCTACCTTAAAGACCTCCTTACCCTTGACAATCTGAAACCTAGTCCTAGTACTAGGTATTACCTGCCAGTTTCTACAAAAATAAAAGAGTTACAAATGTAACATTCACCCATGCAATATAATAAGTAAAACAATTAGAAAACCCATACCTATGAGCATCCTTGTTAACCTCAAACTTCTTCCTTATGTTTGGACACATTACATCATTCCAGGTCACATGGTTGAGCCTCTGCTTGTGTAGTCTCTGCATCATCATGATCCTGATGTCCTCTAACATGTTTATTATAGGTTTCCTTCTAGCATCAACTATAAGTGAGTTGAAGCACTCACTTATACCGTTCTCAACCGCATCACATGCTTTGTCAGTGGTGAAGAAAGCTCTGCTCCAAGATTGTGGGTGTTTATCCATCAGATGCTTGTATGCTTCCTTATTAACTTTTTGCAACGCATTCATAACTAACCCAAACTTAGCAGGATAGGTTGCCTTAGCAGCTTTCCAAAATAGATTCCTATAGATGACACCATTATATTTCTTCCTAAAGTTAGCATATATATGCCTTGTACATTGTCTGTGCTCAGCTAAAGGCAAATTGCCCAGTTCTTTTGAAGTAACTCTTTCCATCGGGCATTGTGTCTACACTTATCATAGCAGAGGAACCTGGATTAGAGTTGATTATTTCCTGTGCATATGGTCTGAGCATCGCATAGTGGTCCTCCAAACATGACTCATATTGCTTTAAAGCCTTTATCTTACCCCTTCTAGCTTGATAAATAGTAACATTGCATTTATACTTCTTATAAATTGCAGCTTGAAGTTCCTTAGCCTTGATCAAAGGATTCATCATTATCTTCTTGGCAAAGTTCCTTGCAATCCAGTTACTATAAACTAAGTGTGGATACTCATACACCATTGAACAATTATGCTTCTCAACTAAAGTCTTAATCTGAAATGACTTCTCTTTTTGCATCCAGGAAGCCCAAAGCCTAAAGGGACATTTCCTAAAGTTGGCATCTTTAGAACAAATAGCAAGAATCCTTCTTTTATTGTTCACTTCATAATATAAGTCGTACCCATTTGCCAATCCATAGAAAGCTAATGCTCTTTTCAATTGATCAGGACTCTCATACCTTTCCCCTAACATTGGATTCATGTACTTCCACTTGATATACGGATCATGGATTGGCCACTAGTCACCTAACTTATCAGTGTCATCTATCGTGTTCTCATCAATCACGACCTCCTTTTCAACATAGTCATCAACGGGCAGACCTTTGTATATGTCATGTAGAAAGTTTTCATCAAACATCTTAGAGGCTTTCTTCTTAGGTTTAGGTTGTTTTTTCTGGACCCTAACCTCATTTACTTCCTCTTCACCCTCAGACAAATGATCTAATGATGTTGTATCATCCTCATCAAAAGAATAACAATCAAACAAATCATAATCGTCTTCACTACCACTCCCATTTGTTTCCTGTTCTTTGTTATCATCTAATTGAAACTCAGCTGAATGGGATACATAAAGATCTATTTTATTATCATTACTTTCAGCATATCTAACAAACTGATTAAAGTCAACATTTTTTTTTAATTCCCTTAAACCCGTCTCCAACTCTTGTCCAGGAATCAAATAAAACATACCCTTTATCACAGCTGTACATTCAATTTCTAAAAAACTAATAAAATCTGGAAACCCGATATTATGCAAATCTACATCATCTAGTGTAGAAACCATATCGAAATCATACAACAGAGAGGGCAGGTTCCTTACAAATACCCCTCTATGATGAAACTTTATACGAAAGCAACTTGGTGGATCTGATGCCATCTGAAACATGCAACAACATTTAATTAACCACAAAACCCTAACTTTATGAACACAAAAACCCTCAATTTCAAAGAAAATACATGTAAATATCTTAAATTAACTGATTAGGGGTTATATAACACTAATTTAACTTATCCCATTCATGAAAATCCTAATATCTTACATGTTACAGTAACGTATTTCAATAAATAAATGAAAAGGATAAAGATGATTGGAGTTTTTTCTTCCCTTGCTGAGAAGATGGCAGCCTAAAATCAACCTCAAGGCCTACGATTAGTGAAGATCTGAGTTTTATTATTATGTAATATATGTTTTTTCAAATTTCCATATCAGCAAATTTATCCACATCAGCGAAGTCAACTGGTTAAAACCGGTCAATGGTCACTTGGTAGCCGGTTTCCCTAGTTTAGTTACTCAATTGCATAAATTAATACTGTAGTAACTCAATTGCACTTTTTCGCAAAGTTGAGTAACGAAATTGACAATTAACCCATTTAAGATTATGACAAAAATCATATTTTATAGGATTTTAAAAATGATGAACAAAAGGGTTTTGGATATTAGTTTCGATTGTTGTTGTATAGATCAAAATGAAAGCTGAGAATCCATGATTCATGATTAGTAAGTTACATGTATAGAGGGGAAAGTTAAAATCTTATAGGTAAAAAGTTAAAATAGTTTAGTTTGTTGCGGTAATAAATGTAAGATTAAATATTTTATTTTTAATTTTAAGATTAATTTATTTTTTATAAAAAAAATTATATTAGAAAATTCAGAATCATGTGATACACAAATTATAAATTATGTAATAATATATAATACATATTATAAAATTTTAATGTATATCATAGTTAAAAGTTATAAGAGTTGTGATACACAAATTTAAGTTGTATATCACATATATATATATATAGGGTGGGGATCAATAGGGAAGTAAAAAATTAGGAAATGAGGGAAGTAAATCTCAACCCTTGATTTCATCATAAATGAATTTTAAAATTTACAAATAATTTCAAAATTTAACATTCATCACAAATAAATGTTAAAAAAAATTATTTATGAAAAAATCAAAGGCTAAGATTTGTTTCCCTCATTCCCCAAGATTTGAAGCTTCCCTATGAATCCTTTCCATATATATATAAAAATATAAACAAATCAATCTCATATTATAAAGAATAAAATTATAATTATTTTGGTATTATTTTTTGGAAGTGGTTCAAGTAAGAGAGACAAATTAGTAGAGAACGGAGAGAAGTCAATTAGAAATGGACAACTTTCCTCCTCATTTCTCTCCAATTTCTCTCTCATTTTTCTTCTCTCCTTATTTAGTCACCCTCCATCTTTTATCTCTCTCTTCATTTCTCATTTTCTTCTTATTTCTTCACCTTTTTTTATGGCTCGTGATTTTGCCACAGGCAAAATTTGTAAATACACAGGGAGAAAATTAAATAGACATTATATCCCTCACTTTATCTTAACCTATGTTTTTAACAATTTCTCAAATCCCCATACACCAAAAAATCATCGCCTTCATTTTCATGTTCGCTATCTATCTGCCGGCCGCTTATTTTCCGGTAACTCCCATGACCCTCGCATACAAATTATAATGTTAATTGCTACTAATTTCTTCCAAACTATGGTTCACATAGAGAATAATATTATACTCAAATCAATAGTATCTTGGAAAAGTAAGAATTTAAAATTTGGTCTTAAACTTCAACAATCAGTAGTATCAAGAAGGTCAAATTTCATGTTTATCAACATGAAACATGGTAGGTTCCAAGAGCTTGAATATCAACACTTTCATCATAAGATAAGCTTGATGTCATTTGTATGGCCACTGAGAATGAATTTTCGAAGCTACACAACTTTGGTGCCTTCGTGAATGAATTTCGAGTTAAACAAAAATTGAAACAAGATTCGATCTTAACCGAAACGGATTTACCTTCGCTCATCGAGGTGAGGTAACAAAGATCAAAAGAAAACGAGTAATCTTCAAATTGAGATGGGAAACGGTCACTCAAACTAACGTTCGAAATGCGTCGGGATACGGTAAGTCGCGGGCTGTGTGAGAATGAGAGTTCACAGGTGGGATTTTGGAATGAAACAAGCTTACTCTGTATATCTATAAAAGTGAGGGGTATAACTGTATATTTACATTCTTTTCCTGTATATCTATAAAATTTGCATTTGACAAAATCATCACCCTTTTTTTTATTTATTTTATTTTTCATTTTTAATTTTCGTATTTTTTCTATTTTTTTTACGTTCTTCTTCATTTTTTACGGTTTTTACGTTTTTCTTTGTTTTTTCTTCATTTTTTCGTTCTTCATATATTCTTTTCTCTTCGTTTTTTTTACGTTTTTTCGCTTTTCTTCGGGTTTTTTTTTCGCTTTTTTCGTTCTTTTTTGTTTTGATTTTTTTTTCGTTTTTTTAACATTTGTTTTTTTTCATTTTTTATCGTTGTTTTTCGTTTTTAAACGTTTTGTTTTTGCTTTTTCTCGTCTTTTTCGTTTTTTAGACGTTTTTTTCGATTGTCTTTGTGTTTTTCCGTTTATAACTATGATGCACCCAAATTTTGAGACAACAAAGTTTTATAACTATGATGCATCGTAAAATTATAAGTTACTGCATCGTATTATATAACTATGATGTACTTAAACTTATATGATAATGATATAGTATATTTACTCGATCGCAGACATTTATAACTTATAAATATGATGCAATGAATTTTCAAAATTTATAATACCATATTTTATAACTATGATGCACTTAGACTTACATGATAATGATATTGTATATTTACTCGATCGCAGACATTTATAACTTATAAATATGATGCAATGAATTTTCAAAATTTACAGTACCACATATTTTATAACTATGATACACCCAGATTTTGAAACAACAAAGTTCATATATACGATGAATCGTAAAAGTACAAGTTAGTGCATCATATTCTATAACTATGATGCACTTAGACTTATATGATAATGATGTTTATTGTATATTTACTCGATCGCGGACATTTATAACTTATAAATATTATGCACTAAATTTACAAAATTACAGTCCCATATTTTTATAACTATGATGCAACCATACTTATATGATAACAATGTTTATCATATATCTATAAATTAGAATGACATTTTTTATAACCATGATACACCATATTTTATAATATGATGCACGATTATTTTATTTAATAACTATACTTTATTATATATTTTGAATAATTAATGCATCATATTTTCAGTCTGGGTGCAGTATAAAAACGAAGAAAAATGTAAAAAACCGTAAATGAAACGAAAAAAACTTAAAAAAATACAAAGAAAACGAAAAAAACGTAAAAGATCCAAGAAAAACGAAAAAAAGTAAAAAAAGACAAAGAAATAAGAAGACAAACGAAAAAAACGAATAAAAACCTAAAAAACCGAAGAAAAACAAAAAGAAAACTTAAAAAGGAAGAAAAAAAACAAAATTTTTATGAAAAAAACGTAAAATAACGAAGAAAAACGAAAAAACAAAGAAAAAAGGAAAAAGAACGTAAATCAAACGAAGAAAAAAACATAACAAAACGAAGAAAAACGTAAAATAACGAACGAAAACCAAGAAAAAACATAAAAAAACATATAAAAATGAAAAAAAAAAACGTAATTTGAAAAAAAAAAAACAAGTTTTAAAAAAATAAATAAATAAAAATAAGAATTAAAAAAATAAATAAAAAAAAAAGATGAAGAATTAAGAATGAAGGATAAATGGAGAGAAATGGAGAAGGAATGAAGGGGACATTTGTCACATCGTTATTGACTTCTTTTTTTTCCTCACTAATTTAACTTCTCCCTAGAACCTCACCTTTTATTTTTTGCAAAAAGTTATACATGTCTTGAAATTTAAAATAAAAATACACATTCTAACAATTACCATCATAACAAACAAAACTATAATACCCCCTTCCTGTATATATATATATATATAAGATCTCTAATACCACAAAATTCTATTTTAATTATTTATCATCAATTATTTTAAAATATTTATGTTTTAGATAAGTTTTCCGATGCACAAAAGTTAGGATTTAAACTCGAAAACATGTATGAGTTTTCTTAATAAGTAGGTTCTAATTTAACTATTTTTCATCAATTATTTAAGGTTTTTATAATTTTGCAATGCATTAAACTTAAAGATTAAACTCAAACATATTTATGAGTTATTTTTATTAATTAAATTCTAATTTTATAATTTTATAAATACCACATATTTGATGATCTCAATATGTATTCCATTAATATGTTCGTTCTATCATATGGAGCACTTTATAAATTAAAAAATACAATCATCCACTACTTTTCATTATATATTAATACTTTGGAGTTCATGAATTTTAATGTAAATACAACGTATAATCCTAATTCCGATCGAAGTACCGAAAGTTTGATAACAACAATTTACATGATAAAAGATAATATTAAACACTTGAAACAACGTATGATTATATTTATAGGGGAATGCTGAAATAGTTTATGTTGGTCCCGGTTTGTCAACTAAAACGTTTTAACTACTAACAACAAATGTAAATAGACAAACAAATTCAAGTTTAAAGTTTTCTTTTATTGATATGAATCAAATGAATACTTTACAGAGTCTACTTGCGGAAATAGACAAGACAGACAAGTCTAAGTAAACTAACTTGTGACAAATTTGGTCTCAACAGCTTATCAGCGAATAGCTCGCTGATAAGGCTTAGTGATCAACACTTAACAGATAAGTGAGGGCACTTGGTTCACTAGAGAGTAGGAACGTGCGTTATCACTAGTTGATCCCGAATACAAAATTCTGAACATTTTATATGGTTATTGAGCGTGGTATTTATACTCTGACACAATGAAATATAAGTACAACACGTATCAACACCATATTAGTTGGGACAGTAAAGTAACTTTCAACATTTGAAAGTGACCGTACATCCTAGGATTAAAGTTTATACATTACTTTATTCCTAGGTTTACAGAAGAAGGTACAAGGAATTAAATGCAAATGTACAATAAGTGACCGTACATATCTTAGAAAAGATATGCACGCTTTCTTGTATGCTGCATAAGTTGACCTCCTATTGTACGTTGGGTAATTGTCAGACCTAATGTACTTTCAGGTAAAGGCATGAACCGCTGGTCAGTAGAGCAGTGATGATTTCCACATCATTGAACTGCTCTCTGTCTCTGTCTTCAGTCTTTGACTTCAGTAGATGGAACTTGATCTTTTCAGCGACAGCCTTAGTAACATGAAGGTTAAATGATCATCAGCGAATGATGATGCTTTGAGAATGCTTCAAGTTACAAGAGAATCACTGCTAACGTATGCAGTGATTAGAGAAGAATAAGAAACATATTCTAAGTGTTTCTGTTCGCTAATCAGGTTTGATCAGCAACAGTTTCTCTTTTCTACTCTAACTTGTTCACTGCTAACTGATGCAGTGAACTATAACACTTAAGTGAATTTGTCATCTATAAATTACATTTAGTGGGGTCTCTGACCCAACAGTTTAGTTTCTTATAATGGTAGAATTGAATTTTCTTTATTTTTTATTTTAATATTAACTAATTTTTTTGATAAAAAAATTTATATCAAAATTATTAGAATCCTAAATTCTTTAATATGAAATAAAAGATTTCAAAAAATATATTTCATATTAAAAAATTATAAAGGTTGTGTTACACAAATTTAATTTGTATATATATATATATATATTTAAAAAAATTATTTCATATTAAAGAGCTTAAAATTCTAATAATTTTGATATAATTTTTCAATCAAAAAAATTAATTAATGTTAAAATAAAAAATTAAAAATTCATTCCTACCATTACTACCATAAGGAACTAACTACAAGAACCCTCCCTATATTTATATTAAGAGCAATATTATAGTCACATAAATTTCACAAAAGAAAATACAGAAAATGATGTGGCAATTGATTTGGACCAATCATGGTAACATTATTTTTCTCTCTCATGTTTCTCTTACTTCATTTCATTGGTCCAACTCATTGTGTGATTATAATTTTATAATTTTTTTTATGACTCTATCATTTCTCTTATATTAAATAATAAAAAATACAAATATAATATTTGTTCATAAATAATATGGAAACTTAATGATGAATTACATAAATGAAAATAAATGTTAGCATTTCAATGAAATGCCTTTTAACAAGTTGTTTAACTACAAATAGTTAACAAGTTATAAAGCAGGGGTAGTTAGGATTTTGCAATGGGGCTCAACTTCATAATAAAGGATTTTGCAACGGGGCTCAACTTCGTAATAAATGTCGTATGAGAAAATGTCGTAACTTTTCAAGATTCACCAATCCTATAATTTTTAAGTTCTTTTATAATAAATAAAAATAATACAGTTTATAATGATACTTCTATCTTTGAGTTTTGGTTGATGAAAACAACAATTATGTTTGTATTATTATTATTATTATTATCTTAAATATAATAAAAGAAGCGGATGATGACATCATCAAATATTCAATTAGCTAATAAAATTCTTTACTTTTGTTAAATTGAGTGAAATTAGGGATTTGATGACATCATCATTTAATTTAAAATTTTTGTCAATTAAATCTTAAATATAATAAAAGAAGCGGATGATGACATCATCAAATATTCAATTAGCCAATAAAATTCTTTACTTTTGTTAAATTGAGTGAAATTAGGGATTTGATGACATCATCATTTAATTTAAAATTTTTGTCAATTAAATCCTTGTATTTCGCTCAATTCAAAATTACAGTCCTAAACTTTACTAATAAAAAATTAATGCAATAATTAATTAACAGAATTAAGGTTTAATGCAATAATTAAATCCTTGTATAACTTTGTGTCAAAAATTATAATCTATTAATTTCATACTTTTAAAAAACTAAACAGCCCGTGCGTATACACACGGGTTTAAAAGCTAGTTATTATAAATAATGATGATAGTGATAATGACTATTTGACTAGACTGGATTGTAAAACCTTTCCAACTACAAGAACAATCATTCATGTTTTATCATTTACATTCATTAATTATTATATTATATATATATACATTGTAAGAGAATCAAACGCAAATTTAATTATAGGTTTTTGCAAAAATATATTTAAATAGCTAGACGTACACGAGAATATATAAGTAAGCAAAACCATATAAGCATTACATTTAAGACGTAATTAATATTTAGGTTGGTTTTGAATATCTAACGACTTACACATTGACGTTTTACAAAGTAATTTGTATATATATTTTCTTATTCATATGATAACTTACCATGATAACTTAATTTTAGGTGAGAAGGTCATGTCTACGAATGTTACTGTACGTACAAATTTTCTTTGGAAACTTCTATCAACGTAGTTTTTACCTTTTTAATAGATAGGTGAATATATGATATTACCTTGCACATGTTTATAAATGTCGTTTTGCATATTTGAGATGTACTTAATGGTTCTTTTCATAATATAATTAATGGTATGTGACTGTTTGAGTGGGGTTATAAATTAAATTAAATCTAATGGCCATTGCTTTCATTCTCTAATATTACTCCACTTTAAAAAAGATAAACTCATTAATTATATTTCTTTAGATTAGATAGATAAAAATTAAAAATAACGGCAAGTTTAAAAGCTTACTATTTAAATCGTATAGGAACTCATTGGTCTTCCAATAAACCAAATCCATCAATCCATCTCTATCGGCAATGACTACATGTTAACATTTGTTGTCTATGAATACTCTATTTTATCCCCTATAGCCATCTCTCTTCTTTATTACATGTAAAACCGAACAATGATGATTATCGAATCATCAAGGACATCACTTACATGATTGAGCAAGAAGGGACGACTTATTTGAGCAACTATGGTTTCATTAGATACCCACTTTAATGTATTGATTTGAAAACCTACAACCTAAAGGATCAAAGTATGTCGCTGGTAAGCATTTTTTTTTTTTTTTTTACTTCTATGAAAAGTATCACGTTAGAGTTAACATCATTATTTTTTAGTATACAATATATTCAATACTGTGTAAATGTTATTTGTTAAATGTTATGAATGTCGGCTAGTAGGTGCTTTAGAAATGAGCTCAAAGTCACTTGATTTTCATCTTAACAACCAAATGTGTCTTCTCTTCTAATCACTACATGTAATTCTAAATCATTATTTGTACCTAACACTCATAGCTATCTAACATAAATTATTTTCAAACAGGGGACGCAAGATTAAATTAACACTAGGGAAATTGAAGGGAAGAACTGCAATAGAAGAAATCTCATAGTGGTGACATTTGGGCATTATTTTGACTTCAAGGAGTGCCAAAGGTTACAATCCTAAGCACAGTCCGATGTCAAAGAAAATTCCGAATCGAAAACTAGTTTTGAGAAGGGCTAAGGGGTCAAATAGGATGAAGACATGATAGATAAGCAGGGTGATGAGAAGCTGATGTATAAGAGGATGAAAAACATGATGGGTATAGAGATTTACTAATCGGACATAATAAATAACGCCATTCAAGGTGTTAAAGTTATATTAAGTTATGACGAATCTCTTTCTTGGCGTGTTTTTAGTTTTTTCATAAATTACAATTTCATGTACACCAATCATTTTTATCTATAAATTCGTAATAAAAAAATTTATGACGTGCATATTGGTTTTTTAGTGTAGCAAATGTACAATGTTCACATATTCAATGGGATTGTTTTAGAATGAAATAGATATAAATAAATAATATGAGTTTGTAACTATTTTAGAAGTGTGTATTTCATGAAGTTATGACTGTATATAAGAAGATGGTTAATGACAACTATAGACAAGAGTTAAATTAATATAGCCACAAGTGAAAGATAAGTGTTAAGTTAATAAAACTTGTGCATTGTACAAGATTTTTCATTTGTCTCCATACATTCTAGTATTTTATCAAGTGATTGCTCTTATGTGATTATGTGTTGTGTTGTTTTTGAATGACTAGGTTTTACACTTGAATGTTGAATCTTCACTAGGGGCGTGCCTATTCCGGGGGTAGTTCTAGTGTTGAAGTGGAGTAGTGTTAAAGTCGTAATTCTCAAAAGTGTTTTGGATAAATTAAATTTTTAAGTGTCGTTTAATTTAAAATATCAATTATTATGAATTTATCGTTGTAATTGAAAAAAAATCATGATAAAAATTATTTTATCCATATAGGATCTCCAGATACACCATTATCTCAATGATTAATATTTCATTATGGCTTTATGTTACTTTTGTTTTTGTTTCAATAATAGAATCAAAATCAGACTTTACAACCAACGAACTGAAATACAAACACATGTTGAAATCAGCAAACCCACCGTCACCGTTAATATTATCCACCGATTTCGTTTGTTTAATTTCCCTCTTTTCATTTCTCACAATACACACACTAACAAATTTCCCCCAAATTCACATCCATTCATCCATCTCTCTCTTTTTTATCATCTTTTAAATGTCTACTTCTTTTCTGATTGACTTGTTAATCCTATTTTGATATCCACTTTACACAACAACAACATATTAGTAATCATAGATCAAACATAAATGAAGAGGATGGTGAAAACAATTAACTGTAATAGTCAAAATCCCACTGTGTTTTTGATTGTTAATGCTTACCCTAAAAGGTATTCTTCCAAGATCCCATCTGATTTAGTCCTCTTCTTGGGCCTTGGTTTCATAGATTGGTAGGGTTTTTTTTTCATCTGATTTTATAAATTAGGGTTTTTTATTCTCTTGTTTATTTCTGGTATAAATATCATGGGTATAGCAATTATTGTTCTGTGAAGATATTTGTTGACTGATTTATACAAATAGTTTGGATCTTGGATAGAAATTTTGGATTTTTTTGTATTCAATATGAAAGTTGATTTTATATCAAGTTAGGATTTTGGATTGTTTTCATATAGTGTTTGGTGTGTTGTTGGTTAAAAGGGACTATAGTGGTTGTTTTTAGGGTGTAATATGTAGACGATGATATGGATATGATTGATGGACAATAGTTAGGTTTGTTTTATGTAAAATGAGCCTTGTGATGAAGAACTCGAACCCACGATCTCAATTGGGAGCTGTTCGAAGTGTGATTTCGTGAGATGGGAGATTCTCTTCTCACGAGTTTTTTAATGTTAAATCATCATTATCATCCTTCAACTCTTTTGTCAATGGATTCAAGCGCTTCATCTTCTCATGATGATTTAGACCTCGAGATGAGTCACCAAGTTAACCCTACACGGCCTCCTGATATCAATTTGCCCTTGTCAGCTGAAAGAAGTTCCCCACCGCAAGCATGGAATCAAGATCAGTGTGAAGTTCTTGATGTTGGAGTTGGGCTAGCGTCTCAGTTGTATGAAAACGAGAGCTTCCTCAATGTCCCGAAAGTTGGGAGGAAATGTGCGAAAAGAGTTGATAGCATATGGGGTGCTTGGTTTTTCTTTAGTTTTTATTTTAGGCCTGTCCTAAATGAGAAATCTAAAGCGAAGATTGTGAGAGACAGTAATGGGATTTCTGGGTTTGATAAGTTAGATCTCCATCTTGACGTTTTCATGGTTCAACATGATATGGAAAACATGTACATGTGGGTGTTCAAAGAAAGGCCTGAAAACGCACTTGGTAAAATGCAGTTGCGGAGTTACATGAATGGGCATTCACGACAAGGAGAGCGTCCTTTTCCTTTTAGTGTTGATAAAGGTTTTGTTCGATCTCATAGGATGCAACGCAAACATTACAGAGGGCTCTCGAATCCCCAATGTGTTCATGGTATTGAGGTTGTTCCATCACCCAACCTTGCAGTACTCGATGAAGATGAACTCAAAAGGTGGAAGGAACTCACTGGAAGAGATCTCAATTTTTTGATCCCACCCGAAGCTAGTGATTTCAGTTCATGGAGAAATCTTCCCAACACTGAATTTGAACTTGAGAGGCCACCAACAATAAAGAACAATAACTCGAGCTCTCAATCTAAGAAGTTGCTTAATGGGTCCGGGTTAAATTTATCAACGCAACCTTCTAACGCCACCAATGGAGATGCAAACGGGATGGACCTTTCCTCACAGATTGGCAACAAGAAAAGGAAGGATTTGTTCCCACACGGAAATGACGAAGATATCTGTTTGACGGTTAATCGTCCTCCATCAGATCGATTACCAAATCTGGAAATGAATCCAAACGAGCCATATTGGTTGAATGACTTCAGTGGGGTTGTAAGGAATGCATGTGGACCCGTGACAGCTGCAAAAACAATATATGAAGATGAACAAGGGTACTTGGTTGTTATAAGTTTGCCATTTGTAGATCTTCAAAAGGTTAAAGTTTCATGGCGCAACACCCTTACACATGGAATCATTAAGGTATCTTGCATAAGCGTATCTCGGATGCCATTCATCAAAAGGAGAGACCGCACCTTCAAACTTACAGACCCATGTATGGAACACTGTCCACCTGGAGAATTTGTCAGAGAAATCCCGCTTTCAACTCGCATTCCTGAAGATGCCAATATAGAAGCATATTATGACGGGCCAGGAACAGTGCTAGAGATCTTGGTCCCAAAGCTTCGAGAAGGACCTGAAGAACACGAGGTGCGTGTTTGTCTTCGCCCTCATCTTGTTGGTAATGATCTTATGTTGACTTGAGGAAGGGGCATTCGTAAGGTAATTTATGGTAGATCGTGGTTTCTAGTTTAGTAATCTTAGTGAGTATGTATTGTGTGAAGCGATATGTGGAGTCTCATAGCCCGATCATTTATTAGCATCATAGATTGGTTGCTAGAATAATATCAAGCTGTAGTCACAAGTATTATTGAATTATATATATTTAATTAATAATTAATAGTAGTTAAATGTTCAATGGACCTATGATAAATCAATAAGACTCTGCACTAGATGTTTTCATTCATGTTCTGTCGACCCGGATATGGTTTCTTCTGAAAGCTATAATCTTTATGCTTTGATTGCTGCTGCCTTCTTAGAAGCTGAGCTACTTTTGATTTTGTTGGGCCATATCAAGATTTTTGTTGTGCAATTCTGACTTTACTTCTGTGGGAATTATGGGAAGTGTTGTCATTCCCTTTTTCTTTCATGGTGGGAGAATATATCCATAAATCTCTATGTAATAAAATTGTTGTTTTCCCAATCTGGGTGGCTGTCTATTTTCTTCTTTCTTTCTTTTTTCTCGTTGGCCTACTCGATTAGTTGACAGGTTCATAGTGTCCTTTTCACATGAATGAAACAAATGTTAGTTATTTCATTGGATAAATGTAACAGCTAAAGATTTATCTTGTCATAACGTGTTAATCATTTAGTCACGAGTAAGTCTTAACTACTAGGTGTATCCACGGGGTTAATTTGAGTTGATGTCTAATCTCTACTAGTGTTGAGTGTTGAAACATTTTAATAGTGGTTTTGGGTGGTGTTTGTTGGGGTAACTATTTGAATTATGAGAAGGAAGTTGTCCAAAGCCTTTTGGCGATTGTGGAAGGTGACATGGAAAAAGCAAGTGCAGGTGGTTGTGGTGTCACCATAGAGTCTGATAATTTTGGTGAACCTTACTCCGTTGACTTCGATCTGAAAGCTTCTTGTGCTTAAAAACTAGGGAGAGAATGGACAACATGCAGATATTTTGAAGCGGTTTAGGAATTGTAACTGGACGGATATATAGTTGCTGTTCTGTCGTGAATTTTTCAAAAACTATAGATCTAAGCGTCTGATTTTTCAAAACCAAAAAACAAAGTGTCTGCTAACATAATGTTATGCATTCAAATCAACATTATACAGTTCAGTTTGCAAGGTTTGATGTATGCCTTCCACTAAACTGGGTTTAGAAGTTTGACTCTGTATCTCAGAGAGTGTTGAGAACCAAACACTTCGTTGCTACCCCTAAGCTGTCTTCAGTCAATGTCTCAGAGCCAAATTATAGTCTAGTAAATGTACAAGCACGAGACATCGACACAAATATCAAATATTATACAATCAGTTGTTCTTTTGGGTTCGTTACACTATAATGGGTTAATTTATGCAACTAGGTGTAGATTTTATTTTTTTAGAACAAAGAGGACACGAAAAAGTATTCAAAAGAGGATTGGGATCATCTCATGAATTCAACATAAGAGGTCATATTTCTTCACACATAAATATGAAATTAATAATAAAATCATCTTAAAGTATGACATATTTATTGTTACATACGAAGAAAGATGACCTCTAGTTAGGATTCAAATTTAGTGCGCACTTGATCTTCTTTATTACATTTTGGTTGTCTAGACATGATGTCAATTCTTCCTTATAAGTGTTGGGAGTAGATATTACACTTCATTGATTATTGATGAATAAATACAACTGTGCAATATTTTACTGCTAATTGAACCAGAGGTTAACTACGAGGTTGACCACACTATAATCAACCGCACAATGAGGTTATAAAGGTTAACTGAACCTCAAAATCTCTCTACATGTTAATTATTAACGTACTCTGACACTGATAATGGTAGAAAACATAAACTCAATAAACTAGTGACATAATAACTCACAAAGTGGCAAATTGGAGTGAACCACGATTATTTGTTTACATTATAGGATTTATAGTTTATTTGGTTCCTCTTAGCTGATTGCCCGAAAATCATCAGACAACCTAGGTTTACATACACCAAATGAGATAGCCTATCTACAATGTAACACATAGTACTGCAGCAGCATGGATTCTTGTCTTAAAACTAACCAAGAGTAATAAAACAGGTCTTATGAACTTGTCCTGATTCACTGTTCTATGAAACAATGAAACATAAGTAGCCAACAACCCTGCTTAGCAAAAAAGTAAAAATAAAAATAGCCAAACAACCCTAAATAGGACCAGTTCTAAGTGCATAGTCCAAATCAGCAATCAAATCATTCACATCTTCGATTCCAACAGAAATACGGATAAGATCTTCTGTCAGACCTCTGGCCTCACGAACTTCTGCGGGTATAGATGCATGGGACATAAAACACGGCATGCTTATTAGCGATTTTACACTCCCTGCCAAAATGTGAAATAAGTTCAGGATACTGAATTGTGCAACATATGAATATCAAGAACAAAAAATTAAGCATGAATATCAAGAGAAAATTATTACCAAAACTAACAGTTATGGCGAAGTATTTGGTAGTCTCCACAATGTGCTTCGAAAGAGCCAAGGACCCTGTCAAGAAGCTCAGGACAGATCCTGCTCCCTTTGCCTGCAAGACAAAAGATTATTTTGTAACTTATGACTTTGTTCCTAAAAACATAAGTTATTTATGTCTTTAACTACTGTTGCACCATCATCCCACGCTAACAGGAACTTTCACAAGTTAGAAAAAAGAAAATGCGCACAAGAAAAATATTCGTAAACACCATGTCAACATGAAAATCACCAGTGTCTTTGATGGTGGCCCACAAAACATAATTATTACAATTAATGAGCACCAAGAGGTATCCACCAATTAGAGGTTGCATGTAGTTGACTAATAACTCCATAAAAGTGAGTTTTTGTGAGCAAACGGATCCCAAGCCTCTGGTTCCACGACTCACATCACCTAGTGCTACAGATTCGTATCCACCAGACTGAAGGAACTGTGTGTTCTGTTTTGGAACAGTTGAAGTTTCTATAGCCTATATCTTTGCAGTTACAGGTCATCTGGTTACGAATAAATTGATTGCTTATGTTTTATTTGTATGCAACTTGTAACCACACATTAAGCCTTTAGATTGTCATTTTTCTTTTGGCTAAAGTTATCCAATTCCCATGTAAACTCTATTAGTTTTTTTTATCATCAGTTTTATGGCTTTAAGACAAAATAGATAGCCAGAAGTGAAACTAAAATTATTGCAAATAGTGAGAATAGTTTTTAGGTTTGATATCACCATATAATAATGGAATGACGGCCTAAATGAATGATTAAAAGTTCAATGACATAAAAATCAAATTCTGTGTTTTAAAGTCCCCATATTCCCGTTTCCAGCCATAATGCCCACATCATTCTCTTCATCCATGCAACATTACTTTGATAGTGCTTAATATGGAATAGTATATTTATTTCGGTACAAGTAATACTGCACAAGCTTCACTAAATGCTATTTTCTTTCTGGGTGGAGATAAAGGAAATGACAAAAAAAAAAAAAGTCTCTTCAGCAGTTCAACGGGAATTATGTTACCATTGGAGGTATTTTGGTTGGAAATGGGAGATTTGAAATATAACAGGTGTGTGTGTGTGTGTGTGTGCGTCTGCGCGCGCGTAATCTAATATAACCTAATGGGGATGTGGGAATTAAAAATTAAATACCTGAGAGTAGTGTAATGAGCGTCCAGGATGGGTAGGAAGACCAGCATAGTTAACCTTCTTTACCAGAGGATGAGAGGACAGAAATTCTGCTATCTTCTGTGCATTATCCTGCCAAGGGTCACAAACTACTGTCACAAAGTAGATAATATAATGGAGAAATAACAATCTTTATCTAGTATAATCCGTTTCAACACAACAACCAAGAAATAAGTTATTGTCCACCTACATAACCTGATAGCCTCGGATAACAGCAAAAAACAAAATAAAAACATGATGTGAATCATTGTTTACAACACTAACTGAAACAGAGAATAAGTAGAGACATAAAACGGGTTAAGGGCTCAGCTGATGGAACTAAAGTTATTGCACTCCGGAAGTTTCTGATGCAGGAGTAATGGTTCCATAAATCAGCTTAATGATCTCGTCCTTTGGGTTCCTAGATCTTTTGGGTTCCTAAACTTTAGTAGTCTAGAAGTCAGTAAGAAATAAATGGTTCATGTCAGTTTTTGAGTCTATAAAATCACTGTAGCTCGCAATATGGGGCATTGAACATTTTTCTATTTTCAGTCCTTGTAATTAGCTTATGACGCTGGATTTAGTACAATAATCTGTGTAAAAATTCTCCTTCAACTCCTATCTTTATTTTTTCTCTAAAGTTGCAGTTTATTCTGCACCAGCTCTCTTGTGATATAACTTTACAGTTCATAAAATAAGATAAGATCTCAACCAGCAATTACACATCCAAATTGGTCATGCATTATATTTAATGCAGAAGGTTTTCTCAAATAACGTGTTGTTGTAGGCTAAGAACATATAGAGATGACATGAGCCAATAGTAAACAAAACACTATTTTACCTACCAAATTGTTAAATGCTAGATTAACAGAATTAGCCCCTGTTCTTTAACAATTAACACCACTCACGTTGGAACAAATACATCGAACATGCCCACCACTTGGTTGGCATTCTGCCTCGACACTAGATAGTGAGGGTATATCTTGTTTCTTGTTGAAGAAGATGAAACACCCTATAGTAGAATATCTTATGTCATCACATACTGCACAATAGGTTTCAAAGTACCGACTAATCCCAGCATGCCTGTGATATCAGTAGATAACATTTCTGACATCCAACGATCTGGATCACAATATCCAAAGATCTGAATCACGACATCCCTGAGTGGTTAGTAGAAGGGAAAGACATGAACTAGCTCACACACTAGCTTGATGTAAAATACTTGGTCTTGTGGCTGAAACTTTCAGTTTCCTTACAAGTTTCTTAAATATAGAGAAATTTAAAAGAATCTATCCGAAGATATGAGTCACAACATCTGAGTGATTAGTAGTAGAGGAAGACATGAACTAGCTCACTCACTAGCTCGATGTAGAATACTTGGTCTTGCAACTGAAACTTTCAGTTTCCTTACAAGTTACAAGTTGCTTATACGTAGAGAAGTTTAAGAGAATCTATAAAGACATATATCTATTCAGTCAAATGTTCTTGCAGTAGACTTTCAACAGGTTTTTTACAACTAAAAATCTAAAGTCACCTCTAGACCCACAGTCCCACTGAGCCACGATTCCACAGCTAACTTCTGAGCTCGTATAATTCCTCCAACAAGCTAGATTTTCCCTAGGGGTAATTGGGTAAGAACGCTCACCTATCAACAATAGTTCAAAGCCTGGTGATCCCTGGCATCCAAATCATTATGTTGATCGAGTCTCCAAGTAGGGACTCTGGATCCCTTATTCTGATATATGAACCTGACAAACATATTGAAGATTTCTTTGTGTTTGTATTCATTGCTCCAACAAAAACTATTAGTTCTTATATTTTGATCCTTAGCCACTTGTAATTCTTAAAATCACAAATTTATATAGTCAGGGAATTCTCTCAAAGATGGCATAGCTCAATAGACCCAAATACTTATATGGCATCAAATCCAAGGCTCAAAACCCTAGCCCCTCACTAGAAACACCTTCTACAGAAGTTAGTTACTGTAGTTTACTAGCAGTTAGGTATATCCAAGAAATGCGTACTCAAATGCCGCAACCCACTATAAGATGCAACCCACTATAAGATAGTTCAGATTAATTATAGATTATCATCATCATCCTTGCTACATGATATGTGGTGGCACTTAGGTTGAGTTAAACAGTCTATGGAGTTGAAGTGAAATTGAAAGACCTTTAGAAAAAGAGTTCTCTAAGGAATTAATCAAACCCTAAAAATTAAATACTTCATATATTTTTACAATTTAGTAGGATAGGTATGTACGCAATATTACTTGTTGTTTCTCAACACGTAAAGCCATTGTCTTGATTCCTCGTAAACAGATCCAACAATCAAAAGGTGCCAGCCCAGAGCCTTCTGCATTTTGTAGAAAATACAGTTCTTTTGCCAGCCTGTTTTATTTATATGATAGCAGACAACAAAAAATTCATAAGCAAATGTGGTTCATCTATGCATTCAAATGTATCTATAAGCTGCTGATAGTTCTGGAATGTCCAAAGGCACTATCACAAAATACACAAACCTTTCCCCTTTTACAGCAAGCACTCCAGCCATGACATCACTGTGCCCAGCAATGAATTTTGTAGCCGAGTGCATCACAATGTCTGAAAAGATCGACAATATTGTTACTACTATAGATACATAACTCACAAACTTAACCAAAAGAATAAATAACATAAGCACCTGCTCCGAGTTCCAAAGGTCGAGACAACACAGGAGACATGATACTATTATCAACTAAGACAAGAGCATCATTCGCATGAGCGATCTCTGCTATTTTCTGAAATAGAAAGCCATCATACCCTTTATATAATGCTACTAAGAAAGAGGTAAATTCAACACTATGTTAGAACTTACACGGATATCAGAAATTTGTATTCTGGGATTGGTTGGACTCTCCAACCACACTAGCTTAGTTTGGGGCCCAATTGCCGCAGCAACCTCATCTAAGTTAGTCGTGTCTACTTGCCTGCAAATAAATTCTTAAAGGAATTATATAGTTATGGCTATACAGAAAAAGTAAATGTGTTTTATTAGATATGTACTAACTTAACCAAGACTCCTGTCCTTGAAACTACTTGTGACAGTAATCGATCAGAACCACCATATATGTCCTCTCCAGCAACAATTTCATCACCTATTAATAAGAATTAATGTGGGACATAGTGACATTAATGGACTAATAATATAATATGTGAGTATAGTGTAAATAAAGAGACATAGTGTTTGATTAATTCACCGGTTTTTACTAGACGACTCACTGCAGCTAAAGCAGCCATTCCACTGGTAAAGCAAAATGCTCGATCTGCTTTATCAAGCTTTGCGAGGAGACTGAGAATATGAAATGCACAAAATTTATGTAAAAAGTACTAAAGAAGCATAATTTAACATTGGTGGCCATGGCCTTGTACAAAATCAGAGGTTGAACCTTTCCAGCATATCACGTGTGGGATTGCCACTCCTAGTGTAATCATAAGGGCCATTTTCAGTTGCTGAAGGCTGCACATCACAAATTAGAATTTCAACTATAAACCTACAGGTGCTAGTCGACTAATTTCCCAACTTCTGTCAAAATGCATACTTATGGAATGCACACCTGTTTAAATGTAGCTGTCTGATATAGGGGTGTGCTCATTGCAGAATAAGGATCAAATTTGTTTTCAAAATTCATCAGTATGGTTGATACACTTGGTTCCGTATTGTCTGCCTCGAAGATCAAATCTGCCATCAAATCATTCATATGAACATAAAAATAACAAAATTGTCAAGTTAACTGTACAGATAAATTCCGCAATACATACCACTAAAACTTTCAGCTATCCCATCAACAACAGCTGACACCCTTACATCCATCCTGTCGTACCTTGAACAGCGCAACACCAATTTTCCGCCCAGCAGCACTGAACTACGGTCACTTACAACAGCAGCAGTTGTAGCCCCAAAGCTAACAACCCCCACAAACTGCTAATAATTAAAACATAAACGATAAATCCATATTAATATTCATGTACATTCATTTAATTGTATAAGGGAAATCTTGTTAAATTAGGATACATTAGGCATTAAATTTTCAACCAATATTAAATAATCACCACAAAAATATTTTTCTATGACTTAACAAGATTTTTCAGTATACAAATATAGGGCAATATAAGTAAGCACATTCTTATTTACAAAATGAAGTAATATTACTAAAGTTTACATTTGTATTCAACTAATTTCAACGGAGTTCACTAATATCATTCTAGTATTTACTTTAGTTTGTAAACCTAAAAGTTCATGTCAAATACATTATGAGAAATATTAAAGAAAAAAAAAATGTCAGTCTGTGGGTATAGGAAAATGAATGCAATGATAAATGACATATTGTGATCAAATTCATAGAATTCACTAATACCACAGCTCAATGTTAGTCTTCGTTAACTCTATATATACATATATATAGTTCTACTAATAAATAAAACCTATTTGAAATAGAGCAATATTAGTTAACAATTAAATGTAAAAAGTGGAGATAGAAAATTTACAGGGTTAGTGTTAAGTTGGGATGGTGGGAGTGTGAATTGCAGCGACGATCTGATAGAAGAAGCAGCAGCAGCAGCAGCAGCCATTGTTGTATGTATGTATGTATGTATGGGTTGTATGTATGTATGTATGTCAGTGGGTTTGGAATGTTGCAGATGAGTGGGTCCGATTAGGAACATTACTACGACATTTATTTTAAGAAAACGGGTTGGCCCGGCAAAATATCTCTTTTTGTTTTTTTCTTCTTCTCTTTGTTTTTCTTACATTAAATAGCAATCGAGTATCTAATTAGACAACCATAATACAGTAAACAAAGTTGTGTAAGTTATGTTTTCTTACAAAATCAATGGACATGGACATCTACTTTAAAACAAGGTTGTTTTCTTAATAGGCTTCCTTATTTGTTAAAAATTCAAAAGGTTATCAATGTCAACAAAATAAATATGATACCCAAGAGTCTGTCAAATACAATAACTAATAGTGTTCGATGACTTTGATCAATAAAAAGTTAATTGAAAAGGGAAAAATCCAAGTTTTGGAAAATTTGTTAAATTAAGTTTTATAGTTAAAATGGATTGAATCATTCGTTGTTTCGTAATGAACCATCTTTTTAAAATTGTTCAGCCAAGGCATATCGATTTAGAGATCACATATTCAATCAACTTTTAACCAACTAGTAATACAACGTATCACTTTGACATCACTGATAATGTGAGATTCACATATGACATTTCATAGTATAGTTCTGATTTGGGGAGAACGTTTTTTTACTTCTTTTTCCATATTGACTACTCTTTCAGTCTTTCATGACTCAAGTTGCGGTTTGAAACCTCATATGATTATTTCAATTGCAAGTTGGTCCATTTGAGTCAAAGGGTAAATTCGGCCAAGAGAAGAAAATTCAATAGACAAAACTAGTATTAAGATAAATCTACTAGATAATAAACATCTATGCATGAAATTTGCAAGGCAAACTATTTCACAGCTATGACAGCTTAGAGACCATGAACCATGGGATGGCAAGGGCAAGCTAGCACCAAACCAGACTCCACAGTAAACACCAATTGGTACAGTGTACTTAATTTCTTCATTTTAATCGATTTATCTTACACGAATTACAACAAAATAACCAACAGGAGGCTGAGAGAACCTCATTCATCAACTCCATTTCTACCTGCAATGTAAAAATCAACTTTAACATATAAGCTCATAAAACAATCCATTACCATTTGTCTATTTCATACTACCCAAGCTGCAAGATTATTATAAAAAACATAGAAGTCTACTTCATCTATTGAGAAACAGCCCAGTAAAGGTAAAAGAAAGCAAAAAAGGCTAAGTTGAAAAGCCAAGAAACAGAAAAGCTCACCTTCTTCTAGACCTTGTAACTCTCATGCTGGAAGCATGTCCAGCATAAGAATCGGCCTTCTCAGATGTATTGCTAATTTGCTTAGCTCTATGCCTTGCAGTTACTGTAAATATCACCTAGATTCAAAAAGGGTGTACTTTATATAATTGCATGGAAAATTAATCAAAATATCACCCTACCTTTTGGAATAACCAGGGGAGATTGGACTTCATCATCACATGGTTCTGACTGAATCAATTGACTAGAAGCATGTGAACATTCTTCATTGTCAACTGGTTTTGAAGCATTTTCATTGCTAGAAACATCAGACTTCTCAAAGTCAACAGGTTTTGACTCATTTTCATTACTAGAAACATCAGAAGTTTCTTCCATCGAAGGATCCATGACCTCACCATCTGTTGCAAATTAATATAAATATATAAATTAGCTCTATTTTAGATGTATAATTATCTGTCTTAAACGGATATTAAATCTTTGATTTAGTCTCATCTTCCATTGGTACAAACCTTCAGCTGCTTCAGACTCAGCACTTTCCTCTTCCATATTTGTATCCAGGGTAATGTTTTTGATGGCATCAGCTTTCTGTTGATGAATAGCTGCATTTCTCGCTGTAAGTTCTTGTTCCTTTTTATCGATGTGATACTTGCTAACTTTGTCCTCAAACTCTTCAATGCACGTCTTCAGTTCTGGTTTGGCAAACTTCTTACCCTAAAGAGCAATATAAGAGCACACAATGTAAATCATGTTACATGAAAAGTTTGAACATATACAACGGAGATACATAGGTCATAGAATGTACCTTGTTTATTATGCTTCTAAAATGCTCCATCACATCTTCATTGGATAAAACATGCTCATAAACTTTAAATAATTCTACCAACTTCTTAATGCCTTTGTCAGTAAATGATAGCTGTGAGAGACAATATGATATGTTTTCCCACTGTCTAGCATCTGCAATAAAAATTTCATTAAACAAAACGTTATCGGCACTGAAAAGGAAATATACTATTATAAAATCTTATGCTCCAGTTAGTCAGTTACATATAGATTAATTTTGCAAACTATAGCAGAAAAGAGCATAAGAAAACAGATTCTTCTAAGTAACGAACTTTACTAAGAAAACAGAGAAAAAAACAAAATAGGTGTTATAATAAACGGTAAGTAAAACAAAAAACAAAAAAACCATAAGAGAACTGCAATTATATCTTAAGATGATCGTTCACATAAGTCACTTGTGCTAACAACACAAGGATTGACATAGCAAACATGAGATCACAAGGCAATACTAAAATGTTGTTGGGAATTATTTACCTGTGACACCATTAAATCTATAGCACAACTTTTCAACAAGAGCTTCCATTTGCTTGTCCTAAAAAAATATAAAACACCATGTCAATGGTTGTCTTTATACCTAACAGATATCACAAAAGATGAGCTACTTCTACCTTCTTGATTGACCCGATCAAGAACTGCATAATGTTGAAGAAAGATTCTCTTTTCAAGTCCTGGTTTGATAGCTTGCCAAGGATATCCGGTAATAAATTATATATAGGATTATTCCCTGAAGAAACAATAAGTGATTAGTAAGGAGTTATTTGACACTCCATAGATGCAACCGAATTACAAGATCACTCATTATTACAGAGTGTGCAGTAAGCATTAACGTCTACCTTTCTTTGACAACTCATGGAAAAATAGTTTTGCAAGATTCGAAATCCTTTCATCTTCATCTTCTAGTCGCATTGCCATCTCATTTATATGACCTTTTACCTAACAAATAAGAGATCATTATCAGAATCAACCTATATTTACAAATATATAGTTACATCTGAGGTAAATAGCCTGCATCTCCAACCTTCATCATGTCATTGAGAATGAGATGAGAGAGAACTAATACAGCATTCTTCCTGACAGAAACTGAAGGATCATGCAGTCTTGAGTACATATTTTCTGTCCATGGTTCTAAAAGATTTGGAAAGCGAACTGCCAGATCTCCAAGAGCAATTGTACAATTGGAGCGAACAGTTTCTGATGGTGCACTCTCCACAACAGTGAATAGAAGCTGGAGATTTGCGTCACTGGAACATAAATTACACTTTAAATGTTTTATAAAATCAGATATAAGGAATTGTAAAAAGGGATAAGTGAGTGATAGGGAAAACCTACCAAAAGTTAGCATCGATAATCATCAACCGGCATAAGGCAAGCATCCCAGATGCCTGTAATTCAGGATACTAAAGTAGAAGCGGAATCCAAGTCAGCAATTAAATAAATTACATTACCAGAGATATCTTCATGCAATGATATTCTATTAACTTTCCATGTGTCTACTGAAATCCCCTAACTAAACAAGGAAAAAGAGAAGAAAAATAATCACCTTCTGCATCAAACTGAAGTTTCTACACAACTTTGACAAAAATGGTGCACAGTGTCCGATCAAGTTTTTTTCAGTAGAAGCACCAGAAACAATTTCTTTCTCTGCCTTTTCAGAAAAGATGTCAAGCAATGCATCTTCCGAGGCAGCAACACCTAATTCCTCATTTATATCATCCTCCTAGAAGACATCAAGAAGACAGTGGTGAAAAGCAGGAAACCATCTATATAAAAGGATCATGAAGAGATACAAATACATTTCTTATCAATAATATTTTCGGGTCGTAATTACATCCCACCTTGGGTTCAGTAAGAGGTTTACCACCATTATTGCCAGCATGGTGGCCTTCTGCAGCCATTTTTTCTTTCTTTGCTTTCTCCTTTTGGATCTTCCTAACACAAGATTCAATATACACCAGTTGATTCATGGCAACATGGCTTATAACATACAGAAATCTACTTAGTTTAGTAACTTGAATTGTGGTAAGGACACTTGAGCCTCCACCATCAGTGTCATTTTGCAACTCATCAACTCCAAAAACAGAATTATGAGATCTTATCACCAAATCAGCTGCTAGATTTTCTGGAGAAGGATGTATAGCATATATTGTACTGATTGCTCTATCAGCAGCAGCATACCATATATGTTCAGGAAGCCAAGTTCCAGTAATCAAGCTGTCTAAAACACCAAATACCCTGCTGCCATGATTAGTCAACAAAGTTTTCTGGTCATCAGAAGACAACCTTTGAAGTGCAATACAAGCTGTTCTGGCAAGCAAAGGTTCTACCTTTGCCCAACGACCAAAACCAATATCTATGATGTCCTGTAGATGAGAGCTAAGAACATCTGCTGATGATTTTGCAGCCATACACAGTACAGATAGAGCACCACGACTTTGTTCTGCACTAGTTCCAGTAACGTTGAAGCAGAAGTAATCCCACAATGCTGAGATCTGACATCATACAAGAACTCCATTTAACAAAAAATCATAGAAAGCAAACCTACTTAGAAAAAAATTGTGAAAATAACTACATGCTCATAGATATATAGTTAAATGGGTAAACAGATGAGGTTTTCCCTGTTCGGGTTACCCGGGAAGGGCGAGTATTTTTACTCCGATGTATGTGGCCTAACCGGGGTATCCCGTGACCGTTTCCGAACCCATTCCCTGGCCACCCCAGGATGTGCAACTAGTGAGGTTTGAACCTGAGACCTCTTGTGAGGATATCGGGACGCCAACCACTAGTCCATCTTGGTGATGGTTGCTCATAGATATATAGATATATCATTTTAGTAAAATGGTTGAATCTGACTTCATCAGACAGTTTATATGATTGACAGTATTAGTCTGGTTGGTAACTAGTAACACACCATACTAGCAGAGATATCCCCTTTAGACACCAGTGCTCCAACAATAAACTCCAATGCTGTAAGGTCCCCAATGTTAGAATCAGTGGCAAGAGTTATGAGATTTTTAGCAGTTTCAGTTGGACTCTTTGTTATGTAAATTGTAACAAATGCATTCTCCACGGCCTCAAAAATAGATTTGTCTTGAGAAAATACCTATTTACATAATAAGGGCAGCGTGAAAATGAAAAGTTAGAAAAAGAACAAAAAGTAGATATCGAAAAACAAGGATATTTTGTATATAAGCATAAAGCTACAAGACATTAGTGATTCACCAGTGGCAACATCTTTCTCAGGCAAGCTTCTGATCCATCAATCTGAAACTGTTTGCACCTCATTAGCAATAAAATTGTGTTTTCAACATCAGTTGCGGATGATGAAGCCATTAATTGGACAAGGGTTGGCATCGTGACAGATATACATTGAGAAAACCTCAATCCCGCCTCAAGTGATGCAATCAAAGTTCTGGTTTGCTCCAAATTCCCAACATCAGGAACTGAACTATCTATTTGAGTACTTTGCTCATCTTCATGAGGCATGCAGCTGTCTGTCAGACTATCAAGCTGCTCTTTAGAAACTTCAGTCTTGTCTTCAACCAAATCACCATCTTCATTTCCAGTATCACTATCCAGTGCTGATGCCTCCAAAACACTTTCTGATGAAGCATGAGGTTCTAGTTCATTTAACTTCTTTGTGTACTGTTTTAGGGTTGCCTCAAATGAGGCTATACGCAATTGTGGTCCAAATGGGTTATGTTGCAACATCATAATGAGTAAATTCAGGGCATATTTCCGAACTATAGCACTCTTATCCTCCAACCTCCCAGCAGCTACTACAGCAACTTCATTCCATAAACCAATTGATAAAGAATGTTCTTCACACAGTTCAACCCATACCTGTAGTACTCGACTTCTAGTATAGGCTGAAACATCCCTAGCACGTTCTAGCAAGATTTCCAACATTGCCTGCTTGGTCCGAAGACGGATAGACTTTGAACTTATTTCACCCTCAATATCATTGAAGGCTTTTCCCACCAGCTTGCCCAACACTCCAACAAGAGCATTCCTTATCTTGTATGACTCCCCACCAAAGTGTGGAACCAATAAACCAATGTTAGTTGAAATTAACTTTGGCAAACGATCAGCAAGCTCTACAAGAAACCTCCCAATATTTTCAGCTCCAACAGTGTCTTTCACATAATCTTTTGGGTTAGTTCTCCCTATTTCTCTAACAAGAGATATAGCCAGGCTTCCATCAGCATACTTTTTCTCTGCCCAAGCAGCAGCATCAGCCAAGTGTATAACAACAAAATCATGTTTATGAAGTAGGTGAAGGATTGATGCACAAGATTGTGCCAAAAAGTGGTATTTGGTAGCACAAGTTCCAATGACACGACATAAAGCTTCCTTTGCCTCAGCATCTTTCAACAGCATTGCATTCTCGAACATAGAAAGTGAATTTCTACAACACACCAAATCATGCACATGTAACTGAAAACATGCTTCAAATTTATAGATACAATCTATTCAACTAATCGGATATTCTACACTAATGTTACCCGGCATACCTCACTACAAACGACAAATAATTTTCATCTGGGTCTGAAGATCCGAAGAGCAATGAGAGGTTGATCTCCAGGGAATTTGCAATCACATTTAGTATACGGCCCCTTTGGGCCTCCCAATTCCATGAGCTAGCAGGATGTTTTTTCCGGCCACTTGGCAGCACCTAAAAGGGAAGGATGTTAATCTTTTTTCCCTAATATACTTAGCAAATGCAGTTAATTCTATATAATGATTACGGAATGCAAAGAATGTGTTAATTACATATTAAATCATCATCAAAGTTCATCAATCACCAATATAGCAAACATAACATTTTCCTACATATACGCCTAGTGTTCCTACTTATGCCTGCTAGGTATCCATATAAAAGTAGACATCAATAAGGTCCCAGGTTTAGTAAACCCTGATATAACCAAACTATCAATCTTAGCAGTTTACTTGTTTAACTAATACATTGGAAAATATCATTTTTCCTAACTAAAAATAGACTCTGATTCATCTACTGCTGAAAGTAACAACTAATTAAACTAAAACATTCAGAACATAATACCAACCACAACTCAGCATTTACATAATCTAATTCTAATGTTGATTGATATCAAGCATCATTAACACAATCAGCAATTATTAAGAGAGAAACAGAAAGGTACCTTGGTAGTGTTGCTGGAAACACTGCTTGATTCCTGATATGTAACCACATGTATAAGAAAAAACGTATATATCTTAAACGCATTCCGATGAGAATTAACTCGATCAAGCACTCCACCACCATTATCGCCTTCACGTCCATCACTAGCAGGCGAATTCGGAACCCTAAAAAGCGAATCGATATTGGGAAGCAAAACGCTGAAGTTTGACCTAAGACTCTCAACAATATTAAACTTACAACCAGGAGTTAGATCATTAAAACCCTTAATTAACGAGTAAATCCGATCAAATAAGTCTTGTTCTTCGACACAAAACAACTCTTTATCAGATAAATCAAATGATACACCTGTAATTTGAAATTATAGAAGTATTATGAGTTGTAATTGAAGTGAAGTTGAAGATGTGAATGGAAAAAAAATGAGATAGTAGTAGTACCTTTGACGAATTCTTCCAGATCTGAAGGACGGAGAGAGGAGATAGAGGTAGGGTTTTGGACGGAGAGATGACCGGAATCTTCGCCAGAGTCTTGTTCGAGAGAAATTAGGGTTTTGGGGAACACGAATGTTGGAGACATGATGGAAAAGAGAAATGAGATGATTGGCGCGTGTGCGTTTGATTTGAAATTTTGGGAGAGTTCGAAAAGTTATAGAGGAGCGGGAAATGGAGTTCCGTTTAAGAAGAGGAAGATAAAGCCGCTTATAGAAAATTACACAAATAATCTCAAATTGCTGACAGTCTTTTTTTAAATAAAATAACACCCGTAACTTTCTAAAATTTGATAAATAAATAAGGTATCTTTAACCATTATGTGTTAGAGAAATGTTTAAAATAATAAAATTTTAATGTTTAGAGTTAAAAATGTAAAACTCTGAAAGTTATTAAGTTCAGGGATCATTTTGAAACAAGTCTCATGCAATAGGGACTTGTTTTGTAATTTTGACCAAATTAGATACGTGCAATTATCATAGAAACTCATAGAAATGTGGCAACAATTGACGATATAAACGAAGTTTTCATGCAAATTACTTCTATATACATGTAAAGTTTAGTGAGATTAACAAAACGCACAAATCAATTGCAACATAACAGAGTGATACCAAGTAATTTCAAGAAAGAAAAGTGACGGTTCGGAGTTGGCTTATAGCAGCAATTTAGGTATAAATTCTTAATCATTCTTTGATTTATACACATAGAAAGCTTCGAATTTAAGTCCTCGGTATAAAAGTCCAATCGATTTTAGTCAATTGTTATGCTTGATTGTCCAAAATTTAAGTTTTATATATTTTAGAAAAGATTATGAAATGAGCCATAAAAGCTTAAAATTAGAATCATGTATACGGTTTTACATATCTAGTTTCATACAGGGAGATACATGCCTACATGTAATAATTATCTTTTAATTTCAAGAAAAACGATATAGAATGATCAATTTATAGTCTTTTTCATTCAGTTTTGTAAGCTACCGAAAAGTTAGAAATAATTTAATTAATGCAGTATAGGTTGTTTTAAGTGTTGATTTTTATGCTGAAGTTTCGTTTCATGTGTTTGATTAGAACTCCACTTTTTATTTTATAAAAACGGACTAGAAATGAGCAAAAAAAAAGCCTTATATGCCTGTTTTGCAGTGCTGCGATCAATTGCTGATCTGGGCTGATTGTCTTGCGTTTTGTGCTGGTCTGCTCGATTATGGGCCAGCCATTCTGGTCTGATTGGGCCTTTAAAATGCATGCATGTATGGTGGATTAATGGGCTAAAGTTTAATCAAGTTTATATTGAGCTATTACATGAACTAAATAGATATTTTCTTTTCTTTCTTTTAAGCCCAATAGTTAATTTATTTAAAGGTCTAAATAACAAGTTTAGCTTTATAAATGTTTTAAGTATTTTCTTTATCTTCTATAAAATGATAACCTAGTAGTTACGAAGTTTCTTTTAGAAATAAGTGTTGTTTTATTAAAGTTATGTATTTAAGTTAAGTTAATTATATATGATAATTGTGAAGTTTTGTTATGTACAAGAAAATTACTATTTTCCATTTGAAACATTCAAAATATAAGTTACAGAAGTTTATAATTTTGTTTGACTAATCTTAGTCTAGAAGATTTATGAAGTCATATTATGGCCATTTTAAATGCAAACGATACTTCTAAAAGAATTGGACAAACTTTGAATTGTATAACGGACTTTGGACATTTAAAATGAAGTGTCGGATATAAGACCTTAGTAGTAGTATTCTACATATATATCATATTATGATGTGATAATTGATAGAAATGATATTGAAATACACATAAATTTGTGAGATAGAAAAAGAGTAAATTAGTAGGTCTTCAATTTCTTGAGCTTCATTATTATTTTGCAGAAATGACATAGTAAGATCAGGACCAAAGTATTCTCTTGTGTAAATAGTTGGAA
This sequence comes from Logfia minima, assembly GCA_963921325.1. Lineage (NCBI taxonomy): Eukaryota > Viridiplantae > Streptophyta > Magnoliopsida > Asterales > Asteraceae > Logfia > Logfia minima. The sequence continues at coordinate 17,991,942 of OY992763.1, read as the reverse complement.
GTGCATTTGATACTTTGGTCAAATACCTTGGATTTCCAAAGCCTAAACCTTCTCGAGGATTATAATATTTGAACTCTTTTGGTTTGTTTGGAAAAATTATGTGATTCGTTTGAACTCTTTGCAATTTCAAACCAGCATTTTCCACATTTTCACTCTCTGAAATCCAAAGTTTGGCTGTTAGTTCAGAAACTTTAGATTTCAAATTTGCAATTGTTAATGCCTTTTCCAAATTAACCGCTAAATCTTTTTTAAGTTTAGTTTGAAAGTTGTCAATCTGTTTGGACATTAATGCTATGTGATTGTGTACCTTATATGGTGTGACAAACTATACCCCATACGGTGTGTGCTTCCTTGTCCTAGATGCATACGAGTAACTATTCAGTTGTTTCTGTAATTTGTTGAAATCTTCATCATATGTATTTGTCATTCCATCATCAATATGCATCAGCTTATGCTCGGATTTCAATTTCTCATTTTCTTTCATATGGTTCCTAAGTTGCTCTTGAAGAATCTCCACTTTGCTTAAAGCAACAGAGTTTTCAGTTGTTAACTTAACGACACAAACATTTAGTTCCAAGAACTTTGCTTCCCAATCCCAATTCACAATGTGTAACTCTTTTTCTTGTTCAGTATGTTTTTTCTAATGTCTCATATTTAAGCCTCTCATTTTCAGTCTGAAGTATTTCAAGTTGCTCTTGAAGATTCTGTACTTCAGTTGACTTCTCAGTTCTCCATTTTTAAACACTGTTTATGTTGGAGTAATATCCTTGAAGTTCATCTTCCAACATTGTAATAAGGTCTCTTAATTCGAATTGTGTCATATAATCTGGTTGTGGGTTCACATAATGAGTGTTGCAGTATTTAAGCCTAGCAGTAACAATTGACATTTTTATTGATTGCTTATTTTTTTTCTCAATCACCCTCTTTTCCTTTTCAAACTCAAACTCTTGATTCTTTCATTGGATTCGCTTCTCTGTTCCATCTCTCGTCATCATAAAAATCATTGCTTGAATAGATCTTTTAAAAGATTAAAGATTTGACGTTTTAAAAGAATCCTTTTCAAAAAGTTTCTGAAAGAATTTTCCCTCCAAAAATTTTTAAAAATTTCTCGAGTAAAATGAAAATTTTCTCAAACCAAAATTATTAAATGGTAAACTTGAATCCAATTTTTTTTTTAAATCAAAGACAACTATCGCTTGTTGGTTATATAACGACACTTGTTTAAGTGTCGCCTAAACCCTATATAGCGATACTAATACTGTCGCACAGAGTGTCGCCTGAATAATTGGTAACGTGAACATTAACTGATAATAATTGGATGTTGTCTTCTTATATTTCCATTATTTTGTTCACAACGTGAACATTAACTGATAACGATTTTCGAATGAAAATTCAAACTATAACGGCACTTTATAATTTAATTAGCTAGCTAAGAAATTCTAACAAACCGTAATAGACGAGAATCTAATTAGAAACCTTGTGTTCATAGGACTTGGATAGGAGTCATACCCGAACGGCACGCGCATTACATCCAACATTATGCTCACTCCCGATTGTGAGTTTCATAGCCCCTATTTTTAAACGCTTTGATATGTTTTGGGGTGAGAATACATGCTTTTCTTTTGTGGTTACAAGTACCTATAAACTGTTACGTATTGCATAAGTTTTTACTATTCAAATTATATGGGCATCTATCATGAATTGTGTTATGGACTTAAATGCGAATGTTGTGAATAGATCTATTAGGTTGACACCCCCGTCCGGGTTGGTCGCGCCAACTCTAAAAAACGGACGCATAATCATTTGACCCACTACGAGTGTTGTGAATAGAACACTTGTGAGGCAACTAAATTGTTAAGGTTTCAATTCATGAGCTTATGGCAATAGTAATACACTTTGATATTGTGGTAAGGCAATATAACTTGAAATCTCGTAACCACGGGTCTATTTTACAAACTCTTACACCTATGAACTCACCAACTTTATGTTGACGTATTTTAACATGTATTCTTAGGTAACTAATGCGCTATGTAGTTGTGTCGTTGTGTCGCGCTTTTTGACGTAGGAGTTGCATCCACTTGGAAGGACTTAACATTAACTTTGTCATTTTGAATTAAGCTAGTTATTCGATAAAGTTTGTAATTGTGTTGTTAAGACTTTAAACTTAGATGTTTTCCATTTGAAAGACTGTGTAATTTAAGGTATTTGTTTAGAGACTCTCTTAGAAGTCGTTCATTGTAATCTTTGTTCGTGATCCGCGCACGTCACGCCCCCGCCCGAAATGGGGGTGTGACAATGCATCATAGGTCTAAGGATACAAATATACTACCTTTATTCAATAGTCACTTATGACTAGATCCCTGAAGTAATCTTGAAATGTGTCATGTCCAATACTTGTTCTCTAACAAATACCTATGAAACTTGGCTACAACTCATTGTCATTTTCATCTCAAGAAAATCATCCAATTCAATTTTATATTAGTCTTATCACATAGTTGTTCCCACATCTATGACCGACTATGGACAATTAAAATAACTTATTATTCAAGGATTTAAATATGTTAATATGGAACATAACATGTATTAATGAAAGATCATATCCCATATATTAAAACATTACATTGTTGTTTTTCTACAAAGTTCCTAATTTCAATACTAAACATATATAAGATCATATCCAATCACTAGAATAACGAAATCCTATGCCTCGAGCATGACCCTCATGCTTAGATTGTGGAAGGGCTTTCGTGAATTGGACCGCCAAATTCTGATCTGTGTGAACTCTGCGAATATTTATTTCTCTAGCATTAAATACATCTCGTATATAGCTAAATCTTCTGAGAATGTGCCTGGCCTTTGATGTGACCTAGGTTCCTTTGCTTGTGCCACGCAATGGCACCTTCATTATCACGGAAGATTTCTATGGGTCTTGAATGGATGGGACAACCCTTAGATCCTCAATGAATTTCTTCATCTAGGCAGTCTCTTGTGCAGCTTCCAAAGTTGCGATGTACTCCGATTCTGTAGTGGATTGAGCAGCTACCTTTTGCTTGGAACTCTTCCAAGACACTGCGTCTCCATTCAAAATGTAGACATATCCGACTATGATCGAGAATCATCTTGATCGGTTTGGAAGCTAGCATCAGTGTAACACTTAGACTGAGCTCCTCTTTCGTTCCCCCCGAAGACAAGGAACATATCTTTAGTCCTTCGTAAGTACTTAAGAATTCCTTTGACATCCATCCAATGGTTTTCTCCAGGATTTTGTTGGTACCTGCTCGTGCACACGATACATCTGGTCTAGTGCATAGTATGGCATACATGATGGATCCTATTGCCGAAGCATATGGAATTCCATTCATCCTTTCTAGCTCAACCTTTGTGCTAGGACTTTGAGACGAGCTCAAAATCGTGCCATGTGGTATCGGCAAGAAACCTCTCTTAGAGTTTTCCATCTTGAACATTTTCAAGATTTTGTTAATGTACGCACTTTGACTTAAACATATAAGTCTCTTTGATCTATCTCTATCGATCTTTATACCAAGTATATAAGCCGCTTCTCCCATATCTTTCATTTCGAAACATTTCCTGAGCTGGACCTTAACGCCCTGTAGGGTCGGAATATCGTTTCTAAATAGCAGTATGTCATCTATATACAAGATGAGGAATACAACTTCGCTCACACTAACCTTCTTGTAAACAAAACACTCATCCTCATTTTGAATAAAATCAAACTCTTTGATCTTCTCATCAAATCGAAGATTCCATCTTCTAGACGCTTGCTTAAGACCATAAATGCATCTCTTAAACTTACATACCATATTAAGATGTTTTGGATCAACAAAACCTTCTGCCTAAACCATATAGACGTCTTCAAGTAAGACTGCACTAAGAAAAGCCGTTTTGACATCCATTTGCCATAGCTCATAGTCATAATATGCTATGGAAAATAATATCCTAATAGACTTGATCATTGCAACAGGCGAAAATGTCTCCTCATAGTCAATACCATGAGTTTGAATATAACCATTTGTTACAAGTCTTGCTTTATAGGTTTGTACATTTCCATCCATGTTGGTTTTCTTCTTGAAAACTCACTTGCTTCCTACAGTCTTACTATTGGAAGGAAGATTAACCAAGTCCCATACCTCATTATCACGCATGGATTTCATCTCAGCGTTCATGGCTTCGAGTCGTTTGTCAGATTCAGAATCTGTTATAGCACCTTGGCTGATGATGAGTTGTACGAGATATGCAAATGCTTTGTGTTTTGACAGCTTCCTGATCAACCCTTGATTCAGTTTCAACAATTTCTTGTTGAGCATTAGTACCAACCTCTGGTGCATCTTGCGGTTCTTGATCCTCTTTAAGTTCCACATGCCTCCCACAAGCTTCATCATTTAAAAACTTACTTTCTAAAAACTCGGCTTTCATGGAAACAATAATATTATTTTCTGTGGGATTGTAGAAGTAGTATCCAAAACAATCTTTAAGATATCTTACAATAATACACTTAGTAGATCTAGGTTCTAGCTTGCTAGTAGCTTCTTATATTACATAAGCTACGTAACCCCATACATTCAAGTAAGATACGGATGGAACATTTCCATGCCAAATCTCGTAAGGTGTTTTATCTACTTTCTTTGTTGGTACCATGTTTAATATGCGAGTGGCAGTTAGTAAAGCATAACTCCAAAATGAAAAAGGAAGAGTGCTCCTACTCATCATAGATCGGACCATATCCAATAAGGTCCGGTTCCTCCTTTCAGACACACCATTATGTTGTGGTGTTCCAGGTGGAATAAGCTGTGAGACAATCCTACAACTTCTAAGATGAGTCAAGAACTCTTGACTAAGGTATTCACCTCCTCAATCATAACGAAGGGTTTTAATGGTCTGGTTGAGTTGATTTTCAACTTCACTTTGAAACAATTTGAACAATTCAAATGCTTCATGTTTATGTTTCATGAAGAACACATAACCATAACGATTATAGTCATCAGTAAAGGTGATGAAGTATCTTACATCATATGTAGTTGTAGGTTTGAAAGGACCGCATACATTAGTATGTATCACTCTTAACAAATCATTTGCTCTTTTAAGTTACTACTAGTAAAGGGTGACTTAATCATCTTACCAAGTATACAACACTAGCATATATCAAATGAGTCTTTATCATTTGCCTTCAAAACACCACTCTTTTGAAGTTCGGAGATGTTTTTCATGTTTATATGTCCAAGACGACAATGATATAGATAGGTTTCACTTAAATCTAAGTCAAGTACTTTGGTGTTTGCATTATATGTAGAACTATTATTTAGTGAACAATTGGGATTTACTTCATAAATTTTATTAAGAGGTCGAACCTCAAAATAAAACATTTCATTTTTATATACATGAAATCCTTCGCCCATATCGCAAATTCTCAAACCATATTTTTTGATACAAGCAACTGAAATAATATTCCTAGTCAAACTATATACATATCATACATTATCTAGATGTAAAATCATGTCGGTTGGTAGTAAGAGTTCAAACTTTCCATGTGAGAAGACCACAGATTTTGCTCCATTTCCCACATGGAGTACCAACTCACCTTTCTTTAATTGTCTACTCCTTTCGAACCCCTGTAATGAAGTACAAATATGAGTTCCACATCCAATATTAAATACCCATGTGTTTAGAGGTAAGGAGAATGTATAACGTTCTATAAGAAAGATACTTGAAGTGTTGGTTTCACCAGCCTTCTTCTTTCTCAACTCTACCAGATAAAAGGGACAATTCCTCTTCCAGTGCCCAGTGGCACCACATTGGAAGCATGTGCCTTCCTTAGCAATTTTCATCTTTGGTTGAGGGGGAGGGTAAACTTTTTACCCTTACCTATTGCCTTTAGCGACGTTCGCCTTGGTCTTGGAGTATTGATGTTTGGGCTTTTGGATTTTGGCCTCCATGATCATGAGCACTTGACGAGTTTTATTGGGAAGACTATTCTTGGTAGTCTTAAGTATCGCATACAGCTCTGAGATAGATTTGTTCAACCTGTTCATATCATGGTTCATCACAAATAGATCAATCGATTTTGACAAAGAGTTAAGGATTAAATCCACAGCTAACTCTTTGGAAACTGGACACTCCAATCTCTCCAAGTGATCAATATGACTCTTCATTTTAAGTACATGGGTGCTTACGCTTTTGATAACGCGTAAAAAGTCACGTTTTTACTCACTTTATTTTTCCTATATTAATTAAATAATTAACATTTTAATCCAAATATTATATTTATTTGATTTATTGTGTTATTTAGGTAATTACGAAGACGATGCTGTAAAACTCACCAAAAACGGGCGACAAACGAGTTTAATGGAGCAAATTCAACACAAGGTGATTCGCTTGCGTTCGAATCATCTTTTTGGTAATTTTATGGAAATTATCTTTGATCACGCTTAATTTATAGATCATGTGGTTACGATCGCGTGAGTTCAAGAATCGCTAAAAAAGGATAAGAAACGAAGAAGTTATAGCCAAAACAAGCAACGAAGAATTACGATCCCGCACACAAGACGTCACAACCTCGCGAATACGGTTTGGGACACCGAAATACGGCTCAAGCAAGATATGCATGAACCGCATACGGCTCAAATGGCCCGTATACGACCCAACATGAACCGTATACGGTCCAGATGATCCGTATACGGTTCAGACGACATATATATGCGTAAAAATCACTTCTTTGTACGGTTCGCGCCATACGGTTCGTTTTTGACTTGGTCAAATCCGAGTGGTTTGGTCAAAATATGGTTCGGGGATCCCTCTATATATATCAACCTCCTCATCCAACATTCCACACACCTCATATTTCATTTCACTTCAATTTTCTTTGTTTATAGTTAGTTAGTTGTTTCTCTCTCTACTTTCTCTCTCTATATTAATTTAGTTAATCTAGGGAGAGGTAAGTACAGATGTATTAGTTAGTAGTAGTAGTTAGCTTACCAATGTAACGCTTTGGATATTCAGAAAATACAAGTGTTATTTTGCTCGTAACGTTTACGGGTAATATTTATCATTTTCTTTTATTAATTCGTCATAATGTTCTTGTTTGATGTTTGTGATTTATTAATATTAGAAATGCTTATTACCATGCTTTGTGAATAGTTGTTTGTATGTTTTCCATGATTTAGATAAGGGTTAATGCCAAAATGATGCAATGTAGTGCCACTAAATGTTCCATGTATACAAGCTACCCATTTTATGTTCTAGGTATGCAACAAACCGGAAGAAACCATTTTCATATCATGACATTCTTGAACTTTACCTACTGCAATATGTTATTTGCTGACTAGACAGCCACGTATGATGCCACATGGATAATTTTTGCCACGTCGTTTGTATATGTGTCAGCCACGTCACTTGAGCATGCTTTTAATAGTGCAACGTACTGGCATAAAATTAACCGAGTATGCAACAAACTGATAGATCTTGTACCGATGTAAGTCTATCTTATAAAATTTTATTCACGTCACATTTTTCAAAAATTCAAAAGTGCTTACAAATATAACTTTACCGGTTGTCCCGGTAACCGATTACAATGTTACATACATGAATCAAAAATCTTTCAGTTTATTGCATACCTATAACATAAAAGGGATAATTGTTCCGTAATGTGTTAAACTTTAACTTTTTTCTATTGTATGAGCCTAACTTTAATGTATGAGGTAAAACTTTCAAAACGTCTCTATTGTATGTTAACTTGCCTTTTTTGACGTTGACAAAAAAGGAAACTTTCCTTATTTGGAATGGTTAAAAAAGGAAATATTACATACAATAGAAAGGTTTTGAAAGTTTACCTTATACAATAGAAGTTTTTAAAGTTAGGCCCATACAATAGAAACAAATTAAAGTTTAGCGCATACTAGAACAATAAAGCCAACATAAAATGAGTAGCTTGTATACATTAAACATTTGATAGCAGTACGTTGTATCATTTTGGCATTAACCCTTTAGATAATTACTTGGCGTAGTTACGTAATTAATTGTACTGTTACTCTGTCCACACAATAATTAATTAATATATGAATTTACAAATCGAATCTCAAGTGTTTATCAATCCAACTCATGTTGTGGTTAAAACTTTGCCTCTAAATGAACGTAATTAACTCATAGGTGTAGGTCACTCAATTATTTTGTGTTAGAAGATTCATTTGAACTCGGCATGGTGACTGTTCTCCTGACTGAAATATGTCCGTGGGAGACAAGGAGCATGGGAGTAGAGATAGATTAGATTTGATCTCGTATAGTGGATATTTTTTAGAGAGCTTTTGGAATATCCACAACCTAGATATTTCAGTTACCCGACTCAGAAAGCTGAATATTGCCCTTACATACCTATTGCATGTTCTTGTTTGATTGTTGCTTAGGTCTTTAGTCAGTATCAATTTATCATACTACTCTGTTAAATGCATGACTTGGTCTTTGAACATTATTTGATTATTGTACGTTCGTAGTAATGTAGTAGAATATTAATGATAGTTTCTTATGAATGAATGATGACAATTTAACTGATCGCTAGAAAAAGTTATCCCAACTTGTTCCGATGGGTTAACGCCCATTCGTGTTATTGTTTATTCAAGAATTCACGTCATCGATACACATGTATTTGACGTTGAGAATATGGAACAAGACTCAAGGATAATCGTCAGGATAAATTGGTTATTGCATTTGGGACAACTTCTGGTGCTAAATAACACTTCGTATCTACTATCCAAGTGACATGCCCTTATCCGATTATGGACAACTTTGTGTCAGATAGTGGTAGGATCGTAGAAATGACTCATCCAAAAGTAAAGACTCATCATTAACAACATAACTACCATAACCCAACGTTATACTAAATCATGGCAAAACCACGTATTCCTTATCCTTAGTTGTTCCATATATGCTAGCTAGCTTATTTTTTTTTTAATAGTTTAATATATAAAAGCCCAAATCCAACTATCCAACTATCCAAACCCTATCTTGAATACTGAACTATCCAAATGAGCTCCGTATTAAATTCGACCGTCATAGAACGACATATGAGTCATACTTACCGCTTACTCACTTTAGCTAGTACGTTGTGAGTAATTCATGATACCCCTGCACTAAAAATATAAAACACCACACTGATAGCGCACCGTTCGGTCGCAGTCCAGCAACCTCAACCGACGACAACACCGCCATGACAAATACTGATCGTTCGGTGCCCCCATCAAGTTTTTAGCGCCGCTACCGGGGACGGTAGTACGATTTGGAGCCTGTTTAGATAAATTAGTTTTTAAGAGACCCTTTTGACGAGGACTCACCATGCTTATTAGAAGTTACTTGTTTTCAATAGTTTAGCGTAGTTAGGATTATATTAGCTTAGTTTAGCTTAGTTAGATCAAACTCCCTTCTCACCCCCACTATAATTCTTAAAACCCTTCTTCTTATGCCATCTATTATGAACACTTGGAAAATGGCAACTCAAAAATAGATATTAGATCAAATGCAAAGTATGATTAACTCAATCCAAGATAGATGTACGAGTGAGAGCAATTAGATGTGGAATGACAAAGGAACAATGTGATGTATTCGGATAACATAGGGTACTTAAAACCTCAAATTCACAATCAATATAATCCTTATGCTTTCCAACAATATCAACATCAACCTCCTATCCTAAACCATTTGAAATCTATCCACACTCATCTCACCCTGTATACGAGAGTCCTGACTTGAGAGGTAGGCCCTCAGGCTTTCTCAGAAGTAATGCTGCATTCTCAACTCCTCTCAACCCGCTCGAACAATTATTAAAAGAACAAGAAGACATGCTTAGAAGCAATGCTAATAAGATGTCCAAAATCTTGAGCGAACAACGAGAATATGTTCGAGTGAGTAGTGAGGAAAATAGGATCAAGTTGGATCCAACTCGTTACTATAGGAAGATGGGCGACACACACACACACCGCATCTACTTTATCCGACACAGACTTGCATTTGTACGATTCTGGTTGCAAAATTCCTTCAACTTTCACACCTTCACAATCTTCTAAATCTTCCTTTCTACCCATTCCCGACCTATCAATGTCCAAGACAGACGAAGAGTTCATTGTAGAAGAATTTTTCGAACCAGTGCCACTTGAAACTTCCGGTTGGAGTGACGAGTACGATGAGGTAGACGAGGAGATAGAACTTGAGAGCCTAGAGGAGGAGATTATTGTTGGTGCATGTTTTGTGACAACAGCTTCTAGTTTGTAATAGTTAGGTTTTGACGTTATTTTGTTAATCATTGTAATCGTTAACTTTAATTTTGTATGTGTATTTGGTAGGTTCGTACGAACTTATAGGTTCGTAGGAACTTAGAGTAGGTACGAACTTAGATGCCTATATATACACAAGTCCGAATATTTCAGAAAAAACGTTTTTAAAAGGTTTTTCAGAGTTGTAAGTTCGAATACTCTGTGTTAGTTCGAATGTAACCTTGTTTACATTCAATAAAAGTGATTTTTACACATTTGTATTACTCGTTTGTTATCGTCTTTGATTATGTGAGGATTCCGCACTCGTATAAACAAGATTACCTCGTAGATCCGAACCTAAGGGATCCTAGAATTGGTATAAGAGCCTTCGAATTCGTTCGATTTGGTTCAGGGTAAAGAAACTTTAAGGAAACGAGAGATTACAAAAGATTTGGAAGTTAGATTGTTGTTTTTAGCTTCCAAAGTTGTATATTATCATTTAGTATACAAGGTATTCGAAGTTGCAGGTTGAAACGAACCCAGATCTGAAAATTTCATATCTGAGTTTTTAAACAGCAGATCTTACGAACTTAAAAAGTACGTTCGAACTTAGAAAAGACTGTAAGTTCGTACGAACTTGTACCCTTCGAACTTACCTGTCGGTGACCACCTTCGAACTTAGGTTTTGTTCGAACATTACTAAGTTCGTACGAACTTATAGCTTCGAAAATTCCTAACTTCGTACGAACTTAACTTGTGAAAGTTGGATAAAAAAAAATTTTACTTGGCGGGAAATTTCCGACAAATTTTTCTTTTCGCCAAAATTTGAATTTAGGCTTACCATTGTTTTACTTTGGTTTGAGAAAATTTAAATTTTACTCGGAATATTTTCGCGAATTTTGGAGGGAAAATTCGAACTCGTATACTCTCTAATTACGATGTCAAATGTGAAGAAGCTGATAGAAATGAATCATGAAGTAGGTGAAACTACTTCACCACCAAAGCTGTTAAAAGCTAAAGATTACTTCTGGTGGAAAGATAGATTTGAATCATTTGTAAAATTTAATAACATCAAGATGTGGATCTGTATAAATGAAGGGTATGATTCACCTACTTATGAATTCGAAGGGAAACGTAGGTTTTATTCGTATTCAACGATGAAGGAGGCAGACAAAAAGATGTATGATGTAGAGAAAAAGGCATTGTCTGCTATCATTAAGTGTCTTCCTGAAGAAATTAAGCATATCTTGAAACAACGTTTCCACTATTCTAGAGAGCTCTGGGTAACTTTAGAGAAGAGATTTGACGATGATGCACAGATCAAAGAGAGTAGGGCTGACTCATATCAACGAATGTCTACTAGTGATCAATACTCAGGGAATATTACATATTCTAGAGACTTGGTTACTCAAACACATGACGGTTCATATGATTGGAGTACACCTGTTGAAGAGCCTCAGTGTTAGGATCGATTCAACCTAATCTCAACTTATAGTTTTGATTTAATATCAAGAAGCTTGCGGAAATAGCACTTGATACTTATAAGAGTAATTCAGTAATCAATTCACAAGAATGAATAATCAAAAGCTCCAATATTATTATATGAAATAATACGAATACACAAACTGTATTAGGGTTTACACCTTGAAGCTACATACGCTACTCTATTATAAAAGATCTCTATTTATATGTGCATAGAGTCCTTAACAAGCTTTCCACTATATCAGGAGATTATCTATTAAACGATCTTATCTGTTATTATAAGTACAAAATACGTAAACAGTATAAACAAAGTAACAGTACAAACTATCATTATCAGTATTAACTACTAAGGACAGTACAAACTGCAGAATAGTATTAACTTTGTTGCACAACAGTTTTAAGTTTTCAGTACTAATTCTGTCTTCAGTAGAAACTCAGACATTCAGTAGAAACGTTGAAGCAGTACAAACATTGAAGCAGTATTAATTCTTCAAGCAGTAGAAACCATGCTCAGTACTAACTTCTGCAATCAGTTTAAACTTAATCATACCTAACACTCAGGAATTCGTGACCACAATTGATGAGGCAGATCAAAAGGATGTTAGTGAGAAGAAGACTGAGAGAGAGTTACCTGCTTCAGAGACCAGGGTTATAAGATTAGAGTCAACTGATACTATGAGTACAAAGGACTTCATTGCGTATATGGCCAACATGGATGTTGAGAAGCATAAGGTTATTCTAAACTTAGACTCTGTAGTTAATGTTTGTGTTTTATATACTAACTTTGCATAGCAGGCTGAGAATTTGATTGAATCGTCTAATATGATGACAGCTCAGTTAAATGCTTTAAAATAAGAAAATACAATTTTAAAAACTGAGAAACTCTGAGTTCGTTAATAAAGCTAAATTTGATGCAAAAGATTTAATCTTTCTAAGCGATCGAGTCAACAAGTATAGTCAAATACTTGACTTAGCTCGTGAGCGTGTTTTGGATTTAACTAAACAGTCTTCAAATAAAGAAAAAGAACTAGCAGACGCTCAGGTTAGAATTGTTGAGCTTAAAAATAAAATTGAACTAAAAAGATTTTCAGTTGAAACCTTAGATAGTCCGTTAAATGTCCAAAAACAGCCCTCAGATCATTGTGGAGTGGGATACAGTGAAGTTCCTCCACCGTTTAATCATCATTATTCATTTTTATCAAATGAATCTGAGTTATCAAATGGAAATGACTCTTCTACTTCTTTGGTAATCTCTAAGATGGTAAACATCACTATGTCGACCAAATCAGAGAAAGTTGAGTCAGGTAACAAAGATGAGTCAAGTTCTAAAATAGAGTAAGTAAAAACTGACTCTACTACACGACCAGCAGTCTCTAAGATGGTAGACATCACCGAGTCGACCAAGTCAGAGAGAGCTATTTCAGGGACAAATGAGGAGTCAAAAACTAAAATTGAGTTTGTTAGACCTAAAATAGAAGATGTTAAGAATATAAATAAAAAAGGTAAACAAACATAATTGGAACACCAAGCGATTCTCAAGGCTCAAAAGAAAGCCTGAGAGAAGCGTTTGTGCTTCACGTGCCATCAAAAGGGACATGTAGCAAGTCTGTGTCCATATAAGAAATCAAGAGTTTCGACAAATGATAGTCCAAGGAGCACTTCTCCTGAAACAGGAAGCTCAAATGGAGAATCAATTCGGTCGAAACCTTCAAAATGTTTTAACAACCCCAACAAAAGTTTTTCTAACCAGGGTAGTAATAATAGAAATTTTTATAATTCGAATCATAACTACAAATCTAGGGTTAGATATTCTTCAAACCAAAGGCCAGTCAATCAGAGACTTTTCCAAAAGTCTCCGGATAGAAGGTCCAATGGTAGATCCTCCCATTCCCTAACAAGTGAGAATTCCAAAGTATCCAAGTCACCTAAAAGGCGAGATGGATATCTGAATGAATTTACATTTTTTGATAAGAATGGTCAATCAAAGTCTGTGGTGGCTTGGGTCCCCCTTAATAACTAATGTTTTTATCTAGTGTGCAGGAACACAGACTTTAGAGGCTACAAGTTCAGCAGAAGACGTAACGACTAAGGGAAGATAAGATCAAATATGGGATGAAAATCTAGATGATTTTTATGGTAAGGCTTTTAATAAATCATGTTTTGAGTTGTTAGTCCACATCGCTGGAATGATAAATCATGAGTAACATATCTCCCTTTAGAACTTTTATCTATCTTTATTTCTTGATATTTTTAGTTAGTTTGGAAAAACTATAAAAATATGAGTGTCACTGTAGGGACGCGAAAAATGACAAAAACATTACCCATGCCTAGAACATTATTATATGTGTGGCTTTTAGATGTAGTACATACACAGTAAAAAGTACTTTAAATATAAACGTAACTAATAGCTTCATCACACGATGTATTGGTAGGAATAAGACATAACGATTTTCAAGTACCTAATAAACCTTAAATAATACGATTTTTCTGTGCAATCTCTATTTTGATGTACGACTTAAGTCTTAATTCTTAGGAGATAGATTGTACCTGAATACATGTTATTGGATAAATATAAAACAATTCATTTGGGGGTTCACTGACTGTTTCTTTTGCTACATCTTGAAACATGCTGACCTAGACTCAGTCAGTGTATCCTAAAAGTAGAGCAAACTCGACCGCGAAACAAGAATACCGCTTTCAAGGTCTCTAGTCAAACTATGTTGTTTTGTTGTACGAAAGTACAAACCTGTCACCTCTGGTTTGATTTTAGATTTGTTTGCCTCTAACCCTAGTCTCGTCCAGTCTCTTCACATGTACACAAGTACATTGCTCTTAATGTAAAGGACTTGACTTTAGAGATGAATTTAAAGTTAAAACATCCGATACATGGAATTCTGGACTTTCATGATTCTAAGGGTATATCAAATGTGAGATACATAGTTAATCGTGAACAATAACTAATCGTGTACTTGAAAAATCTGAGTGTTGACTGCTTAAGTGGACAACAATACCAAATGTGAGACTTTATGTGTCCTGGTTCGTAACAATTGAAACATACTCGAATGGACTTGAGGCACTCTCTCCCAAAATGGCCTTCTTTTCCACATCGATAACACACTTGTTTCCCAGCCCAACATTCTCCAAGATGCCTCTTGTGACATTTTTGACACATCTGGCACCTCACGTCTCTCGTCTCTTTTAATGATCTCTGGCCTAAATCTTTTTGAAGGGCCCCCAAACTGTTCAGCTTTACGCTTTGATGACTCATCATCACCTCTATTAATTTCAATCTCTCTTTTCCTGGCTTCATTCACGAAGTCCTCAAAATTATCCCAAAGATCTGGATCGACAAACTGTCGTATACTCTTTTTCAACACCTCATGAAATTGATTCATCAGTCTCCGCTGATCTTCCATAAGCTCAGGGCAAAAACATGCCCTATCCAGGAACCTTCCTGCTATCTCATTCACTGATTCAGTGGTTTGCTTCATATATAAGAACTCTCTCCGAATCTTTGTAAATTCGGCATTTGGTCAGAAAATTGTTTCAAATATCTTCTTAAACTCTTCCCAATTCATATTAGTAATAACATCCGCCCCTTTAGTCTGGCGTTGCACATCCCACCACTCTTTAGCTCGGCGTTTCGGCAGGCTCGATCCAAACTTTACCCTCAAACGATTCGGGCATTCGGAAATATCAAATGCACTTTCCACTTCAGACACCCATCTATGACACTTGATGGGATCAGTTTCCCCAAAATACTTGGGTGGATTACACGCCGAGAACTCTTTGTAGCTGAATCTCTTACTTTCCTCTTTTTCTTCCTCTTTCTCTGTTATTCTGCTCTGAATCTCTTCAGCTATAACCTCTTTAATAGTGGCAGTAATATGGCTCAATAGAAAAACAAGAGACTTCTCTTGGGCTTTTGCCACTTCCTCAGCAATAACATTTCTCATCTAATATGTTAACGTCTCTTCCACATTTACTTGAGGGCTCTGTTTACCGGAGCCTTCTCCCACATCAGTTCCCTGATCACTAGACATCTTTACTCTTGAACTCTTTATACTGAAATTTTCACATAACTCGGTCAATTTAATTTCAGTAAGATTTCACAGCTAAACATCACTTTATCTCATGCAACGTTTACTCAACACATCAATCTCGACTAAGTCCCCTCGATATAAGGTGACTTCTGTAGATTTATATAAGTCATGTGATAACTATTACGTTAGCCAGACGTACGAGTTGTCACATCACATTTATATACCCCTATAGTCATTACCTAACGTCTCGGTTTCCAAATTTCAATTCACATAACACATATCTCACATACATTCATGTATATAACTCTTTACATTGCCCACCGGCATATACACAATAATGGTCTAAGTCCGAGTACGCACTAGTGGTGAATACTCGAATCCCTTATACCAATGCTCTGATAACAACTTGAAACATCCAGTTTTTTTTTTTTTTTTTTTTTTATACACTTTATTCAACAACATGAGTAACACTTTTAATATATACATAAACATTACATTGTTTACAAATTTTACAAACGTAAGTTCTCTCTTTCAAAATACTCCCTCAATATCCGAGCATGATTTAATGGGAGTAAACAAACACTTACTACCATCAATAATAAGCACACCACTAATCGCGTTGTGGCTCTTTCCTAAGACCCTCTTTTCCCTTACTCGACCCATCTGAATCAAACAACGACAACAGAATGGGTAAGCACAACGGCTTAGTAAGTAACAGAATCATATCAACAATATCCGATAGAAATCTTATAAACACTGAAATCACATATATCACTTTGCCCAATTAGGACTCACAATCACACTACTAGGCCATTTATGATCACTCAACATAAAGATGGCCAGTATTAAAACTATTAAGCCATTTATGACCACTCAGCATAAAGAGGGCTCACATTCACACTGTTATGCCATTTATGTTCACTCAGCATAAAGAGGGCTCACATTCACTCTAATCACTGAATTGATACAGTTCGTTCGAATACTCCTGTCACCTGGATATTCTCATTCAATATACATATCCTTCTATTACTTACCTTGAGATTCGTGTGGTTGAATATCCTCGATTGTCACGTATAGAACACCAGTATGTAAACCACACATAACACAATTAACTCTTTTATAAACTTAGCGACCCTTTATTAAAGTCGCCACATCATGCGACACTATCATTAGTGTCTCAAAACAAGCTTACGCGACTTTATCAATAAAGTCGCACACTTCAAAGTCGCTTATGCGACTTTATCACAAGTTCGCAACCTGGAGTCGGCCTAGTGCGACTATATCATTAAAGTCACACACGCGACTTTACCAATAAAGTCGCTTGGTAAAGTCGCGTGACGAACAGATCCGACCCCAAATCCGAATTTCTCGATTTCAGACTTGTTATAGCTAAATTAACCCATTCCAATCCATTCAAATCATGCAATAACACTTATAACACATAATAATCGAAGCCTTACCATGAATTCACGGTTCAATTGCTTCGATTTTGATTTTAAACTTGATTTTTATCACTTTCTCTCTCTTTTCTTCGTTTCTCTCTCTAAAACCGACTTTAGAAGTTCGCTTTCATGTTTTGAAAATAATTAAGCGACATATATATATATATATATACATCGCAATTTACACTTAAGCTTCTCAATGAAACTCATTCAAATATGTTATGCGACTTTATCTTAAAGTCGCGTAGGCCTGCAAAGTCGCCTCTGCAACTTTATCACTTAAAGTCGCGTAATCAGCAAAGTCGCTAATGCGACTTTATCATAAGTTCGCATACCTCCAATAAGTTCTCAAATTTTGGATTTTTCGGCTATTTTGGGATGTTACACCGTATCTAACATAGTTTTAGTAGTAGTAGTAGTAATTGTAAACCTAACCCCCATAAGTAGAAAATGAAGACCTAAAACAAATATTCAAAGTTTCTAAAATTTTTATGTATAAAAATGATGGTTTTCAAAATGACTTGGGATTCATGACCTCATCGATATAGTAAAGTCTGTTGTTAAAAACCTTAAAAATTACCTTATCCCTCTTGTTTGAATTTTAATGCATTATCTATTTTACCATTATCTAAGATCTCAACATCCTTTCACTCACTAACACTGGAACCTACTAGAAGCTCTGATACTTAGGTACCTAATATGTTTATATTAGTGTCTCCATATATGTTGTTCGTGTCATAATAAACTTATAGGTAACCGACACTTGTAAAAGTGTATGATTAGACTCGAAGTCATACACTAGTTTGTTTCATTTTCAAGACACCCACTTTGGAAGATATTTGCAAACGTATCCTGATAAAGCTATCCCTTCATTTTCTACAATCTATCCTTTTATTCTTAGTTATTTTCGTGTGGAATTGGCAGAGTGCGTGGATGATAATGATGCACGTATGAGCTCGAATGCACTTCATGAAGACTAATTCCAATCCAATCCAGCAGACATTGGTGCTGACTAAGTCTATCTTTCCGATCCTCGGTTCACAGTTGTAGTGGAGTTCTTCGTTTCTTTCTCTGTTTCTTTATCCTATTTTTGTCTCTCCATTGACTTGAACCATGCCGTTCCATAAGCTTAATTCTAAGTGTGGGATCACTCCCATCATTGTATCACTTGAGAAACATTTTCCTCATTGTAAAACTCTAAGTGTGGGATCCTACTTTCAGTAGATTCCTTCACTAGCTTTGAACATTAGGGACAATGTTCCTCTAAGTGTGGGATAACAGTATAGTATACCCAGCGATTAGTGATTCTATGTCCAATAGTGAATTTGGAAAATGTTTCTCTAAAAATTTCAAAATTTGTGGATTTAAATTGCTATAAGAAGAAAGATTTCAATAAATGGATAACCGAAATTTTGGAAAAAGCTAAAGTATAATATAACTTTTTAAAACTAAGATGTGGATCAAAGAGGAGCATCACATGACTAAGCACATATAACCCATTCTTAATTTTTGTGAGATTTTTGAGCCAAATAACATTTATCTTTAATGTTTCACTTTCATTTGTTGTGTGTGCCAATTCATGTATTTCAAATTAGAACTTGCTAGTATAGGTGCAATTAGAGGACTTTGACATTTTTAGGATTAAACCAAAATCTAGCCTGCACTTCAAAGCCTTACCCTTACAAACACTCAATTTAAGTGTTGAAGATCTGTTAGATAACCACTTTGCGACTTAACCGACTTATCTTTCACAACCCACATCATTCGCCTATCCACTTTCCTACCCCCCTGTATTGGCCTTAACTTAGAGTTTTAAAATCTAAAAAACGTTATTAAGTTATCCCAGTTTTGCTTTAGTTTCACTCCATATCTTCCTATGTGTTTTAGATTAACTCGCGTGCATTTCCAGTGTCATATTATTAATTGAGTGATCATTCGGTGTAATTTAAACACCTGACATATTGGATCATATTGAGATGTTTCTGAAAAGGCAAAAGAAGGATATCCAAGGGCACATAAAAAGGGGAAAAAAAGAAGCAATATGCATTCCTTAGATGATCCAAAGAAAACTGAAAAGAAGAAAAACAGAATAAATGGTATATGATATTGACAAAATTTAGTGTTAGAAATAAAAATGTGTGTGACAAGTTCACCTGAAAAGCTAATGTGCTTAAAATCATCACTGCTTAAGTCACTTCAAAGACTTAGCAAATACACATAGCGTGTGTTTCCCGTGATCGAGTCCACATGTCTATCTTATATAGAGTCTTGTCTTTCATCGTATATTCATATACTTCGTTCTTATGTTTCCATTTGAGTCTTGAGTCTTATAACTAAATAAAGTTTCATAAATTAAAACTCTAAGCTAACACCTTAAACTTAAAACCCTTTTCTCCATACCCCTTAACCCTCACTTACTATAATGTCTTGGGATAATTAGCACCGTCCTCATCTAAGTGGTGGAGATTTGATTCTCGATCAAGCTTATGACGATAAATGCTGCATGACTAGATTTTGAGCGTATTTTGATTAGAAAGTAGGAAACCCGATACACTTTGAGTGAATTGAGTGACCACCTTATGAGAAAGCCTAGTCATGTACATTCCACATATCGAGAACTAAGAGCATGCTTATGAGAATCATCTTAGTTTTCTAAATGAATACTCTAATTCTACTCTTCTCCAAAAAGAAGTTACACATTTGTAAAATCTAACTTCTAACGCTTTGTAATTCCTCCCCAAACTATCATTTATATAAATCTATTATGAGAAGCAAATAAGGAATTATAATACGAGTTTGCTTGAGGACAAGCAAAGTCTAAGTGTGGGATACTTGATAACGCGTAAAAATCACGTTTTTACTCACGTTATATTACCCATATTAATTAAATAATTAACATTTTAATCCAAAAATTACATTTATTTGATTTATTCTGTTAGTTAGGTGATTACGAAGACGATGCTGTAAAACTCACCAAAAACGAGCGAAAAACGAGTAAAATGGAGCAAAGTCAACACAAGGCAATTCTTCTTTATTCTTAAGTGGCATAAAGCTTTTCTTGTTTCAGTAGTTCCAGATTTATTCTTAAGTGGTGGTCGTGTTCTTCTTGACTTTTGGAGTAAATGAGGATACCATCAATGAAGACAATAATGAATTTATCTAGATATGGCTTACATTCACGATTCATAAGATCCATGAATACGGCTGGGGCGTTTGTTAAACCAAAAGGCATGACTAGAAACTTGTAATGTCCATATCGTCTTCGAAATGCAGTTTTCGGGCTATCTTCCTCTCGTACCTTTAATTGATGATATCCTGACCGTAGGTCTATTTTCGAGAAATAACTTGATCCTTGTAATTGATCAAACAAATCATCTATCCTCGGTAAAGGATATCGATTTTTGATCGTGACCTTATTCACCTCTCGATAATCGATACACATTCTCATGGTGCCATCTTTCTTCTTGACAAATAGTATCGGTGCTCCCCAGGGTGACGAACAGGGACAAATGAATCCTTTGTTAAGCAGTTCTTGTAGCTGGCTCACAAGTTCCTTCATTTTAGTTGGCGCAAGCCTGTAGGGTGTTCGTGCTATAGGTGCTGCTCCAAGTGCCAAGTCGATATGAAATTCTACTTGTCTATCAGGTGGTTGTCCAGCTAAGTCGTTAGGAAAGACTTCTAGATACTCACGTACCACTGGTACATCTTCAATCGACTTCATTTCTTTATTAGCATTTATCACATATGCTAAGTAAGTTTCACATCCTTCGCACATTTATCACATAGCATACATTTTCTGTAACATTCCAAAACAAAATAAAAATAATAATAATAATTAAAAAAAATTGATTATTACTTCCGTTCACGTACTATTAACAACTAGAATTTAAGTTATTTTAATTGTTTGACTTCTGTGTTAGTATATGTTAGATTATGGAAGTGGTTCAGTTAGATAAGTTTATATGTTTTTAATTACCAAATTCAATTAGAATCTAAGAAACTAAAATATATTAAGAATTAAAAATATTTTCTTAAGAAATATATGTTTATATTAGAAACTTCTTTCAATTGTAATGTATATCCTAAATAGTGAGTAAGCTACTAAAAATGTGATAAGTATTAGTCTTGGTTGTTAAGGATCAATTATAATAGAGCCACATATTAAAATGATGATTACCTATGAAATAGGTATGTGACTGTAACACCCACTCTTGTGGCCTAGGGGTAATTAGGTAATTTCCTAAATTCCATATGTAATTATAAGTTTTATGTTACATAATATGTTTATTAGATGGTAATGTTAGATAAATGTCAATTGTTATTTGTGACAAGCAAAATATTGATAGTTTTAAACTAATATAGTTGTCGGTAAAATAAAATAACTAGTCCCGGGCGAAACGGTTTTCAGGTTCCAGACAATAAGCCAAACGCGGAATTAAAATTTACCAACATTTGAGTTGGTTGGTGATATAAATCACCTAACTCACCATTTTCATCTCATTTCACCAACTCATTTCCTACATTTCTCTTTCAAGCTCCTTTCCAAAAATCATCAAATTTAACATTTAATTGAGAGGGATTTCGAGCTACTGTGATTCCTTGCTGTTCTTGTCATCATCATCTTCATCTTGTTCTCATTTTGTTGTAAGCATTTTCCATTTTTGGGTAATGAACTTGAAATTGATAAATTCTTGAATTGAGTGTGTAATTGAAGTTGAAAGCTTGTTATATGATGCTATTTGATGTTTAGGAGATGCTAGAAAGCTTGTTAGAGTGTTAGGAAACTGATTTTCGTGTTTGAGAGTCGGAATAGTTCGTTTTTTTGGGTAACAGCGGTTCAGTTCGCAGTTCGTCCAGCAAACTGAGTCTGCGAACTGAGTTTTCTCTCCTGCGAATTGAGTTTCTGAGCTGCGAACCCAGTTCCTGCGAACTGAGTTTCTGAGCTGCGAACCCAGTTCCTGCGAATTGAGTTTTTGTCCTGCGAACTGAGATTTGCAAATTCTGAAAATGCATAAGTAAAAGGTTATACTTTTAGCGACCAAAAATTGAAAGATTCCTTTTTAACTGCGGATCGGACTTTTATTATTCCTTGAATACCGGGGTCACCTGTTTGAATAAATATGTTATAATAATGATTCGAAATTTGGTTAATTGAGTAAATAATTAAATAAGCAAATTTTTATAACTTGATATAATTGATAGTTGTAGAGCGGTTATAACAGATAAATTGTAACTTGATAATTGTTTATTATCTGGATAATATGCATTGAGATATGTTATACGATTACAAGATGAGTTACTAACTCATTATCAGTTGTATTCTCAGATCAGTCAAAGACTCAGTAATATAAGAATTCTGAGAGGTAGACGGTAGCAGACAGGTGAGTGGATCTGCAACTCATAATTTGAGTTAGTTGTAATGATGTGGTTACAACAAGTAACGTAGACTTGATAGACTGTTTAGTCTGATTTATGATTGTGAATATCTGCTTGCTATATTTGTGGCCTTCGGGCATCTGTGTTATTCAGAGGTCAATTGCGATTGGACTTGGTTACTACTGTGTTCAACACAGGTTCCAGATACATGTGTTGTCGCTGGAAATTGTGTTGTTGTGTTGTAGTGCCAAGTTATCGGTCTATTCTGTATGGGCCTATACAGATTGTGGTAAGTGTTACTGTGGGCCACCGCGGCTGTAGGGTTCCTCAGTAACCACCGATCCTCTTGAGTTTATGTGTTTACTGTGTTAAATGTAAACAGATTATTATGCTAAATTGAATTATTGGTTGTACATTCATTCACTTAGCTTTGTGCTAATCCCACCATTTCCCTCCCTGCAGGTTATGTTTATCTTTTGTGGGTTGGGCAGGAAGATGGGCTGTGGAAGGAATGTTTGACATGCGCTCATTCTCTGATAAATATGTTTACGTTTTGATAGTTAATATGTATGTAGATTTTGAAGAACAACAGAATATGTTTTGTTTCAGAAATATTTTAAATATTGTGAACTCGCGAAAAATTTATAGTCATTTTGTAATATAATATATAATATTATCTTTTATCCATCGCTTCCGAGTCAAGTGACTAATTTAACCCTGAGATAATTAAAGGGGTGTTATAGTGACCAAGCAGTTTCATTTGTTAGTATAAATAGGAGTTCATATTTGAAGTTGGAATTCATCTCAAAATATACAAACACCCACTGGCTTTATGAACACAAGCATACAAGGTCACACAAACAAAGGTAGTACACTACCTTTATTTTACTCTTTATTCTTATTTTATTAGGTTTACGTAGACATACATGAATTACTTTGATAATTTAAATATTATAATATAAGGAGGCCACTTATTTAATACTAATGATAGGTACATGATAATTTAATAATAATTATAGTTAGTACATATAATGGCTAATATTAATTTAATTGTATATTAATAGGTTGAAACAACAACTACAATCTACACTAACAAGGTGAGTTTCTTGTTATTTATAAAAACTAAGATATATGTGATATACCACGTGATTAAACTACTTATTTTGTTTATCTGTTTAATTGCATTTAATATCACGCACATTGACTTTTAGATATATTATGTCATGTTAGTCATCGGGTAACCAGGAGCTGAAACGTAATGGTCGTTGGCCCACATATATATTGGTACGATTAGTACACAAGCGGCCACTTGTTTGTGTTAAGTCGATACTAGCAGATACATGTCACTCTGTGTAGTGCTGGTATAAATAGTCATGACACATATAGCCCTTATGCTAAATCGATGTCTGAAATGACTTGAGATTTGGTTAACCCTGACGGACACAGAGATCTCATCATACTTTGTATATTTTACGTTTTTACATTCTGCGTCATCACTACATATCGTGTGTGATATTTTATACACAAACACACGAAATCACTAAGCCTTTAGGCTTACGCATGTACATGTATATCTCAGGAAACATCAAGTAGGCTCTTCAAGATGGGAACCATAGGACCAGATGATACCCGAAGACGTTTAAGTTTATTTATAGTCTTCTTTTTGAATAACTTGTAATATATTTCCACTTCCGCTTGTAATGTAAAACTACGATAAATAAATAAGATTGTCGTTTTAGTTCAATAAATCTCCTGGTGTCATATTTTCCCCCATCATACACTCTCAGTATGATTCTTGTTGCATTTTAAGACAAGTCGGTCAGTCAAATGTCCTTGCACTGTTACTCCTTGGCTTCTTGGATGTTCTATCAAAGTTCCTGCCTTTAAACCTCCTATTTTCATTGTCTTTATGGTTGTTTGGCACGTAACTATCTTTTTCGGCCAAAATTGTTAATTCCAAGACTTCCGGAAAGGTTTTTGGTCAAGACATGCTGACAAACCTTCGTAAATATTTTCTTAAGCCTTGTAGAAATTTCTTTACCTTTCCAAATTCTCTAATTACCATGTCGGTTGCAAATCAAGACTTCTTTAGGAATATTTCTGCATATTCTTCTACCGACTTGTTTCCTTGTTGCAGTTTCAAAAGTTCCTCCTCCATCATATTCAGTCGAGCATTCGAGCAATATATGTTATTGACCAGATCTTTAGATTCACCCCATGGCTTTGATGTTGCTTATGTGATGCCTCGGCTAGACTGAATAGTCTTCCACCAATGGAGGGCATTCAACTTTAACTTAATCGAAGCAAACCTTACTTGTTGATTGAGTGCACATTGACATGTTTGAAAACAACTTTCCATGTCATCAAGCCAATTCATCGCGGCTACGGGTCCTCCTTTCCCTTCAAACGTAGAAGGACCAGCAGTTGTGAAAGCTTTGTAGTCGTATCCATTAGTACGATCATTATCATGCTCATGCCTCTCAAGATTTTCTGCACCATGTACCGAGCTATGGTTCATAGCTATTTGAACTTGAGCTATTATAGCCGGTAGACTTTCTTTAATGTTTTGTGATATCTCTGTTGCTATGTCAACTCCTCCAGTAGAGTTGTTTGAATTCCTTCGTGATCTATTTCCTTGTCTTGGTGGTATGGCATTTCCTGTGTTATTTCTAGTCATTCTTCGAGTATCCATTCTACAATAATAATACTAGTAATATGAAAATAGGAATAACTTCTTATATTAAAATATGCATCAGTACAAAATTTGGGACAATTAGTTACAAAACTTAAGGAAATAACATAATTTTTCTTTATCCCCTACCCCAATGTATGTATTTGTCGCTATATATATTACTATTCGAGCTGAAAGTCGTGTGGATAGTAGCGGGATTCTAACATGTCTTCTAATATTGTTTCATTAAGGACGCCTAGTTCCTCGGATGCCTCCTTTGTGCTAAGCGTCCATCTTGAAACTGGTGGGCATACTGCAACTCTTCTTCTAAGTAATTTATGCATGCATACGCCTGGTATAGATGTCGAGTCATGCTCTCCAGTTCTTCTTGTAGTTTAGCCTCTGTTGCTGTATGGTAGTGTCTCTCCCTGTGTCGTTCTTCTTGTGTTATAGGTCTATAATTTTATTATCCATCAGACCCGTTTTGGTGACGGGTTAATAAAATCACTTTCAACGTTTGTGTCAGTTTGGAAGTGACGCGCGTCATTTGGGAGACGCAAATTGGGATTGTGTAAATTTCTTTTATTTTTTATTTTTTGTCTAGTGTATATAAATAAAAGTTTATTGGTAAACGTGGGATTGAAAAATTAAAGTGACATAGTCACTCTTAATACCGTTGTGTTAGTTTTGTGTAAACTTGAACGGTGTCAATTTGTGTAAATTTGAGAAATACCATTGTAACGTCAAAGTGGCAAAGGTAATAAAAATGCAAAAATATAACACACAAAGTTGGAGCGATAAAATTGTATCTCCAAATTGCAGTTGTGGTTAGAGGTGTATCGGTTCAGTTTCGGTATTCTCAGTTTAATTGGTTCGGTATATTCGGTTTTGAAATTTTTGGGAGCAAAACTGAAAACCGAACTGAACCGAAAGAATTCAAATTCATTTCAGTTTTGGTTAAAACCGAATTAAAACTTAAAAACCTAAAATATCATAATTTAACCAAAATAACCATTAGCAAATAAAACTCAAAATATGTAAAATTACATTATACAAAGTAAATACATTTTAACATTAATAAGTGGAATATAAAGTGCAAACAAACCAAAAACAATTATCTTTTCACATACACATGATCAAGATATATGTACACTAATTTGAATTTGGTTTTTGATTAAATCAAATTCAAAAATTTCCAAACCGAAAACCAAATTCAGAATTTAGTTTCGGTTTGTATCAATTCGAAACTAATTTTTTAAATTCAATTTAACTTTTAATTAAATTTTATTCGATTTTGCAGATCACTTTATTAATACTATCCCAAAAATTCCACTTAAAGCTGCTTCCGATTACCCTATTATTATTACTACGATTACGATTACGATTCGTTGATTTATCATTAATCATCAATGGCGGAAGCTGAACCGGAACTTGAAGCCATGAAAATGGATAATTGCTCTTGGCACTCTTGCCAAGTCTATTTCAGGTCACTTTTTTTTTTTAATTACTTCTTGATTATATTTTTTTAACTTGAATATTTTGTGTTTGATCTTTTTGCTTTTATTACTATTTATAGTCGATACAAATACTTAGTTTAAAATGATCTGTTCAGCTGGAATCAGTTACCACGATGATCCTAATTTTGTACTAATGTTTAATAATTTACCTCTGTATGCTTCTTAAATTAGCTCGATTATGATCATTTATAATCTACGCATTCTGTTTAGTAAAGTTGGTTGCCCTAACTAAAAAATTGCTTTAGATAATCATTAATTTCCAGTTTTTACATTTAGGTGGATTGTTGTTAGGGTTTTAGATAATAATGAGCTTCCTGGTTTATGTAAGGTTTCCATATTGAGTTCTATCGCCTGAAATCAGAAAATGTATAACCATATATTTAAGTTATTGAGTTTTGATGTCTCGTTGAGCTGGGCACACACATCTATACAAACATTGTTAATCTTGAATATGTTCATCATGATCATCATTATTATTATTCTCATGATCCTCATCTATCTATTGCAATCACATACTGCCAATTCCATTACTAATGTCGTGAATCGGATCAACCATTGTCCTTCGTAAGCATTACTTGAATACCATTTTCGTTGTGGTCACAATGATTTTATAATAAGTTGAGGATTTAGGTTAACCCTAGATGTACCACACATTCCTAAAACCTTTGATAGTTTGGTCCAATGCCACATTTGGTACCTCTAAATTGAAATAGTCGTGATGATACAATTATAGTTAGATTCATGATTAACAATGCATGGAACAAATATGGCCGACACAAAACTTTCATGGTCTGTTTCTGGTGCCTGCCATATTTATAAATTCTGAAGAAATATA
The DNA here is from genome assembly GCA_963921325.1 of Logfia minima. Lineage (NCBI taxonomy): Eukaryota > Viridiplantae > Streptophyta > Magnoliopsida > Asterales > Asteraceae > Logfia > Logfia minima. The sequence goes on along the minus strand of OY992763.1, from coordinate 17,964,323 downwards.
CTTCTAATTGTGTATCCACATTCTAAAAACAATAGACAAAAGATACGTGTAATCATGTATCCACATTCTTAAAATTTTTAACAAAGGATGAGTTATTAAAATCCAATTTATAGTGACGAACCAAATTTTGATAACGATTAGCCTAATACCAGTTGCCTGCAACAATTAAAACATCAATGTATATATATGTATAACTATCTTTACTCACTTTGTTATGTAACCGTGGTCGACAAATTAACATTACATTAGTTTACCATCTTGGTTTGTTTAACTTACAAGGTTACTCTTGCTGGGCTACCAGCATTTGCTTCACCGCTTTAGGGAGGCACCTTTATCTAGTTCTCTTATTATTGATCGATATCCATGTGTGGTTTAATGTTTCACTTAGGACATTGTGATCTCATAATCTCATACTTTTTTCAAGATATCAGGTTCTAAAAGAAAGAGTGATGTTCTGACCATCATAATCTAAATTTGTTTGGGTAGTGCATTTATCCATATTTTTCTATTATAAAACTGATGGCATATTTTAGTGGTGACTGATTTAATATCTATGTATGGCTCATCTCTACATCTTGCAGATGCAGTTGGCAGAAATGTATCTTGTTTGTATTGTTCTTTGGGGGTAATAAATTAATGCTCTTCTAGAAAGAGTCAGTATTGTTGGTCATATCAAATGGACCTTTCTTTATTTATCATTATTGTGTATTAGTGCCATAGATATATAATATATTGTAACTAAAACGTAGATATACATACAATGATAATGTAAATCTAGACATCAAAGACTCATCAATGTCCATTACCATGTCTGTGATTCCATCATCTCTCACTACCGCAACTAATTTTTGACTTGGTGGTACATTTTCAAGGTTGTATCAGCAATTGGTTTTATAATTGACTATCCGACTTTCTTCATCTGCAGCCCGAATGGCGCTAGTCTTGTTATACAATATGAAAGTGATGGTTCGCAAGACATATTAGTGAGTGAAAAAGAAGCACTGATGCGAATTCGTGTTCGTTCTCTTCCGCTCCAAGAGGATGGTTGTACACAGATCAAACCAGGGGAGCATGTTCTTGTCAACCAGAACTCAGAATCTGAGACGGGCTTCTTTGATGCAGAGGTAGAAAAGGTATATTTTCTTGAACTTTGAATGTCATTTTTAAAATATTGTTATCATCCATAATCTAATCATCTACACCATTAACAGGTGCTTAGGGTAAGACATTCAAAGAGGATGGGCTGTAGATGTAGTTTCATGATCAGATGGCTTCACCAAGACCTCAATGGTGGAAGTTTAACAGTTCCATCTACTTCAGTAATGAGATTGGCTGACAGAAGCATTGATAAACATCCAACAATTTCAGCATTCATAGATGCAAACTCAACTTTCTCTGGTATGTCTCCAGAGCTGAATGTTGTCGATGACTTCGATCTGGATCTCCAAAATTTGTTAGAGAAACAAATTGAGGGAATCAAAAACTCAGTTCACTGTTCCAAAAAGAGAATCAGAGATGAGGTTAAGGGGTTAGAAGGTAAACTCTGTCAAAAATATGCTTATGCTTAAGCTGTTTGTTTTCAACATCTTAATTGAATATTCTTATGAGGTTTCTTGATGCAGCTAATGCTCCTGAACAAGAAAACGAAACAGATATCTCTCTACCAAATGTAAGAGAGCCAGAGATCAAATTTTCTACCGGGTCCCCTCTCAATCCTCTTGCCGCTCGTGCAGCTCTTGCTTCTTTGATGTCAAAGCTGCCTCAAAGCCTTGAAATTTCTACTGGGATTGACGATATCTCCCCAATTACGAAACTATCCTTGAAGACAGAACCCGCTCCAAAACCAGTAAGAAATGTGAAGAAATCACTCTTCTCTACTAATGATTCATCAGATGTGTCCCATGCTGTGGACGTTTCTGCTGCGGTAGTGGTAAGCCAGAGTGGAAAAGGACATGCTAAAGCAGATAAGATGAATCCTGAACTAACTAGCAGGTCGACTTGTGCTAAAAGTCAGAAGGCTAAATGTTTTCCTGATGAGAATATTGAAAAAAGTGGCTGTGTTGACAGCAAGAAACCAAGTACAGTGACTAACAGGAGGTGTACACGTTCAGTACTTCGCCAGGAGGCTGCAAGTATTGAAACAGAAACCAAGAAAGAATCAGCTGGTGATGAGCTTCCCACTGAGCGAAGGAACAAGAAGAGGAATACGGAAGGTCTATCACTGTTCTCGACTAATGATTCATCAAAGATGTCTCAATTAGTGGAAGTTTCTTCTGTTGTAGTAGTAAACCAGAGTGGAAAGGGACATGCTAAAGCAGATAAGATGAATCCTGAAATAACAACCGGGTCAACTCGTGCTATAAGTCAGAAGGCTGAAGGTTTTCCTGATGAAAAATTTGAAAGAAGTAATCGTGTTGATAGCAAGAAATCAAGTACAGTGACTAACAGGAGGTTTACACGTTCAGTACATCACCAGGAGGCTGCAAGTCTTAAAACAGAAACCAAGAAAGAATCAGGCAGTGAGGAGCTTCCCACTGAGAAAAGGAACGAGGTGAGGAATACAGAAGGTATATCACTGTTCTCTACTTCATCAGAGATGTCTCAAGTTGAAGAAGTTTCTTCTGCGATAGTGGAAAACCAGAGTGGAAAGCGACATGCTAAAGCAGATACGATGAATCCTGAAATAACCGGGCTGACTTGTGCTGAAAGTCAGAAGGCTAACGGCGTTACTGATGAGAAATTTGAAAGAAATTGTGTTGACAGCAAGAAACCATGTACAGTGACTAACAGGAGGTTTACACGTTCAGTACTTCACCAGGAGGCTGCAAGTATTGAAACGGAAACCAAGAAAGAATTAGGCGGTGAGAAACTTCCCACTGAGCAAAGGAACAAGAAGAGAAATACAGAAGGTATAGGTGTGTTGCTTTTCAACTTTGTTGCATATCACATCATTTGTGTACGATTATAGAACGGTGCAGAGCATTATAGAAAGTATTTTTCATTTATTATTTATTTTTATTTTTTGTGAGAAAGGCAAAGCTGAATTAGGATGGTATTAGGTCACACTATTCTTATTTCCTCCAACATTATATCTTAGCTGCTTCAAACTGTGCTGATAGAAGTTTATAATAGCTTTTTATTTGATTTTATAATAGTATTTTCCTCTGGGATGTATTCATGGCAGGGACTGTGACAAGCAATGGTGAAAGCAGTTATGGTAACAGGAAGAAGAATTCCCTTGATTTGACCAAGCATAAGGTGCTGCGGTCTTCACCAAGGTTCAACTCTAAGTCTTAATCACAAAAGATGGCATGGGTTTTTTTTGTCTTATCCACATGGTACAAATCATTTTCCCTCAAGTATCTATGCGATTTTCTCCAGGTGCTAGTGTAAAAGAGGCTAAACTAGTAGTGAGAACATAATATCATGTATTTTGGTTAAACTAGTCATGGTAATATAATATCGTGGATCTCTATAGAGCGAGCATATGTGAACAACTGGCTTTATCCTCTCCTTTTGTGTGTCAATCATGTGAAGAAAGTTTGCTCTTCTGATAATGAGCTGAAATGTGGAAGTTTAAGAATAAATATACATCTAATTAATTGTTAAATACATCTTCAGCTATGCAATCGATGCTCCAAAATATACTATATTATGTACAAATTATCACCTACTTTTGTATATGGGCTTCTCAAATAGATGACGTGTTCTACATGTCCTAGCTGATACACAGCAACCTTAAAATGGCAAGTAATATTTGTAAATCGAATTCACTTGTATAGACCCAGAGGCTGAATTGGATCTTGGTTATCAGTGGCAGAAACCATGATTCCTTGTGCAGGACTTTACTGTCATTGTCTTCCTAATATTCTACAATTGTCAAGTTTTGTACATCAGTGATCAATGTTTGTTAATTGTCGTTCTTTCCCATTTAACCATAAACCACTTTGCTAAATGTGCTTCTTGTTGTATTTGCTGATCTGATGCTGCTTCTTTACACTTATGTGGTTTACATGCATATGAACAGTTTGGTCAGTTACGTGTTATTCATAACTAATGAAACCTAAAACAAACCACATAATGCAAATCGTTCATATATACAACTTAGGCAAGTTTTAATTTGTTTGACCCATTCCTTTCATAGCTTTCAAAGCTGTTATAAACTTCTGTGGTATATGATCAATAAAATAACCCAAAATGACTTTTAATATGAAAAGTGTTTAGGTTACGACTATACCCATCTCCATTGTACATCTATGTTTATTTTATCAATATTAAGGTAATACAAAATAGCTGGAGTCTGGAGAGCAGACACCCAAAGTTGTAAGTGATTTGCTCTCTTTTTTATCACTGGATGTCTTGACCAGTACCCAGACTCATAGTCCGATATCCAATCACTAGATTGTTGCCAAAAGACCTACATGTCCTAGTTCTCATTTTGGATACCATTTGGTCATGTTGCCTGAGATCAAACTCCAGTTGATGTTACCACAGCATGATATAAACGTAATAGTTACTACACAAAAATGACCATAAAGCATAAAACTTACGTTTATAGTTTGATCATCTCTTGTTACACTTATGTGACTTTTGAGTAATCCTCATTAAACTAATCATCCCTGGTAGTTCAACTTACAATCTTATAAATTCAACTTTGACTTTCAAATTCAAATTATAGTCGCCATCTTAATCTTAACAATGATACTTGGAGTAGCTACGCATCATTGATTTATTGATTCTTCTATTTTACATTTTATTCTCAAAACAAAGAAAATTGTCCTCTAAATTTCGACTGCAAGCTTCTTTTCTTGTTTTTTAGACAATCATGATATTTTCGGATTCTCCACAACTGATTTATCTTGAAACCTCACACAACTGTTATCATTTTTTTAGCTCAACACAGGTGCATAACTTGATACATAATTCGATAAAAATTATAAGACGTAACTAATAATGTAAGCGACAATGTAGGTAATATATGACTATCATATCAGACTTAGGTATGTGATTCATAGATGCTCATAGCAGGCAATTTCTCAAGGTATCTTTATATTCAATACAATCAATGATCTTCATTCAGCAGGCAACTTCTCAAGGTCTAATCGGAAGGAACTTCAAGGATCATGCATTATTTCATTACAGGATTAAACATAATCCACGTCAAAGTATCCTATCCAGTTACATTTCTGGTACTATCTAATTCAGTCATCAGTTGCCTTCATACTTGGGATCAGCCATCACAAAATGATAGGCAATAACCAGAAAGAATATGATGATGCCTAGAGAATTGGCAAAGAATCCGAGGTCCTGGTCATCAAACATCTGAATAAAATACAAGAACATATATCAGAGGTCGTGGCAATCATCTTACAACAGTAATTCAACTGAACGGGGCATTTAATGGTTTATGTCATGTTCAAATAATTTAACATATAAAGAGATGGGGTAGAGTTCCAATAAGAACACCTTAAAAATAAGAACGGGTAAAAACGCTTCATATCCGCAAATGTATCCCAGAAATCAATAGATTCATATTCATACATCTGAAATATGTGGAGAAAAATAGATGTGCATCCTTATAAATGCATAAAAATCGAAAAAACGATCGATGCACGATTTTAGATGAAAAATGTAGAATTGTGCATCAATCGTTTTTCTCAAATTGTATACATTTTTGGAAATGTACATTCATTTTTCTTTGCATATTTGAGATATACAAATGTGAATCCAATGATTTTGTCGAGCATAATTGCAAATTTGAAGCGTTCTTACCGTTCTAATTTTTGAAGTGTTCTTATTTGATCCATACTGTAAAGAGATGTATGCAAATTAGAAGCAACATAAAATATATGTTCTGTCAGTAACTGGAATTTTTATTTATTTTACTTTATTTTGGCTAAAGAGGGCAGTACCTCAGCAAAATATTATAAATCAGGAAGAAATTAAAAAGTTACAGACCATGTATGGGACTCCCATACACAGATTCGAACAAAACACCAACATACAGCAAGTGAAAACAACACAACAATGACCTAATTCAACATAAACAAGCAGAGTTTGCCAAGATTGAACACAAGATTTAGATAGGTAACTCCATTGTGTGTAAAGCACTTAGCAATGGCAAAGTGGTTGTAACATTTTCTGTGACAATGGAAGCCAGTATTATATCCTACCACAAGTGGAATCACAATATCACCTATAAAAGTAACATTGCACAGTTTTTTATATTATGTTAACATGCATATTTGCTTACAAACAGCCATCAGGCTTGCTTTGAAAAGGTTCGCATCACATGCACCTACCTCAACATGTATGGTCTGGATGACACCTTCTACATTGTTATAATATATTAAGAATATAACACGACCAAAAAAGAGAAGTTCCAAGCTGACAACCCTTCGTCCCTCATGAAAACTTTGGAGAAAGAGTTGGACAGATAATATAATGTTCTTACTAGAATAAAAGCAACTTAAATCTAAAGCCTAGACTGATAATTGATACATCTTCTATTGACCTATCACCTATGTCTGACTCAGACAACATATGCAACTTCTTCTATGCAAGAAGGAGGTTGGAATTAAGAATAGCTATTTCAAGAATTCGTTGGCTTATATAGCAGATTACAAACTGGATGATCAAACATCATATTGTACAGTTGATACCATAATTCACTTTTTATGAGATTCTGAAATTTACAAGACTACTAGCATTCAGTTCATCAACTACCCTTCACTGTCCTTTGCACAAACTTTTTACATAGATAATAGATTATTATTCAAATCATTTAATTGTTCTTTGAGTATTGATCAGCTGGTTCTTTCCATATTGCAGCATCCAGTTAGCCAATAATAACATGTAGACTGAAAGACCCAACTTTTAGAACTCAGCCAGCTTAGTCAACATGTAGTAACATTTGTCCTCCAAAAGAGAATGGAGAAAAATAAAATAAGAAGACAAATCTTATCCAGGTAAGAAATCAGGTATATATGCGCACCACACCATAACGTATTACATATATATACAAAACATTACCTAAATTTATACCGAGCAAAATGCCCAGATGACCATCATTTTAACTTTTGGCTCTAAACATAACTTCAAGTCTTGAACTAAAGAAATGTTACTAGAACATAAACTTTTCATGCTATAATAAACTTGGGTTTCATTTCCTAAATATTATCTAGTGACAATTGTATCGACATTACATTGCTTCGTAGAACTTTGTAAAGTCGCATTCTTTTCATCATTTACCTATATTTAAACGGCTAAAACAGAAGATTGTAATCAATATCTCAGTGGAAACTATCTATAAATATATACTGTATATCTTATTATCAGCAGCTGGCACAAAATCTAGATCTATTCCTATATTGATGAACACTCACTCCAAAACCCTAAATCCACCCCTAAAATCATGCAGGCCTACAAGTTCAACTAACCAAACGCAACATTATATGCATTCGTAATACTCTAACCAGCTTAAACAAGGAGAAACATGTATATAATTATATAACGGAAAGGTAGAAGGCGATCGTAAGCATAGCAAATTAACAAAATCAACCCTGATGATGCGATTAGATCCAACGAAATTAAAGAAAATATGCAAATATAACCGGAAGATATTTAATTAGAAACCCTAGTTTAGATTAGAGATTTGGTACCTTGGGCTTGGAGAGGGGCAGATTTCACTTCTTGGCGGCACACTGGTTCATGTGTTTGGTTTAGTCCTTTCAAGAGTTCATAGTTTTAAACTAAAGTCAGAGATTTCTCAATCGTCACTAATAAAAATTTCAAATTAATCAACAATATAACTTAATTTTTTATGATCTTCGTCCTGAAAACAAAATAACTAATCTGTCTCTCTTATTTTATAAGTAAAAATAAAAACACACATAACGTAATACACCTTTATACAAAGGCATATATATATATATATCTATATCTATACTATCTATAAGTATGTTCATGTGTTGAGTCTTAATTCTTAAAAGCTAATCAAAATTACTAATTTACCCTCAATGTTACTTTACCTATTTATGTCCTAATTAAATAATCAGTAACATAAATTTCAAGTGATCTATTTCTAAAATTAAGATTGAATTATTTTTATATGTTAATGTTTATTGATTTTTAATTTTTATAATTTATAGATATTTTTTAAGTTACTATATACTTATATACATAATCCATCAATACAATTTGTGAATGTTTACTCTCAAAAGAGATTAAGGCATCTAAACGAATTGTGATTACCAATATAAAACCCAATTGATTTTCCTTATATAATGAGATTAAACACAACAAGTACTCCGCTGCTTTGCGCGGGTGCTCCGCTAGTCTATAATAATATATAAAACATTTACCCATCACTCCCTCACTTTTTAAGATTAAGTAAAGTAGATATGCACCATAGAATCTATATCACTTTTAATCTTATCTCTTCATTTCACTTTAACCTACCTATATTATAACACACCTAACAAATAAACAAACACTTTTAACCAAACATCTCACACAATAGCTTTATTTTTCTTCCTTACATATTTGTCATCTGAACATAAAAACACATAATCAACACCATAGAAAACACACACATTAACCACTAATAAATATGATGTCAAACCAAATTATTCGACACAACTGCTTTGCGCGGGTACAAAGCTAGTATATATATATATATATACAAGAGAGTGGTTTGAGAGGGCAGGTGTGTATAGGAGGGCACGAGGGAGCAAACTCTCCACCAATCACATGTTTGCCCTGGCTTTTCTGTATTGTAGGCTTAAGGTTTCATTTAGTTATCTTTAAGAAAATTCATGTTTAATTTTATTAATTTAGGTGTTTTGTTTGATTTGGTATTTATGTGGTGTTTATTGTAGTATATGATGGTGGTTCATGCCTTCACGGTGGTGGAATAACTATGTGTCGTCTGCTCGAAATAAAATGATAGTTACAAATCGGTGAATAAATCAATACAATATGTCACTTTATTTATAAACATATATTTTCTGTAAATAACTCATATTATCTAGGATATAGAATGACACGTGCCTCTGTAAGATTAGCTTTCCACTAACAAACAAACGGTTGGTGGGAATCTTTGATGGTCCTTACAAGATCATGCATTCGTCGTGTGTTATATTTTCACCAATCACAATAAAGCATAATTGTCATAATCCTCATCGCTATGGACTCCTTGAGTTGCTGATGAACATTAGACTAGGGACTTCACATGCACAACGACTTAAACCTGATTGTCTAGTAACTGCGTTATTTTTGAAGTCGCTAGAAGATAAATAAGTTTCCTCACTCACTGCGAGTTAACATGCTTTTATAGAATGACTTGTCTTGATTTCTTCCAGTTACCTCCTTTTATTTAACTACAACGATTGCTGTGATTATGATTGCATAAGCGCATAGTCACTTGTAATACCAGTAAGTTGATTAACTACTGGTAATGACTATTTGCTTAGCAGTAACCTTTATCATTTGTAGTGGATTGCATCTTGATTAATCTTCAGTGCCTAATGCATATAGCGATAAAAACACTTAGCGATAGATTCTTCAAGCGATAACGAATCCACCAAGTGCAGTCACTATGAAGAACTCCATAGAATTGACTCATCACAAATCTGTGACCCAACATAACCCATAAAGACAATTGGTTGTTATGTTGGAGACTAAATAACTTTGTTTTAATAATCTATATTGTTGCTTAGCTTGATTTCTAGCTTTTAAGCATGGTTAATTTGTCATTTGCATCTTAATTGCCTATATTACTCATTTTGATTGATACTTAAAATTCAGTATACCTTTTTATTTTATTTTTATATTAAAATGCAAGTTGCAAAACATACTAATAATGACCAATTAGAACTTTCTTTCCATTTTTTATGATTACATATAAATGTATGACTAAATCGTATACAAAATGTAATGATAAAAAATATCATTACTAAAGCCTTTTTTACATTTATTATATTTATATGATTTACTAAATAGTTTTATAATTTTATTTTTCGTCAAACCCGTGCAATCACGAGTCACTAGACTAGTATGTATATATAAGAAAGTGGTTCGGGAGGGCAGGTGTGTTCAGGAGGATAGGAGGAAGCAAGCTCTCCACCAACAACAAATTTACATTTTCACCCATATTTCCTATATATTATATATTTTCCTTCTTATTTATTCCTCAATCACACCTTCATCTCCACCTCCACCAATAAGTCAACCACCACCTTTGACCTGAAATTTAGAAAAAAAATTTGCAAATTTTTTTAATGTTTTTTACTAATTTTTATTCTTAAAATGTTTTCTTTTTTAAAAATTTTCTTAATTTTCTTACTGCATTTAAATGTTTGTTGTTGCAATTTATATATATTGCATGTTTTGTGTGTTTGTATTTGTATAATTTATTTTGTATACAACATTTTGATGTTTTTAATGCATTTTATGTATACTGTATGATATTTTGATGTTTGTTGATGCATTTTATATACAGCATGTCATTTTGATGTTTGTTGTTGAATTATATATATACTGCGTGTCATTTTGATGTTTGTTGCTACATTTTATATATATTTCATGTCATTTTAATGTTTGCTGCACGTTATATATACTGCATTAAATTTAGATGTTTGTTGTTGCATTATATTTATTATGCAAAATATTTTGTTTACTTGTTTTTTAGATTGCATATCTAAAAAAAAAGTTTACATTTAAGGTTTATAAAATCAAAAAAAAAAAAGTAAAAAAAAAAAAAAAGTTAAAAAGGTAAAAGATTGAATAAACAGAAAGATACAAAAGAAAGTTTGTAAAAAAACAAAAAAAAAGTTTGTAAAGTTTTTTTTTAAAGAAAGTCTAAATTTTAGGTTTAGAAAACCAAAAACAAGAAAAACTAAAAAAGAAGAAGTTAAAAAGGTAAAATATTAGATATAAAGAAAGTTTGTAAAAAAAATTATTTTTGTAAAAAGTTTACATTAAAAAAATTTAAACCGAAAACAAGAAAAACTATATAAAAAAAAGAAGTTAAAAAGGTAAAAGATTGGATAAAAGTGAAAAATGCAAAAAATAAAAAAGTTTGTAAAAATAGATTTCTAAAAAGAAAAAAAAAAGTTTTGTTAAAAAAAAACAATTCTGACTGGTGGCTGCCAACAGCAAGTGAGAGGAGGGGTGGGGGGAGTGGAGGTGGGGAAGATGAAGGGAGTAAGAAGGATAGTTGGAAAGTGTAGGGGGAAAGAATAAAATTGGTTAAAAAGTGGAAGGGGTAAGTGAAAATTTTATGTTATGTTTTTTCTTCTTAACTTTTACCCTCATATTTCAATCTAACTATAAAAATGTCACACATTATTAACCATTGATTAAGTCTAATTCATAATCTAATGGCTCACATTAACCTTTTTCACTTTTGCTCTCTACATGAGACCTTCCCTCTTGATACTAAATATATATAATCTTATTTTCTCATATATATACTACTTAATAATATATTTGGATTAAAGTCTTTAAATATCTTTAAAGGAAGAGATAGTAATTTACTATTTTACCTTCCGCTTTTTTAATAGTTTATTATAATCAATATAATACTTAACACTTAAATCAATGCAATTAATTATTTTATTATATTTATATATCATAAACAATTTCAATTTCAAAAGTCAAAACTACGTAACCTTAAAAATATTTGATTTTCTTATAGCCGATATAATTGATTGATTTAACATATTAACATATTTTAAAATGTCGATTACATATATGTATATACATCAATGAAAAATTAGATATTCTTTACAAATTATAATCATTTTTATTTATACTTTTATATAAGAAGTTGAAAAAACATATAAAGCTCTTAAAATGAAATTTTATAAATTTCTTTACTACCTATTTTAGTATATTATTTAGTTTTAAACACTTAAATTCTATTATATTCAAGTAATTATAAAATCAATATATTATTTGATCATTAAATAGTCTTACAAAAATAATAACAAAAATTACTATTCAATAATTTTAGTTAGTACAACATTGAATGAAACTAGTACAAGTATGTGAAGCAATAATTTATTTTCTTTTTCTAAAGATCACTTATTTAATTATCAAAGTTAATAACTAGATCAAAAAAATCATAACTCGGTTAAATTTTCAATTATTATAATAAGGGGTTGCAATTTAAGTCAAGTCAAACTTAGTGACTTTGAATTTGCGAGTCAAAATATCAAAACCCAATCTTAAAATAATTTCATAAACTGCTTAATGGGTCAAAAGTATTTAACTCGGACATGATCCGCATAACATCTTTAAGTTTAAAGGAGTGGATGTGATGACGAGTTAGATCTTTTTTTTTCTATAAAATGAAATTACTTTTAGTTGGCAGTCTACTGTTGACTAGAATCTTAACCAACCATATTAAAATATTGACCGATTTTTAGTTAGTAGGTTTAAGAGTTGAAAATACAACCTTAACATATTTATCTTTGTGTTAGTTTCAGGTCAGATTTCAGATTTTATTAAGAATTATCACCATTAATTATAATAATATGAAATATAATATATACAATAAAGAAAAAAAAGGTTATACCATTTTTTTATTATTTTTTACTAAAAACAATATGTAATTAAACAATAATATTATTGTAATTAAAATACTTTATTGTTGTATTATTATACGGATAACATAGTAGTTATTATTAACACCCTCGATATAGTTTGACAAAAACTAACTACAAATTAGAGGAGGTTAAATCATTACCAAGCTCCTAATCTAATCTGATAGTGATGATACGCTACGCTCATAGATACATCACATGTCTATGTTAATGACATACATTGCTAGGCCTATCATGTTTATAAAATAAGATTTAATTTAAATACAGACCCATAAAAAGAAAAGATAAATTCACCCAAGATTTCTTTTCTAGGATATATTAGGCGATAGATATACTTACTCTAATTTGCTCGAGTACAATGGACATGAGCAGGATAGAGTCTAACAATCTTGCCCCGATGCACCTGGTTCTAACAAGAACTCTTGTAGTTCGTTTAGTGGATACATTGCGTAGTAGAATAAACAAGTATTTATAGTTAAACACACTATTTAGATAATATAAAGTAACAAAATCGTATAGTCTTAAATAACAAAAAGTTAAAAATGTTACGAAGTATAACTGCATTGAGAGAAACAATTTTAAAAGGTGAGTTTGAACACGGACGGAGCTAGGATTTCAAGTTAGGGGATCCACAAACAATAATATTTGTCTTTTTTCCCCCACAAAATAAGGATAATAATTGTTCGCAACTATAATTCTAACTCTGAATATGTTAGCAAATATAATTTGACTGCTACATGTTTCATGTTAAACAATGAGAAAAAGTCTGTGAACTCGATTTTCAAATACAATAATAACCTAATTAGAAAAATCGAATAATAAAATATCAAAATCGATGGAATATCATTGAGTATATATGGAATAACTTTTACTAAATTTGCTTATAAAGATCAATAGGTAAAGGCGGGCCGATTTGTAGAATATATTAGCAGTTGTGGGTCATGAGCCTGAATAGTAAATTTACTGGGCTAATTGAAGGGAGTTGATCACCTTCTAACTCCCCCTCTAGTTTCGCTACTGAGTTTGAAGTATATGCTATTGCAATTTCCTCTAAAATATATGTATATAAGAAATTATTGTTAATCGTTCCCTAATTTTTTTCTTCCATTTTGATCCCCACCTTATATATATATAATATGGTGTATATATTACAAGTTTGTAGGTTTATTAAAATTAGAAATTAGAATTAGAAAGTAGAAACAAAATAATAAGAAAAGGAATTTACACAACAAGCGTCCCGACCACCGAACCATCTATTTCGCCAACTATTTAAAACATACACCTATTTACCATTAATTTATCAATATTAAATATTAATATCAATTCAAATATTTCCTTTTATTTTATTATTTTCTTTTCCTTTTCTCTTTGTATGTTTTTTTGTCTGATCATCTTCCCCAACTCACCATCGATTAATCAATCCTGCTCTGAAATCTTAAACATGACTGCCACCAACAAACGATCACACATTCGATTTCGATTCACTACTATGAATTCCTCTAAAAAATTCATTAATTATCTCCCATATATACTAATTCTACTTACTTTACTCTCTCTCATCCTCTTCCTCTCTCTAAAATCATCATCCATTACCAAACCCATTTCAAAATCAAAATCCACTAATTTCAAAAACAAGTTGCCGGAAGTTCCCCGATTGGCTTACTTCATAACCGGTTCAATTGGAGAAGGGGTTAGTCTGAACCGGTTGGTCCGGGCGGTTTACCATCCAAGGAATTATTACTTATTGCATCTGGATCTGGAAGCTTCTGATGAAGAAAGATTGAATCTTGCTAAAAATGTGAAAGGAATGAAGAATGTAATGGTGGTTGGGAAGGGTAATTTGGTAACTTCAAAGGGACCTACTATGATTGCTTGTATGTTACATGCTGTTGCTATTTTGTTGAAACAAGGCAAAGATTGGAATTGGTTTATTAATCTTGGTGCTTCTGATTATCCCCTTATGCCCCAAGATGGTTAGTCCTTTTCATTTATTTATATATATATATTTTTTTATTTAAGGATATAACATATAGTTTTCTAACCATGAAAATAAATGAAATGTTACACTTTTGATTGCTCTATAAATGCATCTTATTGTTAGCTATATTGATGCGATAGAAAGGACACTGTTTAGTGAGGCATTTGAATAATTTTAAATGGATTAGGCACCTTGACATTTTAAGTAATCATCCTTTATTAGTACAATGAACAACCTTAATTGGTATAAAGATGTGAAAGATTGCTTGAGATCATGCACGGAATGTTTGATACTGAGTAATTAGTATAATGTTAGTTTGTTACATCATAAATTATTCGACTAGCATAGTGTCAAGGAATTGAGATATATGATCAAACTGAAACCATCCTTGCTACAAGAAAAACTTTCTAACAGTAAGTTTTAAATAAAAGAACACTCTTAGATGAATTTTCGGGCTTTAGGCGATGATGATCATGAAACTTTATAGCACATGGCCATTTGCATCTAACATAGTTGTTTCTAGTACAAAAATATTTGAAAGTCTAAGTGTTATCTATTCGTGAATTGATCTTCTCTTACATAACAAAATATGATCGCGGATGCTCATATATTTGGAAATATCATTGGTACTGAAAACACGAACCTCAAGAAGAAAAGAAACTTTTTATTTTATTAGGTATATACTGGAAAGCTTTTATTCTTGTATGGGACACTACATGCATTGCGAAGTTGGTTTTTAGGCAGAGTATTAAGTGGGTGTCATGCTTTGTTTTGTTGGTTATTGGCTGAATTGTCAGAACAGAAGAGTCACATGTATTGTGTCTTATAGTCGTTGAATTTGACTTGCTATAATTGAAGTGGATTCGGTATCTATATGATGGCTTTGATTTTCTTTTATCTCTCTTTTGATTTTCAGATATTCTCCATATTTTTTCCTACTTGCCAAGGGATTTGAACTTCCTAGAGCACACAACAAACATTGGCTGGAAAGAGTGAGTTTGCAGTTGAGACTTGGTTCTGTCATTTTGATACACTACATATTCAGATTTGCTAGATAAGATGTTCAGTGATATTCTTATTGTATTGTACTTTGCAGATTTCAAAGGGCAAGACCAATCATTATTGATCCTGGCTTATATCATTCAAAGAAATCTGGTGTGTTCTGGGCTAAAGAGAAACGATCTATGCCTGCTTCATTCAAGCTGTTCATGGGTACTTATACTACATGTTACTTATTTACATCTCTCATTTTCATCTTAGATTGGCTTTTATACCTTAAAATTACGAGTCCTACAATTTCTGATAAGATGCTAGTCTCTACTTGTTTAGGCATTAGTTGAATATCAAGAACATAGAAGTATAGAACAATATAACAAATGTTAGTAGAAGAATTGAAATTTTTCTTGAGAGCTTGAAAGTGAGAACTGAGAATGAGTAGTTTTAATAGTAAACCTTTATTTATTATTTTAAAACTTAAAAGGCAACTAGTTGTCTCAAAAGTTAAATTTATCCATTATTGGATTTTTTTTAGAAATTAGGAGTTCAAATCCCACCCTTGGGCATATCCAAAGAAATGAAGGAATGCATAGATTCATCAATTTGTAGGCAGTAAAACTTTCTCCCTTTCCAGTGTGATTCCTGACTGCTTCTAGAAAATATTGCTATTTTAGCAGTATAATGGTAAAATCACATCAAAAGTTGAATAAAAAAAGAGCAGAGTGACAAGTCATTCATTTCTTGGCCATCATCATATCATATCAATACCTGCTTTTGCCTTCAGCCATCATCTCTGTAACGCAGTATCTATTGCATGTGATTCGGATTAATGATCCGCTTGTCATAAAAGGTGCGAGTTACTCTGCAAGCCACATCCAATTGCTTAAGCTAAGGGCTTATCATACTAAAATGGATGCATTTCCGTGTTATGCTTGCTATGCGTTCACTCTGTCAGTATTTATATCACACATCGCTCATTCATGAGTGTGCAAAATTTTGACTTCAAAATTGATTCTAATAGAGTTTTGAGTATCAAAGTGGTTTTATATTACCTTAAAATTTAAGAAGCAGTGACTGACCATAAAAGGTAAAATCACATCTTCTTTCACTAAGTATGGGGTGAACGATTAAAAAGAAAACATTGTTGAACCTCTAATGGTACTGAACCGTATGATTATACCTTTTTCTGCAACTAAAACCACGTTGTTGATTATTTTTCTATTCTTTTTCCAACAGGATCTGCTTGGGTTGTGCTTACTAGACCATTTCTTGAGTTCTGTGTTTGGGGATGGGATAATCTTCCCCGTACTCTTCTTATGTACTACACAAACTTCTTGTCATCCCCTGAGGGTTATTTTCACACCGTTTTATGTAACCATAAAGATTACCAAAATACAAGCGTTAACCATGACATGCACTACGTCAAATGGCACACTCCCCCGAAACAGTACCCGCTAAATCTCACAATTGAACACTTTCCTGAAATGGTTGAGAGTGGTGCCCCCTTTGGTCATTCTTTTGCAAAGGACGACCCTGTCCTTGACAAAATCGACACAGAGCTTTTGAAAAGAACTGGGCCTCACGGAAGATCTGTCCATAATAGTATCGTTTTTGGGAAGACAGATGCCATTAGACCATCTACGAGTTCAAAGAGACTCGAGAAACTTGTATCACATCTTTTAAGTAGTGAAAATTTCAGACCTAAACAGTGTAAGTAAATGATCTTCTAGTGGTATAAAGCATTGTAATTGTCCTGATTTATGATTCTTTCTGCTGTATTTGTGTTTTTTAGCTGGTGCAGAAAGAAACATTAGCCAGGACTTGTTCATATCATATTATTTTGATGGTTTATCAAGTTTGAGGTTCGATATTATTATGAATGTGCAAAAGATCCTGGTAGTTGTAGATTGGATATTAGACACTGAAAGATATTTATCTCATTGTGCTTAAAACTATAAGAAATTGCACTTTTAATGTAGGGGGTGTTTGGTCAAGGGTATAGTATGAGTTGATAGGTATGCGGGGTGATAGTGTTTGAGTATGCTAATTAGTTTAAGGATATGAGTTTCAGAGAAATTGAATGACACCTAAAAAATGGGGAATCTTCCTTACCCACCAAGAAGGATGGGTTTAGAGATTCATACCAATTTGTTATTCCAGGTTTAGAAATCCATACCCATTTGTCATTCCAGTTCTACTTTGCCGTCAAGCTCTTATCCATTATGATTTCTGACTTCTAAACGCCACCAATGTAGCAAACTAGCAATGGCCTAAAACTTACTATAGAGGTAAGTATCTATGAAATTCTTTAACCAAGTTACATATCAAATTAAATGTACAATGTCTTAATTTTAAGAGGAGAAAGTAAGAAAACATAACCACATGCAAGTGGCTCTGGATGACTTGTGGACTAAGTTGCTAAAACAATTCCCAAGAGGTGGACCGTTGACATGGTCTTAATTAGCTGAGGTGTCCAATAAAATATCAACTTTTAGATTCTAAAATCACATTAAGAGTGTTGTCGATCTGGAAGTAAAAGTTACACCTCCATAAATAATGCATGCGAATATAATAAAAATTACCCTTTTAATTTGAAGCAATTAAGACACAACGTAAATGACATGACATGAAAAATATAATTATAATTATAGATTACAACTTAAATTTAATCATATTGACATGATTGTCATGATAGCAGTCATGTTACTATTTTTGGGTATTAATTTGTTCTACAGCAAGTAGTACAGACTAAAAAGCTATATAACCCCCTGCCACATTTTAATTTTTTAATTTAAATATTGTACTATTATTATTTATTTATTATTTATATTAAAACAATGTGGAAGCCATTGTTAGGATGTTAAGGTTTGCATGTCGTAAACAGACGTGACAAGTAGTGATCACGTTACGTCATTGATTTATCACCAGCCCTTGATTTCCTCTCTTCCAATCGCCTATTAATTTTTTCCCAAAAAAATTAACATACCCCTTTTCAATCCTTTTCAACACAATTTCATACATACATGCTGCAATTTTTGACATTCTTGCTTTTATAACAAATGTGTAAAAATGGAAGTCCGGAGAACCATGACCATGAATTGGGATGGATTAGGAGACCTCGACGATGACGAAGAGCTGTTTTTTGACGCTCAACGACAGTCCTCTGTTGCACCACAAGATCTCGCTTCCTCGTCATCCGATGAAGAATTTGACGATACTCGAATGTCCTTTTCTTCTTCTGCGGATTATGCCACATTCTCAACGAATGAATACGATATGTGGATGGCTGCGCCTGAATCGATCACCGATAGACGAAGGCGGCTTTTACAAGATATGGGATTGGGGAGCAATAAAGATTTGTTGTGTAACAATGGAACTACACAAATATTGTCGAGAAAGACAGACATTCCTCCCGCGGCTAACTTTCGTAAGCCGATGGAGAAACAGTTGTCACCTGTTTCGGCGAAACAGGATGGACAAGTGTACCACCAACCATGCGAGACTGGAGCTGGTTCTTCAGGCTCACATGGATTATTGGTGCGTTCAAGATCAGATGGATGTATCTATACATCCTCCCTCGATAGAAAACAGAGGAAAGAAGAAATGATTGGTTTGATATCGAAACAACGTCTTATACGAACATTTTCGGGATTCTCGACGTGGTTCGTTGGTTTATCGTCTCCGAGTAAAGGCCAACAAAGGAGGATTTTTGTAGCGAAAGATGATACTAGCAGTAATAGCGATGACACGACGCGAATGGGTCAAAAGGAATCCATCCTTTTGATCAAGAATTTGGATAATGGGAAGGAATTCGTGGTGAAAGAGTGTCATAAGGAAGGGAATTGGAACAAATTGAGTGATGTTCAAACAGGGAAGCAAATTACAATGGAGGAATTCGAGAAAAATGCAGGGCATTCACCAAAAGTGAAGGAGTTAATGAAGAAAGGGGTTAACAACAACAAACAAGCTTCCGGTGATCGGAAATTGACACCGGGTAACTCCTCTTTTAAACAGAGCTTCAAGAAAAGCAAGAAAAAAGGGGCTTCATTGTTTAAGAACATAAAATTAGGATCATTGGGGGCATCAAAGACAGATAAAGAACATCCATCTACGATTACAGGTTCCCCGTCGATCAATAGTAATAATTCACCGTCGATAAGTGATCAAAAATCATCTTCACAGTGGGTAAAAGCTCGAGTTCATGGAAAGCCATACAAAGAATTCACAGCATTGCATCAGAGTCAAGAGATTCAGGGCCACGACGGATCAATTTGGGCGATGAAGTTTACATATGACGGTCGTTATTTGGCTACCGGGGGTGAGGATAAAGTGATTAATATATGGGAAGTGCAAGAGTTCAATGTAATGGCGATGATGAGTGGAGATGACCCGAGTTCAGCTAGTGGCACACCAGTTCACCCGATGGCTATGATGGCTAGTCCTGACGGTAGGCCACCGTTGCCAGATTCTACTCCCGAAAAGAAAAAAAAAGCGAAGAAAAAGAAAGGGATTCCGGATTATGTTCATGTCCCAGAAACTGTTTTTGGGTTGTCAGAAACACCATTTTGTACCTTGGATGGTCATACGGATGATATCCTGGACTTATCTTGGTCAAGATCCCGGGTTAGTTATATTCATTAAAACTTTTAATTCTAGTACTTCCAATTTACATGTCTATGGGATATTAGTAGTAAGTATAATCAGAGTGTTTTGTTTATGGCAGCTCCTACTTTCATCTTCAATGGATAAGACAGTAAGACTATGGGATATTGAAACCAAGAATTGTTTGAAGTTGTTTTCTCATAGTGATTACGGTATGAACATACATAACTAGTTTAGCACCCTTTTTTTTCCCATACAAAAGATAGTATTTTTTGATTACGTAATTTGTGTGGCAGTGACTTGTATCCAGTTTAATCCAGCAGACGATGATTACTTTATAAGTGGTTCACTAGACTCTAAAGTTAGAATCTGGAACATACCAGATCGACATGTGGTGGATTGGATTGATCTTCATGAAATGGTAACTGCTGTTGGCTATTCTAACGATGGCAAGGTAAATTTCATCAAAAAACTTGACTACTTGTGTCTATATGTTGATCGAAAATGAGTCACTGAACAATTTGTGTTTTTTTAAATGAAGGTTTCGGTTGTTGGTTCCCATAAAGGGATCTGTCGATTTTACAACACTGCTGGTATGAACTATTCTCTGCCATTTATGTAATGTCTAGTAATTTATGATAATCAATATACGAGCCTCTTAATTGAATTATTTTCGATATTAGATTGCAAGCTTGAGTTTAAGGATCAAGTTGAATTGAAAAGTAAGAAAAAGCCACAACCTAAAAAGATAACTGGATTTCAGGTATGCATATGGTTTTTGATGTGTCTTTACATACACAACTAGCTCCCTATATCAACCTAACCAAGCTTATTGACTTACAGTATTCTACATGGAATCCATCCGAAGTACTTGTGACATCTGCTGATTCACGGATTAGGATCTTAGATGGAACAAAAGTCATCCAAAAATTCAAAGGTATTACCTTTAAATGCATAGTTTGACTCTCAGGTCAAACATGATGAATCTCAACATCAAAATTGACATAAAAATGATCTATTCTGGGAAATTTTTTATATCAACTAATTGAACTCTAGAAATACAATGAATACTAAAGGTTTTTTTCACATTTTTGGAAAGAAAGTCATGTGAACATTGAATTTTAAAAAACTGAATTTGACCACAGAAGTCAAAGTGCAATTGTGTACTACTGACTTCTAATTTTCCACAGGTTACAAGAACAATAACAGCCAATTTTCAGCTGATTATAATCCGGATGGAAAATACATAATCAGTGCTAGTGAAGATTCACACGTATACATTTGGAGGCACGAAGAATCCAAAGGGAAACACAAACGTCCAATTGCTAAATCCTACGAACACTTCCCATGTAAAGATGTATCAGTTACTGCACCATGGCCAGGTAGCAGCAAACTCGAACAACCAATTGTTGCAATGCATTCCAAAAAACACGCAAAAAAGTCCACCACCACATTACCACCTCCCTCGCCATCTCCCGGCTTTTCTCCTATACACGATGATCCAAACAAACCATCCTCGTCACCGTTGCCACCTCTTCCTAAAAAAGGTAATCCCTCAATGGACAACGTTGAAGACATAGAGCACCATGGTGACTCGAGCATTGGGCCATGTGAGTCGTTTAGCTCAGCTAACGGTTCATCTGATAGGTTTGATGAAATGACATCACCTTCACCTTCACCTTCACCTTCGCCCAACCTGAAGTCTCCTTCGTGGGGTGGTAGCCACAGCCATAAGACCATTCAGGCAACGGCATGGGGGTTTGTGATCGTGACTGCAGGGTTAGGCGGTGAGATCAAGGTTTTTCAAAATGTCGGTCTGCCATTTAAGGTTGGCCGCTTATAATCGAACATTTAAGTACACCGAGGCTTGCCGTCTAATGTTTTATTCGCTAAAACGAGTATTTTAAAGGATTCATGTAACATTAAGAAAGTTTTGTAGTTGGGAGAACTCTCAAAGAATTTTAATCGTCACATATGACCTCCTTAAATTGAACATTGTACATTAGATTATATTGTCAACAATGTATTGTAGTTTTTAGTTCTAAAATTCAATGAAAAGTTATATACTTGTGAATGAGTTCATCCTTTGCATTTTTGTTATTCCACATACTTCATCATGTAAGTTTTTGAAAACCCTAATTTCAATTCTAAGACAACAAAAAATGAATTATAGATTAAGATAACTAAAGAGTATATCAAAAGGGAATTCTCTCACTGGGGTTGTCTATGAAAGTCTCCAGTCACATTATGATGGTTTGAAAATCGCTAATTTTTTAACTATCTTCGTGTGATCTTCCTTCTCTACATTTATAGTAGAAATCAACTATCGCATTTGTGGTTTGATATCTTTTGTGAGCTTACTTATTTCTTTTGAAAGATTTGTAACTTTTAATTTCTTTCCATCAAATATTGGAAAAAGATTAGTTACGAGTTCAAAACATGAGATCCTAGAATCACCCATCTAAAGTGCCTACATAATTTCTATATATTTCTTTCGAAGTGTTTCTTGCAATCCGATCTCAATATTTAAAAAAGAAAAGAATTAATTTGTGTATTATCTTCGACGGTATTTTCAAATACCCTCTCACAATGTAATCCAATATTTATACGATTCAGTAATATAATCTAACATCACACGATTATATATATTCTAACACATTATAGAGTAACAAAAAATAGTTTTGATAAGCTTTAGAGTTGATAGATCCTACATTTCTTTCCGTCTTTGTTCATATGTACTAGATGAACTTTAAAGCGTCATTTGTTATAGTGTTACATGAATTAATGAATATGATCAACCACCGATTAAGTCTTACTTTTTGAAGTTGCCATACTAAACATTTTCCATAAACTTGCATTTACGATGCTTTTATCTTACTACTATATGTCTATCTTACACCTTTATAAATAGTTTAGCCTTTTTCTTTAACAAGTTAAATTTTTAAAGAACGGAAATGACACAAATACTCATATCTTCAACAAAATAGTCCAATTTACCCTTATCTAATTTTGAAAACGATATAAATATTTAGAGAAAAGTTCATTAAAGTATGAAAATTTTTGAAAGTATGAAAGTACAAATCTCAACCGTTGATCTTGATCAAAATAACAAAACCCCCACATTCTTAAAAATTAGATATCTCAAAAACCGTTAGTCAAAAAATTATAAAAATTGCACCATAAAAATCAGCGTTTTCTCCTCTTCGATTTAAGATCCCAAAGGGTATACTTTCGACGAATTTTTTTTTCTTTTTTTTTTTTGTGGATTTTGAAATTTTGTAATACATGTGTTATAAACAAATAACACATGTGTTACGGGCGACTAACACATGTGTTAATATCGACTATCAATTGTAACACATGTGATAGTCCTTGATAACACATGTGATAACCGAGGGTAACACTTTTGTTAATCCATCATAACACATGTGTTAACCCACAAAAAATGAAAACAAAAAAAATTCGTCGAAAGTATCCCTTGTGGGATCTTAAATCGAATAGGAGAAAACACTGATTTTTATGGTGCAATTTTTATAATTTTTTGACTAATGGTTTTTGAGATATTTAATTTTTAAAAAAGTGAGGGAAAATGAGTTTTTGCCACGTGGC
Organism: Logfia minima; assembly: GCA_963921325.1. NCBI lineage: Eukaryota > Viridiplantae > Streptophyta > Magnoliopsida > Asterales > Asteraceae > Logfia > Logfia minima. The sequence goes on along the minus strand of OY992763.1, from coordinate 17,940,530 downwards.
GCATTCTTATTAGTACTTTCATACTTAAAAAAAAACTCATACTTTATTAATTTCACCTTTAAATATTTAAGATATAATTATATATTAAATTAAATACAATTTAGTCTATTAATAAATAAGTGTACCACGAAATCACTAAATGAAATAAATTATCCGCTACTTTGCGCGAAAGTCTGCTAGTATAAATAATTTTGACTTTCTTTTTTTGACTCAACATTTATTTTTAAAAACAATTCATTACTTCTAGCAACTAAATCACTTTCTGCATCATATAACCTCATTTATCACACTTTATACGAATTTAACGAATAAGTTACCATCATCAATTCATTATCATTACTAATTTATTGAAAAAGAATAAAAACAACATAGTATAAAATCACAACTTATTATATATAACTATCTTAACATTCTTGATTTTAAGTTAACTCGATGTACATATTATTGACTTTATTCGACTTCTCAAATCAACAATTAATCAATGATAAATTCTTTGAGTAATGAATAAATTAACAATTATTTATTTGTAATCTTTCCGACATTCAACCAAAATTTGAGTGCGGCTAATTTTAATTGCTAGTTTACTTATCTAATTTACGAAATCAAATGGCTCTCAATTGATACGTGACTGTATTAAACTTGTAACTTTTTGCCGTTGAAAAGAAAAATATTTTCGATTAAATGAGTCTAAAAGTTAGAGCGACTAAAACGACGCCGCATGCTTGAAGTATTTGAATGTATCAGCAATTGGCGGGCTTTCCTGCAGAATTCTCCGACACATGATCCCGCCGGTGACCCAAACCCTAGACAACTACCTCGACGACGAAGCTTTATGGGCCGTAATCGACTCTGCCGCCGCTGTATCCTCGTCGGCGATTGCCTCCGCCACCAGATCCCTCAAACCTCAAACCAATAACAACAACAACAACAACAACAATCGTATCATTCCCCCAAAATTCAGTTTCCAATCATGTCAAAATTCAACTCAGGTTCACCAATATCCAGCAAGACAAACCCTAGAAAACACTCAATGATGGAAAATGAGATATTTCCTGTGGAAAGGTCCACCGAAGAACGTCCGATGAAGATAGCTAGGTTTTGTCGATTGGAAACAACTTCTCCTCTTGCAATGGTGAAGCACGTGCAACGTACGCCGGCTACGCCATCTTCATATAGGTCGGAATATCATATTCAGAGTTCTGTTAATTGTTTATCTGATTGCTCGATGATGACTCATAGCTTGTCTGGTCGATTTCCGACTGTTTTCGGTCTTCAAAGAGGATCAGAATGCTGCTATGGCGGTCAGTACACCCTCCATATTATAATCATTTCATTTTTCCTTCTGTTTACATAGTTAAATAGTTTAATTTTGAATCTGAAGTGTGAAAGTGTATCTATTACTGACATCTTTCACAGGAATTGCAGTATTTGACCATTTATACAAATTGATAAAAGTAGTTAGCCATAGCTAAAGAGTTCAGTAATATCTGGAATATGTATTCTACGTTTGAAAACATTGTGGACCAAAATGACTAACCACTACCGCCTGGTAATTAGGATGAAAACAAGTAATAACTAAGATAGTTTCTATAAAGCAGAGTTTGCACTATGCAATTCATAAACAACATATCACAAAGAAAAGCACTGCAATTATGGTTGGATGCAGCGAGTATTTCTTTAATCAATCGACAAAGTATTGGGTTTTCTGCTTTTAGGAGGGTGGCACTGTTCCCCTTCGTAAATAACATTATTAGCAGGGTCGGGTGAATGTCTAACTTAGAAGGCAGGTAGTGAATAGGTTTTCAATGAATGTTGGTCCAAATTTCTTAGGGTTGATCAGAAGTGGTTTCACAAATCAAATGCAGCTATTTAAAGATAATGCAGACATATAAGCAAAAGCAATTATCAAGAACCTCATACATAAATCAGAGAGGCTAGATGATACTTAATAAATTTGCCTCAATTCAGATTTCATTACTCCAGACCATAAGTAACACATAATGACATGTGTTTTCAGATTCTGGAGAAGGGTGACTATACTATGATCTCTGGGAATCCTTTCATTAAAAAGTCTGGTAAAATTCTTTCACTTTCTAATTTAGTTTGTTCCTCAAACAATGTTGCTGATGGATTCAGATCGCAAAAGCAGGTTGGAGAAAAATATCATTCTATTTCAACATCTCTTACGAAATTAAAGAGAAGACTATAGAGTTTGATGATAACCGTAACTGCAACGTGCTGAATTCATAGTTCTGGCACATATGCAGTATGTTTCTTTGCTTGAATTAAGATGCAGAGTTGGTTTCCATTATTCATATCTGTTACAACTGTTTTATTTGTTTATAGAGGCGGGAGGTTCTCTGATGGATGCGGTTCATGTGAAAGATGTGAGAAGAGATTTGTAAAACCAAACCATGATATACCTAGCACTGCTGAAACAAGAGCTAAAAATAAAGCTTGTCAGGTATATCTCTCTTTGCAAATTGTCGTGAACTTCAGAATTTATCAGTGTCTGAAAAATCCCTGCATTAGATCACCAAGCACTACCTACAGATTAAGCTCCCTTAGCCACCTTGATTAGTTAAGGCCACTTAATTGAGTACCTAGGAGTTAAGGATTTACTACTTATAATTGGATTTAGTGTTGAAAAACTAAAGCAGGGATCAATTCACGTGTTTTAAATTTACCCTGCTTACAGAATGTTTTCTAGTATACATCACAGATTTCCAGTTACTTTCGTAACTAGTTTATGAGCTTCTTCTTTGTATGGATTTTCTATTTTGTTTTATTCTTATTATTTAGACGGCTGTAAAGTTGTGCCTACTTCATGTGATGGTGAGGAAAATTCATGCTTCACACCATATATATCATGTACCAGTCGCATATGGAGTAAGGAACTGATCATCCATCTATCTGAACTGCTATTATAAAGTTTTACTTAGGCCTTTAGTTTTTAGAATGTTAACTTTCATCCATCCCCCTTTTTGCTGCTTCTGAACTTGTTACACACTTACAGATGATCCCTTCCACACCACAATGAATGCATTATTCCAGTATACATGCAATTAGTAATAGCTGAATATTAGTCGAATGCCCAAAAGAATGAATCTCAACCACTTTTGTGATGGAATAAATGAACCGCAGCACTTCAATGGGAAAAATAGATAGTTTTGCTTGATGAGTTTATTTTTAATAAAGAGAATGAAATTATAGAAATGTGTGAGCTACTTGGACATGCAACTTGGAAAGATTATATCATCGGGCTTTTCTTGGTTTATGTTTTTATTCCCAATAGGAATCACTCCTCTTTATCCTGGCTAGATTTAAGTCCAATTCTCGGCAAGTAAACCTTGTTTGTGTTTGCCGGACCTGCTAGGTATAGGAGAGTACTGCCCTGGTGTCAATGCTCAGAATAGGGCCAAGTTCATACCATGTTGTAAAAGCCTTGGTCTGTAATACTCTCGTGACACGTGTATACAACCCCGCTTTAAATTTGGGAATTGCAAACTCCAATTTACAACCAGCAACTGTAACTTGACTCAAAAACCAACTGTTAGGACCCATGTCAAATCATGATCCCAAAATTTCTGGTTATGGTCTTTGGATATAGCAGCAAGACCTGGCTAACAGTATACACATGCATGCACACATACATACTGTTGTGGAGAACCACTTACAAATCCTTAGAAAGTTATTCATATTTGAGGATGAAATGGTGAGGGGTTCAGCTACTATGTTTGGGTTGTCATTTTGACGTGTTCAAACGATACATCTGCCCAAACACACTACAAAGGGCTTGTACCTGGTGGCAATGTTGAATAACCGGTCAAAATAGATTCGGGTCAAATGGGCAATTAAAGTGTGGGTCAAAAGGAGTTGGGTTACGCTGTCCTATTGATGCTTTATTATCTAACCGTATTGTTGATAAATTAATATGATAACAAAGGCTTTTGTTTAAATAAATATAAACGGTGTAGGAGTTTGTAAGTAGCATTTGATATTATTATTATTTTTAAAAAATTGCAAAGAAGTTAATTTTTTAGCAGACAACATAAAGTTTGAGGCATTAATTTCTAAATGGTTTTTGTTTATGAGAATGAGAAAGTGCAATGGACCCTATCGTCCTAGTGATTTTCAACATTTCTAAGTCTAAGAAAGTTACATTTTCAATAATGATGTCCCGATGATTTATAACATTCTACCCGAGACCTGTCAGTGTGATGCTCTCAGGACTGAGGACAGACTTCTATACAGTGTTACATCAGTATGAGGGCTGAGGACTGATTCAGAATTGAGTATTGCTTATCCTGACGCCCCAAAACTGAAGATTGAACTTCACGTCACCGCCACGTCATTTCTTAAATATTAATACATTAATAATAATAAATAATTACAATAATTAAAAAAAACTACGTTACATTAATAATAATAAAAAATTACAATAATTAAGAAAAAATTACAATTACTCGTTGTTTGTGTCTTCGCTCGTGGGTTCGTTAGGCGTAACATCATTTCGAACAAGAAAATTTGGTGGAGGCTCCAAATGTGTTCGATAAGATCATTACGGAGTGAATGATGTGTTCGCCTATCGCGTAATTCTTTGTCCATACGATCATGAACTGCCACCCTCTCAAACCAAGAACGTTGCGGAAAATTATTTGGGTTTCAAAGGTAGTCTTCCTCAAGTTGACATATATTGCGTCCGTTGTCTTCCGTTATCATCTTATATAAAATCACACAAGTGTACATGATTCTTCTTATCTTGTTGATGCTATATGGTGTTACCGGATTTTTAAGTATTACCCAACGACCTTGAAGCACACCGAATGTTTGTTCCACGTCCTTTCTTGCAGCTTCTTGGAATCTTTTGTATTTGATATTCTTTTCCTCAATCTGACATTTAAACGATTTAACACGAGTCCCCCATTCCAGATAAATTTCGTCAACGAGGTAATATCCTTGTTGTATTCAACCCCATTCACAGTAAACTTTGGCTCGGGAGCTTAATCTTGGAGTGAATCGCTAAACAAATCTGATTCGTTAAGAACATTAATTTCGTTGTTCAAACTTGCAGGACCAAAGTAAGCGTGTCAAATCCACATATCGTATAAAGCCACCGCTTCGAGCATGATTGTTGGATGCCCGTGATCACCTCGGGTGTATTGACCTTTCCATGTTACTGGATAATTTTTCCAAGGCCAATGCCTACAGTCGATGCTTCCGAGCATCCCCGACAAACCATGCAACTCCGCATGTTTAGCTTGTAAACATTGGACATCTTGTAGTGTAGGTTTTCTTAAGTACTCAGTCGAGTATAAATGAAATACACATTTACAAAAGTTGTCCAAACAATCGTATGAAGTTTGTTGGCCCATGTGTAAATATTCATCAAACGCATCGGCGACACAATCGTATGCCAATTGTCGTATAGCGGAAGTGCACTTTTGGTAAACGTTAAAACCAAGTATATCAATAGCATTACGCGCTTGATGAAAAAACTAAAATAAGGAAGTAGCTGTTGTTGAGAGTAAGACGTTATACCTTGACATATATGGAGAAACAATGACTTGCTCCTCAGAAATCGTCTTTGAAAGTAATCTTCCAGGATTGTTGGATTTTGGGAAAAGTAGTCGCGTCACAAATGTTTTCTGGCACCCAGACATTCTCAACGTAAATACCTTCTACGTAGTTTTGGTCGAGAACTTTCGGTTTCGTCTTCTTCATTTTCTTCTAATGATTCAACAATATCGAGCATAACATTCGGATTGTAACAAACAATACTTGCTTTGAGCTCTTCTAGATTGGAATCTTCGTTCGAATTTAGAAGTGATTAATTTAACGATTTGATAACAAAAATAAAGTGTTTGAATTATATAGGAATTGTGAGAAGTGAGTGTGAAAATAAGTAGAAATTGTGAGATTTTTTTGAGTATGAAAAATATTGGTATAATGTAGGTGTATACATAGGTGTTTGAGATGAATTTATTTTATTCAGATCATGGCTAGCCGTTGCACTAGCCGTTTGGACACACACACGCACCCAAGATGAACGTTCTGATCTCGTTCTCGTCATATTGGTCACCTCCAGGACAGTCTCTAAGACGGAATTGTGCCTATGTGAGGACGCAAGATGGAGCTCCAGGTGGCATGAAAGACGAAGAATAGAACATCGATAAGGAGTGGTCTTAGAAAGGGACACTTTCAACAACGTATCTGCTTGCCCCTTTAAATTACTTTGACCATTACAAGGAAAGACGTAACATGGAAATGATCTTTTTGAGGAGTAATGGCGTTCAAGTCATTATGATTAATTGCTGGTTGTTAGCCTGTAGTGGGATGCTTCACACGTAACGTAGGTGTACAAGGTTACATGCCATGTGCCAATGGTGTCATGTCACTAGTCCATTCAAACAAACAATACACATCATAAGCAAAAACATGGTTCAGCATAACTTTACACAATTGATGCACCTTTGTTTTACTAGAACAAATTTCAAAATGTATATCTCTCTACCACAAAATGGCTAATCTTACCAGAACTCCATGTGATTCAACAAAACCTGATTAATCTACGTAAAATCTCATTTTGTTCATACAGACAAAAAGGAAACAAAAGAGACAAAAGTCAACAATTTTTTGATCTATATTGAAGCATTTATTTTCAGTAATCTTTCAGGAAATCTTTAACGGCTTTGTTCAAATGCAAGATATGTTCATGAAGCATTTTCTCAAGTACAACATTGCAGCAATCTCTTTGTAGAAAATCAATAGCAATCCAACGGTTCCTAAAATAGAACAAGAAAAACACAATCAGAAACTTGGATCATGGTAAACCATTTATGAGCAAAGATTCGTTGTTACTAATGTATTTTTGGACGGTTTGATGTATGTACACATGAATATAAGGATGTATGGACTAGAATGGGATTGAGATCAAGTGACAATTGACATTAGTTATTTCACTACAACAGACACATGCAATTCTTGACACCAGAATCTCCAAAAGACCAACTAATATATATGTATCACATCAATCAACCTAGATAATCAAGATTTAACAAGTTCTTCCTACTTACAAGATAAAACCTTTGTAGGTTGTGGAACAAATGTAGATTAACAATTGTGTTGTCATAGCTTATATAGGGTTTATACTTTCAAAGTGCATGGAACTTTACACATTTTATTATTGTGTGTAACATTGAACTGTCATTCAAGTTCTAAAAACATCTATTGTATGTATGTATATAACTTAAAAAAAACGCCTTTTTATGTAGCCGAAAACTTACTATTGGACACACAATAGTAAACCGTGTAAGATTCCATACACCGTGTAAGATTCCATACACCTAGAAACTTTAAACACACTTATTTAATAACGATAAAGCAAAAATAATTTGTCTGTTATCGTTTTTGTAAATTTTTTTGCAAATTAAACTCAGTACTTGCTACAATGCAAATGAAACACTAAACTATGTAAGAACCAAAAAGTTCCTAGTTGTTGTACGTTTACTCTTTCTGCAAAATAACAATTGATAAAAGCCTAAAAATCAGTCACTCTGACGTGACTAGTTTGCAACAAATTTGTTAAATGTTTGCAAATTTCAAAAGTAGCACTAATGTTACTAGGAACAAGAAACTCTAATCGTTGTAGTCTTTCTGCAGAATAATCACTGGAGATTTTCTAAAATCACTACCTCTGGCATAATTTAGTGTCTCTTTTGCAATTTATCAGGTCAGGTACACTAAGAAATCAAAAACTTAAAAGACACTTACAATTTCTTGCACAAGCAACAACTGTTTATGATCCACTTGAACAGGCTTCGGCTACAATGTTGTCTTTAGCATTCAAATCTGCAGATTGGGTTTCTTCTAATCTGAACTCAAGTTGCTTTTCTACAGACTTCAAATTAGACTTCCGTTTATACTTTAATCGATATTGCGGAGATACACTGTATGTATTGACAGCTTCTGCCACATTGCTGCCACCACTACCACAAGAACCTCCACCGCATGATTCAGATTCCTCCAAATCATTGTCAACTTTTTTTACTTCATCAGCCTTCAAAATCTTGTGACATGAAAGTGATGATTGGTCTTTTCTCTTTCTTAAAATAGAAGGCGTGTTTGGAAAGCTCTTCGCAGCAATCTTTAAGATCGATTCTGGTGTTTGAGCATTTACACCGTGACTCTTGTCAACATTCGGTGGAGTTGAAGAACACCGAGGTGAAATAATTCCATTCGAGTTATACTCGTAAGGCATATACACAACACCCAATTCAGTTGGCAGAAAATTTTCAATTTGTGGAGGCTCATAATACAAAGAACCGTATGTTGGAATGTTGGATTGTATTGGTGTTGCATTTAATGTCTCCTGATCATGCCTTGTACTGCAAGTCTCAAACTTTGGAATCAAATTCCGACTAAGGTGACTAAGATCAAACTTTGACGGATGTGATTTGTTTCGAGTGGTTTCAGAATCAGTTGATCCACATGGAATAAAATTTGATGAAGCATCTACATCTTGAGAAGGGGTTGAGCATTCTATATCATCTGTGGTATCTGTTTCTACCTTATGGTGTTCTGCAGTTGCAGGTGATTCCCTAGCGGTTGTAACTGAGGATCCAATGCGTTTTACAGTTGAAGGTGTTTTGCTTATGTTACCACCTCCGTTCTGAATATCATTCTTTGGGACAGTTGGAAGGTTCCCAGTGGCTAAATAGAAATCTAATTTCTTCTTTAACGAACTATTCCAATGGTTTTTTATTGCATTGTCAGTCCTGCACGAAAAAACTTCAGTTATGCACAAATGATAAGATAAATAGAAAGACAGTCGATATCAGAGTAAAAAGGTAGCAGATGAGGGTCAAGCGGCATTTATCCAAAATACATGAACTTTTGTAGAAGAGGCAATTTAGAAACATTTATCTACAACTATGTCGATTTGGGCTATGCTTAATCTTTAACGAGTCAAATGGGTCGAGTGGGTTAAAGGTCATCGGAAATGTATTCAAATACTTAAAAACCTTTTAAAACTCTTATTTATATGATACTTTAGATGAATATAATAGATTCGTAATCATATCAACCAGATTAACTACTTAACAAATAGTGTTTGCAGATCGGCCTAACGTAACCCGGACTGTACTAAGATGTTGTCATTTGACCCATTACCCAACCCACACTTTTTAGTAATGTCTTTTGGTAAAATAACAAAATATGGGGGGATAAATAATCACCTTCCGGGCAATGCCTTGGCTATTTCAGCCCATTTGTTTCCATGCAAACGATGTGCATTCATGAGGGCCAACTCTTCCTGCAGGGTCCAAGCATCCTTTTTAATATCTGGATTCAGATGATTGTGCCACCTGCAATTATTTGTAGTTGTCTTCAAATATAGTTTTAACAATGCTTGTTAAAAAAGTAATTAAAAAACTTCCGCCGCATAATCCTCTAACGAATATAGAACAAATAAAGATTATATTTACCTTTCACGACACTGTTTCCCAATACGTCCAGGAAGGGACTTGGCTATGAGAGACCATTTTGTAGGCCCATATCTATTCACCAGCTCAACGATTGTTTCATCCTCCTACAGCAGAATATAACATAAACAAGAGAGTTTACTTAATGGACATTTCAAAGAGTATATGCACAAAAAACTACAACACAAAGTAGGAAAGAATTGGGTGCAAACCTCTAGAGTCCAAGGACCTTTCACAAGCTCTGGATTAAGAACCTTTTGCCAGCGATGCAGACATTGGACTTCCGATCTATCAGGAAAATATTCGGCTGCAGAACATCAAGATTCATAAGTTAACCCCTTTCAAAAACATGGAAAAATAGAGCACCTCAAATGTAGCAATTTCAAGTACAGTATATAAATTCATATTTTCTATGCCCCTGAGGTCAAGTAGAATAATTGACCAAAAAAACATTACTGACCAGCACACAATAAATTTGACTAACATATTTCTTTCAAACAACCAGAAACAAGAAAAGAGATTGTTCCGAATAAAAGCACAACGTTTTTGGACAAACAACTATCTTAGTTAAATTTTAATAAGAATATTCAGCAAGTACCTTAACGAGTAACTAGTTGTAAAGGTCTCCAAGTTCCTAGTTAAATATCACTGCAAGTACCCTAATGCCTAATCTACTACTGAATCATTTATAAATTAAAAATTATTGACAATATTTTCCTTTCATTATCTGATGCCATCAATATTGGGACCTTTCCCATAATTAGAACACAAATTTTAGCAAAACTAAGGACCAACGTGTAGCACCAATTTATCAATTCTTTTCATTAACATTTTCACATATTGCTTGTAATTCTTAAAACAGAGGTTCTTCAACAAGATTATTGAACCATAGCCAATAGTCACAGATTTATTATTGATTAAGCAAAGATTTATCTCAAGATAGGAGAACGTATTTGAAAGCATAATATACTCTCCAGATTGCAACACACTATCCTCTAGGTATGGGGATTAAAAGAAAATAAAACTCAGAAATTGAGAGCAATGAAATTGTGACAGAAATAGAAGCATAGTAGAATATCTAAGAGAGATACGGACATGACACGAAGATAGAAGAACAGATTCTAACAGGAACTGGAAGAAAATAAAAGCAATAAGCAAACAAGTAACAAAACTTTCCAACGGTTTCACATATAAGAACTTGCAGCAGGTTGGACAGCTTCAATACCAATTTGAAGGAACAAGGGCTTCAAGTAAAAATTTTGAGGGATAAAAAAATTACTGTATGTTATCATGAGGCATAATGACTCTGATTAACATATTTAATGTGTCTAGTGCAAAAAATATATGGGCAAAACAGTGAGAAGACTCACCTATTTTCTTCCAGCATTTACCCTTGAAAAGCCCGACAGCTTTTTTTAGCGTCTCATCCTGTGGAAAATCAAATGAACAGTCATAAAATAGAGCTACCACCCAACGTGTTATTAGTTTAGAAGAAAATTATCACATTAAAAAGATATATATATATATATATATATAGGAAGAGGATCTAAAAAGAAAGAAAATTATATGGGAGAAAGAAGAGAAAGGGGTAGTTTAGTAAATTGGAAGGGTAGTTTCTATAAAGCATGGACGGTCTTTAGACATTTTTTTATGTTTTTAAAATTGAAATGTACACTTTTGCCCTTCAAATGTGAAAAATAATCTACACCATTGATGCTAAGATCTAATGGACACAAAGCTTTCTCCCCTTTCTCCACCCTATTTTCTTTCTCCCTAGAACCTACTCCTATATATATATATGAACAGGAATACTGAATGCTATTTTGAACTATGATTCTTATACATGAAAACAGCGATTCTTATACATCACAACTAGAAAAGCTTATATAAGTTTCTTTCTGAAGCGAATATATATATATATATATATATAGATAAATATCAGCATATTATAAACAAACTGCATACCTCCTCTGGAGTCCAACCTCCCTTTGCTCGTCTAATAGGTCCTGTTGTCCTCCTATAATTTCAAAATCAACTTGTCAGTACAAAGAACTCAATCATAACTACCTTATTAAATTATGCAGTAGCCAGTAGGGGGCTTATAAATTTCCATGCTTTTTATGTTCTCTATAAGTTATTAATGATCTAAACAGTTGCACATCCTTGTCAAAAGAAAAATATTACTTAACTACACATACATTCTAAATAGTAAGCTGCACAAGAGATATTTCAAATGATGCAAGTACATAAATCGTGCACCAATATAGAAGTAAATTTAAAATAAGCTAATCATTCCTATATGAAACAAGTTCTAGTATCTATAGGTCACCACAGAACTTTTAGCATCAAATGGACAAATGCAATTCACCTAAACAAAACAACAAACACCTACAATATCAGCACAAAATATCATGATACAGAATAGATAGAACCATACCGATGAGGCGGTGATGTGCCAGTGGGGCTAGAATTTTGGGGAGACTTAGGCAAGACAATGCCACTACTACCTTCGGATATCGAAGAGCTCGATTGTTTGTTCTCGATGCAATATTCTTCCAACTCCACCTTACCCATATCCAATTCTTCCTATATATATATAACCCCTAAAAAGTACATAAAAACCGTTAATTCATTAGAATACTAAAACCTTCAGAAAAGACATCAAATTCCCTCATTACCATAAGAACTAAATGAATTATCAGCATTAAATACCAATCAAAAACCTAAATCTAAGAGTTAACAAAAAACCAGATCAAATTAAACTAAACTGGCTTAACCCAATTCAATTCCACTTTCTATAAACCAATACAAACAGCCATAATTCAACAACACAAAAACCCTACAAAAAATTGAAATCCAAAGAAACATAACTACTTACTTTAACAAACAATAACTGATCAATTAAACAAAACAAAACAAACCCAGTTTGGCAAATGGAAAAAAATTGAAACTTTATAAATTGTAATTGGGTTTTGACTAATATTTCATTCAATTAAAGTAAATTAAACATACCTTTGATAGTAAAGAAGTAAACCCAAATTAAGAACCCTAATTAAAATCCAATTGAAACCATCTTCAGTAGAAATAAAGACTTTTTTTGGTTTCGGTAGAAACCTTTGCCCGTTGAAAGATCGAGATATAGAGAGAGAAAGAAAACGTATAAATTTTGGTTTGTATTTTAACGAATATAATGAGGGAGTAACGTCGCCGTTTATTGACGTTAATGGGTAAAGGGGAATTTAAGGAAGGATGGACAGATAGAGTTAACGGTCACTGACGGTTTCCGTTAACGTTAAGTTGGGGTACGAAAGTTTGAACCTCAATATAAAACGGCACACAAGTCTTTGTGAACCGTCCGCTAAATGTCGAAGATGTTTTGTAGCCGTTGGATGGTTTTTATCGACTGTCATTTGTGATGGACTAGAGTGACCATTACACTAATGGCATTAACGTTCTCTGATCCAACTTCTAATTCTATCAACATCTCCGATGAAAAAGATTTGTAAATTTTTTGACAAAAACTTTGTCAAATTGAATTAAATAACTATAGTTTTATCGTTGAATAACTCAATTGAATTAGCTGCATTCTCGAGTTTTTTTAGTGGAAAAGAAAGAAAGGGATTGAAAAAAATAATTAAAAGTAATTTTTGAGTTTTTTTTAGGAAGGAAAGGAAGAGAAAGGAAAGGAAATGAATGGAAATAAATGAGTTTTTTTATTAGAAATATTTTCCGTCCAATTTTGAGGGGATTAGAAGAGAAAATAATTTTTTCATTTCCTTTCTTTTCCTTTCTTTCCAACTCGAGAATACATATAACCTATCTTATATTATATTCTTTTTTATTCTTTTCCACTTATAAAAAAACTTAAAAATACAGTGTAATATAAAATTTTTTCAAAGACTTTATATAATAAAGTGAAAAGGTTTTTATTTTAAAAAAGTTATATAATAATAGAGTGAAAAGGTGTTTATTTTAAAAAACTTGATAAATATGCTTTGTGTCATAAATAACTCTTTAAAAGGTTTGTGCATTGCAAATGCCTATTAATAATGATTATAATTTTAATATTAATAAACAAAAATGTTTGCTGTTGAAAATTGGATATCTATTAATCAATCAAATTCTTCTATTTCATTATTCTATTATTCAATCAAACTACTTTTTAAACCGCTATATAAACAAGTTGTTCAATGTAAACATTACATTTTTTTACATTTTCAACACTTTTTAAAATGGTTATTACATTAGTTAATAAGATATGTTCTTTTAAACTTATTGAGAAGTAGTCATATTAATGTTGATGTTAGGTTTCTTATATACACGCCAATTATTTGTTTATTAGTTTATATTTGTATTGACATGATGTATAACATTATCATATAAGTTGCTGGTGTAGTGGTATCGTGGTGACTCTTCTAACTATGAGTTTGAGAGTTCAAGTCTTAAGGATGACACAATTGTATATAGTTGAGGATTAATGTATATATATATACAGGGTAAGAATCCATAAGGAAGTTTTAAATATTTGAGAAAGAGAGAAGCAAATCTTAGCCCTTGATTTTTTCATAAACAAATATTTTTAACATTCATTTGTGATGAATGTTAAATTTTAAAATTATTTGTGATTTTTAAAATTCATTTATGATGAAATTAAAGGTTGAGATTTGCTTCTCTCATTTCCTAAATTTTTGCTTCTCTCTTTGATCCCCATCCTATATATATATGTGATAATATAGTGTGTGAGTACTTGTCTTTTTTATAAAAAAATAAATTATTTATTGCTCAATAGAAATACATTATATTTATTATAATGTTAAGTTGAACAAAAGAAGATTGTTTATAAATTATAAGTTTTTTTTTTTTTTTTTAAAATTACTAACCTGATCTATTTTATGATTCCTAATTTTTTTTTTAAATAACAAATAAAACTCTAATCCTTGCACACATTGCTTTCTTCTTCCCATTTCATTCTTGTCCCTGAAACTTAGATCTCAAGTTAAAAAATTAAGTGGAAAAGAAGAGAAGAAAAAAACGGAGAAGAGAAAAAAAAATTGTAAAGTTATATTTATTATTTATTATTAATATTGTATTATTAAGGATGAAAGGAAAAGAAAAAAAAATTAGAATTATGTTTTATGTTTTGGAATAAAAAGAAATGGATTAAAATTACAGTCAGTAAAAAAAAGAGAAAAAGCAAGTGGGCTCACCTCGTCAAAACACCACTTTTACATTCAATCGCTATCAATTCGCAAAAATCTCCAAATACCTTAATTATTCTATGTTTTTCAATCAGTTTGAAATCACTCACAAATCACAATGGCACGAGCTATACGTACACTCATCCCAACCATGCATATGACTCAATTCACCCCGTTTAAGGAAGCTAAACCCATTCAAGTAGTTCCTAATAATTATGCGGCATGTGTTGCCATTCCACATCGCAACTAGGGGCACAGATTTGAACCTCTTATCAGTTTTATTCAAAATCATCAGTCGCCCACTGCATTTACTAGGATTCCAAATCACCTTTTTACCAAAATTCTTTGTGAAATGTGGTACAGATGTGTTGTGGACCATGAGTTAAATGTAATCAGGGGCACAATTAATAATGGAGAAAATATGTTGGAGATAGGCTTAGCAGAAATTAAGAAACTGTTGGAGTTACCTGCCCAAGATCATTATGATGAGCAGGTTACTAGAGTGGAAGCTAGAGGTATGTCGACTTAGATTGGTCATGCAAGGGTGACTTGAGTGATCACAAGAGGAAGCCTTCTTAGAATATAGTGATTCTTAATGTCCATTGTGATCATGTGTTTAGGTGGCAAAAGTGGTAATTTTGATCAAGCCAATTAGCAGGAGATACAAACCTTTCATGCATTGGGGAATGGAAGAATCCGGATTTTGCCCACATGATTTTGGGTGAATTGAAGTCTGCTGTATTGTAATCACCCAGGGACTTCAATGTTCCTTATACGAGATTTTTCTCTTTGTGTATATAGCATAGATCTCTTGGTATATCCAGATAATAGGTAGGAACATAAACTGAAACATTCTGGAGCTACAAAGATGAGGTGTATAATGGATTTGCAGCAGAGATCAAATCAAGGGAGACACTTTCATGTCAACAAGAATTTTCCAACATCATCCCACTCCAACAGATGTTCCACTAACTGAGGTATGCTTCAATATATTGATCTGGAGGAAGAGGGTGAAGACACTGCAGATGAAGAAGATG
The DNA here is from genome assembly GCA_963921325.1 of Logfia minima. Taxonomy (NCBI): domain Eukaryota; kingdom Viridiplantae; phylum Streptophyta; class Magnoliopsida; order Asterales; family Asteraceae; genus Logfia; species Logfia minima. The sequence continues at coordinate 17,924,813 of OY992763.1, read as the reverse complement.
AAGGTGATGCTATGGAGGTGGAAGAGTGAGATGAAAATGATGTTGGTGATGTTCCAGTGGACGAAGATCCTGTAACTAATATGCCTGAAAGTGAAGCAGAGGTGGAAACTGGGTCTACAACATCTACTAATATATGCAGATTATCAGTCTCAACCCGAGACTGTGTTAGTCCATCATGACCCAGTCCATACTAGTTCTGCAACTTCATCTACATTAGCCAGTCAACCTTTACTATTGAAAATTGGATAAATATTAGCCGATTAAATTCTTCTATTTCATTAAACATTCTTTTATCCGATCAAACTAGTTTTTAAACTCGTGTGTATACACAACTATTCAACGTTAACATTACACTCACAACAAGAAAAATGCGTATTTTGCAAGGTCAAAAACCGTGCCAAGTACTAATAAAACCGTGTCAAATAGTATTTGGCACGGTTTTATCATGATTTTGACTCCGTCCTAAGTATAAAGGTGCCGAATTCAATTGGGTTGGGTCAAACCGGGTCAAATAATATTTGACACCACATTTAGAACGGTTTGTATATTAGTGCTATTAGACAAGTATTTGATACTGTTTTTATAGTTGATCCAATTATATTTATAAGTGAACCACGTTAAACATTAGATTCCGATATATATAAATATAAATCAATATCAAATTAATAAGCAAATATAACAAATCAACTTGTATAAAATATGTTCTTTTATAGTTGATTACGTTCTCAACACTTTTGGAAATGGTATCATCTTAATGAATACGGTCTTTTATATTTATTTAGAAGTAGTCATATTAATGTTAATATTAATTAACTGTTTTTGTATATACATTATTTATTAGTTTATTTTTCTATAGGCATGTTGTACTGTCTTTTGTTTGTACATCATGAATTAAAATGATCGTTTATGGTTTTGAAATTAATAAATCTCATAGATGACAAGAAAAAATAAATAAATAAAAGAATATAAAAAAATCCAAAAACTTTGACCCACTTAAAACATAAAAAGTTAAAAGAGAAATGATAGTTAAAGATAAAGTTGTAATACGCTATTCGATTTGTATGAATCTAATGTGTGATTGTACACTTAAAATGTGTGAGGATTAGGCATGGCTAGTAGGGTACGTAAATGAGGACTTGTCACATTGTTTTGTACTGTTCAGTTTCAAGTTGTTGAGTAACGATTACTGTATCTCTAAAGACAATAATTATAATAATTACTGTGAAAGAGTTGAACGGTTTCAACACCTATAAATAGAAGCTTCTTATACTCTATATTTTTTAAAGAGACGGTAGAATATGAAGATGGAAGGGGAAGTAGGGCTCGAAGTACGAGCCAAACCGTGCAAGGATGTGTGGATGTAACAAGTAAATAGAATAATTATATAATTATTATTTTAATTATATAATGAACAAATTATCAAAATGTGATGTAAATTTTTATCAACTTTGATCTCTTCCGAAACGAATGAAAATTAATTTTGTTGAAGAAATGAGTTTAGATTTAATTTATTGTAATTAAAGATTCATTACACTCTAAGTATTAACCGGACGAAATTCACGAATAGAAGTATCATGATAGTTAATATGTTGAAATTACAAAAAGTTAATTCTCCAAGAACATCGACGAGTCCACCTCATCGTTTGTGTATAGACAGTGGCGGACTCAGAATTTTTGGTCATCGGTGACACAAAATTTTGGACCTAGTATTTGTGGTTTGTAACCAAGTGCACTCTTAGGTTGACTGGTGTCACTTAATCAATTTGAAAATGTCATCAATAAAATGTCCTAAAAAATATTACACTACTGGATCTAAATTACTAGTGTTATACGACACCGGTACTCATCAAATGGATCCGCCTGAAATATGAAAGAAGGTGAGGCAACACAAAAAACCAAAATGAGATCGTCAAATTAACTGTGATCATTCGGCCTTCACACACCACCAATAGATATAGATAAACATAGATACATATAAAATAATTTTTTTACCAATTGTCTACAAATAGATGAATAAATTTTATTTACAAGTAACGGATTGTCGTGCACCTCGCTCGATTTTATTTGATTCCATGATCCATTAACTAATTCTTTTCTTTTACTCCATTCATTTACCAACCATCACTCATACCCCATTTTAAACCAACCCATCTTCCCTTTCTTTCTTTCTTTCCATTCCATCTTTCTCAACCCACACCCATCAACAAATTCAATCGTTTTCTTTAATTTTCATTACATTTTCTTTAAACCACCAAAGGTCAGCTCTTGAACCCATTTCTATCTCATGTTGTTGATTTCTTTTTTGGGTTTTCAATTTTATGACGTATCTATGTGAATTGACGTTGAATCTATGTACATTTGTGTGATTTTTATGTGATTATATACAGACATTGGTTTTAATGTTGTTAGTTTTTCATTATGTGGCTCTTGAGTGTTGAGACTTAAATTCTATGTCGATGAATGATGATATGCATAATTAAATCACAATGTGCAACCTTATATTTAGTTAATAATTTGTTTTCAAGATTCCCACTTGCATTAGTATTAAAACGCCGAAATTTCAAAAGAACAACTCTATTCTAACAGGCGGGATGTAGAAGGGGCAGCTGCGTCCTCAAGAAATATTATATTATGTAAAAACGAAAATATTTTAAGGGTATTAATAATATTTATAGCTTTTCCCCACTATAAAATGAAAAAAGAATAAATATATCCTAGCTCCGCCCGCTAACAGCCATGTTTTCTTGTCTGATGAAAAATGATGGGTTCAGATTGTGATTTAGTGGGCTGTATAAGTATATATACATGTCTAATTGTAATTTGAAGGGTGAAGATCCAATCGTACAATTAATTGTCAATGTGATAAATTATGTAATAGAATAATGATGTTGAATGCAATCTTGATGATATTGAATGATTAATAAGCAGATCAGACTGCAGAACAATCAGAGATTGTTTGATCTTCTAAATTGGATGGAGCATTTATTTATATGTGCTTTAATGTAATGTATTACTTGCCATGGTTCCTTACTGTGTCATAGATGGATTAATAAATGCTACAATAGATGCTGTAATGGTTCATTTCACCAACTTGTTTTTGTGACTCTGGTTTTATTTGAAACAACTGAAATACACATATACTATTAGCAGCTACTCTTTATGATCGTGTCAATGTTCAAACGAACTAGTTCATAATGGTCGGCTTAAAAGAAATTTGTTATGAAATACGGTGACTCTTGATTTACTTGTTCGTTTGCACGTGCGCAAACATTATTGATACTATGTTGTTATTTCCCTACAGGAATTAGAAGATGGCCGACTCAGAAGATATTCAGCCCCTTGTTTGCGATAATGGAACTGGAATGGTCAAGGTATCCTGTTTTTCTGTTTGTTTTGGATATAGTTAGAGGTGGCAATTCAACCTGTTTACTTATGAATGAGCCGATTTCGGTTATCTTTTAGCTCTTACCGGTCAAATGGCTTAAATAAAATAAATAGAAAGCTAGCAAAATACAAAACGGGTTAAACAAGTCAAACGTGCCAAAATTGTATCTTAATTTATTAAACCTCATAAATCAACTCAATAAAAAAAATTATGCTGTTATTGAAATAATATAGTAATTGTAATAATATTTGGCATTCTAGTTATTTATTAATCTTTAAATGGATAAAATGTATTTGAGGTCAACCCAACAATTTTTCATTCGTTATGCCACATCTAGATAAAGCTAGATTTGTCCTTTTTTTTGTTAGTTTGTTTCATGATCCCATGTTTATAATTTTCAAGGCTGGATTTGCTGGAGATGATGCCCCAAGAGCTGTTTTTCCTAGCATTGTTGGCCGCCCACGTCACACTGGTGTTATGGTTGGCATGGGTCAGAAAGATGCATATGTCGGGGACGAGGCTCAATCTAAACGAGGTATCCTTACTTTAAAGTACCCAATTGAGCATGGTATTGTGAGTAACTGGGATGATATGGAAAAGATTTGGCATCACACGTTCTACAACGAACTCCGTGTGGCACCAGAAGAACATCCGGTTCTTCTTACTGAAGCACCACTTAACCCAAAAGCAAATCGTGAGAAGATGACCCAAATCATGTTCGAGACGTTTAATGCTCCTGCTATGTATGTTGCAATTCAAGCTGTTCTTTCACTGTATGCCAGTGGTCGTACGACTGGTTAGTGCCTCATTTGAGACCTTACCTGACAATTTTGACCCATATACTTGTGTATGGGCAGATCTTGGTTTTGTTTTATTCAAACGGGTCAGTGGGTCAAATAAATTTAGGTTGAATGTGACCCAAAGTCTATTTCTAATGTATACAACCTTCTAAAATCTGTTTATTAAAAGATGTGGATTATTATACTTCTGAGTGGGTTCTATGGGTTTTGTTTTATCTGAAAACAGGCAAATAAATTTTGGTTAAATGTCTCACCTGGGTTGAAACTGGCCCAAGGTCTATTTCTAGCACAAAAGCTACTAATATTTCAATATTCAAAGATGTAAATTATCATAGTAACCATCATTATTGTAACTACAATTTTGTCCAAGAAATGGTCCAAAGTATTCCCTTCATCATCCTGACCCAGCCCGTTTTGACCAAAAATACCCTCTACAGGCTAGACCAATTTTGATCCGTCACCCAACCTGCCCATCTTATCACATCTATAAAAAGGTGAATTACTTGGCTTATTTATTGCATTGTTGTTTAGGTATTGTGCTGGACTCGGGAGATGGTGTCAGTCACACTGTTCCAATTTATGAAGGGTATGCACTCCCACATGCCATATTACGTTTGGATCTTGCTGGTCGTGATCTGACTGATGCGTTAATGAAAATTCTTACTGAACGAGGTTATTCATTCACCACAACTGCTGAACGAGAAATTGTGAGAGATATGAAAGAGAAGTTGGCTTATATTGCACTCGATTATGAACAAGAACTTGAAACTGCTAAGACCAGCTCTGCAGTGGAAAAAAGTTACGAGTTACCTGATGGTCAGGTGATCACGATTGGGGCTGAGCGATTTAGGTGTCCTGAGGTTCTTTACCAGCCATCCATGATTGGGATGGAAGCTGCGGGTATTCATGAGACAACATACAATTCTATAATGAAATGTGACGTGGATATCAGGAAAGATTTGTATGGAAACATCGTGCTTAGTGGTGGAACAACTATGTTCCCTGGTATTGCAGATAGAATGAGCAAAGAAATTACTGCTTTAGCCCCAAGTAGCATGAAGATTAAAGTTGTGGCCCCACCCGAAAGAAAATACAGTGTCTGGATTGGAGGGTCTATTTTGGCATCTCTTAGCACATTCCAGCAGGCGAGTTTCTTTTTGGGTTTCTTATTTTTTTATTTTATTGTTACTATTATTATTTTAATATGGTTGATGCAAATCCAATGGTTACGTTGAATGTGATTGTTGCAGATGTGGATCGCGAAGGCTGAATATGATGAGTCTGGACCTTCGATTGTGCACCGGAAATGTTTCTAATCACAGGAAAACAGGTAAAGAACAACAATCTGTACAATTCAGGAGATGTTGCTTTCTTGTTTTCTCGATTCCACTGTTTTCCACATTTAGATTTTCATTTGGAGAATGAGCTTAAGCAGAAGCAGATTGTTTTCGAGAATAATATCAGAAAGATTTGTAGTAGTTAAGTAGTTTTTGCTAAGTACAACTTGTCAATCAACATCTTGTGTCTTTTTTTCTCTCAATAATGTACTAATGCTGTAATGGATTTGTTTTTACGAATGAATTACTTGTAGCATTAGCGGTTTACCATAATTTAGTTCACCTGTGTAGTATTGTTGCCAATCTGGAAATTGTGTTTACTTGCAACTTTTGACAGTTAGAGTAAGTGTTCTTTTTCACGTTTGGATGATATACAATCTTATCGGTGCATAATCTCATCTCATCTCATCTCATCTCATATCTTATATAACACTACCAATGACAATGCTAGTTAAATGAACATAATAAAGCACACATTGAGCTAGATAAGTATGTAAGAAAGCAATAAAAAATGGATGGGCAAGTACGCACGTAAGTAATGAATCACATAAAAGCAAGTGTGCAAACGTGTAAGCAAGCAATGAATAAATGCGGGACAAATAGGAATGGGGACGCATAGGCGCAAACGATGCCTGTGAGCATATATGTAATCACCATCACCGTTTACGCCAGTGTAGCATATACGAGTATTATTTTCATGGAGAAAAATCGATTGTTAAGTATTTTGTTTTCAATATTCCTAAAGATTAGTTGAATCACCATCTAATGTGGCGTCAACGATCAACCAGAGGTCCAGGTCCAGAGCTACCATGCCGAAATTCCCGCAACATTTCACAGGAAAACTCTCGTAAGCCGAGAAGAAAGAGACCGACAGCAATTATATATGCTGGGGTGCCCTTATTACAGTGGCTGATTATATAAGTACCTATATGTTCAGATTGTTAAGAACTCCAGTTATGTTTGCATTTGGGATGTGTTGTTGGAAGAGGTTGAACATAATATTCACGACATTTTGTAATTGTTGAACGGTTTGCTCATTCGTAGAAGATGCAGCACCATTCTCCTTTACAGTCTGTATCCTTCCAATGCAACGAATGTATCCCCTTTTTTCTGGACCTTTAACTTTACAATAATCGTCATTTGAAAAATCATCTTCAGCCCTTGTATGTTTGGGGAGTCACTTGCAGCAGATTGTAATCAGGAGCCGCTCACGGTCTTTCGGGACTAAAGCGAACGTGAGACTTTATTAATTTAGTACAAATACTATTTTTTACCTTTTTGACATATATTCAATAAAATTTGTTCGGTATAGTATGCAGAATCTATGTTTTATATTTGAAAAAGAAATCGGCATCCATTCCATTGTATATAGTACGTCGACTTTGATAATTTGTTACTGATTTATTATGTTTTCATAAAAGAAAAAAGTCAAACCTTTTACTTATATAATATGAAGTTATGAAAGGAGATCGAGTTATCGACTAATTGTAGACTTATGAATTTATATTTTTTTGCACTTAATCTATATGAAAGTTTTATCGAAGTATTTAGCTATGATAGAAAATATAAAAATACTATCACATATCTTATCTATGTAACCTATATATAAACATCATATTAATTTTAATTATATTAATATCATATATCGTACTTTCTTCTTCAAGAACTTAACATGATACATTAATGTTGAATTTATGTGACATTTAACGACCATATACTAAGTAAATATTAGATTAAACTCATTATGCAGTTAAAAATTAATTCATTCACTTAACCATGATTCATGTTTAAATGATTTAGTTTTTTATTTGATCAATATGATAATGATAATAATAACGTTTAAAAAAATGATTGTGAAATTCAATCGTGAAAAGATAAAGAGTATGATAAAGTAATCTTAATGTAGTCAATGAAAAACAAAAGATGAAATTTAAATACATTAGCATAGAACATCGAAACTTTTTCAATGAAACCACTTATAACTAAGTGACAAAAAAAGGCCTAGTCATTTTTATCATTTAAAATGAGCCTAATATATTACTATTTAAACTATTTGAGCCCTTGTAATGTCATTTATTTACATTAAGTGGATTTAATCTCTTAGAGCTTATATTCTCCGAGGTCTTAAAAATTGATCAAAAAACGTTAAAGATTCTTGTCACTAACTTATACTAATACATGACTTCGAAAATTTTGAGGCTTTACAAATTCGGGAGCCTAAAGCACTAACTTTACTAGTTTTAGCCTTAAGCCACCTCTGATTGTAATGAAGCCTACGTGACAATAGACGTTTAACAACTCAACAAATATACATATATATCTAATGTTCATACTATACATTACAACTACTTGTGCAGCCTTGTCATCAACAATGGTTCCATTTTTACGAGTGTGACTTTTTATGTATATTTCTCCTCGTGTTGGGTACACGCCATTGTTTTTCAATGCCTGTATCAATAATCAGTTGTGTTTTATGAGTACTAAAGAAATTACCAAACAAAACACTGATAAAAGCCAAATTAGATAACAAGTACCTCTTCGTGAGCAAGCGGGACAAATGATTTTGTACCTGTCACATAAGGCTCTTGCATCTTTGAGTGATTTACACGTCTTATAGCACATGTACTCTGTTAAAACAGAATAATAAGCGATCCAAATTAAACAGGTTTGTAGGGAAAACTTGACACGCCTAATTCCATTATTTTATATATAATGATAATGATTAACTCATCCAATGCAGCTTCCGTTCTTCATTTTTTTGCACTTTGTTCTTTATCTGGCTCCCTCTGAGAAGATATGAATAAGGAGAGAGTTTCAAGCCCGCACGCCGTGCGAGAAGTAAAAGAGCATGCCGAGAACCTCTCTGCCGGATTCGTCCATAGATAATACTTACTTTAGAGTTGTGTATCTCTCTTGTATCACCCAATATATTAGCATTCACGACATTTTTCAGGAGAATAAAGAGCATCTAACTTTTGGTCAAGGTAGTAATAATATGGTTTCTAAGTTTTCTTGTATATTTACTTTACTTTTTTGATTAGTTAATATTTTATATATATGAAGCTACTTTTGTATGTGAAACAATGAAATATATTTTTTAGATCTTTTTTATTTTATTTTATGAAATCACTCTTATTACTTTTGAATTGTTATTAAAATATGATAACATATATTTCATAATGTTTTTGATGAGCAAATTGTATAACAAATCCTCTGATGTTAGTAGGTGGATTTGTGATCCGGATGATATTTTCTTTTAATTAAATGAAATAGAAAATGGTTTTTAAGAATTGCACGTCGAGTGTTTATCATGTGCATATCAAACATCGTATTAATTTTATATTGGTATTAATTGTGCATTTGTTGTTGAGTAAACACCAACAAGTCTTATTTTTTTATTATTTATTTAAAATGAATTTTGATAGCATATTCGTTAAAATATAATATGATGATGGTTGATAGGTACCCTTGACATTGTTGGATCGTATCAATTCGTTGTTGTGTCGTAATTATTCCGTTCCTAATATATCGTTTTACTAGAACTAGCGACTTCTAAATAAAAACATTATTTCAATTTTTTTTTTTGATCGTTGTACTTCTTCTATGTTTAATCGTTTATTTATTATGTTTGGTATCAAAATCAGATTTCTTGTCAATTATTCACTTTCTCATTACTTATTGAAACAATCTTGATTAAATTACTATATCGGTTATGTGTTTTGCAGTTCCTTATATTCTTTAACCATATTTATAAATTTAATACTTGTTATCTTAAAATTTTAGTTATAGTGTTTTTACTAATTGAACCTATGCACAGCATGCATCAGTGTATCTTTTATACATGGCAAAATAACCAAGAATGGATGAATCTTACAAAATGCATCTAAGACCATTCTCAAGCATACATGTATCTTGAAAAATGATCTAAAGAGAACCTAGCCTTTTCAGTGGGATTTTACTGTATATTCTTAATTATATTTTATCTACATTAATAAATCTATAGATATTACAGGTACAAAAATATTACTTACTTCCCTTAAAACATGTTTACCATGATCGTTTTTCAAAAGAAAATAGATCATATTTACCGTAATATCTCTTTATATTCAATCGGCATAACAGTTATCTATTTTGACCTGCGATTATAAAACGATTTTCATGATAGTTCATATTATCATGAAACAAATGATTGTGATCGCATGAAATCTCTTGAGATTCTCTAAGAGTTCAATTGTCATTTTATTTAAGCTCATGCAAATAATATTTTAAATAAGTCAAAAGTATCTATTATTGTTATTATTATTATTATTGTTATCAAACACTTATTATAGTTGATATATAATTTGGCATCGTATCAACAACTATTATATCAATCAAAACTTTATTTTTTTTCATGATATATAACTATAACCACGATGATATAATTAAGTATTATTGGATTGATATGTTAAATTGTATAACAAGTGATATCTTCCAATTAGGCGTCTACCAACCAACAAAATTAATAACTTAATAGTAAACTCTATGATATTTGAAAATTCACAACGATCACATTGGTATACTAAAAATTTGTTTTTTGCACATTTAACAATTGATATTATATTTTTATTTTCAATGTAATTTTATCATTTTTGAAAAAAAATGTCACACCCTCTTTACCAAGTCATGACTTACTACTATAAGCATTACATAATTACATACAAAACTAGAGTTTCTTACATTACATATTAGTGGAAGTCTTAAAAATTTAAACGACTGGTTACATATCTTATATAGCATAACAAAAATAACCACCAAAATACATAGTCTTCTTAAATTCACACCTTCTCCCTATCTTTGTACTCGTTTTATCGTCAGATCCTGAGATACATGTTTACATACACTAATCAACAAAAACTTAGTGAGTTCAGACATTTTTATGCATACAGTTAACAAGTATATAATAAAACGTATGCTAATATAGAAATTTCATGATATAACATACAATTAAACTTGTACATGTATAAAGATTTATGTAATACTGTAACTATAACAGTAACTGTAAAAGGAACCTCATACTGTAATGAATACATCGGGTGTAACTGTGTTTTGCTATTATTTATATCATACTAAGTAGTTAGTGTATGAGCACTAATACTTGTAATTTGCATGACTGGTCGATGCCCCGACATAACCAAGTATAAATTAGTATATAAACACATATACTTGTAATTGCATGACTGGTCGGTGCCCCGACATAACCACGTATAATTTAGTGTATAAACAGATATACTGGTTCCTGTAAATATGTAATCTGTAATCACTAGTCGGCATCCCGGCATTTCCACCGATGTATCATAAAAACATTTTCACATGCATATTCAAATCATGCATGAATAATAATAACACTTTAATGACAATATTTACATAAAAAAGAAATTGTAATACAACATGTATCTCAATTATATAAGTAGCGTGAACTCACCTAATTGCTCTGCTAATTTACTCTTTTTCTATCTCACGGATTTACCTATATTTCAAAATTATTTATATCAGTCACCATAACTTAACGTATAGTTAAATTAATTTTAAAGTCTGACCATTCATACCATAAGTGTTCAAAGTTTGCCCAAATCTTTAAAAATGTTGTTTGCATTTAAAATGGCCATAATATGACTTCGTAGATCTTTTATATTATATTTAGTCAAAGATAATATTTATGTACATCCATAACCTATATGGAAAATGATTGTTTGTTTTATATAACAAAACTTCACAACTATCATAAACAATTAACTTAATTGAAATATAAAACAACACTTATTGATTTATTTATTTTTAAAGAAACTTTATAACTACTAAGTAATCATTTATATAAAATTCTTAAAACATTTATAAACTAAACTTACTATTTTAAAAGTCCCTTAAATAATTTAACTATTGGGCTTGAGTCAAAATAAATAAAAGCATATTTTTATTTAGTCCATATAATAGCCCAGTAGTTCACATTTATACTTGCATTTTAAAGGTCCAATTCATCTAAGATGGTTAGCAAAATCTCGGACAGACCAGCCCAATACACAAGAATGATCAGCCCAAGTCAGCAAGAAAATCAACCCAGATCAGCATCTACAGTGGCTGATCGCAACACAGCAAATCAACCATTTACGCATCATTTTTGCTCGTTTTTGGAACGTTTTTCATGAAATAAAATGTGGATTTTTACTTGAACAAATGAAACGAACCTTTAGTATAAAAATCAACACTTAAAACCACCTACATTGCGTTAAATAAAACATTTCAGTAGCTTTTTGGTAACTAACAAAACTAAATGAAAAAGACTATAAATTAATCATATATGTAGGTCACCCTTGAACGGATCCAACGGGGTAACAACGCTTGTAAGAGTGCGGAATACTCTTGGAAACGATACAAGTGTTCAAAACACGTTTATCTCAATAACAATCCCTTACTTCGAATGTATTCGAACTAGGATGACTCGTACGAACCTGATATACTGATATGAGTTCGTATAAAAGCTTAGAAATAATATTTTCGAACTTTATATTTATAAGCTGCTAGGTTCGTACGAACTTAGCAGCTCCTAAGTTCGTACGAACCTACCAGTTCGTACCTTGAGTAAGTTCCTACGAACCTATAATCATACAATATATTTCTAACACATTATATTAATAAACAATTATTATAACTAAATATTCATTCATTAATATCAAAGACTATTACAAAAGCTAATCTATTACACAATAGAAGCTGTTGTCACAAATATGTACCAACAGACTCCCCCTTGACAATAGCTCTATTAGTCTTTAGTCTTCGTTTTGTCTTCAGATCCTTTTATCTTCTAACTCTGATTACATCCAGCCCAAATTCCCTTGTTGACAAAAACATCGACAACTCTTTGATATCTTCTGCCCTCGTGTCTCTAATTATCTCTATAGAGAATCTTGTTGACATGCAGCTTCATCAGATCATCTTTAGATAGGTTGACCAAATGCAAGCTGTCGTATACTCTCAGAATCACATTCCCTTCAATGTCCTCCATAACTGCCTCTGCAGTTTCACTATCTACAAACCACCATTTGAGGTTTGCCAGAACATCCTGTGGCATTTTCTTTAACGGAACCCTCTTCAAGCACTTGACCGGTTTATAAACCATCTTCATCCACGGCTTGTTTGTAATGGGATCAAATCTGGTCAGGTCGGGAACTCTTTTGCCTGTTCTTAGTTTTAAATCGACGAAGTTATTCGTTCTTCCTTCACGCTTTATGATTCTCACTAAAGTCCCTGCGTAAGGATCATTATTGTAGTTCACCAAGTCAATCCAGGCTAGTTCCTTTAATTCAATTTTCGGCAACGAGCTGAATACTTTCAGTTTTCTTCTCAAGTACTGAATTCCATCATATCTTTTAATTATGAATAGTTTGAGTTCATTGTCATAGAACCAACTTATGATGCCTTTCTTTAGCTTGCCTGATCCCTTGACCCTGATATCACCTTTATACTTTAACTATGGTTCCTTTTCTGCCTCTTTAAACCATAGGGTTTTCATTTCAGCTCTGGATAGTTCTTTTTCTTCAGTTGTCTCATCGCCAAGGACTTCATCATCTTCTGACTCTATGTCCTTGCGATCTAACACTTTCTCACCAGACTCAGTCTCAATAATCACCTCAGTAACAGGTTGCTTAGTCACGACATGTTCATCTATGTCAATATCTGTATCTTGAACAGTCTACTCGTTTGAATTCCAGTCTGCCACACCTGTACTGAGAATCTCTCCTTCTTCTAGTTCTGACCCATCGCTATCAAATTCATCTAAGCCAAGCAGTGCTTCGATGGTGTCAGATTCATCCACATTTATAGGAGTTTGAGCTGATCCGCTCCCACCTACTTGCTGACTCGACTCCCCCTGAGCTTTTGCTGCACCTTGCTTTCTAGATGAAGAGCCAGGCAGCTCACCTTCTCTGGGTGCATTGGGATCATCGTCACGGTCATTACCAGATTTAAACCTCAGTTCATCTTCCCTGCACCCTGTTGTCTGACTCCCCCTGAGCGACTGGCGCTTCATTTGGAAGATAGTAACCTCATTTAGCCTCACTTGATCTTCTAATTTTTCAAGGCTCTTTTCTAAGCGCTCGTTGATAGCCGTCAAATTTGTGACTCGAACTTCCTGGCTTGTGACAACGGCAGTCAAAGCAGTCACCATATCCATCAAGCTAGTGATCCGGCCCTCAAGATAGGTAAACTTATCCGGATCTGAGAGAAGAGCAGCTGGGTTAGGAACATAGTGGGTGGGTTGAGTCGTCGGTAGAGCGGTGGTTGGAGTAGCTGATGGTAGAGTCGGTGGTGTTGTTGTTGTAGGAGGAGGTCCAGGAATGGTAGATGGGGAAGTTGTGGTCGTCGTTGTGATCGACGGTTGGGCTGAAGGCGGTGGAACGGTGGTTCTGCTGGCAGAGGGAGTAGTATGAGATACAAATAGAGGACAAGCACCTCCCTCTCGAATAACAACACCAGTGGGCCTCTGACGTTTCCGAGCCCGCAGCTCGAACCCAGAGACTTCCTCTCCCTCTGGTACATAATCTTCATCCTCAACCACTTTCCGTTTACCCTTCTCCTTGGCACGGGCCGCCGTAGGGTCCAAAAGAACACCTTTTGAGCCTTGGAACCCAATCATGGGTGGGTCATCATCATCATCATCAGCATCATCATCATCATTATCATTATCATCCTCATCAGAATCAGTCTTTGTTGCTTCAGAATCAGATGACTGGCTCTTTTCAGGATCAGCTGAAGGTGAAGGCCAAGCTCCTCCCTCAGCAAAATAATCATCAATGTCTCTTAATGCTTCAGCGATAGTTTTGTGTTGCGAACTTGTGGCCGCAACACTAGAGTTGGCTCTTCCTTGCAAAACTTCTTGCACAACTTCAGCAGCAACTTCAGCGTCTACGCTCTCTCCCTCAACGGGGTGCTCTAGTTGATGCATGATATCCTCAACAACCTCAGTAGCCACAAGCGGTGGCTCTGGAATATCAGCTGGAACATGGGGGGGGACACATCAACATGTTCTGCAGCCACATCCTCTGCAGCCCCCTCTGCATCGTGAGGAGCGTCCCACCACCCATCAATTAGTAGGGGTCTATAATGAGCATCAACAATTGCTCCAAACAGCGGTACAGCCTGCGGCCTGTCAGCAACAGCACGACGACTGCTATGACTGAGACAGTGTCCAGAAATCTTCTTGTCAACAGACATAAGATGGACTTCGGGATTGCCAGCAGGGAGATTCGGAATCAGCCCGTTCAAAATCATCATCACAAAGCGCGGATACAAAATAAATTGATCTTTGACGCTTCCCCTGATCTGCAGTACCATCTCATCAAAAAAGAATTGAGAGAAGCAGTAAGGCTTGTTGTATACCAATGAAGCCATGCCGGATTGCATCTTGTGGTTCATGGTGTCAAAACCTGCCTTCTTTGGCCCGAAAGAGGCCAACAAAATATGCATCAAGTACCTCCACTGTCCGTATAGTAGACTCTATGTATACTGGGTATGAGTCACGTCGCCGACGTAACCCATTCTTTGAAATGCCCCAGCTCAGAACTCTAGAGGGAATGATGTTGGACCGGCTTCTTGTTCCTCAGTCCCTAGATGCAGTGCCATTCTCAAATAAGGTGCAGAGAATTCAATCACCCTTCCGCCCACAATTGCACGAATAACTGGAGGGTTAGGACGACAATCGTGCTTAGCAGTCGCCCAGAACTCCCTTAAAAACTGAAGCTTTAAACTCGGAGAATGAGTCAGTGCATAGAACACTCTCGACCGGGTAATGAAGTCCAGCATGCCCCGGAACGGCACAGTGTTCTGATCAGCAAGATCAAAAGAGATTGCAAGGTTGTGTTTGTTGAAGAAAGCACGTTGATCAGCCATTTCTGCACACAAGCCAAAATCCAAACCAAAATAGATAACAAGAGTGTTAACAATAAACGATAATTAATTTAGAATCCTGCACAAGAGATTCAACAATTTAAAACAGTTTATAGACTAAACATAATTTTAAATAATAAAAGTTAAGAGATTTGCACAAAACCTTGTAGGTTCGTACGAACTTACAGCCCTGTATAGGTTCGTATGAACTTACTGTTTGACTAAGTCAAACTTAAGTTCGTACTAACTTACACTGTCTAGGTTCGTACGCACTTACAAGTTCATACGAACCAGTAAGTTTGAACGCAAGAACACTGTTGCATACTTCAAAATTTTTGGCCATAATAAGATGATCAGGCACTTGAAATGGATACACATAGGTCTGATATATGATACCCAACAAGTTCCAATCAATTTTAACCATGAACACACGTCTAATTATTAAGTTAAAGTTGTTTTTGTCAAAAACCCACTTTAATTCAAATTTTACATGTTTTAACGGTCCAAATCAAGAAATTGTTACTTACATGGATTCGTGTAAGTGAAGTGATGAATTTTATCGGTTTAGAATGGTCTAACACGGATCAAATTTCCAGTTTAAGTTCAAAAGTGGAGAAACAGTAAGTTCGAAGGCTCCAGTAAGTTCGAAGGTTGTGTATGTTCGAATGGTTTGAAAGCATAAGAAGTTTGACCCGGTAAGCCTCTTATATACTATTCTAAGTTTGTACGAACTTAGACACTTAGCCAAAATCAAACTTTTTAAGTTTTACCATTTTTCTAAAATTCAAACTTTTTCAAACTTGAAAACATGTAGCGACTACCAATACACTTAAACAGGTGATAGAGCATGGTTTGAGCAACGAATCCAGCAAAATGTATGTTTTTCCAGTAAACGAAGAACGTTGATTAAATAAAAATAAAAAAAATAAAAATAAAATAACCTTGTATTATGAACACACAAATATGAAATTGTTCATATTTTGAAACATAAAGTCTTTTTGAGAGAGTCACTGATACAAAGATCGAATTAGCCATGATTAGCACACTACACAGTTAGGAATTTTCATATATTCCTTGGTTATTATTGTTGTAAATCATAGATCACTTCGATTATCAATATTGTTGTCCACTTAAACATTCAACACTCAGAGTTCTCAAGTACATATTAGATTATTGTTCACGATCTCCTATGTATCTTACATTTGATATACCCTTAGAATTTAGAAAGTCAAGAATATCAACTATCGGAAATTGTTAATTTTTATGTCATCTTTAAAGTCGAGTCATTTTGTTTTATCAGCAATGTACATATGTACATGTTTCAGCTGTAAGACAAGACTAGGGTTAGAGACAAACAAATCTAAAATCAAACCAGATGTGACAGGTCTGTACTTCCGTACAACAGAGCGACATGGTTTGACTAGAGACCTTGAAAACGGTATTCTTGTTTTCGCGGTCTAGTTTGCTCCAGATTTAGAATTACACTAACTGAATCTAGATCAGCATGTTTCAAGATGTAGCAAAAGAAACAGTTAGTGAATCCCCCAGATGAGTTATTTTCATTTTTTTTTTGTCCGTTATCAAGCATTCAAGTATTGTTCATTTTCTAAGAATTAAGGCTTAAGTCGTACATCAAAATAAAGATTTCACAGAAGAATCGCATATGTTATTAGAGATTAAGTACTTGAAAACCTTGATGTCTAATGCCTACCAATACATCGTAAAGTGAAGCTATCAAATACGTTGCATTTTAGGTACATTTACTGTGTATGTCCTGCATCTAAAAGCCACACATATAAAATGTTCTAGGCATGGGTAATGTTTTCATCATTTCTTTGCAATAACACAGTGACCCTCAATTTTTCTTGGTTTCAAAAGTAAAAAGAACTATACATGGTAAAGATAAAATAAACAATAGCAAAAACAAAGTTCTTTTAGGGAAATAATTACTCAGGATTTTTCATCCCATTTAGTTGGATTAATAGCTCAAACCTAGACCTATCAAATGCCTTGGTATATAGGTCGGCTAGATTGTCATCTGCTGGAACTTTAACTAAATTAATCAGGTGTTTCTCAGCACAGTCACAAATAAAATGATGTCTAATGTCAATATGTTTCGTTTTACTATGCTTAACTAGATTATTAGTTATGGACATTGTGGACTGTTATCAATCATAATAGGGGTGTTTGAAAAATTTAAACCATAAACACGTATATGTTGTTGTATCCACAAAACTTGTGAACAACATCTACCTGCTGCTACATACTCAGCCTCACAGGTTGAGATGGCGACCAAGGTTTGCTTTTTGCATTGCCATGAGACAATATGACCACCTAGCAATTGACAACCACCAGTAGTGGATTTCCTGTTCAAGTTACAACCACCATAGTCTGAGTCTGTGTAGGCCACAAAGTCAAAATTGCCTCCAGAGGGATACCAAAGACTTAACTTAGGTTTTCCCTTTAGATATCGCAAAATTCTCTTTGCTGCCTTCATGTGTGATTCTTTTGGATTTGATTGAAATCTCGCACACAAGCGGACTGCAAACATTATGTCAGGTCGAGAAGCAGTTAAATACATGAGAGAACCGATAATAGCCCGATATTGAGTAGGATCCACATCTTCGGTACTCTCAATATCAGGTCCAAGATTATGATTATGTTGAATCGGAGTGCCAAAAGATGAACTATCTTTCATATTAAAACGAGTGAGCATTTCATGCACATATTTCGTTTGATGAATAAAGAAACCATCCTTGTTTTGATCAACTTGTAATCCTAAGAAGAAGTTCAGTTCTCCCATAGCACTCATCTCAAACCGTCGCTTCATTACTTGCTCAAAATCTCTGCACATGTTCTCGTCAGATGACCCAAAGATAATATCATTGACGTACACTTGTACAAGAAGAAAATCATCCTTGTTCCATTTGATGAACCACGTACTATCTATTTGTCCTCTCTTGAACCCATTTTCCAAGAGATACGTAGATAGAGTCTCGTACCAAGCTCTGGGTGCTTGATGCAATCCATACAGAGCCTTATCTAGTTTATAGACTCGGTCTGGATGGTCTGGATCACTGAACCCCGGGGCTTGATTGCTTCTAGCCTTGCTACTGGTGCAAACACTTCAGTATAATCAATTCCTTCCTGTTGGTTAAAGCCTTGTACTACTAGCCTCGCTTTATTCCGGGTTATGATACCTCTATTATCTCTTTTGCACTTAAACACCCATTTGGTGCCTATTGCAAACTCTCCTCTTGGTAGATCAACAAGCTCCCAAACTTTGAGCTTTTCAAATTGTGCAACTTCCTCTTGCATAGCTTCTACCCAGGAGTTCTCTTTTAAAGCCATTTGAACATTTTTCGGTTCAACCTGAGATATAAAACAGCTAAACATGCACCTATGTATGATTCCAGTGTCTTGAATCGATACATATAGACTGTGGCTGTCCGATATCTCTCTACGAGTTTTTACTCTAGAACTTGGATCACCAATGATATTATCAATTGGACGATACTTGTTCCCACGAGTCGAAACCGTAGTGTCAACCGGCAAGTCAGATCCTAGATTTGATCCAATCTCCCCCTGAGGTGGTACCCTATTCTCTGCAATTTCTTACACAGGAGCTGTAACCTCTGAAGAAGATGGATTGACCTTCAGATTTAAATCACTATTCCCAATAGGATCGACAACTATATCTTTCCCTTTATTAGTTAGATCTTCAGAACACGGAACTCTGGATCTTGGTGCAAACTCATCTTTTTCACCATCATCTAGTATCATATGTTCTAACCCCAAAGTGTCATTGTCACTTAGGATTGGAAGATTGAATGATTTGAAGACTGTATCATAGTTAAACATCCATTCTGGTCCAGTCTGAACGGCTGGAGTATAAAATATAACTTGTATATTAAATACAATCTCAACCTTTCTAGCAGCCTGATTAAAGACCCTTTTATTTGGAGATCCGGCTTCATATCATAGAAAAAAACCTTCGTCCGCCTTTTCACCAAATTTAGATTGATGTTTGGTCTTCAATAAAGTACACCGAACACCGAATGGCTCTAAACCGGAAAGATTAGGTTTGCGACCATTTAGAAGCTCATAACACGTTTTGTTATATTTCTTGACAGTTAAAACCCTATTAAGTACATGACAAGCCGTATTCACTGCTTCTCCCCAAAACATGACAGGAATCTTTGAATCAGCCAGCATAGTTCTTGCTGCTTCTATCAGTGTTCTGTTTTTCCTTTCAGCGACACCATTCTATTGTGGCTCATAGGGTGCACTGAACTGGTGTTGAAATCCTTTGCTTAAGCAAAAGACGTTCAATACCGAGTTCTTGAACTCTAAGCCATTGTCGCTACGAATTTTCTTGACTCCTCGATTGAATTGATGTTCAATCTGGGTAAAGAATGTCATCAGCATTTCTGCTGTCTCATCCTTTGAAGCCAAAAAGAAGACCCATGAAAACCGTGAGAAGTCATCAGTAACTATTAGGCAGTAATGTTACCACCTACACTCCTTGCATTCACAGGACCAAACAAATCTATGTGAAGAAGGTCAAAGGCTGAGGCAATAGAGTTTTGAGTTTTGGACTTATGCGTTTTCTTGTGTTGTTTGCCTTTTAGACAGGGTAGACACTTGTCCTCTAACTCAAATTTCAACATTGGAACACCTTGCACTAGTCCATTCTTGACTATGAAATTCATTTTTCTGAAGTGCAAGTGAGCCATTTTCCTATGCCAAAGCTGTGAATCAGTCTCAGATGCTTTGGATATCAGACAGGTTGATTCCTGAGAAGATTCAGCAACACTCATGTCCATGACATAAGTGTCATTCCTCCTGGGTGCTCTCATTACTATCCATTTCTCTGGTATGACAAATCCAGGTTTCAGAATTAATGCTTCACTATCTGTGAAATGAACAGGATGTCCTTTATCACAGATCTGAGAAACACTCATGAGATTATGTTTTAGCTCCTCAACATAGTTGACTCGCTCTAACATAAGTTTCCCATTTGTGACATTACCTACTCCCGTGATCTGTCCACCTTTAGCACCAGCAAAGTTCATGTACCCTCCTTTCTGGTGCACGAAATCCACAAGATTTTGCTTTTCCCCCGTCATGTGCCTTGAGCAACCGCTATCAACGTACCACCAGTTAATAGCTCTTCTGGTTAACTCCTGCACATTAGATGTAAACAGTTAGTTATCAAGTGGGACCCAAGCCACGACGGTCTTGGGTCGGCCATTTTCATCAACGAATGTTAACTCCTTCAAGTATCCATTACTCTTATCAGTAGAGCCGGATGCTTTGGAAGTCTCACGCGTCTGAGCATGGGAGGTACTACCACTAGCCTTTCTTTCCGGAGACTTTTGGAAAAGTCTAGGATTTACAGGCCTTGGGTTTGAGGTAGGTCTAACCCTAGTAGGATAGTTATAACTTGAATTATTATAATTGTTGGTGCACGTTTTGTGACAACAGCTTCTAGTTTATAATAGTTAGGTTATAAGTCATTTTGTTAATCATTGTAATCGTTAACTTAGTAAGTTCGAACGAACCTAGAAGCAGCTAAGTTCGATACCATTGAACTGACAAGTTTAATAGTGAAAATCAGAAGTTAGAGAATACCTACAGAAGTCTAGTTCAGAAATGAAGATATGTCTGAAGGTAAATTGTAGTGATAAGACCGAGAGGATTTAAGATCTGAAAAAGATGATTCCTAAAGGTAAGCTACAAGAGTTGTTGAGGGTGTATGACATGATTCGATGAAGATGTCAGAAGCTAGAGATAGTTAGAGACATGAAGATTGAAGATGTCAGAGGGTGTTGAAGATTTTGTGGAAAAGGTGTTCTATGCAAGAAGACAAAAGAGCTTAACACAATCAAAACCGAAGACAACTCGGGTGACAACATCTCCGGTGAAGCCAGAGCTATCGTCAAGGAGGAGTCTGTTGGTGCATCGAAACTAGAGCTATTGTCAAGGGGGAGTCTATTGGTGCACGTTTTGTGACAACAGCTTCTAGTTTATATTAGTTAGGTTATAAGTCATTTTGTTAATCATTGTAATCGTTAACTTTAGTTTTGTCTGTGTATTTTGTAGGTTCGTACGAACTTGTAGGTTCGTATGAACTTAGAGTAGGTACGAACTTGTAGGTTCGTACGAACTTAGTAAGTTCGTACGAACCTAGAAGTAGCTAAGTTCGTACGAACTTGGCTGCCTATAAATACACAAGTCCGAAAGGAGTGGTTTTTAGGGTTTAAGAACTGGGTTTTCCAGCTAAGTTCGAATACTTTGTGTAACATCGAATGTAACCTCGTTTACATTCAATAAAAGTGATATTTATACTCGTTTGTTATCGTTTAAGTGTATTTGAGGATTCCGCACTCCAATACATCATATTACCTCGTAGATCCGAGCCCTGAGGGGACTTACAGTTTAGTCAGCAAGTCAGCTCTACTCTCCTTTATCTTGTCGTTTCCATCAAACCTCTTTTCTAACTGTTGATACATCTTAGTGTGTCTGTCAGTTGGTCGAGTCTGTAATGTGTTTGTAAATGTAATAGACTTGTTAAGTTTACATTTTCTGTGTTCTGCGACACGAGGCTTGTGTCGCATGAGTTGTAGTTGCGACACAGTGTTTGTGTCGCAATAGTGATCTCTGCGACACAAGGCTTGTGTCGCAAAACAGCCAGTTTGTTTAGTATAAATATCAAAGTTAGAGATATTTAGGGCAAGACTTTTGACACACTCTTTATTCTCTGTATTTTGGCTGCTACATCTTTGAGAGAATACCTTAAGTATAGAAATATAAAGTTTTATTCCTTTTGTTCTTCATTGTCTAAACTTTATATTCTTGTGATTGTCTCCTCCATGCGATTTGATTAAAAGATTCAAGATTGGGATCCACAATTGGTATCAGAGCCACAATCTTTGATTATTGGTGGTATCAAATCATTTGGGTAAGTATTTAAATACTTATTTTGATTATTTAACATTTGTTTTGGTGTTAGATCTTCATTGTAGGTATTTTGGAGCTGAAGTTTTGATGTTTTTGAACCTAAAAATCCCTGTTTGTATAAGATTTTTCGATAAAAAACATTTAGGTTTCGAAAATTTTCGTTTTTGAGGTTTTTCGCACTGACAGCGCCGTTTCTGCGACACAAGATTGCGACATAATATTGTGTCGCTATAGGGTTTCAGCGACCTTAATCCAGCGACATAGTGTTGCGACATAAGGTTCTTGCGACCTTAATACTGCGACATAGTTCTGCGACATAACACTGTGTCGCTGTTTGTTCAGTTGCGACATAATCTTTGTGTCGCTTCTAGTCCTCTTGCGACACAACATTAGTGTCGCATTATTCAGTTTTCAGAATTTTTAAAAAGTCTCTCGAGCCCATTACCATGTCTGCTTCTACATCAACATCACTTCAACAGGTTGGGGCAATGTTAAAGCACAATAGTGAGGTGGGTTCTACAAACAAACCACCGATGTACACTACTGGTATGAACTATTTAGACTGGCGTCAACGGTTTGAAGCGTTTGTATCGTTCAACGATGCTGAGATGCTGATCTATTTAGAGGAACGATATGAACGCCCTGTTCGAACTTGTATATTTAATTGACCTATTCCTGAAAAGTCCATTAAATCAATGACTCCTGAAGAACGTAAGGCCTTCGATACTGAACGAAAAACATATTCTGCAATTACCATGGCTTTACCTCAACAAATATTGAGACAACTACGCCATCACAAGACCGCTTATGATCTATGGAAGGGGTTCGAAAATAAATGTGGTGGTAGTGACCAGTACAAGCGAAACAAACTGGATCTCGTTAAGAAACAGTTTGAGGTCTTTGACATGTTACCTACTGAGTCTCTGGAGGATATGTGTAGTAGATACTCCCAGCTCGTAAGTGAATTAGTCTCTGAAGTTGTGTGTGTTACGTGTTTAAGTGGACAAACAATACTGATAATCGTCTTGTTTCAGACTGCGTCTAAGGCTTGATAACTTTCTTGATAAACTTAAAATTGGACAACTATACTGATAATCGAATTAAAGTTTGATATTGTCTTGTGAGTCTGTCTTTCTAATATGATTCCTACAATGACACATCTCAAACTGTTCTTTTCTGTTTTTATTTATTATTTATTATTTATTATTCTGATATTTGGTTTAATTACTTCGTTCACTAAGTGTCACAAATACAAAATATCTTAAAAACGTGAACCCTTGATTGACTTCTGCGACACAAGACTTGTGTCGCATATTTGTGTTGCCAACCCTGCGACACAATACTTGTGTCGCACTATTATGTCGCCTATTGTGCTGCCCATTCAGCGACACAACCGTTGTGTCGCTGCCTTGTGTCAGGGGTATAAATACCCTCGTGTCGCTGTAATTATTATCTAATTACCAGCGACACAACAATTCAAAACCAGCGACACAAGGATTTTCTGCGACACAACAAACCCGCTCCACTTTTCGATTATTTCGGATTGTTCTGTGGATTTCTGTTGTTTTCTTCACTTGAATCGTGTTCTACTTACTTAACCGCATCCACAGGTACCAATTTTAACACCTTTACTTGCGTATTCAATCACACATTTGAATTTAAAGTTTCGGACTTTTTAGGGTTTATATTTTTGCGAAATTAATTGCCTTAATGTGTTATAATATGCGTAATAATTGTTGATTTATGCTCCGCTATATTGATACACCTTCGGACACGATTAAAACATGAAACCCCCAATTTTTGTTCATCAGCAAATTCTGGGTTTCAAAGTGTTCATCTTTGCGACACAAGCGTTGTGTCGCTGTCTTATGACGCTGCTAATGCTGCGACACAATACTTGTGTCACTGGTTTATGACGCTGCCTACTCTCTGCGTCACAACCTCTATGTCGCCGTTCTAATTGTGTGACACAACCCTTATGTCGCTGTTTAATCATTAAATTGATTTTATTGCAAAACTGCGACATAACTCGTTATGTCGCAATCAAATCCTGCGACACAAGGCTTGTGTCGCAAGACATTTTTAATTCAAAAATGTCAATGATTATTTGTTGAAACTAACGGCTTCCAAGTTTCTCGTGTTCTTACAGATATGGCAGATATAAATGTGCTCTCTTTTGGGAACCACGTCATAATGTCACCGGATATACAATGCAATCACGGCCACCACAGCTATTTACCGTGATCATGTCATGGACTTTTGGACCAATGCGGCGATTAATTCAGATCTCCCGTATACCAGACTTATATCAAGAGTTCACGATCGTGAGATCATCGTATCTGAATAGACTATCAGGGATTTCTTTGAGTTTTCGGATGATTCAGAAATGCCGGTTACTTTTTCGAATGCCTTTATCTCTGGAGGCATGATCCGTCTTGGCTATCCCACTATCCCAAGAGATCAATATCGCAAGGCCTTTCTCACCAAGGTCTGGCGGTTTTTGATGCATATTATGATAGTATGCCTTTCAGGACGCAAAGCTGGTTTCGATGGCATTAGCCATTCTACTGCGTCCGCAATGTTGGCCCTGGTTTACAATAAGCCTTACAACTTTTCGGGCTATATTTTTCGAGCAATGGTGGACCACGCTCAGGCAGGCGAGGGTCAGTGGGCTTTGTACCCACGTTTCGTTCAATTACTCATCAACCACCTGCTCCCGGGATTACCGGTGGCCCCACAGCACCAATTCCGCCCAACGCCGATGAATACCCGAATTTTCGTGGTTTCCGGCCAATACGCTAAGGGTGCACCGGTCCCGCCTGACGTGCCTCTTTTTGGTCACATTGTGGATGAGGATTATGTGCCTCCGGAGGGTGACAAATTTGCTGATCCGGCTCCTATACCTAGGCCAATGTCACCTCCGCCACAGGCACCCGTACAACAACAACAACAGCAACAGGTTCCCTAACAACAACAACAGTCTCAACAACAACCCATCAATCCCGATCCTCAATTTGCAGATCTTATGAGGGATATTGATGAGATTTGTCCCTCTCCTACCAATTCGGCTGGCAAAAGGCCACGTGAGGATGTCACTTACATCGTCTCAGACGACATACCAACATCCAGTCGACCTCGCACCTCTTCGTCTGCAGGGCCTTCAGAAATTCAGACTCCAGTGCACCCTCATCCGGATATTATAAAGCAACTTTTGGAACGGATGGAGGAAATGCAGAAGACTGTGAACAACCAGGCTATTATCATTCAGTCTCAAGCTGCACTTATCGAGGCTCAAACTTCTAGAATTACGACCTTAGAGGATAAGTTTAGGGAGTTTGAGACCCGGTCTATTGGTCCGGGGGAGTCTGTTCCCTCTGGTCCAACTATAGAACCAATAGGACCGGGGTCTGAGTCTGTAATTGAAGATGTACATATTGAACAATCTAATGAAATGCCCACTTTAGAGTATTTTCCTGTGCACCGGATTCCAGGCCAGCCAAGACCATTGGCTGTAGACTATTCTTGTGCAGACCTCTCATTTATACAACGCATGATAAATGAAGTCAATTCTGATAATGAAAGTAAAAATTTTGACGAAGATGATGATGTTGAGTTTGAGGAAGAAGGATTGAATGATGATGAGTTCTCTGATGATGCTCCGATAATTGAATCAGATTCCTCTGAAGATGAGGCTGAAAATGCATCTGAGACTCAAGATGAAGAAACATCTGAGGCTCCTGCTCCTGAATCTGAAGTTATTGAAATTAGAGCTGAGAGACTTGCTAAATGGTGGCCGCACGGAAAAGATGGAAAGCAAGTGCCGGTCACCTGCAAATCATACAAAGTCAGTGGAGCGTATACTGGATTAATCAAGAGTTGAAAGATATCGAAAGGGTTGTTTATGATCAAGAGATTAGATGGTATTGAATATTTCAAAAGATCATTCACCAAGTTGAGCACACTGCCAAAAGGAGAAATTAACCGTCTTGCTCAGCTCTCTTTGATTAACCCGTCAAATGATGATCGTTCCAACTTCATTCTGACTACTCTACAAAGGGAGATTCGTACCAAAAGGTACAAGTTTATCAAACCAACGCTGGGAACCAGAATTATCTATAAGAAGCGGTTTGATCCAGTAACCAATCAGCCCATGATCAAAATGCGTTATCCTCCGGCTGATTGTTTAAAGAAGATTCCTCTGGAAACAGTTCCCCTGGACTTTCTAAGAAGATTTCACTACTGGGAATTGGATGCTCACACCGGCGAGGCAGTTTTGATATTTGTGCCTGAGACAGAGCAACCAGAGAAGAGCTCACTGTATAACTTAAAGAAAACTCAATTCAGAGTATTCGATCCGATGAGCTTGATAAATTTCTCCGAGAAAGATCTGAGAAAGCTATTTGACAATTCGATTCGCTTCAATGAGAAGAATGTGATGAACAAGAAGATAGCATCTCAATTTCAACGGATTGTCAAGGTTTGTGTAACACATGGAATACACGCTGGCGGTGTATTTCCAGCAGGCTGGGTATAAATGAAGATTTAGAAGACCAAGCTGAAGACACGGGGGAGTTTGTTGATACATCTTAGTGTGTCTGTCAGTTGGTCGAGTCTGTAATGTGTTTGTAAATGTAATAGACTTGTTAAGTTTACATTTTCTGTGTTCTGCGACACAAGGCTTGTATCGCATGAGTTGTAGTTGCGACACAGTGTTTGTGTCGCAATAGTGATCTCTGCGACACAAGGCTTGTGTCGCAAAACGGCCAGTTTGTTTAGTATAAATATCAAAGTTAGAGATATTTAGGGCAAGACTTTTGACACACTCTGTATTCTCTGTATTTTGGCTGCTACATCTTTGAGAGAATACCTTGAGTATAGAAATATAAAGTTTTATTCCTTTTGTTCTTCATTGTCTAAACTTTATATTCTTGTGATTGTCTCCACCATGCGATTTGATTAAAAGATTCAAGATTGGGATCCACACTAACGCTTCCCAAAGTTCTTTCGCAAATTGGTAACGTTTAAAAGTATGCTTGATTTCTTGAGGAAGACACATTTGAATTGCTGACAATGCCTTATTCTCAGCCTCGAACATCTTTTTGTCTTTCTCTTTCATGAAAGAATACATACAAAACTTTGTTTTTCCATTTAACTCATAGGTGGGTAAGTCATACCCATCCTTAATGCATATCCACATGCGGATGTCGTGGAATCTTGCAAATGATTCAAATCGATCTCTCCACCAGAAGTACTCCTCTCCTTTGAGAAGCTTAGGTGGTGAGGCTGATTTCCCAACCTCGTGATCCATTTCTAACATTTTATTAAGATTCGCCATTGATAATCAGGTCAACAAAAGTCAAACAAGTCAGGTTCGTACGAACTTAGATCTACTAGGTTCGTATGGTCAAACAAAGTCAAACGAACTAACTGACTGAAATTTAAATAAGTTCGAATGCAGGTTCGTACGAACTTACAATTTAAGTAAGTTCGTACGATGCTTTCGTACAAGTTCGAATAAAAAGTAAAAACCGTACAAGTTCGAAGAATGGCTGTTAAACAAACTCAAAATCTCAGATCTGTGATTTTGAGTAACTTTTAACCGACTAAAATTGAACTACACCGTACAAGTTGATTATAAACACGTTTGAGTGCAAAAACCAAAGATTTCAACGGTCCAAACTCTCGGAAACACTCAAAATCTTACCCCGAACCTAAACGCTAAGTTCTAACGCTCTGATACCAATTGTAGGTCACCCTTGAACGGATCCAACGGGGTAACAACGCTTGTAAGAGTGCGGAATACTCTTAGAAACGATACAAGTGTTCAAAACACGTTTATCTCAATAACAATCCCTTACTTCGAATGTATTCGAACTAGGATGACTCGTACGAACCTGATATACTGATCTGAGTTTGTATAAAAGCTTAGAAATAATATTTTTGAACTTTATATTTATAAGCTGCTAGGTTCGTACGAACTTAGCAGCTCCTAAATTCGTATGAACCTACCAGTTCGTACCTTGAGTAAGTTCGTACGAACCTGTAGGTTCGTACGAACCTATAATCATACAATATATTTCTAACAGATTATATTAATAAACAATTATTATAACTAAATATTCATTCATTAATATCAAAGACTATTACAAAAGCTAATCTATTACACAATAGAAGCTGTTGTCACAAACATGTTCCAACAATATATATCATTTTTCTCGAAATTAAATCTAACTATCACATGTAAGATTGTATCTAACATCCATGTATGAAACTAAACATATAAAAATGTATACATGGTTCTAATTTCAAGCTTTTAGAGTTGTTTCTAAAAACATATAAAACTTAACTTTTTGGACAATCAAGTATAACAATGGACTGAAATTGTTG
Organism: Logfia minima; assembly: GCA_963921325.1. Taxonomy (NCBI): domain Eukaryota; kingdom Viridiplantae; phylum Streptophyta; class Magnoliopsida; order Asterales; family Asteraceae; genus Logfia; species Logfia minima. The sequence continues at coordinate 17,896,020 of OY992763.1, read as the reverse complement.
GACTTTCATAGTACGGACTTAAAAGTGAAGCTTTTTATGTATTTAATTCAACGAATGGTTAACAATTTATACCTTAATCGCTACTATAAGCAAACTCCGAACCGTCACTTTCTTGCTTTATTTTCTCTCACTAAAACTCAATTTAAACTAAAATTACTTTGTTCGTTTCGATCGTTTTTGCTACTCTATCAATATATGTAAACGATTTCTCAAATACTTCGTTCATATCGACGAATTTGAAAACGTATGTAGGTAGATATGTGGGTTTTTAAGCACGTATTCAAAATCAGTCACATGTACAAACAGGCCCCTAGACTTTAGGACTTTTATAGAAAGAACTCTAAACTTATAAATTTCAATATTCTTGACACTTTTAGCCTAAACATAAATTTTAGGATGTTACAAAAAAAATTGATCTCTCAAGTTAATGCAGGTCAGTAAACAAGTAATTATATATAGTACTAACATTATGATAAGATGCAGTCTGATCAGAAGATAACTTTAAGAAATTACAATGAGAGGACAACTTAAAAATGGGTCAAGCATGTATATGAAAATTAAAATTCAATCATATATGAAGAGGTAAAATGTACATTAAGGGAGAATATGATAAATATATACTAAACATGGAACGTGTGATCAAACAAAATTTGAAGGTTTAATTGCATTTTTTCTGATGTAACAATAGGATAAATCAACAACGGAAAAAAAATTATTTAGCTAAACATTTTTATCTTTAGCTGTTAAATCTAAATTAAATCTATCTTTTCAAGTCTACAAATAATACATTCATAAAAAGGTTAATATTCTTGTATAGCCTTTTGGATTGGGTATAGGTTATTAATGTTGGAAAATTTTATGAAGTTATGATACAAATTAACAATGAAAAATAATAATGACTATGAATTCAAAATACACTCGTATACGCAGTAAAAAACGTGGCTTATTGTTTTACGGTTGTTAGATAGCCCGTTAAAGAGTGCTCATGGCACGAAGGTGACAAAAGTAGTCTTAATTGCAATCGATGCATGTGCATATTGTTAAATTGTAAGTATTCCATGCATATCGTGCATTTTTTTTTCTCGCAATTGATCATCCTGTAATTTGTAAAAATCAATGAATAAATTGTTAGAAAGAGAAAATTTGTCAAAATGCTTAAATGTTGAACTTGAAAATTTTTAAAAATGTGGAGCAATGCTAAATGAATAATAACATAAGTGTATATAGAAGGAAATAGATTAAAATTGTACAATTTACTGGCGAAGAAAATCCTCAATCAAACTGAACTTTCCTACTGCCAATGATCGGAGTGGTTCCAATAGTTTATAACTTGCCAAAGTTTCACACAAAGATTGATGCAATTTTTTCATTCCTTGTGACATGGATTCTTCATATTGTTTTGATGTTTTTTTTTTAAGTTATTGATATTTGCAAATTGATTTTCTGAAAACTAATCTAAGCTTGTCAAAATAACCTGCAATAAAATGGAAAATTAGACATAATATAACATTCATAGTTAAATAAAGAACTAAAGTGACGTTCATTTGAAATTTTTTGTTTAGTAATGTCCCTTGCCTTGGGAATTTAGAAGAACGGAACCCACCAATCCACATACAACATTGTTCTACATGTGGTGTTCAAATCCCATAAATTATATGAAATACATCTTCTTTAGATGTGTAACGCTACGAAAATAGTGGTAATTTAATAATGCGTATATACGTATACATATTTTATAAATTGTATAAGTTGTATGTCTTATTATTATTGATTGTGAAATGTTTTAAATTGCCTAATTTTTAGTTGTGGGGTGTAATGTTAAGTAATTGAGACTAAAGGACTAGAAGTGTAAATATTTATTTAAAATCTTTATTAATAAAATCACTAGAGTTTACTACACACACATACATACATACATACGTACTCATACCCACACCCACATACTCTTGTAATTTATGGAACGAGGTAGAAGGAAGAAATCAAGCTTGAAATCATTAAATTGAAACTGGAAATGTTAAATTGAAGTATTATTCATCCTCTCAAATCTAAGGTGCTAAAAGAAGTGGTGATCCTCAATTGGTGAGTTATCAATTGCTAAACGATCAAGGTGAGTGTTATGGGGGTTAAACGGGTAAAGTGGGTTCAGGAATCCGGATTACATCCGTGTAAGAGGATTCGTTTGATTTAGTTGTGTATACGGTTACATGTTATGATGGTCATGTACTAGTGGTATTGAGTTGTAAAGATTCTCTAGTCTTGTGTTGGCTGACTTGTTTGTGAAAGTAGAAGTTGATTATGGATCCATTAAGTTGTGCATATTGTATATGCAATTCGATAGTCAAATTCAGATTATGAATTGACTTTATTTGTTAGTTGATTTTGGTTGTTAGTCGCTTCAAGTTGTTAGTTGATTTCATTGTTTTTTGACCTCAAGTTGCCCAATTGGTCATTATGTGTTCAAGTTGATCTTACATGTTGTTTATGTTGAATCTGCAAGTTGTACAAGTTGATGTTTAAGTTGATCAAGTTCAATTGCAAGTTGTTCATTAGTTTACTTGCTTGATTGCCTATAAACTCACTAAACGTTTTGTTTATCTCTTAGTTGTATTCATTTTGTAGGCGCGAGTGGACTTGGTAAGAAGGAGGCTCACGGGAAGGGAAAGGTTTAGCGAGGGATTGCTGGACACTTGTTATAGGTTTGCAAATGTTAGTTCTTTTGAATCATGGTCTTGATTGCTAAACTTGTGACTTTGAACCCAAATTTTGTGTATGTGTCAAAATGGGTCAAATATGTTTTTGGGTATGAGTTGATTGTAATGAATATAGATGTAAGTAAGTTGGTTTATAAGTTGCATTATGGTCAATGGAAGCAATGGAATGTGTCTTGATCGTATTTGGAGCTGAAACATGAAAATGGGTCAAAAATTGGATAGCAAAGGGCTATCTGGTAGATAGATATACCTATCTGGCGGACAGATAATGCAGATTTTTGACAGAAATGGACTATCCGGCGGATGATGGGACCTATCCGGCGGATAGCACTATTCATCCCAAAAAAAATCATTATTATTATTTTCTTCTTTAAAAAGTATGATTGTAACAAGTTGGTATTTTTTAAAAATTTTCTGGGTGTAACAAGATGCGTTACTTTTCAGCTTAAACAGATGACTAAAGTGAGAGGCTGACATTTTCAATATTAGATCTTAGGTCAACATCGCTTTGACATGAAGTTATAGCATTTCGTATTGCACATATATATATACATGTTTTATTCTCGTAAACAACAGGAATATTGTGTAGTAAATGATGGGGACACTTGTCAAAATAGACAAAACAAATAAAAAGTATAGATTTATTAGAATTATATAAATAAAAATCATTAAAAAAAATGCTTAATACATATAACATATAGTGTCGGGATTTAAACATACAATTTAACGCATATGAACGGGAATGGCCACGTTGTAAGGTTATGTGGTTTGGAGCGTGTTGCACTTCCTGATTACCTTGAGTAAGAGTCTTCAAAGTTTTTTCCAATTCTGTAACATATGCCTAAAAAAATAAATAAAATTAAGAAGTACCAATATGAGAATATTGCAACATAATATAATAATATATTTACCAACAAACTTCGCTTATTTTAGATGGTATTACAGAAATTGACTTTGAATGTACACGTAAATATTTTAATGGATATCATATTCTAAATCACCACAGATGAAAAAGCCAATTTATAAGCTTAAAATGAAGGACGATAAAACTGAAATGAATAGAAGTCATAGCAACACAAATAAAAAACAGAATACATGGATCATGAAATGCATTGTACGACCTGTATATGACATTCTTATCAATATGAGAATATGGAAACATACATATAAAAATAATTCCATATAATTGAAAAGTTTATTTGCCTTCTTCTTAAGACGGTTCTTCTTACGGAATCACGAATATGAGAAAGTCGTCATACTCTCTACATTAATGTTTTAAAAAAACAACAAAAATTGTAGATAATAAAACATGTTACAGAATTACATAGATATTAGTTGTAACTCGATAGGTTTACCTTTTCATGTAATTGGTTTTCAAAGCCTAATGAATCTAATGGATTAGATGGATCCATAAGTAAAAACAAAGTAAAGTTAAGACGTAAGAAGATTAAAAATGTAATATGATTAAGGGTATTTGTAAACTAATATATATTTGAATTTCATTGTAATCGGCTTTTAAGGAAAATTCATAAAAAATCAATCGAATTTTGTATATTTATACTATATTATAGGAGATGATAATTATGTTATATTGTAACGGATATATATATATATATATTTATAGAGGGTTGATCTAGAGGGAAGGGGTAATTTTGAGGGAAGGGGGAAGCTAATCTGGACATGATATACATTTATATATATATATATATATATATTATAAAGAATGATAACTAACATTCACCGTGATGAATGTTAACGGACGGTCCAGATTAGCTTTTCCTTTCCTCCAAAATTACCCTTCCTTCTGGATCATCTATATATATATATATATATATAAATGTTCCATTAGTTTTGTATGAGGTGTAAACAAAAACCTATTGGAAGTATTCATTGGTAACCCTTATCGCTTATTAAATAAATATATATCTTGGGAACGATATGCTTCAATTTTTTAGAAAGGAATTATGTGTTTAAGGGTTGAGTTCAAATAAGAATAAGAATTTTAATGAATCATAGCGATCCAGTTGGCAAAACTCAATTTTTTCCCCCAAGTTAAATATCTCAAAAACGGCTAGTCAAAATATTAAAAAAATTACATCATAAAAATCAACGTTTTTTCTCTACGATTAGACATCTCTGATGATATACTTTCGACAGATTTTTTTTTTTTTTTTTTTTTTTTTTTTGTGGGTGTTGAAAACCGGTAAGACATGTGTTACCGGAAACTAACACATGCTAATATTTTAAGAAGGGTCGTTGTTCCTGTAACTTGGAAGTGCTGAGAGTTGAGCCAGACCATTTCGATCAGAATCACCATGACCTAATCCTGGTGACACGCTAATCTACTAGTAGGGAATTTAGTGTCTACACATATAACATTTAATATGACTAAACTTATAAATAATATGAATGGCGTTTCCGTTAAGTAGAACTTAACACACATCATCCCATAACTTAGCTGATGAAATCATAACAAACACCGCCTACCTATTATATGAATTTACATTACTTTTATTTGCTTTATTTTCGTAGTATAAAAAAAACCCAAAATACCCCATACTCTTTATAAACCCACTAACTAGTAAGATTCTACTCGTTTGAAACATCTCAGTTTCAATTTAGTTGGTCTTTAAGAATGACACATGAATCATACTTACCCCTTACTCGTATTAGTTAGTGTCTGTACATGGTAAGTAACCTAGGATACCTTGCACTATAAATATAAAACACCCCACTGATCGCGTACCTTTCGATCACTGTCCGTCATCCACAACCAATGATATAACACCCCTCTTTCTATATAAGAATATTATATTAATAAACACGGAAGCATGAATTTAAAATACATTAAACAGTTTACAATTCCCAAAAAAATACACGAATTTCAAACTTCTCAAACTACAAAAGGCGGGGGATTATAAAAATTCACAAAACCAGGTTTATTACAAAACCATATCAGAGGCTTCAGGCACAGTCAAACATTCACGATCAAATCATTACTCCCTGCACCCACATTCAATCAAAATAAATCCTGCAGGAAGTAAACATGAGGGATTAGCACGAAGCTAAGTGAATAGGTTCATCACACAACATTCAACTTAGCATAACTAGTTGTTTACACCAAATAATCGTAAACACACATAATTCAATGAGGATCGGTGGCTCTGGGGATATCATAATACCCGGGGATTCCCCCAAGAACACTTACCAACAATCTGTATGGCCAATACAGAATAGACCGATAACTAATGATTATTAAACCCATACACAGGTCTCAAACACAACAAATGAATCAAAACCTGTGTAATACACATAATAACCAGAAGTCCAACTACACGTTGACCTCAATCACATACAGCACATTGGTTCGCACATCACGTAGATCAATAATCAATAATCAAGACTAAACAGTCTAATAAACATCTACGTTTACTTGTTGTAACCAAATAGTTACAACTAAATCAAATGATGAGTTCTGAATCCACTCACCGATACCTCTGACGTCTCCACACTCAGGATTCTAATATCACTGAGTCTTACGTTGATCTGAAACAGAAAATCATACACAAGTCAGAAGTTCGTTCCATAAACATCATTATAGTCTAATTATCCAATCAGGTAATCCCTGAAGTCAAAGCAAATAATAGTTCAATCAGAAATGAAATCAGAAAATTCCGTCATAACGTTTAAAACTGGAAAACGCCGTTTTCGGGCCCTAAATGACCCCGAATGGCCAAAACTGGGGGGGGGGGCTATTACATAAATAGTCTTGTGTATTAGGTCGTTTCCAAGTGACCATGCGAATTTCATCAAAATCTAATTTTGCCTAAGATTTTCACAAAAGTTAGTAACACTTGTGCATTTTAAAAATTTGCACAAAAAGACAAAAAGTCAACATCTCAGTTCGCAGGTCAACAATCTCGGTTCGCAGTCTCAGTTCGGTTCGCAGGGTTTCGGTTCGCAGGTTTCAACTCGGTTCGCAACTCGGCTCGCAGGTCAACTCGGCTCGCAAGTCAACTCGCAAGCCAACTCAACTCGCAAGTCAACTCGCTCCGCAAGTCAACTCGCAAGTCAACTCGGCTCGCAGAGTCAACTCGCAGGACGAACTGAAAACTGCGAGTTGAGCCGCTGCTATCAGTTTTTCGAACCAAAACTCAATTTTTGACTTCTAATCAATCTAATAAGCTTCCTAACAGATAATATACATCAAATAACACCTATAAACAACATATCAAGCTTCAATTCGACTTATTCACTCAAAACCCAAATTTACTTTCTTTTCTTTTAAATACAAACTGAATTGGTTGTTCTAATCTGATATGAACGAATTAGATGATGATGATGATGATGATTCTGATGTTTTGATTTCGAATTCACAGGAACAAGTTGAATCAATATTGGATTTTGGTTTCTTGAATTGAGTTTTCAAGTTACTAAAAATGGAAGGAAGAAGAAGAAATAAGAATATATATGATTTACAAGGTCGGCTAACACAATCAAATGGTATAGTTTTATACCCGTCCCAAATCTTTTGTCTGGAACCTGAAAACCGTTTGCGAGAAATATTATTTTATTTTACCGTCATCTATAATAATTTAAAACGATTAATATTTCACTAGTCACAATAAGTCAAAGGACGACTTATTTATCTACGTTTCACAATGAAACACATAATATTAAATAATTTCTAAAACATTTAGATAATCAATTAAAATAATAGAATTTACCAGACCGCAGAAGAGGATGTTACAAATGATACCTCGCCGAGACGAACCGACCATTTGGGTTGTATCGAGGCCCCAAATTTTTTATGTATAGTATATTAGACTAGGCCTATTTTTACAAGTAATTTAAAGAAAGATATTAGATATGAGCCCATCTAATAGCCTTGACCCAATGTGCAACTATGCAATTCTAGAAGTAAAATGAATCGACGCTATTGATGATTGATCAGTTCTAATCTCCCTCTCTCTCTTGCGCACGTGGCACACTATTATGAATTCTCCCTCTCTCTCTTGCAAGTTGCAATATGATTTCTGATAATCTACGATTGACCTCTACTCAATCTCTTACTTGAAGATCTTGAGTCATTATTACCATCTTCATCTTCATCAATCTCTCAATCAGAGCTCTTGAAAGCAGTAGAGATTATTGAACGAGACTCACTCGCAACCGCCGATAGCTCCCAGTCATTATTTTCCTCTCTCTCTCTCTCTCTCAGGTACCTACACACTCATTTTTCAATTATTTTGCCTTTTTACCTTAATTTGATCACACTAGTTAATTTGAACTGAATTTATATATTATATAGTTGTGCAGATTATAAAACTAGAAGTAATTTAAATCTCTTTATATATCATGTTTATAGTAACAATAGTCATGAAAATAATTGTCTTGTATGTATAATGTGATTTTATGTTGAAGCTTAATTGAAGTTTATTCTTAAAATTTGTGTTGAGACTGCTGAATAACTGAGTCTGTAACTCATTTGAGCATTAATTTTTGGCACTTTGCTGCTCATTTATAAGCGGTATTGCATCAATTGGGAATTGAGTTAAGGACTTAAAGCTATATGTATCAATATGTCATTGACTCGGTTTGTAAACACTAGGGAAATGTAGATATTTAGTTGATAGATGAAGAAGCTACTACACAATTACTTTTTATAAAGAAAAAATAAAATAGGATTAGTGTGGGACAATGCCAAGGCAACTTGAAATTACTAACAGAAAACCTAAAGGGTAGATGTTAAAGTCACACATGTTGTTGTTGCGAGACCGGTTTTGGGTTTAGTTTGGATAAAAGTCAGAAAGCTTAAGAAGATGAATTTGTTTGCTTGCTCATATGATATATCTATTAATAAGATTGTTTATGCATGTTGTAGGTTAGGGCAGTCCCAGCGGGTGAGTCGGTTTATCGTCGGTTTCAACCGACGGAACCGACGCGGATGGCACGAAGCCGTCGGTCGGACCGTCGGTTTGAAACCTTCGGTTTTCCGACGAGCTCGCATGTTTTTTTTTTTTTTTCTTTTGATTTTGTTTGCTTGTTTGTGTGTGTCAACGGGCAGATTTCAAAATGGGGGGGGGGGGGTAACGGCTAGCCACAAACCAACAAAACCAACACCAAACCCAAAATCAATTCAAACTTTATTTATTTTATTTATTTTACTAACAATTTTTATACACATTTACTCTATATATACATACACTTCTAACAACTATAATTCACACTAAAAAACAACATCTATTCTCTCTATAATTCATACAACTACACACTCATTTTATACACAAACTACACACCACAACACCCATTTCTTACACAAAAACTACTCAAACCACATCCATTTCTTACACCCACATCCATTTCTTACACACACATTCATCTACTATAATTCACACTAAAAAAACCACTTCTATTCTCTCTATAATTCATACAACTACACACTCATTTTATACACAAACTACACACTACAACACCCATTTCATACACAAAAACTACTCAAACCACATCCATTTCTTACACAAAAATGTCTAACAACCAAAATTAAAAACCATCTTCATCAAACATATCCCAAGATATGTGGAACAATTTGATAAATACTCAAATCCCACACACAAGTTCACAATTGAGTTCATCCTCCGCTCACTCAAACTTTCAAACACCCTCTCAAACGTCTCCACAATTCGGGTTTGCACAATACGTACCACTTACAAACCCTTACTCTCAAACTTGGTACCAAAACCAACAAAACCAACAATTCCAACAATTCCAACAATTCCAACAAACACAACAATATTCACAAACCTCAAACATACCAAATCCAAACTTCACAAACGAATACCAACAACCTAAAATCCCCGTTACCAACCCCGAACTTGAAGAAAGTTCCGACGAAGTTGAAGTTGACAAAAAACAAAAAAGAAAACAAGTTCGGTGGACCGACGAGGAGGCGCGAATTTTATCCGAACGGTGGATACATTGTTCGGAAAATGGCATACAAGGAAACTCGCAAACCGACGCGAGTTTTTGGAAACAAATTCGAAAAGACTATAATTCGTTAGTCGGCGAAAAATGAAATCTTAATCAACTCACGGGGAAATGGAACAAGATTGCACCCGACGTAAAAAAATTCAACGCACTCTACAAGAACTATTCCGAGCTTCACCCTCAAAGCGGTTCGCGAGATGAAGACGTATTAGCAGCCGCCCGAAAGCACTTTAAGCAACAAAACAATAACCGTAAATTTATTTACGAGCAATGTTGGAATGTACTAAAACATTACCCGAAGTTTTTTATGGAGCCCGGGGTAATGGGCAACAAACGTACATTTCCTACCGACCAAGAAACCGTCAATCTAGAAGCGGATGACTCCCAACCGACAAATGCAAGTCTACAAAGTAACGTGCAAAGGTTGTTTCATGACGACCCAATACGCCGTCCACCCGGTCGCAAGTCTCAAAAAAGTTCGGGTTCATCGGACGCGGCTACTTCATCACGAAGTTTAAAAGACGAAAAGTTTGAAGCCCTTGAAGAAGTTAAAAGGACCGCTCGCCTCTAACAAACCGCAATAAAAACCATCACAGAAAATTCGACAAAGAAGTTAGCTTTCAAAGCTTTGGGTTTGCTTTTAAAAAAAATACCAAAGCGGGCTTCAAAAACGGAACTAAAAATGATTAAAGCCGCTCGAAAAGATGTGATAAACACGTATGGTTCAATGTTTAATGGGAACGATTCGAACGAAGACGAAGACGAACACGAAGCCAGTGCCGAAGACGATGAATCGAGTTCCGATTAGATTATGTTTTAATTATTTAGTGTGTTTTTTATTATTGTAATGTTTTTTATTTTTTTAGGAAAAGTAATGTTTTTTTTAGGAAAAGTAATGATTTTTTTTATAGGAAAAGTAATGTTTTTTTTTAGGAAATGTAATGTTTGTTTTAATTAATGTAATGTTTTTATTTTAATGAAATGTGTTTTATTTAAATTATTGTGTTTTAAATAATTAAATAATGGAAAAAAAAACTGACCGCCAGGGATGGTAGTGGGCAGTCAGTTGTTAGTCAGTTTCAGTCAGTTTTGGAAAAAGCTGACGTGACGCTGAGTTGGCAAAAACTGACCAGTCGGTTTCAGTCAGGGATGGGAGTGGCCTTACCTTACCACTTACCGGCCGTTTGGTTGTGGATATGACATCATCTTCATTGGCTAAAAGATTTAAAAAGTTACAAAAATTCGAAAATATTTTTAGATTTTTATATGATTCAAAATGTTTGAAGTCATTAGATGATACCAAGCTTAACAAAAAGTGTGTTAATTTTGCAACAACTTTTTCCAATGCTAATAAGTGTGACGTGGATTTAAATGATTTTTTTTACTGAATTAAAGGTGTTGCAAATGACTTTGCCAAATAAGATAATGTTAGCCATTGAAATTTTAGAGTTTGTTAACAATGCATATTGTTATCCAAATGTTTTCATTGCATATCGTATATTACTAACTGTGTATGTAACTGTAGCATCACCAGAAAGAAGTTTTTCTAAACTAAAATTATTAAAAAACTATTTGAGATCATTAATGTCACAAGAAAGATTGAACAGTTTGACCATATTATGTATCAAAAAAGAAATGTTGGACAATGTTTATCTTGATACCATTATTAATGTCTTTACATCTAGAAATGCTTGTAAAAACATTTTACATAAGTGGAGAGTCAAAATCTGCTCAATAATGCTAAATTTTTTATAAAAGTATCGCCATCTTTTACAATTTCACTCCGAACTTCAAATTAACTAAAACATGCACCGTATAAAATGTTAAAACATACCTGGTTTATTGATTTATTTTAATTATAGGAGATAGAAGCGAGAAAAGAGATATGGATCGTTGAATCTTTTGATCGATGGTTCAGATATTAGAATGGCAAGACTGTAAATTATATCAACATTGAAGCCATGTGTATCAACTATCAAGTGTGGAGGAACAGTAAAGTAAAATAATCATCTCGTATATTTCCAACTGCTGGTTAACATAGATTTAGAGGTGCTATTATAGTTATAGTTATTTTCTCTTAAAAGATAGGAATATATTTAATTATTATCATATAAATTAATCCGTATTCATATACATGAGTTTATTCTAAATTAAAATGAAGATCGTGTGTAACAATATTATGAATCAAACTTATCAATTATGAATCAAATGAAAAGTTGAATCTAATTTTTGTTATTGTTTTTGTGAATCAACGGGAAATTCAACAAATAGGCAATGGTTATGTAGTGACATGATAATAACGTTAAATTTTGTAAAGAAATGTATTGGTTTGTGAATCATCGGTTAAGATCTATTTTGTCTTATATTTACTTAAATAAATAAATAAATTTGAACAATAGTTACCTTAAAGTATCGCTAATTTAGTAAATCACAGTTCCATAATTTTGAATGGTAAGTATTAGATATCAATTATAAGCTTGAGTTTTTTAAAAATGATATCTAATGATAACATTATGAATCAAGCTTATGCAATTGCGATGAATCAAGATAATATCGAATGATTACATAATATCGAAAGAAGCGCCGAAAGAAAAGAAGCAAAAAATATAGATTAACTTCTCCCCTTTTTCAAAATCAAAAGTTTCTCACTAGATCAACTATATATATATCATTTATTTATTTAATTATAACTATATACATACATATATAATATATATATATAGGAAAATAATTCATATGGAAGCTTCAATCTTGAGGGAAGGGGAAAGTAAATCTGGGCTGTCCGTTAACATTCTTTACGGGCAGTTAACATTCATGAATGTTAACGTATGAATGTCAGTTAACATTCATGAATGTTAACTGCCCGTAAATAATGTTAACGGACGACCCAGATTTACTTTCCTCTTCCCTCAAGATTACCCCTTCCCCATTGATCTCTCCCCTATATATATATATTTAACTATCTATTATTCTACTACTATTAATATTGTTACGACAATCAATATAATTCTTAGGTTTATTATTATTAATTTTACTATTATTATTATTATTATTAGTGTTTTTATTTTGTGTGTGGGTGGATGCATTTTTTTTATGTATATGGGTTCGTTGGAGGTTTTTCAGGAAACAGTCTCTTTACCTTTGAGTAGAGATATGATTGTCTATACTATACTTCCCTTATACCTCACCTCCGAAAGAATTGGACAGTGTTGTTGTTTTTATCTAAATGGAAAAAATATATTTAGATCGTTGTTTATTATATGTTTTAACTTCAATGACTTACCAAATTAAAGTTTGAATGTACTCAAATTTACTTATTTGTTAGAGCACAAAATCATCTAAATATATAGGAAGACTCTTTGTTGAACTACGTTTTACGTATCAAAAAAAATTTGATCCCTTATTTAATATGTTCAATTTATGCCACTGAAAATACCCGCCGTGTAGAAAAGGGGCAAAAATTTCATTACCAACACTGACCCACCCATGAACACCGATAAATAAAATGTGATTAAAACGTACACTATGAAAAGAAAAAAAAACATTGATTAGATTTTATTTACCAAGTTACTCAACCATCGGATTTCTATCTTAATACTTAAAAATATGGATACAGTAGAATGGTAGCCTTGCGAAATAATATAAGCGATATTAGAAATACTGACGAGGGAGAAAACTGAATCAGATCGCAATTTGCAATAGGTTCAACAAAACATGCGAAATATTTGATGACAATGGTTGATTTATTGAGCCATTGTAGACCCAGCAACATGCTGAGTTGGAAAAACTTGCAAGTACATTCAACATACCAAATAATAAAGTAATCAAAACACTTGTAATCAAAAGCCATATAGATTTAAAGATAGCAAAATTTTGATATCATCCTGGTAGGAAAACCATGATGAACTTTGTGATTTTAACAGATCATAATGATAGACAATGGTAATGTAAAAGAAGTCTTAATAGTTAACCAAAAAAGGCTTGTACAGGGTCTAATAATTCGACAAACACAGTATATATACATTTGCGTTGAACGTTTAAAAATCATATTGCAAAGGTTGTCATACACAGTAAGGGGTGTCCGAACTGTCGGGTTTCGATTAAATGGAGTTATTTGATCTAGTTTTTTTTGGTATTTCGAGAAGATTTGAACAGCCCAATACTGAAACCGAACATGCATAAACCCAACCCAAACCAACCAAATTAATAATCGTGTTAAACGGTTTGGACCCTATTAATCCGAAAATGTAAACCAAGATTAAAGAGCATTAGTCAAACTGTAAAACCAATCTAAACTGTTTATAATAGGGAAAACAATTAACATTGATTACAGAAAAAACAACTTTTTGGTACAATGTTCAATAATGTTTTTACAGAGAAGTGTTGTTAATTTGAACATAATAACGACGATGGTTTAACTTGACAAAATGTTCACAATAATTTCATAGAAAGCATACTTTCTGTTAAGAAGAACTTCATAGAAAGCATATTTTAACTTATTATACTCTTTAATAAAGAGGAGATTGTGAACGTTTCAATCTCATATGAAGAAGGAAATCAAAATCGAGTTAATTAGCCTTTTAATGCCTCATTCCATACTAAAAAAAAAAAAGATTATATTGATATCATATCGGGTTTCGGGTGGAACCGACATCAAGATTTCATAATTAAATCCGAACCAAGACCATTTAAAATATCAGTTAAAACCAATACCAATCTAAACCGAAATCTATTTGGATCTGGCGGTTTTTCGGGTTAAACCATTTAATGAGCACCCTATTACATACATATAACATGTTAATTATCTAATAAAGAAACTTATCATTCATGAAAAACTTGATAGAGTTATTGCATCATACCAGCCTTAAAACATAATACGAGAGTAGTATTCAATACTTCTTGTAATTATACAGTCGAATATCGTTTCCAGAGTCTAGCAGAAACTTGAAATTTACAAAACCAAAGGTCATCTTTGACATCTAAAATATAAAACAAGAGAAGTGAAATTCCTCATTTGTAGTTTCAACGCCATATGTGGGGCGAATGGTGTCATCCTCAGTCCTCTCATCCAATCAAAGAAAATGTTTTTAATCATCGTTTGCCTTCACCATCGCCAAGATCCTCAACAATTTCATCTCCGTCCAACAAGAACTCCTAGTAGCAAACTTCGCATAATCATAATGTACAGATATACCATCAAATTCAATTTTCATGTTCACAAGGCTAGTCCCAACCACCAAATAACTTGCTTTCAATAAGCTCAAATATGCGAGTAACTCTCAACTGGCATAGATGTTTCTCGCCCGAAATGCATCCCCTAAAACCTTATTAGAACAGAACTTCGACCCAATTTCATAAAACACAACTTAAACATCTATAGATGGATTTGCCCTTTTGTTAAAGACCGAATACTAATAAATATCACATAAAAGTACCTAAATTACAATTAATGTTTAAGAAGGTATGCTCAATTTCATAAACATGATATAGATAGATAGATAACAAAGATCAAGAAATTACCCAATAATAATTCAATCATCCCCAACTGGAAACAAAGTCAAGGCCTTCTTCTCTTTCCCAGATTCCAAATCATCCACATAAGAACCATGAATTGGAGTTCCAACCCTATGAACACCTTGACTCGATTGTCTAGTCAAAATCGCCGACCCAAAATGCCTATGCAAATGCTGCTGTTGCTGCTGATGATGTCCTGCAACAGCTACCATCTGTTGATGCTGCTGTTGAAGTGCAGCAGCCGGCATGTACGGCAAGAAATTATCCGAATTCACATGAGACTGATGCAAAAAATGTGGTGGCACAGGGGAACTTGCAAACAAATGATCCGTTGCAGCATCTCCACCCGACCCATATCCACCACCATTACCCGAAGACAAACCCTGCATTCTTTTCAAATAAAGCCTATATTTCTGCAAATGACTCGCAACGTTTTCGCGGGTCAACCCATCAACACTCATGAGCTGCATTATGGTTTTAGGAACAGCATTTTTAATACCCAAATGAGCAACAGCATCCACAAATCTTTTATGCAGTTGTGGGGTCCATACTAAACGAGGTCGTTTTAGGGTTCTTGCTGGTTCATCACCACCAAGTTCAGATGAATCAAATTCACCAGAATTGGGTTGAGATGACGGCGTTGAAATCGCCGGCGGTTGTCGGAGGTGGTGGTGGTTGTTGTTTGGGTTGTGGGAAGTACCGATGTCAAAAGCAATTGCAAGATCAGGTGAAATTAGGGTTTGAGATATGGATACAAGTTCTTCTGGTTTTGGGAGTTGTTCTTCCCACTTAGAGAACCAATTAGATTCATCATGTTCTTTCATTTTGTGGGTATTATCAAGATTGAAACTTGATTGCAAGATTTTGATGGGGTTTTAATTTTAAGGTTGAATCAAGTTTTTTTTAAGGGTTCTCTCTCTAAAAAGGTTTCAAGATTTGATGAGAGAGAGTGGGGTTGGGGTTTGGGGAGGTGAGGGGGGTTCGAGGTGGATCTTGTTCTTGTTTCCTTTTGTAATGAGGTTTTCAATTTGTTATATTCTCTTTAACTTTATCATTCTATACTAGTTTTGGAGCAATTACGGTCCGTTTGGTAACATGTCAATTCAAGGAAAATGGAACAAGATTACACAACTAAATAAGATATTGTTTGGTATTTGTTTTATTCTTATTTATTTTAGAATAGGATAAGATTGAGATCTTTTTGATATAAATTGGATTTTTTCTTCCAATTTTGTTGATATTTCATAGGCGAAACGTGATGTTTTTCCAGTATGTTTCAAACGAGTTGTATATTACCCGTCCTTCACGTGGGGTTTGATTACTATCTGGAGCCGCAGAATGCCATAATAATAAATAAAAAATTATTTAATAATTTATAATAATAAATAATAATAATTGTGTTAATTTATATTATTATTATTTATTTATTTTTAACTTATTTACAATTTATGTTATCACAATAATTATAAATTATTGGATTATATTTGAGAAAATTACAAAAGATGCCCATGAAAAAAATTTAAAAATTGTCACTCAAAATTTTTTTAGCATATTTTGTCCCACCCGAACGCAAAATGCGGATTGCAAGGCCTCCTGGGCTTGCATCCGGACATATCCTAGAGTACACGGGTTGAAAGGGTCCTTGCGACTAGACCTTGCGATTTGCGACCGGACTTTGCGACTTGCAACCGAACCTTGCGACCCGACCTTGCGTCTTGGGTTTTGGGGTTTGCATCTTGCGTCTGAGTTACAGTTTTGGCTAACTTTTTGATACAAATAATTTCAATAAATTTGAACAATATTTTCTGACAATTTAGATAAGAGTTGCTGGTAGTTTGTAGATTTTTCGAATAAAATGAACCTTTAAAACAACGAATTTGATCGGTTCTTTCTCACTCTCCTCAAATCACAAAACACTCTCTTAATTATTTGTAACCGATTTACAAAGAATTTCAACACATTTTTGTGAAGATCTTAAAGGTACGATTTCAAACTCTTTTAGAGACATTATTTATTTTATTATTTGAGCAATAACAATATGAGTCAATGAATTGATAAGTTTAAGGTTTATGTTTTTTTTTAAGGTCATTTTGAATATATTAGCAACACGCTAATGTATTTTCTAGTAGATTGTTATAAGGTACCTTTCAAACTCCCCATTACATCTGAAATCCCTTTGACATACAAAGTTTTGTAAAAGCTATTTTAAAGAAAGTAGGTCTACCACTTGATACACCAATTCAAATGAAATATAAGGTGGATCAGTATGTTATAGATATTACTAATGAATAAGATGATTTAGGGGAGTTTTTGTGTCTTGCAAATTAATAACAGTCTTAATAATGCTCCAATAGAACTTTACATTGTTGACACTATAAGAAATGTTTTGAGTATGGGTAGCAATCACCCTAGCAGTAGCAATAGTGGTTTTCAATAACATTTTCAACAACTACAAACGCATAAGTATAAGCAACCACCTCAAAAACAACTGTACAATACCAAATGCATTCTCAATATCAAACATTTCCACAATTTTTGTTTCCTTTTCAACCAAAACTACAAGCACCATATGTTCAAGAAAGTGCTCGGTCACATCTTGAAAGAGTTGATGACTTTGGAAGGACGTGTATATACAAGCAAAGAAATCAAACTTGATATGTCTGAACAACACAGATGAGAAAGATTGATTTTTAATGTGTTACATGTCCGTTGGTGTAGTTATAAGTAACTATAATTTGTTTTAAAATACGTAATTTTTAATAGTTAAGATTTTCACATTTACTCTCTTTGCAAATACATAAATTTGTTAACCATACACGCCTAGTAATTATCATAGATGGCTCACATTTGAAGGGTGGTTACCTGGGGACTAACTTAGTTATTGTAGCAATGGATGGAAATAATGGTATATAACACCCCTCATTTTAGTCAGTATTAATTGTGTCATTTGACTCGGAAGCGATGGATAAAATAATATTATATATTATATTACAAAAGGACCATAAACTTTTCGCGAGTTTTACAACATTTAAATATCCCTGAAACAAAACATATATTATCGTTCTTCGAAATCTACATACATGATAACTAACAAAACATCTATATAAATATTTATCAGAGTTATGGCACGTGTCAAACATTCCTTCAAAAGCCCATCTTCCTGCCCAAACCCACAAACTTATACATAACCTGCAGGAAGAGAAATGGTGGGATTAGCATGAAGCTAAGTGAATGAATGTACAACTAATAATTCAACTTAGCATAACAATCTGTTTACATTAAGCACGAAAACACATAAACTCAAGAAGATCGGTGGTTACTGAGGAACCCTACAGCCGCGGTGGCCCTCAAGTAACGCTTATCACAATCTGTATTGGCCCATACAAGATTTACTGATAACTTGGTACTTCAATACAACAACACAGTTTCCAGCAACAACATATGTTCCTGGAACCTGTGTTGATCACTATTAGTAACCAAGTTTAATCGCAATTGACCTCTGAACAACACAGATGCCCGAAGGCCACATGTATAACAAGTAGATACACAATCACATATCAGACTAACAGTCTATCAATATCTACGATACTTTTTGTAACCACACTATTACAACTAAGTCAAATCATGAGTTGCAGATCCACTCACATGACTTGTCTCAGCCCACACTCAGAGATCTTATATTACTGAGTCTTCTGCTGATCTAAGAATATAATAATTAAGAAGTTAGTAACTCTTTCCATAATCGTATAACATATTTCACTACTCAGTATCAAATGGCAAACAATCACCAAGTTGCAATTTATCAGTTATAACCGCTCTACAACTATCAATTTATATCAAGTTATAACAATTCGTTTGTTTAATTATCTACTCAACTAACAAATTTTGAAACATTATTATAACATATTTATCCAAGTAGGTGACCCTTGTAATCTAGGAAAATAAAAGTCCGATCCGCAGTTAATAAGAATCTGTTAAATTTTGGTCGCTAAAAGTATAGCCTTTTACTTATGCACTTTTAAAATTTGTAAAACTCAACTCGCAGGCCAACTCAACTCGCAAGGCAACTCAACTCGCAAGGAAACTCAACTCGCAAGGCAACTCAACTCGCAAGGAAACTCAACTCGCAAGGCAACTCAACTCGCAAGGAAACTCAACTCGCAAGACCAACTCAACTCGCAAGGCAACTCAACTCGCAAGGAAACTCAACTCGCAAGGCAACTCAACTCGCAAGGAAACTCAACTCGCAAGACCAACTCAACTCGCAAGGCAACTCAACTCGCAAGGAAACTCAACTCGCAAGCAACTCAACTCGCAAGGAAACTCAACTCGCAAGACCAACTCAACTCGCAAGGAAACTCAACTCGCAAGGCAACTCAACTCGCAAGGAAACTCAACTTGCAAGGAAACTCAACTCGCAAGACCAACTCAACTCGCAAGGAAACTCAACTCGCAAGGCAACTCAACTCGCAAGGAAACTCAACTCGCAAGACCAACTCAACTCGCAAGGAAACTCAACTCGCAAGGCAACTCAACTCGCAAGGAAACTCAACTCGCAAGACCAACTCAACTCGCAAGACCAACTCAACTCGCAAGACCAACTCAAGTCGCAAGGAAACTCAACTCGCAAGATGAACTGCTCAAAACCAACAAATTAATACTCGAACATCTAAATTAAGAACATCAAATTTATAACTCACTAAAACATCACAATTTAAACATTATATTACACTAAAACTTATACACCATTAATACAAATTAATATATAACATATAAACTATATGTTATACAAGTTAAAAAAAAGTAAAATTAATCCCTCCCCCTAAAAATCCGGCCCAAACCCCCCCCCCCCCCACACCAATCCATTTTCCAACTTTTAGTTCACTTTAACACTCATAATCATTTCTTCAACCTTCCTAAAACACACTTCTCTCTCTCTCTCTCTCTAACTTTCTCTCTACTTTTTTCTTTAAAAAATCAACCAACTTTTGATTAAAAATCCAAGAACTTGAAGGTGTTCTTTAACGTAATCAAGGTTTTAAAGGTAAAACAACAATCTCTAATCTCATATCTTTCATTCTAGCTCTTAAACTCATGTTTTTCTTTCATAAAATTCGGATTCTATGCCCTATCCATGGCTAGAATCCTTTTATGAATCTTTATGTTTGTAGATTATTCTCTTATACACCTTCATGTATTTAAAAGAAGGGATAATCTATGATCAAACCAAAATCAAGGCCCAATGATGTATTTTTACTTTTAATCTTGCAAAAATTGTATTCTTTACAACTTGTTTGTGGAAAATAATATTTTTATGTTAAAAACCATTTCTAAGGCATCATGGATGTAATTCAACACCATGCATATGTTAGAACATGGATGTCATGGTTAAAATCAAAAGCTCTTTTGGTGCAAGTTGATGTTCTTCATTTAAAAACTCAATACCCATTTTTGAGGACTTGCATGAATCAAAAATCATAGCTAGATTTTATGCTCATAAAATGATATTTTATTCTTTGGAAAATAAGGCCTAAGTCAACGATTAGGGCCTAGGAAATTAAAGTGGTAGTCTAAAGACACAAAACTTAACTTATATTTTACATGCAATCTGCTCATATTCTTACTCCGAATTTAACAAACCATAACTAAATAAATATTCGTCCAAAAATTATGATTTTTCTTCTGAAATTTAGCCCTATGTGTTAGCTTTCAAAACCAAGTGGTCTCACTAAAAAATATTGAGTATTCGACCTATAAACATGTCACACAAAACTGGTGCACAAGCATAATGTTTTATGTAACCATAAGTTTGTGATGCATGTTCAAGGGCTCAAATGTATCAAAAAAATTACAAAAAAATATATTTTTAGTCTAATAACATGTTGAATTCAGTAGGCTAAAATTATTATATCTTGAAATGTTATGGTTATATGTCTAGAAAATCTATAAACACGCAACAATGAAAATCTTAAGATTTGATAGTTGTGAGTTGTTGAAACTTACAATAATCCAAAAATTTTAATTAAAAACATGTTAAAAATAAAGATGTGATTTTTCTCATAATTTCTAATGTATGAGGTACTATAGGAATTAATTTTGGAATTTTTAAACATATGCGTATTTTTCTTTAAGAAAATACAAAACTATTGCCATAACAAAGAAATAAATCGTAAAGACTAATTTTAAAACCCAAAAGTTTCTTGAAGAAAATACATCTTTTGGGTGTCTTATGATAATTATTTCGGTTTACGTGTTTATGATAATTATTTGTTGGGAAACAAAGTTCCTGTGGTCTAAACGACTTTAAAGTTTTACACAAGCTTTAAAATTTCTAAAAATTGACATGGTAAAAATTTTGAAAATTTTCATGGTCGTTTGCTATATTTTTTGAATTTCCATTGTATATTAGAAAATTTTTTATAATAAATAATATGTAAATCTAAAAATCCCAAAAATTTTACAGAAAATTTATAAACATTATTATACTAAGCATGCAAAGTTTAGTAATTTTTGGATGTTGTATTCATGTGTTTCCGTTTATTTTTTTTGCAACCCAAGTGTAAAAGTTAACAAAATACAGAGGAAAACTAACTAGTAATGACACTTTATAATTTAATTAACTAGCAAAGAAATTCCAACAAACCAAATTAGCCGATAAACTAATTAGAACATTTGTGTTCATAGGACTTGGATAGGAGTCGTACTCGATTAGCACAAGCATTACATCCAGCCGCTAACACTCACACTCAATTGTGAGTATTCACATCCCCATCTTTTTACTGTTTTTGTTAAACAATTTTGAGGTGAAAAACATGTTGTACTTGATTGCGAATAATTATTTTGAATGCTTACTATTTATACGCACATGTTATATGCTTGTTTTATTTATCGTGTCTAAAGTTCCCGGTTTCTCTGAAACACAAACCATTAACTCATTTATGAGCAAATGGTACTATGTATAATACTATTTGGAGGGCGGCCACCTTCCTACTCATACGGCCATGTGAGTGCATACCACCACCGATATGCCGACGATATGCCATTGCTTTGGGGCTTAATTTGGGCCAGTAGGTTTGGTTGTGGACTCAATCAATATATATAACACTGTCGCTCTTAAATAAATCTCGCTCTTATATGAGCCTCGTTCTTAAATGAACCACTTTTGCGTATAAACAAACTACTCACGTAGAAAAGGGATCTTTTAAAGCATAATTTCGAGAACTCTTAAATGGTTTTTCGTATACAAAACCTGTGAATTCACCAACTATATTTTATAGTTGACCCAGTTATTTTACATGCTTTTTAGGAGTTGGCCAATAAATTTGGATTGAAGCTACTCTTAATCTTATTAAATGATGTTATCATGTTGTGGACTTTTGTTTATCTTGGATGTAATCGCATGCTTGATTATGTATTTTTTGTGTTGTTAACATATGTAAAACATCCTGTAATAGCTAGTAGTAGCATGTTTTGGATCGGTGAACTTTTTGTAATTTGTGTGATGAAACCATTGTCCTGTTACATCTCGTGTTTCAACGTCTGATGTAATATTGTATATTACCTCTGTTAATTGTAGGAAAACCCCAAACTCAAACTCTTTGTTTGGCACGAGAGTGTATATTAATTTAGATATGGATGCTGTTAACGTTTATAAATCTAGGAATGTTAGATTAGCAATAGTTTCTCCATGCTAAATAAATATTAAGAAAATTATATTAGGATGTTATGAATAAATTAGATGTTAGTACTAATTATTTCATGGTTACAGCCTCTCTGACAAAGATGGTCGATCAAAGCTTCCTTTGATACCACATGTTTTCTCTCCAACAACCATTGTCCCAAAGTCTGAAGACTACTACAGTCAATTCAATTTGAAAGTCATTGATGAGGTCAGAGAGCTTGGTGAGGTAATGCGTTAATGATCTAACAGTTAATTAGTATTACAAGATTCGAATAGAGTTATTGTAACATAATGTTTCACATTACTCAATTAATGTTTTACAGTCTATTGGATGTGTCATATTGGCTCAAGTGATTAGGATCCTGAAAGATATGGCTTGGTGTTACAATGCATGCCATAAGCGTGGGAAGAAATTTGAGCGCAACAAGAATGTGAATGAGCCAACCAACCCGTAGGTTTGTGCGGAAAGTGGCGATGTAAATAATGTTTATGGAATGTATGAAAAATGTATATTAAATTATATGTCAGATTCTTATACAAATGTTTGGGTTTAACTGATGATCATACACCTTGTTATACTAAAGTTCTATATTCATAATATAATTATCGAAATGTTAAACAAATCATCATTTAAGACACACCTACAGTTGAGGGTTCAAGATGAAACCAACTCTTCCTTTGTTGTTTTGTTTGAAAGACATGTTAACATGTCTCATTAACCGAACTTCTTCTTTCCTAAATACCTGGATGAGAAATGTAAACACATGTCTACCTTATTTGATCATACAATATTTCGTCTATTATTTTCTTATATACCTGCTTAACTTTATACTAGTTTTCCATGTCTTCATATTCATGATTTCTCTGTCTATTTGTATCTAGGATGATGAAGAGCAAGTGTTCCAAGATGACTTTGATATTTTGACAGAGAAAACTTTTGTTATCAAAATCCAAATTTCGAATTTCAACCTTGAAAACAACTACTCCGTTTTTACTGTTCACATATTAATGGATGATCAGAATGTAGTTAGGTGTATCCGTGAAAAGTTCCAAGCTAATGAAGTTGATAACGCTCCACTGGATATTCCTGTTCATGTTGATGGCAATGCTGATGTCAATCTCAACCTGCCTATTGAGATCCTCGATGGCTAAAACAATGATAACAATGTATGGTATTCTTACATTAAATACTCATCTTTATTTATCATAATGACATCTATTTATTACTAATGTTTTGGCATATGATCATGTTAAACTTTCTAAGCATCATTTCATAATTATTACAGGCAAATACTGATCTACAAAGACATGTAAAGAATGGTGTAGAAATTTTCTGGACACCACACCGAGTGACACAATTATTAAGAGAAAAACATATGATTTAATTGATTGTGATGTTGCAGCTACATCAATAACTGAGGTTCCTTATGCCAAAAATTAAGAGAGGCCTTGCGAGTTTGAAGATACCCAAAATGGAAAAGTTGTGAATGAATCGCACTATCGCATCCACCAAAGAGTCCTTATATTATTATTAGCAATAAAACGCAATTTTTTCAGTGTTCCGTTGTTTTTTGGAAAACTTTATTATTTCTCGATGTATTTTATAGTTTTATTTATGTTTAGATTTTGTTGGGTTTTTTTTTGACAACGTATTTATTTCATTGTAAGGTGCAATGTGAAATAATTTATTGTTCTTAATCTATTGATTCTTATTTTTTTATCAACTAACCTTAAATTTTAGATTTTGTTTAACTATAAATTTAAATTACATAGAATACAACACAATTACACAAATATAAGAGTGTGTTCTTCATTTTTTATGAAAACTTTGTTAGAAGATAGTTAAACATTATTAGCAATAAGATGCACCTTTTTATTCGTTACATTGTTCTTTCGAAAACTTTATTGTTTCCCTATGTGTTTTATGGTTTTATTTATCTTTAGATTTTGTTGGTTTGTTTTGGACAACATATTTATTTCATTGTAAGGTGTGATTTGGAATAATTTATTTTTCTTAGTCGATCGATTCTATTTTGGATCACCTAAATTTTTTTTATATTGTGTTTTACTTATAAGTTGAAATTACATAGAATAGAACACAACTACGCCGATATAAGAGTGTGTTCTTTTTTTTTCTATAAAAATCTATCAGAAGATAGTTAAACGTTCTTAGCATATTATTTACGTATTACAAAATATGAAATACTTGAGTGCTAAATTATTGAAAATAAAATAATATGTAACTAACTATAAATAGAATACCAATTTAAATTTGACAACATCAATTTATAATTAAATGTAATAATTGTGATACACTTGGTAATTAGTATCAATTAACATCAAATATAAGTATTTAGTATTAATCATAGGTTTGATAATTAAGATCGTTTTCAACTTGTACAAAATGGTGATTCAATTTAGTGTATTTTTTCTTCTTTCTATTGTAAGGGTTTGTTGGTAGTACTTTGGGTATTGGTTGTTTGTTTAATTGTTATGATAACTGATGATTGTTTAATACTGGATGTCAATTGTGTGTTACATTGTGTTTTGATGTCTGTCATAGTGGGTGTTATTTGGGTGTTTTTCGATTTTGTATGTGTCATTGTGTTTAAGTGTGATAGTGAGTGTCGATTGATATTGGATTTGTTTCACAGGGATTGTGTATGTTTCACCGTGTTTAATTGTGATAGCTGGTGTTGATTGATATTTGATGAGTCAATTTATAGGGTATAAGATTATTTCTAAAAATCTTTTTGCTCCTCCAAATATAATAATTTGAAATAAGATTATTTGAAGTACAAATAAACTTTAATCCTCAAATTAACAAGGGTTAAGAATGTTGAATTCACTTACAGATGGAATAAGTAGGAAACATACTCCATCATCACAACTGCCACGAAAATACGTTACTCAAACTGGCCAGAGATTCATACTCCCTTCCAGCTATCGAGTTCTGGCTGGGAGTAATGTACATATCGCATCTGTTAATTCGTGTAAACGATTAACTGACTCAAGATACATATTATAGTTCTACTACACCAAATCTAATAGGGAAATTCCTATTGTTTCACTACGTTCTTCATCGCTTCATCTAACTACGCTGTTTCACAGAAATATGAGTCATGTTCGCAATCAAGGTATCATTATTTTGCATCATCTTCAAACAATTAGGTACTAATTACCAAAAATGAAATTTTATTTTTTTCTAACTAGAGAATGTTCCCTTAAAATTACACGTATCCATGTATATCAATAGTTGGTAGATATAACTCTATTGGAAGTCAAAATGGTCACAATCTATCATCGAGTATCTCATCCACAAATAACGTGAGATCTCCTTTAATAGACATTTCTAATGATTGGTATGTTGAGTATCATTGTTTACCCATGTTTTTATATTACTAATCTTTTCATTATGATGTTATCAAAAAAATTAATACCTTGTTATTAAATATTTGTTGAAGTGACAAATGTTGAATACATCCAATGCAAACTCAAAGGGAAGAGCAAAACTGTTGGGAACGTTGCTCCGGTACCATTCAATATCAATTCTGAATATGGTATTAGTACATGTTATTTAGACTTCTACTTATTCAATGAGAGGTTACATACCTAATGTTATCATTTTAATAAAAGGGAATTCACTATGAATGTGGTTTCTAGGTTCAAATAACAAAACACATAGACTTTCTTTGAATTCACCAAGTATTGTTGGTGATCTTGAAGGTTCTTTTGAGTTCAGAACAAATTTATTGGTATCACTAAAGGTATCTTATTAACAGACATAATTTAACACATACCGAACCAATATATAATACATATACTTCAGTCTATAAGCACCCATTTTTGTGTTTATTAACACGACATTAACAATTAATTTCAGATTACAGGGACATTGGGGATCCGTATTTGTTACAAGTAACCAACAATTGAAGAAGAAAATATACTCTATGTGTTGCTATTACAGTAAGGTTGAGCTATCAAAGTTGCAGGACCCACCAACCATGTTATTGGACTTATAATAGAATTGACACGATCGGAGCAAGCATTTTGTACAGAATGTAAGGCATTGCAACATGATGTTCAACTTTACTTCTATGCGAGGAAAGATTGACCACAAAGTTAATAAGGGTTGTGGCCCTTACTGTTTTCGTAAGCATGAGCAGAATTTTCATACAACTGGAAGTCTTTTACCTGAAGAAGGTCAAATTCCTCGGTTTGCTCAGTTATACATATACGATACTGTTGAACTACAATAGGTTTTGCGTATTCATAGGTTATTGATATTAACCCCTATAATTAGTGTATGATACTAATAAATAAGTATTATAATCCTATTATGCTTAAATATGATGCAGTTCTTCTAGGAAAATGAGGTCATAAATCCGTACTCATTGGAATTCAGACTTATACATGAGTTGAGAGGACTTTTAGATGAAATCAATCCATTAGTAGAAAATTTTAGAATGGCACGAGATTGTTTTAACATGAAACTGGGCGATACTGTTCGACTTAATAGGTCGGCGTGACCGCGATGGCCATACACAGAACCTTCCCTCTGCCGATGAGGTAGCTACTCTTATAATTGGTGACATTGATGGTTATGGAGATAAGAGATATATTATTTTGGAGACACAATCATGCATTTTTCGGCATGTGAGTAAACTACACCCACAATATCTTGCACTACAATACCCGTTGTTATTTCCTTTTGCCGAAGACGGATTCAGGCCACAAGTCTTACAGAAAGGTGTACAACATGATGGCGCTTCTGGAATAATAAAGCTCATGATGCAGGAGTTCTTTACGTACAGAATACATATGCATGTTGGGGAGGTGTCATTGATTCTGTTATCACGAAAGTTACTACAAAAGTTTTTGGTTGATGTATACACAATGGTTGAAAACTAACGACTGTATTATATTCGCAACAGCCAGTAAATTTTAAGAATTATTGTACTCGATAATCTGGTCGTAGCTGCAGGTACAGGCAGTTCTGATGTATCTGTAATGGGGAATCATTTTGTATTGCCCTCTTTATTTACCAAGGCCTAAGATATATGCAACCTAATTTTCTTGATTTTGTGGCTTTGTGCAAATGTTTTGGAAATCCAAATCTTTTCATAACACTCACGTATAATCATAAATGGCCTGAGATTCTACGTTTTTTTAGATGTCGAAGATCTTAATCCAGAAGATAGGTCGGATAACCTTACACGTGTATTTAAAATGCAATTAGATTATTTAATCAAACAACTAAGAGATATGTTACTTTTGGAAAGCTGGTGGCACGTGATATATTCTCCTGTTACTTAAAAAAAAATTCATTAACGTCTATTCATTTGGATAAACAATATTTTCTATCATTGTTAGTTATCTATTGCTAACATATATATATATATATATATAGTGTGGGGATCAAGAGGGAAGCAAAAAAATTAGGGAAAGAGGAAAAGAAATCTCAACCCTTGATTTCATCATAAATGAATTTTAAAAATCACAAATAATATTAAAATTTAACATTCATCACAAATGTATGTTAAAAATATATATTTATGAAAAAATCAAGGGCTAAGATTTGGTTCCCTCCTTCCTCAAGATTTGGAGCTTCCCTATGGATCCTTTCCTATATATATATATATATATATTTTGGTGTATACAATAGAATTTTAGAAAAGAGGATTTCCACATTGCCATCTTTGTCTTTTCGGGATAAGGCTAACAAGCTCATTAGATCTGCTAACATAGATCAAGTTATATGTGCGGAAATACCTGACAAGGATGAAGATCATGAGTTGTATACCTTTGAATATGAGCAAATGATGCATGGTCCTTGTGGACCCAATAACCCCATGTACGAAGAAAGGCATATGCTTTAAACATTTTCTCAAAGACAGGTGTGATCACACACATATTGATGATGTCAGATACCCTAAGTAAAGGAGGCGAAACAACATACGAATAGTAAAAAAGGGGGGGTAGATTTAGACAGCAGGTTATGGAAATTTTCAATTCTTATTCAATATGATTTAATGAATCTCTTATTTTTACCGGTAGTAATTCAATATTGATCATTTTATAGATATGTTGTATGTTGTAACAAAGATATACTTAAGCAGTGTCAAGCGCATACGAATGTGGAAGTGTGTAATCAATTGGGATCAGTAAAGTATATGTTCAAGTACATAAATAAGGAACCTGATTAACTGTCAGATTTGTAAATACCATTGTTGATAAAGGTGATTCTCAACCAACCAAAACTAAAAATGAACTGGATGCCTACTATAGTTGTTTATATATCTGCTTACGAAGCGGTTTGGAGCATCTTTGGTTTTGACATTGTGTATAGATTTCGGTATGTTGAAAGGTTATCTTTTCATCTCCCAAACTAGCATCCTATTATTTTTTGAAGGAGATGACGATACAGGCAATGTACTTACGAAACCTTATATCGGCACATCTTAGTTTCTAGAGTTGATGGAAACTAACAAACGTGATTAAAGTGTAAATATCTAGTTATAAAAATAGCAAAACAAAATCAAAGCTAACTATTACACAACTAGGCAAGTGTACCTAATCAGATAGTAGATAGCAGTGATAAGTCTACCGGGGGTAGTCTCTTACAGGAATAGTTTATATGTATTTTAAGGATATTAGTATAATCTATAGTTAAGATAAAAGGATAATGCCTCTTAATGACACGCAGTCAAAAGGTTTTTAAATTAAAGAAAACAATTAAATTGATAGATTAACAAAATGATAGAAGTATGTTCATCTAGACATTTCACCACTAGAGTTGGACAATAACTAGAAATGTATTAAACGTATAAGAATTATTAATCTAAATTACTTGTTTTCACAATGCAATCGTTTAACTGAAATTCTAAAATGCAAGTGTCCTTGACATGTTATTAATCCCAAGTATGATCAAAAAATTCTATTAACTTGATGAATTAATCTATATAATCCTAGTGTCCTAGAGATTACTAATCATGTAAGATGTCTCTAAATATGATCCACTCATATTTTAATTCAATAAAGTTGTTCAACTCATTTATTGTCTCCAATCAAGTGCACAAGATTCAAAATCATGTAAATGTAATACTAAACACAAGTGTTTTCACTCATTGAAACAAATATCATATCAATTGAATAGATTAAATAATTAAATACAAATCGCTCTACAATTAAACATCAAATCATACGAATAAACAATTCTAATTATAAAAAATCCAACATCTAGGGTTATTAGTCTAGAACATAAAGTATTTAGCCCATTCTCATGGGTTCAATCAAACAAATACTCATAATCAAGGAATGATTCATAATGTCGTTACAAACATAAATCAAACATTAAATAAAAAAGATTCGAATGAAAAGAAACAAATACTAACTTCTATGATGATTACAAGAGAATAGATCACTTAGGGTGTCCCCAAAAGCTCTCCAAAAGCTCCCAAAATCGCCTCTAATTCGTGCTTAATCAACAAGTTCATGATCATTAGGGTTTAGGGTATAATTTAAGCCAAAAAGCTGTAACCGACCCTTCTACCTGGCTGGAAATGCAAGTACCCAGCGGGTACTATGGCCTTCCCACCTGGATGAGTGTTCCGTACCCGGCTAGGCTGAAACTGGAACTTTTCTTGAGTACCCGGCGGGTAAAATAGGTACCAGGCGGGTAAAATTACATTTTCAGCCCTAGGTCCCTTCTTGAAAGTTGTAGCCCTCTGAGTTCTGGAGATTTGGTCACTTAAATCACCTCAATCGAAGTCCGTATGAGGGAGTTATGGCCAAAACCGTGGAGCCTCGCAAAAGCTGCAAAAATCCTCAGTGATCCTTTTACACGTACTCTAACTTATATTCAGTTTCCTACTAAGTAGACATGGAAGGTTAACCAAAGAAAGTGGGCATTGCGTCAACATCAAAAGCCAATAGGACAGATTAATTAGGTTTCACCAAAAGCTGGTGAGGCTTACTATCTAAGAATACTTCTTAACAAAGTTATTGGACCTACTTGCTACGAAGATATTCGTAATGTTGGACATACTGTTTAAGGCACATTTAAAGAAGCTTGTAACGCCCTCGGTTTGTTAAATGATGATAACAAGTATATTCATTGCATTAAGGAGACTTACAACTAGGCATCGCCATCTTTTTGTAGGACTCTTTGTGTCATTAATCACAACAGATAGCCTTTCAAGACCTGACCATGTATGGAAAGAGACGCGTGATATGATACCTGATGACATACAATACGAACGTCAAGAAGCCTTACAAAGGTGAAGTAATTTGTAATTTATTCTTTGTACTACACTACCTATAACATAAATTACTAAAATGAACGTACTAAAGTGAAAAAAATGTATGAAACCTACTTCATAATTCTTGAACTTTTGCTTTCTTAAAATATATTTATGTAACGACTATTGTTATTTTATCTTTTTGGACAGGAATGGATATTGATATGCAAGTTGCTTACAACACGACATTAGCTAAGATTGAAACGCTTTTAAATAGTCATACAACTAGCCTAAGAGCTTACCTAACATGCCATATCCTAATTATACATATATTGAAGAATCTGGGAATATGCTTATAATGGACGAGATTAATTACGACATTCGTACTCTTTCGGAGGAGCATGACCGGTTATATTCTTCCTTGACAACGGAACGTAAGGATGTTTATCAAACAGTAATGAATGTTGTAAATGAAGATAAAGGAGGTGTATTCTTTCTGTATGGTAATGGTGGCACTGGTAAGACATTTGTTTGTAAGATTTTATGTCCAGCGATACAATCTGAAGGTGAGATTGTAATAAATGTGGTATCTAGTGGCATTGATGCTCTTTTATTATCTAGAGGTAGAACTGCTCATTCACGGTTTTGCATTCCCATAAATCCTAATGAAGATTCATTTTGCAGTATATCACCTGATAATGATTTGGCGGCTTTACTTACCAAAGTGAAACTAATTATTTGGGATGAAGCACCCATGACCCAAAGACACTGTTTTAAGGCTTTTGATTGTACCATGAAGGACGTCATATGATCTAAAAATTTAGGAATTGCCATTTGGGGGAAAGGTTATTATTTTTGGTGGTGATTTCCACTAGATTCTTCATGTTTTCCCTGAGGACAACGTCCTGAAATTGTTAGTGCTTCACTTCTTTCGTAGTATTTGTGGCTGATATCGCGAAAAAAATCATGTTTTTACGTACGATATCTTATAAATAATTAACATAATTATCTAAATAATGCGTTTATTTATCTTATTTTGTTAATTAGGCAATTACGAAAACAATGTTTCGAGAATCAACAAAAACGGGTTAAGAACGAGTAAAATAAAGCATAAACAACAAAAGACGATCCGCTTGTGTTCTAATCATCTAGTTGATAAATTTTGAGAAATAATTTTTAATCAATATTAAATTATAGATTAGGTGATTCTGATCATGTAGGTTCAAGAATCGCTAAAAATGGATAAGAAACGAAGAAGTTAGAG
The DNA here is from genome assembly GCA_963921325.1 of Logfia minima. Lineage (NCBI taxonomy): Eukaryota > Viridiplantae > Streptophyta > Magnoliopsida > Asterales > Asteraceae > Logfia > Logfia minima. The sequence continues at coordinate 17,863,623 of OY992763.1, read as the reverse complement.
CCAAAACGAAAAAACGAGTTACGATCCCGCGCACACAAGACAACAACATCGTATATACGGGCCACACCATCCGTATACGGCTTAGCATGGACCGTATACGGCCTACGTGAACCATATACGACCCAAACTACCCGTACATGCGTAAATATGATGCCTTGGGACGGTTCATGCGATACGGAAGTGATTTTTGAAGGTCAAATACGGGTAAGAAAGTCACAATACGGGTCAAGACTCCAGTTATAAATAGAGAGCTCCATCAACAACCAAGACACACTTCTTTTTTCATTTTTCTTTCCTTTCTAGTTACTTTCTCACTCTAGACTCTCTCTCATATATTAATTATTTACTGGTTAAGATTAATAATTAATTAGGAGATTAGTTAGGATTTAATTTGGAAGGAGGTGCTCTCAGACGTTGAGATCTAGAACGTTATTTAAGCTGTATCAAGTTTTAATTTTATTTAATCTACACATTTACTTAAATGTCTTACTATATTAATTATTCGAAAACGCATGCTAGCACTAACATGATAGGCTAAATAATTTAAAGTCTATGCTATGTTAGGCGTTTAGGTTAGCGTAGTTATGTAATTTATTGTATTGTTACTATGCTTATGCAGTAATTAATGGATACATGAATATATGAATTGAATCTCAATTATTTATCCATCCAACTCATGTTGTGATTGACACTTTATCTCTAAAATGAACGTAGCTAATTCATAGGTATAGGTCACTCAGTGATTCTGTATTAGAAGATCATTGAACTCGACATGGATGCTGCTCTCCTGACTGAAATATGTTTGTGGGAGACTCGGACCATGGGAATAGAGATGGATTAGGTTCAGTACTTATAGTTAATATTTTTGAGAGAACTTTTGGAATATTCATAACTTAGTTATTTCATTAATATGCTTTATTAAACTAAATGTTGCCCCTCATGTACCTATTGCATGTTCTTGTTTAATTATCGCTATAAGTTTAGTCAGTATCAGTTTATCCGCTATCCAAGTGAATGTATGATTAGGTCTTTGTATGTAACTTGATAATTGTGTATTCAAGTAACGTAGTAGAATAGTGATGACAGTTTTTATGAATGAATGATGACAATTTAACTGACCGTTAGATAAGGTTGTCCCTACCTGTTCCATGCACTATAAATGTAAAATACACACACTGATTGCGCATCGTTCTGTCACCATCCGAAAATCACAACCAATGATGACTCACCGTGACAACACCGACCATTCGATCTGACATCAAGTTTTTGGCGCCGCTGCCTTGGACAACAATGATCGATTTTAGGAGCCCTTTCGAAATATCGATATCATCTGAAAGTTCCTTTCTCATTGTTTCTTTTTCCCATAGTATCTATCCAAAACCCTATTTTTCTATCAAACAAATCTTCGCCAGCCATAACGGAACGCATCACTGTAGCCTCTACTATGAAGCCATCATTGGAATGGAGAGGAGGACCGATCATACTACCAACTGATGGGCCCCTGAAATCAAACCCCATATCATTAATTAGTCTATTATGAGTGTCAATTTCATGGTTTCCCATTTGATGACTTAAATTCTCATCTGAACATATTCATCAATCTTTCTAACTCTTACAAGCTACTAGGGACGAATCAAAACGTCATTGGACTTCACCTTTTTCCCGAATCTCTATCTACACATGCTCTAGCATGGTTTATTGAACTTGAACCCAATTCAATTTAATCATGGGAGAAATTAGCCACTGAGTTTCTAACTAAGTTTTTCCCTCCTTCCATACAAACCATTCTTAAAAATGAAATCATCAATTTTTGCCAAAGAATTGATGAATCATTATGTTCTGCATGGGATAGATTCAAGAACATGCTTATGAGATGTCTGAATGATCAATTGGAAAGACAAATCTAATACTTATATTGTACAATGGTCGCACCAACTATCACAAATCTAACCTTGATACTGCTTCAAAAGGAAACTTTATGTTAGCACCACAGAGGAAGCATGGGAGCTACTCGAGTCGATGACAATGCATCAACATGACTAGAAAACCGAAGAATCAATCGTAGAAGTAAGAAGTACTTCTGAACAAACCTTAGAAACCCTGAAAGCTCAACTCGAAACTCTCACGAAAATCTCTAAGGGTGTAGAAGAATCTTCTTAACCACTACAAGAGAAACTACACCAAAGTTACTTCTCTAGTATTGGTCTGCACTAAGAAGAATGTCTTATCACGACTGGTGGACCCGCTGTAAGGTGTAACCATCCAAAACCTTCTACTCAACAGCTAAGGAAACACCAGCCAATAAATTACACAATAACTCAACCACCTCTGCGTTACAACTCACCTTTGTTTCCACCTCAAGCTCTAGCCGAATTCATGATTGAACAAAGCATCTTAAACAAAAGAAGTATAGGTTTTCAAAACAAAATCGATGTGTTGTTAAGAATTTCGGAAGATATGATCAAAAATATAGAACTCGACCTTAATGGCGTATTTTTAAAACTTGATAAGCAAAGAAGGTTAGTTGCAATTAGTAACGCAATCTATCGCTCATCATATGAGCATGATGACATTTAAGTGCTTACTAGAGGAGGAAAGACAACCAGTGTTGAGCAACCATTTATAAATTATGTTACCCCCTTTTCACCTAAACCTTCGCCAACTAATCCAATGCAAATTGACCCCCTAATCACATTACCAGATCCAGTACCAACCCACATCCTGGAAGCTATTCCACTTACTCGCATACCCTATCCCAAGAGAATTAAGAAGGAAAAACAGGAGGCTCACTTTGGGAAATACCTGGAAATATTTAAAGGCTTGCACTTAAATGTTAAATTGTTAGATGTGTTAGTAGAGATGTCTAGTTGTGCTAAATTCTTTAAGGAACTCCTTTCTAACAAAGAGAAACTTAGGAAAATAGTTAGCTTACCGTAGATGATGAATGCTCTTTAATCATGAAACATGGACTCCCCCTAAGTTCGGCGACACTGGACGTTTTACTATCCCTTTCTACCTTCAAAACATACCAATTGGTAATACTTTAGCCAACCTAGGTGCCAGTGCCAACCTTATGCCATACTTGCTTTATAGCAAGCTAGGATTAGGAAACCGACTTCCCACTAGAATGACCATACAATTAGCAGATAGATTAGTCAAACTCCCTCGGGGGATTGCTGAAGATATCAGGGTTAGAGTCGATAATTGATCTTCCCGATTGACTTCGTAGTTATGGACATTGAGGAAGATACCAATGTTCCACTCATCCTTGGCCGACCTTTCCTAAACACTGTCAAGGTCGTAATAGACGTAAATGAAAAATCTTTAAAACTAAGAGTGGGGACAGAGGAAATCACCTTCAATGTAGATAAATTAATAAAGAAACCTATGGGAGAAGATCTTGGTCTTGTGGATTCTATACAGGAAATATTCGATGAAAATCTGGAAGAGATCCTACCTGTATACAACTATGACCCATTTCCTAACATAGTCACCACTCCAAGACTTGGAGGAGACACCCTGGGCCTATGTTCAACAATCTCCGATCCATCCACCCATTTAGGAGAGCTACTATTACCTTCATCCATAAAGATGAACCCAATCATGTTGTGGTTGAAACTTTTCCTCTAAATTTAACGTAGCTAATTCATAGGTATAGGTCACTTAATTATTCTGTGTTAGAAGATCATTAAACTTAGCATGGCCGCTATTCTCCTAACTAAAAATATGTCCGTGGGAGACACGGAACATGGGATTAGAGATAGATTAGATTGAATACCATATAGTGAATATTTTTTAGAGAACTTTTGGAATATTCAAAACTTAGTTAGTTCATTAATATGCTTTATTAAACTAAGTGTTGCCCCTCATGTACCTATTGCATGTTCTTGTTTAATTATCGCTCAAGTTTAGTCAGTATCAGTTTATCCGCTATCCAAGTGAATGTATGATTAGGTCTTCGTATGTAACTTGATAATTGTGTATTCGAGTAACGTAGTAGAATAGTGATGATAGTTTTTATCAATGAACGATGACAATTTAACTAACCGTTAGACAAGGTTGTCTCAACCTGTTTCGGTGGGCTGATACCCGTTCATTTTATTGTTTATTCAACAATTCATGTCATAATATAGACGTCATCAACGACTGAGAAATAAGGAATAGGTTTCAAGGACAATTGTCAGTTAAATTGGTTATTACATTTGGGATTTTTGTAGTACTCAATAACACTTCGTATCTACTATCCAAGTGACATACTCTTATCTGATTATAGACAACTTCATGTCAGATACTCGGTAGGATCGCAAAAACGACTCATCCAAAGATATAGACTCGTCATTACTAAAGCCATATCAACATAATTACCAAAACCCAACATAAGTTGACGTCATAGTGGACACCCCTATATATATAGTATCAAAGTAACCTCCCCCATTTACTTTTACTGCTTTTAATTTAAATTAGGATAAAAGAAAACCAAAACCCTCAACCTTTTAACATCCTAGCTGAATTACCAAACATAACACATCTTCCTAAGATCCTATGGTTGATGATAGAGATTCAAGCTTTTCAAGCACTGATGTAGGTGATGTCTTAGGAGCAGGAAGTATTTCTTCGAGATTGATGGTGATTTCAAGAATAGAGTCATCATCAAAATCATGTTCATTTAGTTAGTAGTCATCTGATTCATATTCACTCACCGAGTCTGCCATAAGACACATACCAACAAGATTTTCATGATCAGATGATGATGAATCACCAGATGATAATGAAGTTCCTCCAGTGAGTCTACAATGAGCAAGTAAATCTCTATGCACAACAACCAAGCCTATATCTTTCTTTCTGACTTGTTCTTTACATTTCTTATATTTAGCATTTTACTTTGATGCTTTTTGAGATTCTCTTGAAGTTTTGTTTTCGACACGTCGAGACTTATATTCAGTACTAAAGTGATCAAGTTTTTGACAATTAAAGCATAGAGCATCAAACTTGTCAGAATTTTGTTTCCCTTATATTTTTCAGTGAAAGGTTTTTTGAGATATTTGGAAGTAGAAACTCTAAATCTAGAAGTGGTAGATCCTTGTTTATAAAATTTTTTGAATTTTTCAGCCATCATAACCATTTCCTCTATTAGTGATTCAAGATCATTTTCATACCCATTAACATAAACATCTGCGTCACCATCGCTGAGTTTAATAGGTTCATCAGTTGTCTCTACATTTGATGTGGAGGGGATATCTTCAGAAGATACCTATTTCGCCACCAAGGCAGTGTTGTTAAGTTTGTAAGTTTCAGTAAGTATAAGTTTCTGAAGTTTGTTGTTTTCTTTGTACAAAAAGGGTGCCAAAAGACTATTCATTGTCAATTTTTTTAATGTTACAAGCGTCCCTAAGGATGTGAATTGAATTTCCCAACAGATAGGAATAACATCCATTAATTTATTCATGACATCCAATGGGTCCTATTTAATAGGCGCAGTTTTTAAATCATTCATCAAGCAGTTATAGCGATCATAGGTTTGAGTGAGATTTTTAGTTTTTCTAGTCATGAGCAACTTATATTGACGATTTAGAAGCACACATCTGTTTTTGATTATGAGCTTAGTTCTCACAGGATTTCTTTACCACTTGTACATTTATGACAGAGTAGTAGACACTGTTTGGTAACTAAGAAAGATTGAAGCTAAGGATCAACGTCTATCAAGATTTTTTCCTCATCAGACAATTTTATAGGTTTGACTATACTCCTAGGAGTTGTGTCATCATCACTACTACTAGCCATAGGATTCATTTCGAGAGTGGATCTTGAGCCCTTAAAAATAGAAGCATACAACCTTTTCCACATTTGAAATTGATCAACATTGAACCTAGGTGATTTTCCTTTGGAAAGTAAGAGTTCGTAGCTTCAAATACAAGGTCAGTAGTCATAGTAGATATATATATTGATTATCCAATCTGAAAGGATACCAATTTTTGGTCCACTAAATTTGTATTAACTAACTACTAACAAGAAATGTAATTGTAGAAGGGGGATTGATTACAATTTTTCACAAGTTGAAAGTTTTACTGATTAAATCAAAGAATAACTTTGAAATTGTTCTTTGCGGAATACAGGTAAAACTAGTGTAAGTAAACAATACTTAATGACAAACTCAATACTTACTAAATGTATTGTCACCATGCTCGTTGACTAACAAGAGTGACTGCTCAAATCAAATATTGTAGTTAATGTTATTCCGAACATTCAATACGGTTGTTAAGGTGTGTATTTATAGTGTGATAAATACTCAAATGGATACTTCAAACCCTAACACGTGTCTCAATTGTATTGGTGAAGGTTGAATGTAACTTTTAATGTTTTTGATGTGACATTACATCGTAGAAATAATATTACCGGTAATTTTACTTTTTGTAAAGGTAATACTAGCGGGTGTACACATCTTTACATAAAATATATACAACCGTTATATACCTTTATGTGTTAACCTTCTCAGATACATTGGGTATTTATGAAACTCTTGTACTTGTTGGATAATAGCCAGAATCGCTGGTCAAACATATAAGAACACCAAATTCTACTTCAACGTTGACTTTCTCTCGATATCTTTAGTCTTCGACTTGGACAAATGTTTCAGATAGTCATTATCAACTTTAGACTCTTGTAATTTGGTTTGAAAGTAAAGTGTCGTGAACACAAGTTTATGCTAAGTTACAGAATTAGTTGTTGCTAGCATGTGCATCAACTATTAAACTAATTATGCTTATTACTTGAAAATGTTGTTACTACATATACAAAGACACTTAAACCACTTACGGTTTTTGTCATCTAAAAACTATTAAAGAGAATTAGTAACCCAACAAATCATTACATATAAAATGTAATGCTCGTCCGTTTCATTTTATCACAAGGATATTTATCTTCTTTTTTATGGAAAATGAAATCGAACTTAATATCTGAATTCCGGTTTTAGTGTTACAGAACTAAAGAAATAAACCAATGAGAATAAAAATAAATTACATTACACTTGAGACATTCTATCACAACACGAGTTATATTACAAATATGTTTTTTTCCCTCTCATAAGTGTTTGTGAAAACCACGTTTTCGTTAAATCTATAATATTATGTTATCAGAGTTTATCCATAGGAAATAAATACACCTTATACCTTTCATCACGATAATAGATTTTTATTTAATTTTTAGAATAATGAGACCGAGCTTTTAAAGTATAAAAAAACAAAGGAAATAAACCAACAAAAGAAAAAGATTATTAAGTGACGTTGGGAAATGTTATTTCAAACATTATAATGTATATATAAATTCATTCAAGAAAAGAAGATGGGCTCTTGATCCTAGCTATACAATATTTTAGTCCTTAATAATCCAAATGTACGAGTTGTTTTGTTCTTTGAAGGATAAAAATAATATTTTATTTACGGGTTTGGTTCATATACAATAATTTTTATTGTAAAAAACAAATAAAATAACATTTTAGTCAAATGATGAATTAGTAATTTTGTTTGCATAATTATGACCATTTAATTAAATTAGAAGTTTTTCACGTTTTTAGCTAAAAACCTCTCCCCCTCCCCTCCCTCACCCTCTCCCTTTTCTCTCCTCTCCACCATCACCCTAATCTCCATAACCATAAACACAATCAACAAACCAACATTATGACTGTGCACCACCAAAAATTTATTGTGCACCACCTAAATTCTGACCGTGCACCATCGAAATTCTGATGTGGATCATGTATTGCTCAGTTCATCATCATATTTGTATTCTTCATGCATCAAATATGTGAAGCTTGCAATTTTCAAATGGTATGAAATCTGTATCATAGGAAAATTCAGTGTGCATCACCCGAACATTTACTGTGCACCACCGGAATTCTGATCGTGCACCACCTGAACTTTAAAGTATGACTGTGCACCATCGGAACTTTAATTTTAGCTGTGCACCACTGGAACTTTGAATGACTCTTTTGCCCTCCAGAAATATTTAATGAGTCTTTGACTATTTTGAAAAATTAATTTCATTAAATCTCATCCGACGGTTGATATATTATCTTATTTGTTTTACGTTAAGGTTTGTTTTACAATAACCAACCCCTCTTATCCACAACTAGAAAGTAAGATTTGTATACATAAGTGGATATTTTTTCTTTTTATGTTCGAGTAACGGCTTATTTGTTTTTTTCTGCCACTATAACCTTACAAATAAACCCTATGATTTACTGTTTTTTTCAACAAGAACACCTCCATTTCTTAGTAAACCTTATGGGTTAAAACATTTCTTACTTATCATTTATTTCGCGAATATCCTAAACATGTATATGTAAAACATGTATAGCTATAAAGTTGATATCACCGCAGGGATTGATCAGGTGTCTTCTGGATATACCGAAGAAATGTTAGCATCTTCTAAGAAGATACCTGAAGTTAAGAATAAGAAGGATCATAAATGTTTTCTTCCAGGCTTGTATCCTCCTTAAGACCCCTATCGTTGTCGGCTTTGTGGTGGACCGATGACAGTCAGTTACCACTGCAACTGAACTGTCATCATGGTTCGTCGTTGCCTGTGTGACTGGTTCGAACAGAAAGGAAGCAGGACCCATGGTGGATTTTCTATTCCTTTTGCTTTCTCTTTGGATACGTGGCTCTTTTTTCCTTCTTTTTTTTTGTGGTATGATGAAGAAAGAAATGGAAGCAGAAAAGAAAGAGTGCATGTGTTGGAGGAGAAAAGGTGCATGTGTTGGAAAGAAGAAGAAATATCAAACCCTAATTTTTTGTGGTTTTTTTTAAAGTTTGGGCATTTTTCACCGTGGGTATTTATTTTCAAAATACAAAACTACATTTTATATTAAAGTTTCTTATAATATATTGTAAAAATGTAATTTCAAAATCAACAATTATGTAATTTAATCAAGCCCGGAGCTTGGAATTTGGTGGCCCGGTGCCACGACATAATGAGGCCCTTTTAAATATATATTTTTGTATTTATAACATTAAAAATTGTTATAAACATAAGAAATCAAAAGAAGTGTAGTAAAATTTTTAATTATATATGACGATATTACATAGTTAAAGAACATGAACAAATTTTGTTCACATGAAATTTAATTATTTAATTATATATTGCGACATTACGTAGTTAAAAAATTGGAACAAATTTTCATACAGATAATGACATTGTTGGGTTCTTTTTCTCAAAGTTTAACTAATGAAATAGTTCAAGTTATTTGATTTAAATATTTAGTGAAAACGGGCTTGTAACTGAAACATACGTATATAAACTACATACGTATAAAATTTGAAGACCCAACCAAATAAGGCCTGAAAGTCCCCTTTGAACGCGAGATTGTAACGTGTATTAGAGTGCGGAATCCTTTAATACACCAAACAACAATTAAACAAGTGTAATAATAGTGTTTTGCAATGTATATTCGTATGTATTCGAACTTAGAAGTATATATTCGAATAACTCAGTAAAAAAGGCTTACAAATTAAGTGTTACAAGATTGTATTTATACTCATCTAAGTTCGTACGAACTTAGCTGCTACTAGGTTCGTACGAACTTACATCAATACAAATAAAAAGCTAAGTTAATAAAATACAATTATTAACTACAAAACTAATAACAAAAATAACTATTACAAAATAAGAGCCGTTGTCACAAAACATGCACCAATAGACTCCCCCTTGACAATAGCTATATCTGTCTTCAGTCTTCTGGCTCTGTCGAACTTGATTATCGATCAACTCTGTCGACTCTCAGCCCATAAGCTCTTTTCCACGCACACTTTCACGACCTTCTGATATCTTCGGCCTTCATGCCTCCAACTGTCTCTATAAAAGATCTTGTTTGCATGAAGCTTCATCAGATCATCCTTCGACAAGTTTACCAGATGTAAACTGTCATACACTCTTAGCAGCTCATTTCCCTCACATTCTTCCATCACTGCTTCAGCAGTCTTGTTATAAACATACCACTACTTCAGATCTTCAAGAATGTTCTGAGGCATTCTCTTCAACGGAACCCTCTTCAAGCATTTGACTGGTCTGTAGACCATCTTCATCCACCGCTTGTTAGTTATTGGAATAATCCTGGTCAGATCAGGAACTCTCTTCCCCGGCTTTGGCTTTAAGCTTTCAAACTTATTTGATCTTCCTTCACGTTTTAATATTCTCTCTAAAGTACAAGTGATTGACAGAATCATCTAATGTTGACATCTCAGTATTATCATAAATAAAAGTAAAAATATGATTAAAGGGGGGGTGGACTTTCAGTGTAACCCATTCCCGTATGATCACCGGGTTGTTTCTGAACACTAAGCATGTGATCTAAGGTTTCGATAGAAAATTTTCTTAGTTCTAATTTTCTATTAAGATCTGCTATCCTAACCTTAGCATCAGCCAACTCCTTTTCTTTATCAGCAGATAGTTTAGTTAATTCTAAAATATGTTCATGAGCTAAGTCATTTATTACGCTTTGCTCATTTAACTTATCTTTCAAATATTTCGTGTCTGCTTTATCAGATTTTGATTTACTTATTAGCTCTGAGTTTTTGATGTTCAAGATAGTGTTATCTTCTTTTAAAGATTTGAGCTGAAATGTTATCATATCAGATGATTCTACCAACTTCTCAGCTTGTTCCTGAAAGTTAGTACACAGAACACATGCTTTAACTACTAGATCTAGATTAAGTAGTACCTTTTGCTTATCGGCGTCGAGATTTGCCATGTAGGCAATGAAGTCCTTTGAGCTGATGTCCTCAATCGACTTCAGTGACTTAATTCTTTCCTCATCAGTTGGTACCTCAATCTCCATCTCAGTAGTAGTTTCCTTCTCTAAATCAGATCCCGCATTGCTTTCCTCCTTATATTCATTAATGGAGGCCATGAATGCTTGTGGTTCTTCAGACTTAGAGCTCCAGTCATACGCTCCTTCTTGTAACTGAACTAACAAAGCTCTTGAAGTATGAATACCTCATGAGCTCTGATTGTTACCAGAGGAACCTTGACTGTAATGTCTCTGATCATTATGACTAAGAGTTTGTTCCCTCTTAGGTCTTTAACATTCCCTAGCAAAATGCCCGAAACCATCGCAGTTATAGCATTTAACTTTGCACTTATCAAAGCCTAGTTTGCTGCTTACAAACTTTCTCCCGGTCCTATTCATGAATCGCTGAGCTCTTCTTGCGATCATGGCCATTTGCCACTGCAAGTCGATCTCCTCTAAATCATCTTGATCCAATTGATCATAATCCTCGTTTATTAATTCGGGATCCGTGATCTTACCCTTGATGAAGTTTTCTCGTGAGGCTATGAAAGAGGCAAGTAAGGCAACTTCCTCTTCTGTAACAGCCTCTCTTTCGTTTTGGTAATTTCTATTATTTTAATTGATTATTTAATTGTTTTAGAACTATTTAATATTATGTGTTTTATTGTGAAATATTAGTAGATTCAAAATTGTAAGTTTTTGATTTTCTGCGACACAAGGGTTGTGTCGCAGGTTGTCTGTGCGACACAATGGTTGTGTCGCAGGACTGTGTCGCAAAACGGGCTGAACTGAAATTAATTAAGGAGCTTAAGTGTAATTTGAAATTATATATATATAATCGCGGCCCAAATACTTCCAGACCATTTCCAAACACTTAAAATCGTTTATAGAGAGAGAGTTAGAGAGAATTAGAGAGAGAAGAAAAGAAAGTTGGGTTTTGATTTAATTTGAGCTTTTAATCCGTGATTTCGAGGTAAGGGTTTGATTATTATGTGTTGTTATTGTTTATAAGTGAATTACACCGATTGGAATAGGTTAATTTGATTATTACATGTTTGAATTTGTGAATTTTGAATCTGGGAACTGGGCTGTTCATCATTGCGACACAAGGCTTGTGTCGCAGGTTGTGTCGCATGAATGTTATGCGACACAGTGGTTATGTCGCTAAAGGCGGCCATTTTGAGTATTGCGACACAATGTTAGTGTCGCAGGTTTCTGTTGTGCGACACAACGGTTGTGTCGCAAGGGTTGTGGTGCGACACAATGGTTGTGTCGCTAAGTTTATAAAAGAGATTTTTGTTTTGCAAATTTTGAAAAGTTTTTGGAGACGCGGTTTTGTGAAAATCTCATTAACTCGGATTTAATTGAAATTCGAATAGTCAATCGGAAACGACCTAGTAATCAAGGCTATACTCTAATAGCCTAGGCAGTTTTTGGCCATCCGGGGTCATCTAGGACCCGAAAATGGCATTTTTCAGTTTTAAGCGGTATTGCGGGCTTTTTCTGAGTTTATTTCTGATTGAACTTTTGTTTGCCTAGACTTCAGGGATTACCTGATTTGATAAATAGGCTATAATGATATTTATGGAACGAACTTATGATTTGTATTTGATTTCTGTTTCAGATCAACGTAAGACTCAGTGATATAAGAATACTGAGTGTGCAGACATCAGAGGTATCGGTGAGTGGATTCGGAACTCATCATTTGATTTAGTTGTAACTATTTGGTTACAACAAGTAAACGTAGATGTGTATTAGACTGTTTAGTCTTGGTTATTGATTATTGATCTACGTGATATGTGAACTATGTGTACTATGTTATTGAGGTCAACGTGTAGTTGGACTTCTGGTTATTATGTGTTTTACACAGGTTTTGATTCATTTGTTGTGTTTGAGACCTGTGTATGTGTTTAATAACCAGTAGTTATCGGTCTATTCTGTATTGGCCATACGGATTGACGGTAAGTGTTCTTGGGGGAACCCCCGGGTATTATGATATCCCCAGAGCCACCGATCCTCATTGAATTATGTGTGTTTACGTTTTATTGGTGTAATTAGCTAGTTATGCTAAGTTGAATGGAGTGTGATGAATCTATTCACTTAGCTTTGTGCTAACCCCTCATTTTACTTCCTGCAGGATATGTTTTGATTATTGTGGGTGCGGGAGGTGATTGGTTGATCAAGGGAATGTTTGACTGCGCTTGAGGACTCTGATATGGTTTTTGTAATAAACCTTGTTTGGAGAATTTTTATAATACCCCGACTTTTGTAGTTTAAAAAGTTTGAAATTAGTGTATTTTTGGGAATTGTAAACTGTTTAATGTATTTTAAATTCATGCTTCCGTGTTTATTAATATAATATTCTTATATAGAAAGAGGGGTGTTATATCTTCCGCTGACTTGATACTCATGGGCATTGATTTGATACCATTTGTTGTCCCAGTTTTTGGTTTCCTATCAATCCCCGAATCTTCAGATGAGGCAATGTAACAGACATTGCTACCATAATTTATGATAGCCGAGTTCGTTTCAGCCTCGCCAATATAGAAGGCTGCAACCCCATTACTTGTAGATGCCACGGAATCAGACTGTTTACCGTGGTAAACGCTGGGATCCTGAACCTGATCGGATCCTGTCTCTTTCCTCTGCATGTTCAAGTCATAAACACGCAGTTTCCCTATCACTTCATCAAGAGTGAGAGTCTTATAGTTGCTACTCTCCTTTATCATCAAGGTGTAAATGTCCCACTTTGATGGTAATGCCTCAAGGAGTTTGTTATTTTTAACTATATCAGTATAGTTAAGACCAACATTTTCCATCTCTGTCATTAGATGATAATATCGAGTAATGATATCCTCCAATGACTCAGATTTTATATGCTTAAAAACATAGAATTGTTTAGTAAGCAAATTGGTTCTACCCTCCTTGATTTGTTCATTTCCCTCTATCTCTTTTCCAGAGCTAACCAAAGCTCTCTAGATAGGTTATACTTCTTGAATGTGTGCTTTATCTCTTGAGGAAGGCACATAGTCAGAGCAGATAACGCCTTGTTCTCTGCTTCGTACATCTTTCTTTCTTCCTCCTTCAAAGATGAATATGAAACGAATCTCGGTTTACCCTCGAACATATAAGTGGGGGCTTCATATCCGTCTTTGATGCAGAGCCACATCCTTACATCATTATACTTGGCAAAGGATTCGAACCGATCCTTCCACCAGAAATAATCCTCTCCCTTTAGGAGTTTAGGAGGTGAGGCCGACTTCCCAACTTCATGATCCATTTCCATCATTTTGTTGAGATTCGACATCGCAAAACAAATTCAAACAAAGTCAAACAGGAAAGTCAACAGAAGTCAACTGACTATGTTCGTACGAACTTAGGTTAATTCGAACTTACCAAGTTCGATGACTATCTAAGTTCGAATAAGTCAACTATCTGGTCAAACGAACTTACAAATTCAAACGTACGAACTTATAGGTTCGAAGCTGTAGGTTTGTACGAACTTACAGCTGTCTATGTTCGTAGGCTAAATCAGGTAGGTTCGTACGCTACTTTCTTGTTCGTACGAACTTGCTGTTGAAACTCAGATCTGAACAAAAACTCAGATCTAGGAAGTTTCAACCGTCAAAATCGAATGAAACTTGAAGAATATGATCCACTAACACACAAGGAAGCCAAAAGTACAACTTTTATCTTCGAAAACACTCTCAAACTTGTTTACTTTGCGTTTTTCCAATCCCGAACCCAAACAAAGACTTGTACTGCTCTGATACTAATTGAAAGTCCCCTTTGAACGGATCCAAACGAGATTGTAACATGTATTAGAGTGCGGAATCCTTTAATACACCAAACAACAATTAAACAAGTGTAATAATAGTGTTTTGCAATGTATATTCGTATGTATTCGAACTTAGAAGTATATATTCGAATAACTCAATAAAAAAGGCTTACAAATAAAGTGTTACAAGATTGTATTTATACTCAGCTAAGTTTGTACGAACTTACATCAATACAAATAAAAAGCTAAGTTAATAAAATACAATTATTAACTACAAAACTAATAACAAAACTAACTATTACAAAATAAGAGCTGTTGTCACAAAACATGCACCAACAAGGCCCTGTACAGTTGCCCATGGAGCACCATTCATCTCCGGGACTGAATTTAATCAACTTGTCACATTTTAGATTTATAAAGGAAGTTTCTAGATGAGTTAATAGATTTTTGTGGAAAACAGTTACAGAATTGTATACGTTGATATTTTTGTAGAACCTTAGACCACTCACTATAATGCAGCTCAAAACTAGAGAACTGATCGCCACATCAGCACAAGAACCGAAGAACTGACCAAGAACTGAACCCTGCCTATAATGACTGAAGAACTGAACTTTTCAGCGCCACATCAACGTCATGTCATTTCTTAACTATTAATATAAATACATTTAGATTTTTAAAAAAAATTAATAATAACAATTGAATATTTTTATGACATCATCGTCATATTATCAAGTCTTTAAAAGAAATGACATTAATAATTGTAACAATTGAATTTTTTTATGAGCCCCCCACTTATTTTTATTTTTCTTTTTTTACATATAGTAATTTATACATTTATATTTAAAAATAAAATTAAATATAAATACTTAACTAAGAATAAAACATTGTATTTAAAAATAAAATACATCGATTAATAAACAAAAATTAAAAGATTTTACTGAAAAAACCTTTATTTTCCTTATTTTAAAAGCCTAAAAAAGGTTTTATAAAAAGCCCAAGTGTCTTTGTTTTAAATTGAGCCTTAATCCCTATCATTTGCTTTGTCATCTTCAACCTAGAAGGCAAAGCAGCTATTGCAACTCAATTTTAATAGAGTTTTAGAGTAAAAAAGAAAAAGATAACAAAAGGAAAGAAATATAAAACACGTTTGAGTGTGGCCCACACCCACCCGTCCTCCCACCGTCTGCAAAAGAACGAAGTAGCCAAGGAGGGTCCTAGAACGAGGCCATGTCTATGGCGCCCTTGCGAGAACGGAAGGCGAGAACGAGACCGTGGTCTTATAGAAGATTTTCTAAAATCATCAAAGAGACTATAATAGGTGATCTCCCTTTATATGTACCCATCAAATTTTGTGTAAGCAATACAAGTGATATTTCCTACACTCTTCTAAGCATTCTTCTTTCATTGTTCTTAACTTTCTTCTTCTTTCATTAGTTTAATACTTGAGAGTTAGGCTGATTTTAGCAAATAACAAGGGGTTTTAAGAATCAGGAGCCAACACGGTTAGCATAGAAAGGTCTAAGGCCGTGACTAATGCTATTATTTAGTTTAATTCAATTTTTATTTAAGTAAATGTAATTGCTTTTAAGAAAATGGATATTGAAAAAACTAGTGGGCCCAGATTTCAATCGTGATCTATGACTGCGAGCAGTTTTTCAGTCATGGGTTAGTCGTGCATGAAATTTCAGTCAGTTACAAATGCAAATAGTCTAAAAGGTAGATCAGGAAGAACAAACATATCCTCCTCTATATGATGATGATTCTCATCCAGCTAATTCGCAACTTCAAGACTCTCCTTTTAAGCTACTATATGATGATGATTCTCATCCAGCTAATTCGCAACTTCAAGACTCTCCTTTTAAGCTACTACCTTTTTCGGTATCCCTTGTGATAAATCACCCCTAAGGATTACAAGTAGGAAATATAGACAGAAACAAGGATTCTGAGGGGGCAAGAACTTGAGTATAATGCTAATCAACCCCTCCTGTTGGAAAGAAGGGAAAGTACGACTAATGATGAATTATTGTGTGTTCAATGAGAACCAGAGAATTACACTAGATATCAAAAACAGAGAATTACACTAGATATCAATAAACAAAAATGGGATTACGCTGTTGTACATAAGATCGTGATAATTAAAACATTGTTACATCACCCAAGTTCCTATTCATTTTCGTGGTCAACTAACCACAGGATCAACTTAGTTCAACTAGATTACAATGAACAAAAGAATGGATGTCGTTCACAATATACAGAAATTAATAGTACATTATATAAGTAAACTATTGACTTAAATAATCAAAAGCTATAATCAAAGGTTGGTTCACCTTTAACTGATTGCCCAAAACTTCTTTTGGCAAATTAAAACCGGTTCCGATACCCCTTGTTGATTTTCAAGAACATGTGAAGTAACCTCCCATAGGAACTTTGGCGCAAGATCCCTTATTCTTGATATAATAGGTTCATCATCTCTAATAATGACAAAGCCCTGTGTAATGAAATTCCAAAGTGTAGCATCAAGTTATTGTAACAATCACAACGGGTAAATATGTATTTTAACATTCAACATAAAACAAGAAAGACAAGTTACCTGAGGTCGTACAAGACGGTCCATCTCTAGCATGATATCTTCCAATGAGCAACCATCGTCCTGGTTTCGATAGTGAGTGAAGAGATAACTTGCGTGCAACAAATCATATGTGCGTGGATACGATGAAAATGGCTCACACCTACACGTGGCAGTGTAAACTAGTATCACAGCTATCATTATAAACATATATGCTTTTCGAAGAAAAACAAACTATAAATAGGCATAGTGGTTGTGATAATTCAGAAGATTTATCAAATACTCAAATGGTCACTTTTAGTTCAACACTTATTCCAGACGGTTTAAAATAGTGATTTATCGTCATTCAGACAAAATTTAATTAAAAACCAAGCACTTATTTGACACTAATAACGTACAGTCAATTAGAGAGTTCATTCAGCACACTTATCTGGACAGAACTTAATGAGAAAAACAAAAAACGAACAAACTAACATGCCATTAGTTCTTGTTTTGACTTACCAGTCATGAAAAGCGCCAATGAGGCCACGGGCATAAATAGCAGACAGAGTGTCCTTGGTTGTTGCAGGGACTACATTCATCACCCAAACAGGCCAAGTATTAAAGGCAACTGCAAATCCACCATAGAGAGCATTCATGTCCATAACATTTCGAACTGATGTATCATCAGCATCCATCAACCTCCAATAGTGACGAACTTGATCTTGCCAGTAAAGTGTATCTGCAAGAAACATTTCTGGAGTGATTCCTGCAGCCACCATAATACGTTTCATTAAATGAGTTTAGTATATAATTATAGACCTTCATTTTAAAACTATTATTAAATTCAATTTGTATATTCTGATCCCTTCACAAATTTTTTGATTCCACTACTGACTTTAGCATTTGAAGTTGCATAGTAAGTGAAATCCGCAAAAAGAAAATTAAACAGTAAACCATTTACCCTCAAATGGGTTGTATTCTATCTCCAATAGGTTAAAAAGGTAAAACTTGAAACCATGTGAAAAAAAGAAGAAACAAATCAAGATTCAGCCAATTTGTATTGCAATGCTTAATTGCTTTATATATAGATTATATTGTCATTTTATTATGATATCTACTGTAAAGATATTTAGTATACCAGTTATCTTTAAGAAAGTAAACAATGGAAGAAAAACAAACACCCTATGTTCAGTATTTTGACCCATTACCCAATCCTCCATTTTACAACTTCTAAGCAGTGGGGATATGATATATTTTCTCAAAAACTGAAAAGATGCAAGTAGATTAATATAACATATGCCACTGGAAATGTAAGAAATGAGGACAAACCTATATCCTTGAGACTTTCTAAATATACTGAATGACGTTGCGGGCTAGCAGGGAGTTTTTGAAACTCAGAACCCGTGGTTATAGGGTTAACACAGTTCCTCAACGGTGTTTTCCACGAGGGTTTATGATCATTCACAGAATCACAAATCTCTACAAGTGTTTGTTCTGCATTGCTTTGTAAACAAGATTGAGTTGCGTCTTTTATCCATATTGCTGTTTGAATTTTCCTAGCAATAAGCTTCCAGCACATTGCAGAAGTTATGTTCACTAACTTATCCCAGATCATTGGAAAATCTTTGTCCTTTCTATAAGCTGGAGGAGCCGAATATACAAAATAACCATTTGGTCGAAGAAGTCTGTTTACTTCTTTTAGAAGGATGCCATCTGCAAATAGCAGTTAAATATCAGATTAAGTCATTAAACAAATAATTTCAACTTGCTTAGTATTTTGATAAGGAAAAAAAAAAAAGGGAGTTCATTGCAAAAATTACCATTTTCGTGCCAATCAACACGACACCTTGAACAATGAACCATTTCGAATGAGTTACTGGGGTATGGTAGCTGCTTTGTAGCTAAAGCGGATATCATAGCACCAATTCCACGTTCTAAAGCAAACTGAATTTGATTTTCATGACCATCTTTTGGAGCAAATGACATGGTTTGTATATTCAAGGGAAGAAGATAAGCAGAGAAACTGGCAACCCCGCAACCAACATCAAGAACTTGATAGATCCCAGATGAACGAAGATCCCCTGTCTCATTAGTAGTCATATTCCCTAATCTGCATAAATGATTATATTTAAAATTTGCATAATGAATAAATGCAACTTCCAGTATTGACGAAGCTCACCCAATAGAGCATTTCAATAAGGACCTTGGAACCCAATTAGTCAATGTATTCCACTGTTGTGTCCTAAATCCTAACTCTAATAAAAAAACATGCAAGAACTGTCGTTAAACTAGAGGTGTGTTTAAACTAGAGGTGGCAATTTCTACCCATTTATTTATGAATGAGTCAATTGCAGTTGTGATCGGTCTTGACGAAGCTCACCCAATAGAGCCTTTTTATAAGGACCTTGGAACCCAATTAGTCAATATATTCCAATGTGGCAATGTTGTGTCCTAAGTCCTAACTCTAATAAAAAAACAAGCAGGATATGTGGTTAAACTAGAGGTCTGTTTAAACTAGAGGTGGCAATTTCTACCCATTTACTTATGAATGAGTCAATTGCGGTTGTGATTATCTCAAATGGGTCAAATGGAGCATATGTAGCTGACAGTGATACAAGTCAAACAGGTGGAAAGTCACCCAAAGCCTATTTCTAATTTCATCATAATTAAAATTAATGTATTATCAATTTATAATTCTTTTAGGAAATTGGACAAAAAAGTGTTAACAAACCCACCCATCTATATCTATTACACTGACCTTTTTGATCTGTACAAAAGAATGGCCCATTTCAACCTGAACCATTACCCGACCCACCCATCTTGCCACCTCTAGTTTAAACTGGCTATTAAGTCACAGTAAGCAGTTTTAAAGGATTGGGTAATAGTGATCAAGATTCCAATTTCTAATTATTTAGGGTCAAGATAATCAGAGCTAGAAAAACAAGTAAAAAGATTCTAATAACATAGGGTCAAGATAAGGATTGGGCAAGCACTTCAAAATAAGCATGTTGACACCTACTTATTTTTTAAGCAGAAAAGCACTTATGAATAAGCAATCCCAAACACCCCTCAAGTTGCTTCAAGATAACTCAAATACTCATTACTATTATTGTAAATATATTCTATTCTGATTTATTAAGTCACGATAATCACTTTAAAAACACACATTCCAACACTTTCTTAGTTAACAAGTGCAGAACAAATTTTAAAGCAGAACTTTACTCGACTCAACCTCAAAATAGAAAAGGTTTTCATAAGAGGTACCTCTCAATATACTCAGTAGCTCCATGTTTAAAATGGGTACCACCCCCCGGAAACCACCACAATTGATCCTTCTCATGCACCCAATTTTGCCCCCCTTTAACTTCAGAAAGACGTGTATGATTCACATTACTCCTCCACACATAGTCCCGACTAGTTGGCCATCTCACGGGTACCTTATAATCATTCGGTGGTGGTATCAAGCAAAACAATCTTCTTTGTAACGGAGGGCAATGTCTTTCTAAATCTTCTCGCTTTGAAAGATCTAAACTTGGAAGTAATTCCTTGATATACAACGGATCATGGCAAGGAATATACTCATTAAATTGTATAGGACATATGTTCATCCCAGTTTCTGGAATCACAACTGGTGATTTTCTATAAGCAAGAGCAACCCTATTACTAAATGTAGGAGTATTACCTGTAAGCAAAAAAGAGTTCAATCAATTCAAATAAAGTTTGAATCTTTTGGATAAAAAGCGTAGGTGGATCTCAATATATGATGTCCAAACATTTAAAGTTCCTTCCATTATCAATCTTTTTTAACTAATTTGCCTAAAAATCAAGATCTACATACATACCCATCAAAAACATAAGCTACTTTCACAAAACAATCATAACCAGTTTGTTCAAGAAACTATATAGTTCAAATAAAGCATAGAATGAATGACTAATTAGTAAAGAATAAGTGCAAACAATAAAAAGGATACCTAGTGAATTTGAAGATGATGAAGAATTGAAGGCAAATTGATCAACATAAAGTGAAGAATTTCGGCCAAAAAAGGTGCCGGTGTAGAAAGAAGCAATCATAAGTAGAAGAACTAATAGTATGGTTTGCCCTGATTTCAAATCAAAGGCTGCTGTAGACAACGCAAAGCCACCCATTATAGTTTAGATTTCAGTTTCTGACTGGGAATAATAGTTTTAGGAATGAATGTAAAGAATTTGATGCGGGAGAGTGTGACTGTTCATTGGGATTCACGAGATAAATCGATGTGTCGGCAGAAGAGATCTTAAAAGCTCGTCACTTGAAAGTGGAGATGAGAGTTGAAGCTGATTCCCAAGTATTTGATTGGGTGGAAATTATGGATCTGGTTAAAACAACGAAAACTTTTGAGTTTTTATTTATTTATTTCATTTTCCTAAATTAAACTTGATTATCTAAAATAGAGATGCTTTTTTGTTTTTTGTGTATGTTTACAAAGCATATAATTTGTAAATGCTCATGAATGAAATTAAGAATGATGTAATATTGTTATATTTGAAGATATATATATAGAGTTGATTGGTTAGTAAAAAAGATCGAGTTAAACGAGTTGAAAAGTTTTTATATTATGTAAAGTAAAGTTTAAGTGGTCAAGATTTAACTAATCGTTTACATATTAATTGATATTTACAAACTTAAATTTATAAAATTTGAGAAAAAAGATATTACAGATATCTAATTAAATAAACTTGAAAGCATGTGTGACATTTTTACACTTGTTATAAAAATTTATTATTTTTTCTTTTCTTCACTAATTATTTTTGACATGTCACCATCATATTCTTATACATATATTTAGACACATGTATATTTTTTCAATTGGGTAAAGGTATTGACAATTCAAGTTACCTCTAAGGTTAACTTGTTTTCGTATATTTCAAAATTGATGTCTTATACATAGAATTCATAAGTATTTTTTTAACGGGTGTACTTTTACATACTCCTAAATTTTTAAAAAATCTCAAGTTATTTTACCCTGTTAGTTAAATCAGTCAATCATACTTTCAACTAATCATCTTTTTGTTTCTTTCTTACTATTGTTTTAAATAATTACTTATACAAACCTTCCATTTTTTCCAAAAAAAAACTCTCAAATGACCCACCCTCTTAGTCAAATCAATTAATTCATATTATCCACTACTTTTTTTTTTGTCCTTTTCTTTTATTTTTATATAATTAACTTCACAAATTTCCATTTTTATTATAGTTTTATTTCTATGTATATCAATATTTATTATTATTATATATTAATATTAAAAAAAAAAAATACAAAAAGACAAAATTGATGATGTAGGGGTTTTTGGAGAATTTTTGAAAATTCGTATAGAAAATCCTTTTTCGAAACAGGACAGGTAATTTGAGTATCATTTTAATTTAATTATACCTAAATTGTTGATGTGCATTGTATAACGGGCATATTGTGTTTTGTCCTTAGCTTGTAGTCTACATATTAATTTTCGTAGGACATAAAGGAAACTTTCTAGTATTTCGAATACAATAAAGTAGTAGATAATTACATGTAATGAAATTCATAAATAATTCTGATACAACCTCTTTTAGAGAAACAAAAGCTATAATTAAAGGAAATGAGTAGAATTGAAAAAGCTTATAAGATGACGCTAATGTTTGACACGGCTTTCTCAAAATCAATGGTCATAGCATGCAGTTGTGTTGCTCAATGTTTTGAACTTCGGGTTAATCCGGCTGGTCGGACCGCGACCCAGAACCTAGATCGGGCCAACTCACAGCGAGTTAATGTACAAGTCAAATTCGGTCAAATCTGTCGGGTTTCCGGTCGGATCGGGTTGACCTGGACCGTTGTTGACCCGATTTTATATATATATATACAAATTTTAATTTGTAAAAAGCCATATCTAATATTCTAAACATGTGGGAATAAAACAAGATCGAAAATTGTGAACCTCATCTAAAATTCCAGATCTAGAAGAAGAAATAAAACCAGATCTAAATTTTTTTACTTTAAATCCTAAAACCACCATCACCCGTCACCATTGTACCGAAAAATTGCAGTGGCGATTTTGTTGTCGACGGGAATTGGGACGTCCTGGAATGGGCGGACTGCCATGAAGTAGCATCTGGGGCGCGATTTGCGTAAACTAAAACATTTGTGGTTTGGCCGGGAGCGATTAGTATAGCGGAGGTGGTAAAGGGTTTGGTGTAGACATCGGTTGTGTAGTGTTCGATGGTGGTTGTGTGGCCGGACCATTTAGGGGAGGTGGTAAATACTAATGAGAAAGAAGGTCATGTGGTATTAGGTGGAGGTTGATTGTATGGATCACAAATGTTTTAGGTGATATGGAGATGTACTTGGGCTTTCTTGGATACATGAGTTTGGGCCGAAAATAGCCTATTGGGCTTGGAGGTAATATGATATTTTGGTCTGGAAAACCGGTTGAATATAACTACGAAACACATGGAGTTATGCTGCACGCGAATAACACTACTTTGGTTGAACCGGCCGGTCTGACTGGACCCGGAGGTATCACCAGCTCAACCAAACAATCGGGTTTTAAAGCATTGGTGTTGCTAGAGTTTGGCGTTTGTCACATTATTTTTAGTCTTCAAAAAGGTCTTTGATCGCATGAAGGTCTTCGTTGCATCTATATACCAACCTTAGTTTTGGTACGGGTGTAAAAGAACCGAGTTGGACTTGATGTCCATTAGGCTCGTTTAAAATTCACTGAGCTTGAATTTGAGCTCGAACTGGGCTCGTTTCGAGTCTAGTATATAAAGCTCTAGTTTTGATTCTTTGGTATCATACAAGTTCGAGCTCGGTTCGGACTCAACTCGTTTATTCCATGATACTATTTATTTTATTATTGTATTAATCTATAATATATATTGATCTTTTGTGTAACTTTTAACTATATATAATAAGAGTTACTACTATTATATTAAGTAGTATATATATTATATATAATAATTATTATTATATATGTAATTGTATATTATATTATTATATAAAAAATAATTAATGTATATAAAGGAGAAATCCGATTAGGCTCATGAGCTTGTTCGAACTTGATATAAGAAGCTCAAACTCGAGCTCGTTTATTAGAAGAGCTCCAAACTATATTCAAGTTCGAACTCGAACTTGTCTAAGCTCGACTAGAATCGAAATTTTAACGAGTCATAGCTCGACTCATTTACACCTCTACTTCTGGTAATCTCACTTCACTTCATTTATCATCGGTTGAATTGTCAAACTTAATTAACTTCTCATTCATCAACTTGTTTCAGAACGACAACGACTTACTTCATACACTAACTTATTATTTCTATTGCTTGTATTATACTATCAAGTGGGCATTTGACATCGCATATAACCCCACATTAACAAACAAATTACACTAAATGAAAGTATATATTATTTGCCTTGTTTTCTCCTCCCATATAACGATTGAAGGTTACTTGTTACTTTAGGCCTTGTGAAGGAAACAAGTGAGATCGAAGATTCACCAAAAGCATAAGACAAAGTCATTGAAACGGAGACTTAAATGGCTCATCTAATGGTAAAGATTCGGAATAGGGGTGCTTGATAGTTTGTAATGTTCGACAATGTATTTGGAACATTTCGAATTCATTGTTTTTCTCATGATCCAAAAACAAATCCGAATCATCAAACATGACAATAATTACTTTCATTAAGACACATATTCAAACACCATAACCCTTACAACAATATGATGCGTAAGTGCTCTAAGAGTTTTTCAAAATCCAACCACTTCCCATGTTGAAGTTAACTATCTACATGTTTTGCGCAATGATGAATCTAGGGGAAAAAATATGGTGATCAAGATCCCCAACCCCCCCCCCCCTCTCTCTCTCTCTCCCTCTCCCTCTCACTCTCTCACTCTCTCCCATTGTGTGTTGATAAGTTCGTTATGAGATAAAAAGGAAATGAAGCAAAAGAATTTAAAAATAAATTTGAGATTTTTAGCTTTTTTATACTAGGAAAAAAGCAAAGAAGAGAAAGGAAGCTAGATGAAAGTTAATACATATATCTTTTAAAAAAATTTCCCACATATTTGAGATGATAATTAGGTAGGAACCACTTTCCTTCACTTCTTTTCCTTCCAACCTTAAAAACACAACTCACTAACTTATCTTATTTACTTTCAACTCTGTCTCGAGATCACGGTGATAGATCCGCCTGCTTTCGAGAGCTAGCTGGTTTTCACTATCTTCTGGTTTGATGGTCGGCAACACCTGAAAAAAAACACATGGGGGCAATCTTAACAGAAATTTTATTTTTATTTTACTTGAATGAAAAATCTACAACATATTCCATGACTAACGTAAATCACACTTATATATACACATTATATTAAGTGAGATCTGAAACTGCATCCTAACGGTTGATGAGGTCCTCCAACCCTGGCGGAACTTTATATCCATAAAATCAATACCTCGTTTCAGAAGAAAGCCAACAAACCGACACAGACATGGCATTTTGGTATTTTGCCTCATTCTTACCGGGGGAAGTCAATTCAAGCCATGAAAATCGATCGACTACAGCACAAAACC
Organism: Logfia minima; assembly: GCA_963921325.1. Classification (NCBI taxonomy): domain Eukaryota; kingdom Viridiplantae; phylum Streptophyta; class Magnoliopsida; order Asterales; family Asteraceae; genus Logfia; species Logfia minima. Next base: position 17,837,939 of record OY992763.1, on the reverse strand, counting down.
ATAGGAACTTATAACGGATTTGAAACAACACAATTTCAGTATCTTTTCAATTCATAGACCACGGCTAATTTTATTAATGGTTCAAAGACTCAAAGTACACAAAAGAACAAACTGTTATTTACATAACTTACGAGACTATAAAACATGTACAATATACAAAAACAAAACGAAACCGAACAGGATGTTCATCAGTAATTGACGATATCAAAAGAAAAGAAGATGACTATTGGTACTTTCTCTTAAAAGATGTTACATATCAATTTTCTTCTTATTCTGTTTGATGATCGGAACCACACTTCTTGGCAAGGAATCACTAGAAATCTTCACCTTATTGTAAGTATCGTTCAACTTCTCGAAAGAACCTCGTAACACCACAATCTTTTCACCAGCGTCTTCTATGTTATGATCCTTAGCATTAATAGGAAGAGATTGATGGTCTTTGATAGTGTCAAGGAAATCTGTTGGGAAGAAGTAGAATTGTTGAAGGCCAGCCATTAATTATATGTTGATGATCGAATTGAAATTGGGTTGTCTGAATGCAATTAGTAGTTTAATTTAGAGAGAGTAAGTAGTTAGTAGATGAAGAAAAGATTCAGATTCGGAGGGATTATAAATAGGTGTAGGATTTAATGTTTTATTTTTTAGGGTTCAATATGTTTGTGCCTTGTGCTTAACGCACAAGTCAAAGACTTGGAATCTTCTTCTTGTGGGCCTTTGTATTGGCCGCCTTTTATGTTTCTATTATTAGAATTTGCACCCAATTATTCTACATTATATTGGGTTCTAGATTTGGAAAAGGTTAAATTCAAAGAATTAGTGAAGAAACTTTAGCGGATGGTTCAAGTAAAATTAATTATTAATATAGTAATGATAGGGTTAAAATTCAAGCAGCCACGTGCCTTTTTATCCATTATTTTAAACAATTAATTTTATTTACATCTTCTATGTCTAAAACCGTCACCAAATTCAAAGACTTCCACATTTCCATTGCATAATATCCATGCGGGTTGCAACATTCGACGAACACCGACAGCCACAGAAAAACGTTGTAGCCACAGACAATGACGACGGAAATCTCCAACGAATGATTCTTCGTCTTCGGCGTTCTCGATCGTCTTTTTCATGTAAGTTGTCGCTACTGCAGCTGAATTTTGTCGTCGTCAGCCCGGTCTCGATCATCTTCTTCGTCTACACAGATAAAGTGAAAATGGGATACAGTGAAGTCAAAAAGTAAAAATTATGAAGGTGAAAATGTCTCATTCTCATTCTTGGTTTAAGGGTTGGATATTCATTGTCATAAATAGTGAATGAGAAAAAATAACATAGTTGTTTAGTACTTTTTAACTTTTTAATTAAATTCATGGTCAAGTATTTTTCATTGATTTATATACCATTTGTTTTAATTAGTTGAATATCTTTAAGTTAATAATTTTATATAATAATGTGTATCCATTTGTTTTAATTAATTGTGTAACTTTAAGTTAATAATTTTATATAATAAGGTGTATCCATTTGTTTTAATTAATTGTGTATTTATATGTAAATATTTTTATGTAATAATGTGCATCTATTTATTTTAATTAGTTGTGTATCTATATATTAATAATTTTATATTTTGTATAGTAAAGTGTATCATATGTATTTATTTTTTTTATTTTTTTCACATAAGTCGATATTTTTTCTGTACAAATATATTCTTTATTTTGTTTGTTTATAAAAGTGCTTAAAATTCTTGTCTCCAATCAATAAAAAAATATATATAGCTTAAAAACATTTTAAAATCGTAAACAATTACTCTTTAAAATATTATATATAGGAATATGATATTTCTTCTAGGGAAATGTTAAAGTAAAAGAAGCATATATGGGGCTTTATGCTTTGAGAGGAACAATTCATTTTGGCAGTGTAATGAGTGAATGACCCTATAGCTTTTTGTCACTAAACTTGGTGATAATTACTATCATGCCACTGCGCCCTTTTTTCGATCAAACACCAAACGAACGGCTCGATCGGATGCAACTCTACCATTACCACATTACTCATTTATTGCACAATAACCCTCCCCATAAACTTTGTAACTAAAGATAGTACATAGATGTCGCCCCTCACCCTATACGAAATCAAGATTATGTTATAGTTAATTTTAAGATTCACTTGCAATAGTTATCAGGCCCTCAAATTTTAAAGTCCCAATTTTCTAATAATAATGTCTCCACCATTTAACTTTTCACAGCCTTCTAAGTTGTAAGTAATTAAGTCATAGGATAATCATAAATCAAATGTATTTTGTTACTTATAAATTCTGTATATATTGAATGGAAAAATATAAATAAAGTGTTATCACTAAATTAGGTTACATGAATTTCATGTTACAAATATTGCTCTTATCGTTTTTGAAATAGGCCAAAAAGAAAAAATGTTCATGACACACATATAAAAGGATTAAATTAAATGGTCATGAGCTAAAATAATGGTCAGGAGTTAATGACTAACATATTTCGTCAAATAATATTAGCGCATGACATGAAAGGAATAAATCATACGCATTTGTCTAGTAAGAATATTACAGCTCATAAACGAATGATGCATCTCATAAAATGAATATTATTGATACGAGTTGATTATCTCATTTCTACTCTAAATAAGACCAAAGTGATAGAACATAAGCAGGACTCTTCTAATCCTATTACTTGTGGCACCAATTCGTATCTTATAAGTATTATTTCTAAATTGAATATGAAAAAAGGTCATAACCAACATCCTCTTTCCTACTCCCAAATTTATTCGGTTCCATCTTTGGAATCGTAGTGTAAAATCGCTCATAATTAAAATTAGTAAAATGAGTTACTTATGGGGAATCGCCACCGGAATCATTATCCATCTCCCAAACATTTGTTCATTTTTATGCAAGATTATTTAAGTATTCCATCCTCACCCTCGCTCGTTCGTCAAAACATTCTGTTAATGATACTAGATGTCAAGCCCATCAAACTAGGCCCATATCCTATACTTGTGAATCTAACTATCAATACTAAGCAACTAAACTTATTATATACCGTTAGGGCCTTAAACTTTAAGTAACTAAGTCAATATTTTACTAGAAACAACGTATGTCCATTTATAAGGTGTCAAGGTTTTAAGAGGAATCGAAAAGAAAATTAGAGTAAAAGAAAGTTGGTCACTCCGTTAGGAATATGCTCGTTACTCAAAAGTTCAAATTTTAATTTTTAGATCATCATTTTTTAATCAGCTTGATTAGAGTAATTGTTTTCTTATAAATATTGAAGTTTCTAGTTACTTTCTTCATCATCAAATTTCAGAAGCGGCTGACTCAATCTTTTTAAACATATTGTCACACCCTTAAATTTATATATTTATATGGTAAAGGTAGAGTCTCAAATAAATTTGCACGACTCGTGGAAATAGAAAACATTTCATTATATACAGGTAGTCTCATACAACTAAATAGATTTAAAACCTACATTTAAACAAACATCCTAAATAACTATTACAAGTTCTCGTAAACGTTCCCACCCTTGCCAATTATTCAACATAACATGTGTATTACATCTTATTGAGCTTAAAAACATTTGGCATAAAACATCTTAAACAACTATTAATACTACTTATAAGTGTTCTCATTTTACTTTGACAATCGGAATTTCCTTTTTTCGTAGTACCTTGACTTTGTGGTCTAGGATAGCCTTGGGTTCTTCAATGTATGCCAACTTTTCATCTACGTGTACGTCTTCTTACGAGATTTTCTTGATGTCGTCGATCAAACACTTACGAATATTTGACACGTGGAATGCATTGTGCAGGTTGCCCAACTCTGGTGGTAGATCAAGTCAATAGGTGACATTTCGTATGCGTTCAGTGACCTCCAATGGTCCAATAAACCTTGGATTCTGTTTACCTTTTTTTGTAAATCTCACTGTTCCTTTTCATGGAGATACTTTTAGTAACACACGATCTCCTAGATGGAATAATATTGTCCTTCTATTTTTATCCAGGTAACTCTTTTGGTGGCTTTGTTTTATCTTCAAATGTTCTCTTATTTGCTCTCCTTTCATACCTTTTTCTTGGATTAGTTCTGGTCCTAGTCGCTTCCTTTCTCCATTTTCGAACCAACAAAGTGGGGTTCGACATTTTTGCCCATATAAAAACACCTCATATGGAGCTGCTTTTATGCTCGCATGATAGTTGCTATTGTATGTGAATTCTACTGGAGGTAAATGTTCATCCAAATCTCCTCCAAAATTAATTGCGCATGTGCGCAACATATCTTCTAGTGTTTGGATTTTTCGCACACTTTGACCATCATTCTATGGATGGTAAGTCGCGATCATCTCAATTTTTGTGCTTAATTCTCATTCAAAACTTTGCCAAAACATTGAAGGGAATCGACTATCACGATTCAAGACGATAGACATCGGTACTCCGTATTGTGCTCCAATTTCCATGATGTACAACTGTGCCAACTTATTCATCAGAAAAGTTTCTTTGATAGGTAGAATATGAGCCGATTTGGTTAAATGGTCAACTATGACCCAAATGGTGTAGTGTCCCCTTTGGTTTCTAGGAAAGTTTCGTTACGAAGTCCATTGTTATGTGTTTTCATTTTCAAATTGGGATTTCCATCGGTTGTAGTTCTCCATAGGGTTTTTGATGCTCGTCTTTAACCTATTAGCAGGTTTAGCATTGCTCTACCTACTTCTCGACGTCCTATTTCATTACTAGCCACCAATAGTTAATCATTAGATCATGGTACATCTTCATGCCAATATTTGGCTTTACAAATCTCCTCTTTTTGGAACCCATATACGCCCCTGAAAAATATAGTATACATCTATTGTTCCATTTAGGCTTTTCTTCTATCCTCTTATTCTTTCATGTTTCGACTCTCCTTCCTTGAGGACTTCATGTTTCCTTTGGTTAATAAGGTCGAGATGGTTTGGATGCACTTCAATCGTGCATAGCTTTGTCGACATCACACGTGCTCTAGACTTTCTACTCAAGGTATCAGCTACTACATTGGCTTTACTAGGGTGATAAAGTACTTCACCATCATAGTCTTCTGAAAGTTCTGACCATCTTCTTCGTCTCATATTTAACTCCTTCATAGTGAAAATGTACTTCAAACTTTCGTGGTCCATGTAAATTTCAAATTTCTCCCCATATAGATAGTGACGCCATAGTTTTCATGCAAACATTATGGTTGCTAACTCCAGTGTTAGATCTTAAAGTATAAACCCATAACTTGTAATTAATAATCAAACACAGTTTCAAATGTTTAATACTAAATTGTATTAACTATATATCTTACTTGGCGAAATAAATAACAACGAATGAACTCATAGCTTCGAACATTATTGAATATTGAATGTAGGGATCGTAATACACGAGGTATATACAAGTTCTATAGAGTCATGCAGAGTTATATTTTTCTTAACCTAATAATCCCTATTTATACTAGTATTTGAGACAGGAAACAAAATCCTCCCGTATCTCAAATATATCAGTTCTACCTAACTTTACCGATATGTATGGAAGATAGATAAATATCAAAGAATAATAAATTTTTTAAGGAAATCTTTAACTCTGACTTCTGGATCTGAAACTCTAAGTATGAAATGTCCGAGTCTGAAATCTTGATTTGGTTGAGTCTGAAATGTCTTTAGTCTAAAATGCCCTTAGTCTGAAATGTATCGACTTAGTCATGAAATAAAGTTTAGACCAAACTTCATACTGGAATAACTTAATACTGAAAATAAACACTTAGATTAGTTTCTAGACTTACAACTTTTGACTCGTTAGATTTATAAGTTGGGTTTAATCATTGTTTTTTCCCAACAATATCCCCCTATCTGATGAAGTCAAAACCATTACAAATTTTACTAAGTAATTATGAACAATGAAATGCAAAAACTGAAATAGACTTTTATACAAATTTAAGGCTATTACAAGTAATCGGTCTATTCCAGAAAAACAAAATAACACTTGTACTTCCTCCATTCATCTCCTTCTCTTCTGTCTCTTTCTACAAATTCAAGTACGTCCAAATTATCCTTCTCATTCTTTCTGTGTTCTTTCCTGATCGTATGACACTTACTTTTCAACACTAGAATTTTATTTAATACGCCCAAATGATAAATATACATCTCACCACTTTCTTTATGAAGGTAGACTTTGTTCATGTTTAAATAAACCCAGCAGAGCTAGTAAATGATAGTATTATGTTCCATGTAGATTATGAACATATTGAAAGCATTTCACCCCTATTGTCTTTAGAGAGAAACCCCTCATTTTCACTCTGCACATACGTGTTCTCAATAAATATGATTCTAGCGGGCACAAGGTGTGTTCTATTCTCCAAGTTCTCATCCATCAGACCAACATGATTTGTACCCTTCTTGATATTAAAAGATACACAGAAGAACTTGTAATCTCCTTCAATCATAAAACCTAAATTATGAGCAACTTCCACCAGCAAAATGATTTCAAACATGACTTCTTCTTTAAGGTCTTTGTCAGATATATTCTTTCTGAATCTAGCAATGTATTTCCTTTAAGTATATCCCAGTGTATGTAACTGATCTACATTCCCACTCAATCTATTGTAGTTTTGCATCACGTGATCTATCTTGATTCTTCCCTGGTGTCTTTACCCATGACAAGTCATAATTAAGCTATCTAGCATTCTTCTAAGCACAAAATTATCCTTCAGTCTGCATGATAAGATATACTGCTTGTTCAGCTTCTTAGTCAACCTTTTATCCCCTGTCGCTTGCCTCTCATCATTTTGAACCTTCAAAATATATTCTTCTTTAGTCATCAAAGTTCTTCAGCATTATGTTTCAACAATTGTTCAACTACATCCTCTGTTCTTGCTTGTTTTGATATTTTCTTTTATAGTACATTTTCCTTGCAGCCTCTGTTCAGTTGAGCATTTGTCAATTGTTCTTCTTGATCTGAAGTTTAAGATTTAGTCTGATCTTCTATTTCAGTCTGTGCAATTTCAGATTGAGACTTGGATTTTGTACTTGTTTTAGATCCAAACCCTTTAGCTTTGTTGAAGATTGTAGAAATAAGATCATTGTAAGAATCTTATTTTTCTTATATTTTAGACCCTGTATAATCACCCATCATATCATTATCATTTATATCATCTTCATCATCATCTTTCTCAAGGTCTGAAAGTGTTTTACATCCATCAAATCTTTTGTTGCTTTCGCTTTCTGCTTCAATTTGGATTCTCCAATCTGTTTATTCCTTCTAGAAGTAAATGTAACTTATGTCTTTGATTTCTCCCCTTCAGTCTATTGCTCCCCCTCAATCTTATCACTATCTTTTTTTTCATATTCAGTCTCAAGAATGTAATACCTTGATTTCTTTTTCTTCTTCTCTTCAGATTGAGGTTTATCAAAGGTACCATCAACATCACTTCTCTTTCTTTTCTTCTTCTTCTTCCCCTTTTTGACATTATAATTTACAACAATAGGAGAATATTAATACATCAATTCATCAAAAATACTTTGATGCCAGTCAATAAGTAGACCAAAATTTGTATGTAAACCATTTACATAAGACTAGAGATCATCCAACTTATATAACCCTGGTTCTACACCTGCCATTCTTCTGTCCAAACTTATAAAATGTTGATTTGTTGCTTTGGAGTCTTGAGTTTGACATTTCCTTTCATCTTGTAGTTCATTGAGCGGTGTAGGTGTAGACACCAACCTCCTTACCTCCAGCAGCTCATTTCTGGTACAAAAAATATTGTTTAAGTTTGTTAACTCAGCCTGCACACCACCAAATATGTCATCAAACTTGTTGTTCCTTGTTGTCATTGCATTAAAAAGGCTCTACAATGTAATAAGTTCCTTAGACTGAGGTGGAATACCAGAAGTTGTGGGTTAGGTTGGTGATGTTGCGCCGAACGGTCAGTTATTTGTCACGGCGGTGTCGTCGTCGGTTGAGGTCGCTGGACGGTGACCTAACGGTGCGCTATCATTGGTGTTTTATATTTTATGTTTGTCGGGGCCTAAACCTCCGTACTACCTACTAGATACTAGTACGTGGTAAGGATGATCAGGGTTGTCTCTATGACGGACGAATTTGAAACGGAGCTCATTTGGATAATTCATTATTTAAGATAGGGTTTGGATAGCTGGATAGTTGGATTTGGGTTTTTATATATTAAACTACTAAAAAAAATAAAAATAAAATAAAATAAGCTAGCATGCAAGGAACACTAAGGATAAGGAATACGTGGTTTGCTATGATTTAGTATAACGTTGGCTTATGGTAGTTATGATGTTATGGCATTAGTAGTAATAATTTTCTACTTCTGGATGAGTCGTATCCACAAACCTGCCTCTTATCTTACACGAAGTTGTCCATAATCAGATAAAGGGCATGTCACTTGGGTGGTGGATACGTAGGATCATATAGCACCGGCATGTCTCCAAGTACTATAGCCAACTTAATCTGACAGTTATCCTTGAGTCATGTTCCTCATTCTCAGACATCAGAGATATCTGTATTGATGACATGAATCGTTGAATGAACGAAAACATGAATGGATGTTACCCACCGAAACAAGTTGGGATGACTTTGTCTAGCGGTCAGTTAAGTTGTCATCATTCATACATAGAAACTATAACTACTATTCTACTACATTATTATGAACATACAACAATCAATTTATATTCAAAGACCTAGTCATGCATCTAACCGAGTAGTGTGATAAATTGATACTGACTAAATACCTAAGCAACAATCAAACAAGAACATGCAATAGGTAAGCGAGGGCAGTATTTAGTTTTACCAATCAGGTAGAGAAACTATATAGGTTGTGGATATTCTGAAAGTTCTCTAAAAAATATCCACTATGTGATACCAAATCTAACCTATCTCTATTCCCATGAACCGCATCTCCCACAGACGTATTTCAGTCAGGAGAACAGTCGCCATGTCGAGTTCAATGAATCTTCTTACACAGAATAATTAAGTGACCTACACTTATGAATTAATTACGTTCATTTTAGAGGCAAGGTTTTAACCACAACATGAGTTGGACAGGTAAACAATGGAGATTCGGTTCACATATTCGTATATTAATTAATTATCATGTGGACAGAGTAACAGTATAATCGGTTTCATAACTACACCAAATAATTATCTAAATCATGGCAAACATATAAATAACTACTCACAAAGCATGGTAATAAGCATTTCTAATATTAATAAATCACAAACATCAAACAAGAACATTATGACGTTAATTAAATTAATCTAGAGAGAGAAAGTAGAGAGAGAAAGTAGAGAGAGAATTAAGTTAATCTAAATCATGGTAATAAGCATTTCTAATAAGCATGGTAATAAGCATTTCTAAATCATGGTAATAAGCATTTCTAATATTACCCGTAAACGTTGCGAGCAGAATAACACTTGTAATTCCTCTGAATATCCAAAACGTTACATTGCTAAGCTAGCTACTACAACTAACTAATACATTCTCGTACTTACCTCTCCCTAGATTAATTAAGTTAATCTAGAGAGAGAAAGTAGAGAGAGAAACAACTAACTAACTAGAAAGAAAATTGAAGTGAGGTGTGTGAAAGGTGTAAAAGGTGTGTGAATGTTGGATGAGGAGGTTGGGATTTATAGAGGAATCCCAAACCGTATTTTGACAAAATGATCTGGATTTGACCAAGCCAAAAACGAACCCTATCGCGCGAACCGTATCAAGACATCATTTTTAAGCATATACAGGTCGCGTGAACCGTATATGGTTCGTTTGAGCCGTATACGGTTCATTGGCCCGTATACGGGTCACTTGGGCCATATACGGTTCAAAAGAGCCGTATACAGTTGGACCGGCCCGGATTTGTGGGGTCGTAGGTCGCGTGTGCGGATCATAATTCTTCGTTTGCTTGTTTTGGCTCTAACTTCTTCGTTTCTTATCCGTTTTTAGCGATTCTTATATCTACGCGATCGTAATCAAATTATCTTTAACTTAAGATTTATCAATGTTAATTTCCATAAAATTATCAAAAAGATGATTTGAACGCGAGTGAATCGCCTTGTGTTGACTTGGCTCCATTTTACTCGTTTTTTGCCCGTTTTTGGTGAGTTTTACAGCATCGTCTTTGTAATCACCTAACTAACCCAATAAATCAAATAAATGTAATATTTGGATTAAAATTTTAATTATTTAATTAATATGGGTAAGATAACATGAGTAAAAACGTGACTTTTTACGCGTTATTTGTTGGCATCCCCTCACATGTTTCATTTTTATGAGAAAAGAGATCACTAGGAATTGTTGGTTGGGATGTTGTAACCTCACGTTTCTCCTTGTGAATAGAAGAGAGATCACTAGAAACAATGGGTGGTGAATCCTCACATAATCCATGTTGATTAAGGAAAAGATCATTGGACTTTGATTATATTGCACTTGATGCCTCAAATCCCTCCTTGTGCATAGGAGGGAGATCACTGGAAACAAGTAGTCTAGTTGGTGTTCCTTCACATCTCATCTAGTGATAAGGTGAGAGATCTTTGGAAACAAAAGAGTTTGAGACCTGTATGTCATCTGGTGATATAATTGACACATTGGCAGCCTATGTAAGCATGATTTGTTTAGTGAAATGTGAACCAGATTAGTACCGATTATAAATATTGGTGTAGTCATATTTAGTGTAGCTTGAAGAGGGATAGTTGACCTCAGGATTGGAGCATCGTCTTTAATGTTTGCTGCATGGGTATGTGCAAAAGCAGCAAAGTGTTTATCCAAGTTAACTACCCAAACAGGTGAAGGCTTGGTTAGTTTGGCTATGTCCGCAATATCAGACACTAGCAGAGTTGATAGTGTGGTAGTAGCAGCACTAGAGGGTGCCATATAGACATCATTCTCAGCTGGTTCATTGATGTGTAAACTTACTTGCGTTCCATTTAGGGGCTTGAAATGGGAGTGTTCTCCAAATTGATTGGTGAATCAATTGGGTTAGTATTTGAGTATTCTGCTATTTTTGTAGGTGTGGGTGAAAGTTGGTCTGAAAGAAAAGGGTTATGTTCATTTGTGCCTTCTGAGTCATAAATATTCATATATGTGTCTTGATGGGAGTTGATCCTCTAGAGGATGATGAACCTAAGCTATGGTAGACTGTTGTTGGCTCTATCTCAATGTCACTAGACCTAACTAGCTCGTCGAAAGTTTCAACACGTCATTGCTTAGTAGCAATGTCAGAGTCTGAAACTTCAAGATCTGTATGAATATCTGGCTTTTCAGCCTATGGATCATGTTGTTCACCTGCATCAAGGTTAGCTTTCCTAATTGCAACATAGTGCCTAATGGCAGGTGTCAATAGGACTTCATGTTCATCAATAAAAGCATGAAACATTTTAGATGCCAGTTCAAGAACTGGAGCATTAGGAAACACAAGACCTAAGTCATAGGCTTCGAATCCTAAGATATCTTCAAACATTAATGATATAAATCTTATAAACGGGACATTAAAGTCTCTTACTAGTATATGCACAAAGTGAAAGAGTTCATTGTATTATAGTTTGACAAAATCGATATCCTTCCTAGTTACCAGTGCATCAAAAACTTTGACCTCTAGATCATTCAATTGATCTAAACTACCAAATTTACTACCTAGACTCCTTAGAATATTAGAAATGATAAATCTCCATCTAGGTGTAAAGAAGTTCATATTTATAGTGCCTATAACCCTAGGTTGATTCACTAACAACAAAGAAGATCTAACCATGTAAGGTCGCTAGATCTTGGTTCGATAACGGATTATCTTTTAGGTATTGAGGTGCGGAATCCCTCAATACTTAAGGTTTTAGGCTTATATAACTAATCTATCAATTAACAAGCTTCGTTTTGATATTAACTAGTGTTAAACAATCAAAACCGAGCCTATTTAATAATAGCTTTTATATCAGCACGAAATACGAGGAGAATATTATAATATTTTGCTGTGTGTAATAATTGCACGGATACCAAGAAAATACCCTAATTATTGTATTTATACTTGGTTCAACTCGCAGCCCATGGGCTCTGCGAGTTGACTCAACTCGCAGGCCTTGGGCCTTGCGAGTTGACTTCTCAGCTCGCATACATCTCAGCTCGCTAGTCAGACCTGCGAACCCAGATCTCAGCTCGCTAGTCCAAGACCTGCGAGTCCAGTTCAGGCTGCGAATTAAGATCTCATCTCGCAGGTTGTCAAACCTGCGAGTTGACTTCTCATTTTGCACCTTTGACTTTAACTTGGAATCAATACTTGTCTAATAACATTTAACAAATAATAATAACAAGTTAATATCAAATATTTAGGAGTCTAAACCAATTATACAAATTTGACAATAAATACACTAGTCCTATTACAAGCTAGATCTGTTGTCACAATAACATGTCCCAACAGACTCCCCCTTGACAATAGCTCTAGCATCGTTATCTTCAACTTTGTCCTTGGTCTTTACTTGTAAATTCTACTGCCCATATGAATTTTCATTCTGACACAAGTCTTTACCATCATTTGATAATCTCTTGCAAGATCACCCCATGCTTCAGTCGTCAAGATCCTGTTTTCGTTTAACTTCAACAGGTCCTTCTTCGACAGATTCATCAGGTGTCGATGGTCATAGACTGTCAGAATTACTCTTTCTCCTCCTTCAACTTCATCATCAGCTTCAACCATGACAGCTTCACCAGTCTCTGAATCCACGTGCCAATTCAGAAGATTTCCCAGAATATTCTGTGGCATTGTCTTCAGCGGTATCTGCTGTACACACTTGACAGCTGGATAAGTCTTTTTCCTTAATCTTCTTCCAGTTCTTTGACTGCGTTCCTATAATTGATTGTCTTTCTGACTCTTGGCTTTATCTTTTCAAACTTCATTGAACGACCCTCAGTCTTGATTATTCTTTCAACATATCTTGCATATGGATCATTACTGGGGTTCTTCAATTCTAAGCGTGCCAACTCTCGGACTTCAAATCGAGGAAGCGAACTAAAAACTTTAAGCTTCTTATCAAATATTGAACTCCGTCAAACCTTTTGATAGCAAAAAGTTTTAGCTCAGAGTCATAGTACCATCCGATTATTCCCTTTCTCGGTACTTTCTTTTCAGTGATATCTACCTCAGACATTCCAATCTTCTTCTTTCTCCTTTTCAGGGGTCTGAACATAGGATTGTTTCTGAGTTTTTCAGGAAGCTCATCTTCTGATTCAGAACTGGTTGATTCATCTAGGTTTTCATCTAAATCAACAACCCTTTCTCCATCTTCTTCCTGGATGACCACTTTAGTTGTAGATGGGCTTACGATATGTTCATCGATATCAGCGTCAAGATCTACACACTCGTCTGCCCCAACTTCAAAACTGGAAGTCCAATCCTCAGGAGGAACAAACTCTCCTTCTTCAAGGTCAAAGTCAATGTCCTCATCTAATTCATCTGGCATGTCGCCTTCAGAATCAGATAAGTTCAACATTTCAAGACCTATAGTAATACATACATAAATATATTAATATCATAAGTTCTTTCATTGATTTCCCTGAATCAATCTAAGATTTTTCTTATTAATCCCGTTGTGTATTTAAAATATATTATATACACTTATTCAAATCTTTCATCGATTATCATAATCAATCTAAAATTTGAATAAGTCTTATAATATACAAACATCATATATTATATGATATGATAACTCTTTTATCGATCATAGTCAATCTAGAATTACAAAAAGGATTATAATATACAACCATTCATAATTATAACATTTAAACACTAATGTTTAACACATTCAAGTTCAAACATTTTAGTTACATAATGATATTACAAATACAAAATTACAATGTATTGATAATTACAATCAGTCTACAAAGCTTCACCTTCATCAACTTTACCCTTATCAGGACCAGCACCAGCTCCATCACCACTTCCACTTGCTTCAGCAGACTCCCCCTGAATTGTAGTCTGCTGGCCAGTCGTTGAAGGACCAGCCAGCTCACTTTCTTTTCTAGCTGCGGGATCATCGTCTTTATCATCTCGGCTTTTCTTAGCCAGCTCATCCTCTTTACAAACTTCTTCAAATGCAGCCTTCTCAATTGCAGCTTTCTCCCCTTGAGATGGCTGGTTCTGTTCTAAGTAGGTAATACGACGAGAGAGATGGTCAAGTTGTCGTTGCTTCTCAGCCACGTCATCTACCAGAGTGCTGTTGGTCTTGAGTAGCAATGAGTAAGCATTGTTCTGTGTAGTGACATTGTCTGACAGTTGTAGAAGCTGTGTGGCAAAAGTGTTAGCAACTATCTGCAACTCTCGAACCCTAGACTCCAAGTGTGTAATGCGTTCAGCATCAGTCTTTGGTGAGGTTAAAGGAGCAGCATCAGTGGTGGTTAGCAGTGTGGGAGCGGACGGTTGCATTTTCTTTGCTATCTCTGTAGCAACATCGGTCAAAAGACGCGCCGCAACCCTGCTGGATTTGGTGGTTGGGTGTGAAGAAGGTCGAACCAAAGCAGCAATCATATCAGCCTCAGAAGGCATAGAACGTGATTGTATAGGAGCTGCAGACGTTGAAGCTGTTTGCCTGTACAGCTTGCGAGGTCGAGAGACAAGCCTCTCCTCCTCTTCTTCTTCATCTTCGTCCTCATCCAAAAGAATGAAATCGGGATCTTGTTCCACGGCTTTTCATTTTAGTTTAAGTGCCGGGTCCATAATCAAGTTTGATCCTTGACGAATCATGCCTTCTGGGATCCCAGATACAGACCCAGATGGTCTAGGCTTATCATCATTGGAATCAGACTAAGAAGCAGAAGCAACTTCTCCGTCTCGTCCCGATGGTCTAGCAGCATCAGGTGCCTCAGTAGGTGGAGGTGGTCCAGAAGTACTTGGAACTTCAGCCGAAAACTGATCTATCTCTCTAAAGTCCAGATCAGTGGCGTCATCATGTTGGACCAAAACCTCTTGCACCAGCTGTGCAGCAACCTCAGCATCCACCTGTTGACCTGGCTGATTTGCCTGATCCAGAACTTCCTCAATCAATACTTGTGGCTCAGGTGCACCCTCAGCCACATCAATATCAAGCCAACCATTATTCGGTGGCGTCACATACTCTGGATTAATCAAAAATCCAAATAGCTCTGTCAGCTGGGGCTGCATCTCAAATCTGCAAGAGGTCTGCATAAACATCGCATTATAGGCTCGGATCCCGATAGTATCCACCTGAATATCTGGTTGAACAACCGGCAGATCAGGGATATTGGCTCGAATAAGGAGCATGCAGAATCTCGGGTAGATCGTAAATTGAGATCTAACACCCCCCAAGATTTGGCGAACGATTTCCCCAAAGATGTAATCAGAAAAACTGTATGGTTTGTTATAAACCAGTGACAGTAAAGCAGATAGGAGAGAAGAGCTCAGCTCGTCATATCCTCCCTTTTAGGTCCAAAAATAGTTACCAGAACATGCCATAAGAACCTCCATTCCTCGAAGACTAACGCCTTTAGGAATTGACGTCCACGCATCGGCCCTACGTAGCCTATACGTCCCAGAGCTCCCTCAATAAAGTCGGAAGGAAACTCAGTCGGTCCATCTTCTTGCTCGGCAGAGCCCAGCTGTAGAATAGTCCGAATGTCAGTAGAGGAGAAGGCAACAGGGTGATCATTAACCCTCGTTCGAATTACCGGAGGATTCACCACTGTGTCATACTCAATATTAGCCCAGAATTGAGTTAATAAATCTCGTGATAACGCGGGGGACGCCGTGATAGCATATTGGATCCTTGATCGGCCCAGAAACGTAAGAATCCAAGCGACCCTGGATGCACCACGTGCATTGACGTCCAAATCAACCAGAACATTATGATGTCCAACGAATTGTCGAGCCATTTCTGTAATATCAAAAATCACACCAATGTTAGACAATAAGTTTAACATATATTGATAACCTTATATAATCTACGACCCTTAATTGAACTATTAAGTGGTGAGACTTAATTAACAATTCCAGTCGTTAATTATATAAAATCAATAAGTCTAACACAAATATTTACACTTTTAAACGTATATAACTTATTACACTAGGTCGTAAGTCTTATAAATTAAAAGTATGGATTTTGTCGTGTTCACAGTTAAGTCGACACGAACTATCATCTAATAATTTAAATTATAACTCTTAATTTTAATGAATCTAGAGTCCGTAAATTAAATTAAAAGGAGGTAAGTCAAACAAGTCAAGCAAGTCAAACAATGTCAACTCGCAAGACCAATCAACCCGCAAGTTCAACAAGTCAACTCGCAGAGTTCAACTCGCAAGTCAACAAGTCAACTCGCAGAGTTCAATTCGCAGGTCAACATGTCAACTTGCAAGAGTCAACTCGCAGGTCAACATGTCAACTCGCAAGAGTCAACTCGCAGGTCAACATGTCAACTCGCAAGTTTCATCTCGCAAGTTCAACTCGCAAGTCAGCTGGCAAGTCAACTCGCAAAGTGGACTCGCAGGTTGGACTCGCAAGTCAACTCGCAGGTTGGACTCACAGGAGTGGGCTGCGAGTTGAGTCTGGATCTCAACTCGCAGCATAAACTGCAAGATGACATCATTTAAAAATTTATTTTTTGGCGAGTTTTTGTGCAATCAGGAGATGAAATATTGTACTAGTAATACCAATCAACATAAACCCTAAGGTTCTTGTTAATTTAAGCATCATCTATATATATTTTTAAAGAAATTTTAAAACCAAACCCTAGTATTATAAATACTTCGATTGTGAGTTAATTATACGGTGGAATCCCTTGTTTTATACCTCAGAATGTGCGCAACGTTAAAGTGAGTATTATAATTTGAATCAAAAACGTCTTTCTCGAAAGAAAAAATCACAGAAAAGTTGCGAGTTTAAATCTCGGCTCGTTTCGCAAGGGTTCAAGTCGCAGATAATTGTCAGTTCGCAAGGAAGTGTGTGGAATCAAGCGAGCTCGCAAGTATTTATATTCTGGAACTTAACTCGCAAGATTGACTCAACTCGCAGTTACTCAACTGGCAGGGTTGAGTCAACTCGCAAGTTGAAGTCAACTCGCAGAGTTGACCAAAACTAAATAAAATATTTAAATTAAAATAATTTTAATTCCATAAAATAAACAAGTCTAAAATAATAACATTTTTCACTTGTTATTTTCTTACAACACACATTACATACAAGTCTAAAATCTGAGTATCTTTCACTTGTGATGTAACCAAACAATAATACGCACGACAGAAATATAAAATAAGAATAAATGCATAAACGAAAATAAAATAAATAAAACGACAATGATTCATAATAAACATTGGTATTAAATACCCTTGTATCAATGAAACAAAAATAGACTAAAAGTAAAATATAATAAAATAAAATAAAATAAAATGCATCCTAATTGAGGGCATTAAGAAATTATCGACAGCGGGATCATATTAGAAAGAGACATCCGAACCAATTGTTGAGTAAAGATTCTGAGAAGATTGTTAGTAATCATACCTCATGAAATTCACAATAAGTTACACAAAATCTCACAACTTAACCATTGTTCAACTTATATTTACAAAAGTATAACTTGGTAACCGATCTCCACATAATATATCATACACATCAAAATGAAGTGATTAATTATCACAGACAGTTCAAGACGATTACCGGTATTATAATCCATATAAACAAAGTTTACATTGATTTCCAAGCGAACTTTTATTGTTTTTATGTGTATTACCTAATGTGATCTAAGATATGACATACTGAGAGATCAAGTAGAACACATAACATTGTATCTTTCACATGCAAGATAGAGGTCACTAAATGATGTTCTTTTCGAAACATATGACATACCCTTGAGTGAATATAAAATGTGACAAACATCAAACCCGTTTTGTAGATACTAGTGGTTCTAGATCTGTACTTAGTACAACATAAGATCCCTTAGTATAGACAAAACAAACTTGAAACCATTAGCAAAACTAAAGGAGTCAGGTCTGTACTTAGTACAATAAAAACACCAGTAGTTTTACTAACAGCCATAATTCTTATTATTTGTCTTGACATATTTTCATAAATTCTTGATAACAGTGTATGGTCAAATTTTCTTTCATCAATTAAGACTTATGTCATACGTCATATAGAAAATCACATGAGATAACACACAAAAGATTTATTGCTTATTATATGCTCAGAAATCAAAGCAGAATTTGCCTACCAGTACATCATATAATGAAGTTGTCTAGATCTAAAGTTTTCAAGCAAATTATAACGTGTGGAGAGAGGTGTATACTAAAATAAAGATAAGTAAAGGCCTGGTTTAAGAGATGTAGAAATGATGTAACTTACTAGAATCTACTAACACATCTAACTCAAGACTTTTGCCTACAATTATTAAGCTGAATCTTCTAATTTACTATCATTTCCCAGTTGATAAAGACTTAACCCTTATCGGAGGCGATTCCCCTTAGGTAACACGCAAATAAATGCCATACGCCTTACCCCCTTCCGTTTTTTTTTTTTTTTTTTTTTAATAATCATAAACAACTAATAAATAAGAACAGCAAATTATTACAAAATAACTCTATGGAAGACTAATCCTCTGGATTTCTCATTCCATTTAGTTGCACCAATTTTTCGAATCGAGCTCTGTCGAACGCTTTGGTGTATAAGTCTGCTAAATTATCCACGGATGGAACCTTAGCTAACTTAATCAAGTTCTTCTCAGCACAGTCTCTAATGAAGTGATGTCGAATATCAATGTGTTTAGTTTTACTGTGCTTGACTGGATTATTGGTTATTGAGATCGTTGATTCATTATCAATCATCATAGGAGTCTTTGTTATACTCAAACCATAATCAAGTAGTTGTTGTTGTATCCACAGAACTTGAGAACAACAGCTGCCAGCTGCAACATACTCAGCTTCACATGTAGAAATGGCGACTGAGGTCTGCTTTTTGCACTGCCAAGAGACTAGTCTACCTCCTAGGAATTGACATCCACCGGTTGTAGACTTTCTATTCTGATTGCATCCTCCATAATCAGAATCAGTGTAAGCCACAAAATCTAAGTCTCCATCAGTCGGATACCAAAGTCCCAGCTTCGGTTTCCCTTTGAGGTAACGAAGAATTCTTTTTACAGCTTGCATGTGAGACTCTTTGAGGAGTAGCTTGATATCTTGCGCAGACACATACTGCAAACATTATATCAGGCCTTGATGCTGTTAGATACATTAGTGATCCAATCATGGCCCTATAAAGAGTAGGATCTACGTCTCTATCACTCGATGTATCTGGACCAATACCATGAGCTTCCGGAATAGGAGTATGAAAAATTCTAGCTTCTTCCATCTTGAATCGTTCTAGAAGCTCATTCGTGTACTTAGTCTGATGAATGAAATATCCATCGTTCTTTTGATCGACTTGCAATCCTAAGAAAAATGTCAATTCACCCATAGCAGACATCTCAAACTTGTTCTTCATAACTTGTTCAAATTCACTACACATCTTTTTGTCAGATGACCCAAAGATGATATCGTCAACATATACTTGAACAAGTAGAAAGTCTCTCTTTTTCCATTTGACAAAGAGTGTACTATCTATTCTTCCTCTTGTAAAATCATTTTCAAGAAGATAAGTAGATAATGTTTCATACCACGCTCTTGGTGCTTGATGTAGTCCATATAGAGCCTTATCAAGACGATATACTCTATTTGGATACTTTGGATCAGTAAATCCCGGTGGTTGAGAAACATACACCGTTTCTTTGACTTTTCCATACAAGAAAGCACTCTTAACATCTAGCTGAAATACTTTCATTTTCTTTGAGGCTGCAAATGCTAAGAATAACCTAATTGCTTCAAGCCTAGCCACAGGTGCAAACACTTCATTGTAATCAATCCCCTCTTGTTGATTGAAACCTTGGACAACTAGACAAGCTTTATTGCGAATCACGATTCCCCGATCGTCTTTCTTGCACTTAAATACCCATCTAGTTCCAATTGGATATTCTCCAACAGGTAAGTCAACCAACTCCCAAACTTGCAATTTTGTGAACTGAGACAGTTCTTCCTGCAATATCATCCTATTTATTCTTGTAGACGTAACAGGTTCAACTGGAATATCATCCTGTAAGTTAGCACCAATTTCCTCCAAAGGTGATATACCATCATTAGTAGTTGATATCCTTAATTGTCTCAGAGGAGTGAGAATATCATCCACTATCCTCTGTGAAGCAACTTCAGGATCTTCACACTCTTGAGGTATATCATCTTGAGGTTGTTGTGACTCAATAGGAGAGACCACATCAGTATCGACAATAGTCCTAACATCAGACGATTGAGCATTCGATGTTAGAGAAGGAGTAGTATCCTCATCTCCCGAAAATAAATGCTCAGGAATATCTAAATTACTGACATACTCACTGATAGGGACTTTAAATGACTTGAAGAGATCTGAATAGTCGAATTGCCAATCCAATCCCTTATAAGAGTCATGTGTATAGCTCGTAACTTCAATGTTATAAACTATTTCAACACGTCCCGAAGTTTTATTGAAGACCCGTTTGTTTGGTGAGTTAGGCACATAACCCAGGAAATATCCTTCGTCAGCCTTCTCCCCAAATTTAGGTTGATGACTTGTCTTCAACAACGTACATGAAACTCCAAAGGGTTCAAACCCTTTTAAGTTCGGTTTCTTATTGTTCAAAAGCTCATAACATGTCTTGTTCTGCTTATTAACCGTAAGAACCCGATTGAGAACATGACATGCTGTATTCACTGCTTCTGCCCAAAATATGATCGGAAGCCTTGAATCTGCAAGCATTGTTCTTGCTGCTTCAATTAGAGTTCTATTCTTCCTTTCAGCAACACCATTTTGTTGAGGTTCATATGGTGCACTGAATTGATGTTGTATGCCTTTGCTTAAGCAATATACATTCAACGTAGAATTCTTGAACTCAGTCCCATTGTCACTACGAATTCTCTTAACTCTTTTTCTATAGATATTCTCTATTAGATCTAGAAACTCCAAAAGAATGCCCAGAGTTTCATCCTTAGATCCCAAAAAGAATACCCAAGAGAATCTAGAGAAATCGTCTTTGACAACCAGACTGTACCATTTGCCACCTATGCTTCTCTTGCTTATGGGGCCAAAGAGATCCATATGCAGCAACTCAAAAGGAAAGGAAATAGAGTTCACAGTTTTAGACTTGTGTGGTTTCTTACGCTGTTTTCCTTTCAAGCAGGATATACATTTGTCTTCAAATGCAAAACTCTTCGGTGGTACACCTAGAACTAACTCATGTTTTGTTATGTAGTTCATTTTACGAAAATTCAGGTGTGCCATTTTCCTATGCCATAGGAGAGAGTCTAATTCTGAAGCCTTGGATAACAGACAAGTAGACTCCATCGAAGTAATAGGAGCATTCATGTTGATAGCATAAATGTCCTTCTTCCTTGGAGCTTTCATCAGTATCCATTTTTCGGGAATGATAAAACCCGGCTTCAGGATCAAGGCCTCTTTCTCAGTGAAGAGAACAGGATAACCTTTATCACAGACTTGGGAAACACTCACTAGGTTGTGCGTCAGTTCTTCAACATAATTCACATCCTCTAGAGTCAAAGTTCCATTCGATACTTTTCCTTTCCCAGTAATTACTCCTCCTTTATCACCAGCGAAGTGCACTCCTTGTCTCAGTCCACCTCTGAAGTCTGTCAGTAGACTTCTGGTTCCTGTCATGTGCCTAGAGCATCCACTGTCAACATACCACCAATTCTCATTATTCCCAGTCTGCTCCTGCACATACAAGTTGTACACAATCAGTTATCAAGAGGGACCCAAGCCATTACGGTCTTGGTTTGTCCTTTATCATCTACAAACTGTAGCTCTTTAAAGTAACCATCATTTCCATTAGGAGCTTTGGTCACTTTTGAAGTAGCATCAGCTTGTTGATGATTAGTGGTCCTGGGTTTATGAGTTGACTGACTTCCAACCCTCCCTGATACATAACCCTGGGATTTGTGCCCTTGGTTACGACTACTATAGGACCCTTGGTTAACTCCTTGTGTGTGAGACGTAGCACCATTCTCATTATGACTTTGGTTCCTTGAAGTATAACCAATTTTATAACGACTATGGTTCCTAATGGGAGTCATAAACCTCGACGGCACTTGATCTTTAAAGTGTTCAGGCCGTTTAGGTTTGGGTGGCGAGACACTGTGAGAAGCATCTCTTTTAAGAGCATTTACAGGTTTAATACCAATTCCCGGTCTGGTACCTAACCTGTCTGTGATCGAACTAGAGATATTCTTAGGCTTATCACTGTTCTCGCGTTTAGGAGTAACTTTTGTCTTCTTATTGGGACAACAAGAAGATACGTGTCCTTTTTTATGACACTTGAAGCATGATATCTGCTTTCGTGACTTAGCAGTCTTAGCAATCTCCTTCTTTGTCAGATTAGAAGACACTGAAGGTATATCCTTATGTTTCTTAATTACCTCATCATTTACATTAGTACTACCAATCATTCCACTTGATACAAACTGTACTTTAGTGAATGATTTGACTGTACTTTTGTCTAATGATGGGTCATTAATAAGATCCTTCTTAGTCTCAGATGCGTCAGACTGTTGAATTTGCAAATCCCCAGTCTCAGGATTCGCATCTGTCATCTCTAAGTCAATGGAAGTAGTAGTATAATTTGCATTAAAAGGCGGAGGAACATCAGAGTAACCTAGGCTAGTTACATCCTTCACACTACGTTGTGAGCTAATGATTCTATCTAAGGTCAAAGAAGATGTCCTATAACCTTCAAGTTTTCTATTTAGCTCTACTAACTTCATGTTTGACTATGAGAGTTCTTTATCCTTAATAGCAATATTTCTATTTAGCTCATTAAGGTTTAGATATAACCCGTCTATCTTAACACATTGTTCAATAATTATGTCACTTAGACTGGTTTTATCAGAAGCATCACTCTTAATTTTTTCAGTTAATGCTAACTTGTCTTCACCTAACCTACGAACATCACTTTTAGCTAAGTCCAGTTCAGATGTTAAGGTTTTGTTAGATTCAGCAAATACACTAACCTGAGTTTGTAAATCAGTAACCAAATAACAAACATCAGCAAGAGTAAGAAGATCAAGACATACCTTTTTCTTGTCTGTCTGAACATCAGCCATGTATGCAACGAAGTCATCGGGACTCATCTCTTCGGTTGAATTGATGTAGAGCACATCTTCATCGTTCCCCTTGACTTCTATGTGAGGCACATTAGCTTGAGGTTCCTCAGCAGTTGGCATGTATGATGTTGATTCAGTTGGTTTCTCTTGATCGTCTATCTCAGCCATGAGGGCTTGCTCAGGCTGAGTGGACCAATCATAGGAACCATCTACTTGTTGAACCACTAAGACTTTGGAAGTTAAAGTACTTCCCGAGTCTTGTTTAGCAGCGCCAGTATCAATCTTCGGTCGTTGACATTCCCTGGCAAAGTGTCCGTAACCTTGACAGTTATAACACTTGACCTTGGATTTGTCGAATCCAGGTCGGTTTCCCACAACTCTTCTAACGTTCGATTCAGGAAATTCTTAACCCTCCTTGACACCATTGCAAGCTGCCACTGGAGGTCCATCTCCTCTAAGTCATCGGGATCTACTTGATCGTAGTCCTCATCAAATTGTGCAGGATCGTTTATCTTCCCTTGAATGTAGTTTTCATAGGAAGCAACGAACGATGCCAGCACCAAGAGTTGCTGTTCAGCTAACTTCACACTCATCGGCATCTTATGATGCCCTTAAGTGGACTTATCAGAGGTAGTGTTCATGCTTCGTTTTTCACCACCATCCGAAGCTATGAAGCACAGATCCTCGGTCAACATTTCTCCGAGTTCATCAATTTCACCAGCAAACAATGAAGTGGTCGAATTTGATGAAGAATTAGAGATACTGGTCTTTCCATGGTATAGACCAGGATTCTGTAGATGATCAGAATCTGTATCTCTCGTCTTTTTAGAGAAATCATAACCCCTTAGCTTGTCAATCTCTCATCATTATCCTTAAGCATGATACCATACATTTCCCACTTACAATGCAAACCCTCAATGAATTTGTCGGTTTTCTCCTTGTCATTGTAGAAAATCTCGTGGTCGTCAAGTTCACTTAATAAGTGATAAAATCGGGTAGTGTAGGCTTCAAGGTCCTCTTCTCTAAAAGCTTTAAATACCATAAACTGCTTTTTCAGAAGATTACACTTGCCTGCCTTCACCTGAGGGCTTCCCTTACACCTTTTCTCTAGAGCATTCCAGAGCTCTTTAGCTGTGTGAAAGGACTTCAATTGGTGATTGATTTCCTTGGGAATGCTCATTTTTATCGATGAATGTGCCTTATTATCAATAGTGAATTCTTTCTTTTGATTGTCATTCATTATGTCGTAAGGCACAATCACAGTTGCATTCCCTACCTCAGCTGTAGGTGCAACATATCCGTTCTTAATGCATAGCCAGATGGTGATGTCGTGGAATCTACAGTAACTTTCGAATCTGTCTTTCCACCCATAATAGTCTTCAAGTCTGAGTAGCTTCGGTGGAACATTAGACTTGCCAACCTCGTGTTCCATCTCGATCATTCGACTCAGATCAGACATTTTAAAGTCAAAAATCAAGTTATCTTGCGAATTCAGTAATCTCAACTCGCAACTAAACTCAGTTCGCAAGTAAAGTCAACTCGCAGAAAACTCAGCTCGTAGGTGAATCTCAGTTCGCAAGTGAATCTCAGTTCGCAGGAAACTCAGTTCGCAAGGGAACTCGGTTTGCAGGAAACTCAGTTCGCAAGGGAACTCGGTTCGCAGGAAACTCAACTCGCACATGAACTCAACTCGCAGTTGAATCTCAACTCGCAGCTGAATCTGAACGCGCAAGTAATTCTCAACTCGCAAATAACAGTAACCCTAATCTCAACTCGCAAAACGGCGCCTCGAAATCTGGGAACTGAACTTTTTGGTATTTTTACGAATAAATTAGTAAATTTCGTTCGTAAAACAACCCCAAAGTTGTTATATAACCAAAAACCTTGTAACCACAACGTTTCTAAGCCCGAAAGCTCTGATACCAATTGTAAGGTCGCTAGATCTTGGTTCGATAACGGATTATCTTTTAGGTATTGAGGTGCGGAATCCCTCAATACTTAAGGTTTTAGGCTTATATAACTAATCTATCAATTAACAAGCTTCGTTTTGATATTAACTAGTGTTAAACAATCAAAATCGAGCCTATTTAATAATAGCTTTTATATCAGCACGAAATACGAGGAGAATATTATAATATTTTGCTGTGTGTAATAATTGCACAGATACCAAGAAAATACCCTAATTATTGTATTTATACTTGCTTAAGGCTTCGTACGATATTTTATTATTTAGTATAGGTGATTATTTGTCTTTAGAGTTGTAATTCTTTCGTATCACTACCCCTCTATTTATACTTGCATTAACCGACTTAGGATTGTGGACTTGCAAGGACCGACTATGGCATACAATTTTATGTCCTTATCTTATCGTTTCATGCCCACATTTTGACATTGTTATCTAAGCTTTCAGTGAGCACGTTTATTCATGTTTTTATCTAAGAATTCTTGCATACGTCTATAATGATTTTGTATATAACAACATAAGGTTATATTGTGTATGCATTTCTAGGAGATGGTTGATATGACTACACTATGAAACCACTATTTGCTCCTTTCGATTCTTGCTCATGGATTTTTGTTCATTTGTTTGACCTTCTAAGTTCCCATATACCACCATATTATGCAAGTTAGACATTCTTTTAAGTTATATACATTGCAATATATATTTTTTCTTCTTATTTGACTTTTTATAATTGTATTAATATTTATATAATTTAGATTATATGTAAGTGTGTGTGTATATATATATGCTAGGCTTCTTTTGGTGAAAAGTCACATGTTCATCTATATCTTTATATATGTCATACACATACATTTTCTCTTGTAATCCGAATTTATATAATTAATAATACATTTTCTATTATGTGTGTATATATATCATAGAAAGTGTGCTTTTATTAAAAATACGGGATGATACACACATATATTAGTTATGAGTTACTAGCATAACACTCGCGCAATGCAGCAGTAAAAATGATGTACTTGGTGGCGGTGTGGTAGAAGTGGTGATATTTGTTATATGTGTTGTATATAAAGTATTATTTTATTTGTATGTTAAAACTAATATAATAAAGAGATATTAAATCTATATAGAGTAAATTAGTAATACTTATAGATTATTGATATGGAATAGTGTTTTATTAATGAAAATATTATGAATGAGATAAGGATAATTTTACACATTTCTCACTGTTGAGTTCATTTTTAAGACCGTATAAAAAATTTCTCTATATATAGTAGAGATATGTTTGTAGATTAAGATACCTCAAACTAATAACAATATCTATTATCAATACAAACTATATACGTTTTATATTTTTCCTACATTAATTACAAAAATAGATATAAGAAAATACTTGTACGGATGTACTTCTGTAAATTGAAAGACCTCGATTTAAAATTTTGTTTTGGATCTTGCAAGAGCTTGAGTCGCTCCAAGTTATTGGATAACAGAAAATAGTATTTTTAAAAAATATAGAATTAAGTTCAAATGAGAATGATATTTTTTGTAAGAATGGAAGAATCAATCTCAACCATCCATTTCATCAAAATAATAATACCCTCAACATTTTTAAAAATTGAATATCTCACAAACGGTTAGTCAAAAAAATATAAAAATTGCACCATAAAAATCAACATTTTTTTCTCTTCGATTAGACATCTCACAAGATATACTTTCGATGAACATTTTTTTTCATTTTTTGGTGGGTTTTGAAAACTGGTAACACATGCGTTAGTTTCTGTAACACATGTGTTAGTTGCGGTAACACATGTGTTAGTGGTTGGTAACACATGCCACTAACACATGTGTTGCCGCAACTAATATATGTGTTGCCGAAACTAATACATGTGTTACCAACCACTAACACATGTGTTACTGGTTTTCAACCCAAAAAAAAAAAAAATTACTGAAAATATGTCATGAGGGATGTCTAATCATAGAGAAAAGAACGCTAATTTCTATGGTGCAATTTTTATAAGTTTTTGATTAGCCGTTTGTGAGATATTTAACTTTAGGGGAAAATTGGATTTTGTAAAATGGATGACAAGGATTCATTTCTTCATTCTCACCAAATTTTTGATTCTCATTTGAACTCAACCCAAAAAATATATTGTATTTTTCTAAAGAACTTCGGGTTTAATTAGTAGCTACTCTTATTTTAATTTTGCCAAAAGGTATCATGTAAGTCCTATGGCAATGTATTGCATTTCCGATTCTTATGGATTCTGAAAGACTAAAGAAGGAAGGAATAATAGACTTATATCATGATATTTTTTTCTTCCTCATTCTTAATTGGGTTTTCATATCCTCATTCTGAATCTCTAACACTAACAAGCAATAGTCACCCCGAGTTTGGGATCCGTATTCGATTATTGTGTTCGCAAATACAAATAATCAGAAAAAAAATATTTGGCAAAAAATTGATTATTTGTGTTTTACTACGGAGAAAGTGCATTGATACATGCTTTTTAAAATGCATTTGAAAATGCAAAATCTATCTTTAAAATGCAATCTCTAAAAGGAGACTTGATTCATACCTACTCTTTATCCTTGTGGCTTCTAGAAGACTAAACCATATACTTAATTCATAAGCAGTCGTGGTCCTTGTGGTTTCTAGAACATGTATACAATTCAAAGTCAATTATATATCTTTTCTAGTTAGTCGTGTGATTTTTCTCTTCTGATTATGAGAGACCTTTCACCGAGTACAAGTTTTCATATTTTATGTGCTTTACTAATTGGTTCATGAGCTCAGGTATTTCCAGAGTAAGCATTTTATGCATAAACATTATCAGGCGTGAAAAATTAATGGTGAATGATTCACGAAGCAAAAGTTACAATCTATAGATGACTTTCAAAATTGACTTGTTTGGACCACCTACGAATGCTACATAGTCAAAATATTAGGCAAAAACCTGACTCAAGGGTTCATATGGGTATCCGTCACGAGCCATTGATTTGAGGGCTTTAACAAGCAATTCAACCTTTTTGTTTACGATTTGGAGCTAGTTCACCCAGAACTTGCTAAAGAGCCTAATCAACCATTCATTTTCTTTATGTTTTTTTCTCAATTGCAGACCTACACTATTGGCCGGGTCGTATATGCTACCAGTCAACTTAACCCACCTAATTATATATATTTCTTTTCATGTAGTGTCAATGTAACTATTACAGTAAAGACGGTATGCATAACTAGTCAAAAATATAATGAGCACTAACAGATCAAAGTTCGCGAAATATCTAACAACCATGACGATCAACAAGAAAATGTGAGAATACCAACTCAGCTAATGATAGCTATAGGAACTTATTTGTTAATTTTTTCATTGATATCGTACATTTTTAGTGTAGCTTTTGTTATGTTACTAATCATTCAGTAATGTTTCCCTTCACTCATTCTAACCGGTCGTTTATTGGCTTTAGCTTGAGCATAATATATTAATAGACACGCTTTAAATTTCTTGCCTTTTCTAGCTCTACAGTTCATGCATCCTATTGTATTGGTGGCCCACTTCGAATAGAAGGTGTAGTTTATATTTCATATGCTTTTCGATATAAATGAGCCTCTCCTCAAAAGTATAGCTTTCTTAAAGTATATGATCTATCAGCCACGTACAAACTACAAAGTAGGAAGTGAATGCGTAAATGTTAGAAACTTTATGAAGTGAAATTATAAATGTTCAATATAAGTTTGGCTTTGGTATCACTCAAAATTGTTAAAATTGAGATCATTTTCGCCTTTACAAGATCGTATCATAAGATCGTATCATAAGATCGCATCAAATCTTAAGATCCTACTAGGATATTCTAGTCTCATACATTTGTGTTAGAATACATGTGAAAAAGTTTGATAAATTAATGAAATTTTTGTAGTTTCAGTTTGATAGTACTCACAAAAATTTAAATTACTATATTTGTTATTAAATATATAGATTTTCTAAGTGTTAAACTATTGTAATTTTAAAGAAATGATTAGTTTTGCTTTTATTAGTTGATTAAATGATTAACTTATTAGCCTTTTAGACAAAATAACATGTTTTTACTTTTTTTAGTTCATTATATCATATTAAGTAAGATAAGATCGAATCAAAGTTTTAAGATTTTATGGTTAGATCCTATGCAAGATTGGAATCTTTTTCGACAACTAATATCGTAAAATCTTAAAATCTTAAGATCATAATGTAAATTTTAACAACTTTAGTATCACTTAATTCGGTGTTCCTAGCTGCATATATGTTACATATACCCTTAATAATCTCAAACCTTGGTTGCCTCAATGTTATAATGCTATAAATGATGAACTATGTTCATTTTGATAAAGCCAGATATTTGAATGGGTTATAATGGATGTGTTGGATTGCTTGGCAGCATATATGGCAAAACACTTTATTCAATTTTTGTGTTTTGGCTTTTTCCTCGCCCTTTTTTTTATTGAATTATTGATTGATTTCATTTGCTTCATTTGATTACTTCAAAAGTTAATAAAACAGTTGATGTAAATACACTTTATATTTACACATAGTTGGTTTCACTATTTCCGATTTCTTTAATCTTAAACGTGTTCGTAGAATCACTACTAAATAATATAAATCCATTTCACTTCATAATAGATATCCACTTACCCTAGTGTCTTTATCTTAAAACGGATAAGAGTAAAGCAACCGAACACACAAGTTGCGCCAATATTTCCCCCAAAGCCACCGGTCAACTCGAGTCGCGCTAAAAACCCTAATTTCAGTCTCCGCATCCACAAATTCAAATCTGCAATCATCCTTCATTATCTAATGCTACACTCACACACTCATACTGATACATATATACACTTGCTTCTTATCCGCAATTAAATTCCCTATCTCTATCCATCTGCAATCATTATATAGATTTGCATTTCTATTTGTGTGTATATACTATATATACTTTGAATACGTAATTGAATCAACGCAAGACACCTTGCACCTCATCGTAACTGCCACGGGACCCTTATCTTCATCAATCTATATAGACTTTTTATATCTATATATATGCAGTCAGTATCAACCAATTTTAGTCATTGATGTGCATTTGATATCAATTCTAGCATTTGTAACAAAAAACTGAGGTACATTTTGTGTTAATTGAGCTATTATTAGAACACGAAAACGTATTAGGCTAAGTTATTGTGCTTACAAAATGGATGTAAGTAGTGAGGCTAAAGTCGATGCATTTTTTATCGGACCATCGACGATTCTTGGCCGGACTATAGCTTTTAAAGTTCTGTTTTTAAAGTCAATGACGCATTTGAGGTATCAAATTACTCATTTGTTGGTTTATTACTTATATAGTATAAAGGGATATGTATCAGGTACTGTTATGCCTCTTATCTCATGGTTGCATCCACGTAATCCACAAGGTATATTAGTTTTGGTAACATTAATGGCGTTTTTACTCAAACGGTGTACAAATGTGAAAGAGAGAGCTGAAATGGCGTATAAGAGGAAATTTTGGAGGAATATGATGAGTGCTGCGGTAACGTATGAGGAATGGGCTCATGCTGCTAAGATGTTGGATAAAATGACGCCTAGATTGAATGAGTGCAATCTTTATGATGAAGAGCTTGTTAGGAACAAACTTGAAGAGCTAAAGCATCGTCGTCAAGAAGGTTGCTTAAGAGATATTATATTTTGTATGAGAGCTGATCTTGTTAGAAATCTTGGTAATATGTGCAACCCGGAGCTTCATAAGGGTAGACATCAGGTACCAAAGCTCATAAAAGAATACATTGATGAGGTTTCAACACAATTGAGAATGGTTTGTGATTCTGATTGTGAGGAACTTATGTTGGAAGAAAAGCTTGCATTTATGCACGAGACGCGTCATGCTTTTGGGAGAACAGCTTTGCTCTTAAGTGGTGGTGCGTCACTAGGAGCTTTTCATATTGGTGTAGTGAAAACATTAGTTGAACATAAGCTTTTGCCCCGCATTATTGCTGGGTCTAGTGTTGGATCTGTTGTGTGTGCTGTTGTTGCTACTAAGTCATGGCCAGAGCTTCAGAGTTTTTTTGAAGATTCATTGTATTCTTTGCAGTTTTTTGACCAAATGGGTGGAATCTTTAATATTTTTAAGAGGGTTACAACACTGGGAGCGGTTCATGATATCAGACGTTTGCAGGTGATGTTAAGGAATCTAACAAATAATCTAACATTTCAAGAAGCTTATGACATGACGGGCCGTGTTCTTGGGATAACCGTATGTTCCCCAAGAAAGCATGAACCTCCGAGATGTCTCAACTACTTGACTTCACCTCATGTAGTTATATGGAGTGCAGTTACTGCCTCTTGTGCTTTCCCAGGACTTTTTGAAGCTCAGGAGCTCATGGCGAAGGATAGAAGTGGAGAAATTGTTCCATATCATCCACCATTCCATTGGGTCCCAGAAGAGGCCAATGGCAGTTCTACACGTCGCTGGAGGGATGGTAGTTTGGAGATAGATTTACCCATGATTCAATTGAAAGAGCTTTTTAATGTAAATCATTTTATTGTGAGTCAAGCAAATCCTCATATTTCTCCCTTACTCAGGCTGAAAGAAGTCGTAAGAGCTTATGGAGGCAATTTTGCTGCAAAGGTGTGTATTAAATGGAGTCATTCTCATTATTTAACAATAGATAATTGTTGTAGTGAGATAGAGAATCCGCATATGCTTCAATTCTTATAATAGATTTCTACAATTTGACATTACAGCTGGCTCATCTAGTCGAGATGGAGGTGAAATACCGATGCAACCAGGTGTTGGAACTAGGTTTCCCATTAGGAGGACTTGCAAAGCTATTCGCTCAAGATTGGGAGGGTGATGTTACTATTGTCATGCCTGCTACCTTAGCTCAGGTGCTTGTTAGATAATCTGTAATGAAGATTTTCTCATTGTTAAGGCGTTAAGCTACCATCTGAATTAACATATGGTTACTTATCTAATGTTGGTTAATAAGTTTGATGTTTTTGATAGATTGAATGATTTTAACTTGTTAACGCAGTACTCAAAGATCATACAGAATCCGTCTCACTTAGAGCTTCAAAAAGCTGCAAACCAAGGCAGGAAATGTACATGGGAGAAGCTTTCAGCCATTAAAGCCAATTGTGGGATCGAGCTTGTACTTGACGAGTGTGTTGCAATTCTCAACCATATGCGTAGGCTTAAAAGGAGTGCAGAAAGAGCTGCTTCAGCTACAGCTACTCATGGGTTAGCCAACACGGTCCGGTTCAATGCATCTAAAAGAATCCCTTCATGGAATTGCATGGCACGAGAAATCTCGACCGGATCCCTAGAAGATCTTGCTGATGTGGCTTCCTCTATCCACCAGGGACTTGGTGGGCGGAACTGGCGGCTCAACCACAACACACATGATGGAAGTGATAGTGAATCCGAGACTGCAGACTTAAATACTTGGACAAGATCTGGTGGGCCTTTGATGAGGACAGCCTCAGCTGATCAATTTGTTGACTTTGTTCAAAACTTGGACTACGACTCCAAAACGAACAACACAATGCCACACCGTCAGAACTCGAGGGTGACAGTAATCCCACCAGAGAGAAGCTCAGATTTAGAATCTGACCTAAGGGATATGAACAATAGACTTCACACGAGCATTACGGTTTCTGAAGGTGATCTTCTGCAGCCGGAGATGATCCATAATGGCATTGTATTTAATGTAGTGAAGAAAGGAGACTTGACCCCATCAAATAGGAGCCATGATTCAGAAAACAACAACTCACCTTCAGACTCGGCTGCTGAGTGTGTCCAACTCGATTGCCCAGAGAAAGAGACAGATGGTAGCTCAGCATCTGAATATGGTGATGCTGATATCGGCCATGATGACCATGAATCCATGGATCGAAGCGGTCCTATAGATGATGAGGATGGAACTCAGTAGTCACTTATTAACTGTTGTAAGCTTATGATTGCTTATACTTTTTCAGGTTTCAAGATCTTGCTTTGTTAGCTGATCGCCTGATACTGTACATTCTTAAACAAATATTCTGCATTAAAAACATGTCTCATACAGCTGACATGATATGATCACAATAGTACAAACATATTTTGGCAAGTTTTGTTTTGGGAACATTTGAGTGAAGAATAGAGTGACACTTTAGTCTTTCTGATAAAGACGTATATAGACACGACATTCATACTTTCGTTATACATATCTGTCCTAAACTTTGAACTCGTGTCACACCTAATTCAAGAAAATCCATGCAAAATATCTTTTATGAATTAGAGTAGTTTTAGTTTTGTTAATTAACAAATATTATTTTTGTAGTAAGTAATATTTAAATTAAAAAAATGGAAAAAAGGCGTTGAGCTCATTTACTCTTCTTATGTTGTATTTGGTAGCAAGCATTTGGAATCATTTTGGAGCGACAAGCGACTAGCAGTTAGCGATTTTGTTGAAAAGTTTGTTTGGCAACAAAGCAACTAGCGTTTGTATATTTTCTAACTGCTTCCTGCAAAATGCTTTATGAGGAAGCATTTCAACTAGCAACTAGCGTTTACACTTATATTTATTCCAAAATGCTTCTAAATGGTTGCTACCAAACACTTTTTTTAAACATAAAGCTACTACTTACTGCTACTGTTACGTGTCGTCAAACATACCCTTAATGTAACCGAAATTCTTACTAACGGTTTTCATTATTGAATATTATTTCATGTCTATGTCTATTTTTAGTGCACATATAACGTTACCTTTTTATTACCGATAGAAGTGAAAAATGTTTGAAGTAATATTTCTTTTTTACATAATTAAATTGATATTTTATTTGTTTCTCGTCATCGTTTTCAATCATCACTCAAAAGAGATCCATGTGCTGAACGCGGATTATGAGAGAGTCTACAACCACATCGAGCGCCTAACTTACGGTCCCCACGAAACTAAAGCAAGCCAACTCATTATTCATATCCCATGTATCGTTCAACCAATTTCCTCCGTTAGATCAAACAAATCCCGATCATATCACCCGTCCGTTCCTCATAATCATCAATCGCAAAACATCTGTTAACTTTCCATTCATAGACACACCCAATAGACGCGTCACGCGTTAGCTGTTGACCATTTGACAAAACTTTATGTTCTGAACCTCAGGCTCGACTATACCCGAACCTATTTCGTCCTATAAATAACCCTTCGCTTCACAACTGACTAAAATAAGACGTACGTTCTATTTGTAGTGATTAATCTGCTCTTTCAGATATTTTTGGTTGAAGTCTAAAAGGTAAACTGTTGATTTTGTTTTGCTTCACTTGATTTGAATCGTTCATATATTATCCGTTGATTTTGTTCTGATTTAAGTCGAGTTGAATTTCTGGCCTAATCTGGAAATTGTTATACGTAGAATCTATGTTAATGATCGATGGATCAACGCCTAATTTTTACACGACATGAGAGACCTTATTTCACTTTGAAATGATTTTGACTAATTAGTTGACTGATTGACTTGAAAATAAGAAGTATGTTTATCTAGTTTTACTAAATTAGATATTTAATGTGAATTCACACTTTTGGGGTTGGAACTGATTGATTTAACAATTTATTATACAATATTTCATTTGATTGAATTGTGTGTACTCTATATCAGATTTGATATGGTTTACATCACAGTTATGCTATAAAAGTTGATTTTTAATTGTCATAGACTATTCCGATGACTGATTGACTTACTAAAGTCATCGGACTTGAGCTTGGATCACCTTGAATGATGTTCTGCTTGTTTTGATGATCCTTATTATGAGTAACCAAAGATCCTGGTTACTTATAAAATGGGATTATTAGCTAATTAATTCATATAAAGGCAATTTTATTTTATACAAACTCAGATTTCAAACCCCAGGGCTGAATTGGTCAGTTCTTTATTACCGTATCCACTGATATCGTCTCTTTGCGCTTTTTGATTCTTTTGTGGAAGGTATCTTCTGATTGATTGGCAAAGTTGCATATAATCTGTTTCTTGAAAGTGATAGTTAGCGGCAGTTGTATCTCATTTCGTACTTAGACTTGATTTCTGTATTTCTCCTGTGCTTTGAAACTTTCTCATTTATATGTAGAAGTTCAGTTTATATTAGCTTTGAAAAAAGCAAGATTTGTTTCGGTATAGCAGATGATATGGTGGTTAACTAACCAACGAGTTTCTATATTGCAGGTTATTTTTCAAACTGAAGCAGTTCTAGAAGGCAACTTTGGAAAATAGGAATGGCATTGGTTTCACAAGGAAGGTCTACTCTCAATCCCAACGCCCCATTGTTTGTCCCTGCTGCTGTTCGTCAAGTCGAGGATTTCTCACCAGAATGGTGGCAGCTTGTGACAACCTCAACTTGGTTTCACGACTACTGGCTCAGCCAGCAGCAAGGGGAGGATGGTTTCCTTGGAAATGCAATGAACGATTTCGATAACAGTGACATTGCTGATATGCTGCGTGATTCTATCGACACAGATGAAGATATTTTATGTATGGAAGAACAATATGAGCAGTTCCTCCTTTTGTCTGAATTGGAAGCATTGAACACATCTGCTGCACTTGCAGTACAACCAAATGTTCACTCAGAGCACACCCAGCAGCCACGCTGAATGTAGCAAGTATAGCAGGTTTCTCTGGCCTTGCTTAGCTTCGAGTTCTGTATGTATACGTATTCACACAAAAAAAGTAGCATCGTTTGTTTGTTGTAAGTTCTGTACAGAGCAAGGTCTTAACTTTCTTCATATGTACCATCTAGCCTTGTTCATACCCTCACACCTGTTATTTCATCTAGCCAGGGAAACTATATGTAGAAGAAGTAATTCAAGATACTGTTGTTTTCTTTGAGGTGTATACAAGTTGACTCAACAATGTGTCGATAAATATCTTAGCAAGCATGTTAAAACTTTGTTATGTCATGTGTACAAAGTTTGATAAGAGTGGAAAAAACAAGAATATTGATACAATCTACGAGAACAAATGAGATATACAAAACTGTAAAAATACAACATTGCTATGTAACTTTAAAAGATTGAAGACTCAATTTAGTTATATGAACCTATCCTAACCAGCAACTATAGGGATAGAAAGCTCACATACTTGTAAAAAGAATGGCAAAGCATGATCAAATGCTTTTGGTGTTGCCGTAAGAACAAGTATGAATATCAGATTGGCAAAATATAAAAAATCAGACTAGCACGTCGTCGTTTTGAGACTGGATTTTATTTTGGTTGGCAAGGGCCTCTGATATACCCTTTGGCAGTAAGAACCCAGGTCTCTCAAGAAAGCGTGCACGATCAAGTACCAAAGGTTCTCGGCATGCTATCTCAATGCCATCAAATGTCCACAACGTCACAGTTGCTTCCCCTTTCAGACCCAAAGAAAACCAACTAAGGCCTGCAGCTGATAAGTCGATGCTGTTCACGTCCCAGCTTGTTCCAGACACTTTGACTTCCCTTGACTCCCACGTGCCCAATTCTGATACTCGATCTTCACCGATTGGAGGCTGAAACAAAAAAGAACATATCTACATTCATTAATGAAAAACATTTATCAAGATAAAATAGTGTGTTGATGCATAAATAGCATTTACTGTATAAATAATGTAAAAAACGATTTCTTTGTGCGATATACAGAACATATTAGAATAACACTGACATGCTTGTAATGGTTCAAATTAGGATACCTGTAGTCTAACACCAGCATGCTTGTTCCATATCTCGTCTGCATTTTCGATCTTTCCAAGATGTAGAGAAACATTTGGCGAGGCCCAAACTGTAACATAAATCGTCTGCACAGATGCTTCAGTTAAAAGTCTAGTCTCATCAGACCACCAACATGTATTGCCTGGCCTTGCTGCAAAATACATATTTGGTCCATGTCATCACAGGTAACAGTCTTGACGTTTGCCAAATTAGTAATTCAAATTCAATCTTAACATAGCTATTTTCCTTTTGTAACAATGTACATCCTCATTCGTAGAACTTTGATTATAACATAAGTTAGTTACTGAATTTCATATCAATTTAGATGTCGAGGACAGTGATACATCCAAGACTTTCAGCCAAGATATACACTGCTAATTCAAACGAGACTAGAGATGGCAATTTTGACCATTTATATGTAAAATTGTAAATGGATTGGTTTGAGTTATACTACATCACTGGGTCAAATGAGCAAAACTAAATAACTTAGTCACACAAGAATGGGTCTAAAGTCGCCCAAAGTGTAATCAAATGCATAAAACTTCCTAGAATGGCATTTTTACCTAGATCATGATTGTAATAGTATTGCTTATGTGACCATATTAAACATATTAATCATATACAAATAAATATTAAAAAAATAAGAACAGGAAGATGTTCACACTCACTCAGGTCAACCCACCCGAACTTGACTCATTTTGACTGTTACCACAAACACCCCACCCGTCGAATTTCTCACCTCAAGTTAGTATTATAAATGATTAGCTAGCATGCTATATCACCTATCGTCCAGCTACAAATTCCAAACTAATTAAAACAGTAAAGTAAGTACTTGCTTTAATTCTATATGTTCGAGGGCGCAGCTCCTTTCGTATTTCAACCATCTTTTGCTCCTCTCTATTCAATCTCATAGACATCAAATACGGATGCAATAAACCTGGTGTATCATACATCTTTTCTTTAGCAGATAATATGCCTCCAATTCTTATAATACCAAGAGTCGTCCCAGGAACTGCAGCTTCGGTAAGCTTACTAACTTTCACCCCTCCTTTCTTAGCAAGTGCATTAATCAATGTTGATTTACCAGCATTTTGTGCCCCAATTACCCATACATGCCCTCAAGGTCCCGCCAAATCCTTAACAAAAGTTAGCAAATTTCTAACACCTAAATCCTTACGAGAACTAACCAAATACACCCCATTTAGCCTCGGTGCACCTTGAGCCTTAGCACGGTGTCGAACCCATCTGTCTAATCTAGTGGGACTAATCTGTGAAGGCAAAAGATCAACTTTTGTAGCCACAAGAATCAGTTTAGGCAACTTTTTAGTTTTTACTACGCTGCACACCGTCACAACCTTCTTCTAGTGTTGCAAACAAAGATTTAGCAGCACGTTTTGGAAACGAACCATCAAAATCTACACAATCAACAACCATTATTACAACTGTGGAATCAGCATTCCCAGTTGGTTTCATCAACCTGGTACTAATTAACTTGTCGAAATCAAAATCAGGTATCAAATTCTCAGCAGTCTGATTCTTAACCTGACCATAGTTTCTCAAAGAATGACATCTTGCACAAACTGTAACCTCCTCTTTTTCAACATGAGCTTCACGGGCCAACTTCTTTCTCTCTGATTTTGATACCCTTTTCTTTTTCCCCTTTTCGAGTACTTCTTCTGTAATATTCCCATACCCCACACCGGGTGCAGCAAATCCATCCAATTCCTTCAAATCATCCTCATCGTCTTCGAAATCCGATTCCCATTCAGAATCCCAATCAAACTCATCTTCCATATCCAAATCCTTAACCGAATCATCATCATCCTCATCATTCTTAATCTCGAATTTGCCTTCATCCCCTTCATCACTATCTTCCAATTCACATTCAATTTCATCTAAAACAGACTCATTTGTGATACATATGTCCACTTTCTTTTTCTGATAAAACCGGGTAAAGTGGGATCATTATCTTGCATAAAAACACCACAACCAGTACAAACAAGCCCTAAATTATCATCATCTCTTCCCTCACTTAAAAGTGGTTGTTGTTTTCTATACCTTTTTCTTGAACTTTTACCATTGGGGTTTGAATCATTTATTGTTTGTGTTGTTGATAGATTACCATTTACTGATAAAGCAACATATGAATCTTGATTCTTGAAGTTTTTGTGGTTAAAACCTATAAAAGGAATTGAACATATAAACAAAAATGGCAAAGTGTGTATTTTGATTAAAGATTGAAAAAGGTAACGACGTATGGAGTTTACCTGTAGAATTGAGAAGACGAATTGACTCAAAAGTACGGTGATTCTGCAAATTTAGGAGTAGAGTTTGGGTTCTTGAAGAAAGCAAAGGTGAACTAGATAAGAAAATTGTCATTTTTTGGGTTACATTTGCAGTGATTAATTGACTAATAGGGAGTAGGATGGTAAATCAATTCTGCTTAAAATTGATGTATAGTGATCAATGAATAAACATAAAGTTAGACATAATTATTAAGCATGTAGATAGACAAATTATGAGTATAGCTAGTTTGTGTGATGCCCCTCACAGTAAAGGAATAATAATTGTAAATATACAAAACTTCAATGATAAAAATGTCAATTTCTTGACATCATGTCACTACCATAGAAATCGAGTCCATAAAATCGTAGATTATTGACCGGCTGATGGTGTAGCCAACTCTTTAACACGGCACATGTGTGACATATTGTTTCACATAGACAGACAAATTGAAATTTAAAAAATTACGAAGAATTGTGAGTAAAATATGCAGATGAAAATAACATGACTAGATGACTAGTATGATCGATTGAAAATAAAGTGATGTCAACGTTACCATCATATGTGTTAAATGTTGATTGACTTTTACAATATTGAAATGGGTGCTATTAACTGTACTGCCGATTTATTCGTAGGGTCCCATCATTTTTATTTTACAACTGAGACTCTTGCTTTGAAAACTGGGATGTGTACGAATGATGCCTAACTCACTTTTGTTGTGAGAGTATCATATCAAGTCTTCAAAATATTCTTTTATTTTTTTATTCTCTTTAACTAGACCTCAATACATTTTTAGAGTACTTCTCTTATTATTACTAGTCTATAGTTTGAGTACAAATCATGAATAACTTGTTTAAATTAGCATAAAATCGAATCTAAATTCTAATATAAGATCAGTTACTTACTTCATTAAATCACTTTTTTTTTACTCTTTCATTCCAAGACATTTAGTTCTTTGACAAAAAGTTAAAGCATGCAATTTTCTTAAAGAATTT
Organism: Logfia minima; assembly: GCA_963921325.1. Lineage (NCBI taxonomy): Eukaryota > Viridiplantae > Streptophyta > Magnoliopsida > Asterales > Asteraceae > Logfia > Logfia minima. The sequence continues at coordinate 17,797,778 of OY992763.1, read as the reverse complement.
GATTAAAGATTACAACATTCAGGTATAATTTTATGAATCGCGCTTATATTATAAGTTGTATCATTTTTTATTCAAACATACTCTTTTATATTTTATTTCCATTTTTTATATGTTATTAGATTTTTGGTTCGCACGTTTATAACAACTTTTTGTTATTGTTATATAAAGTGATGGCAAATTTTTACGGAGATAACTCAACCGAAGATGTTGAATTTTATATGAGGACACCAGAGTTTGCCACTAGTAAGGTACAATACGTTTATTTTATTTACATTTATATGCTATCTAGAAGAGATGTTGTAGTTTAATCATATCATATATTTATTTATAATAATAATAAATCATAAATAATCCAATCTGGAAGGTGGATTTTTCCCAAAATAAAAAATATTTTCCAGTGCGAATATAAAATAATTGTGTTGTTTGTTTTATGTTTGTACGAATATAAAATAGTTGTATTATTTGTCATAAAATAATACATAGTTTTTTATTTTCTTAAATTACGTTTTTGCACTTTTTTATAAAAAACAAAGCCTTTGTTTGGGTAACAGAAAAAAATTAACAATTCAGAAGGGTAGTAACTATTTTCGCTTTCATGAAAATTACCGTGGATTGATTTTTTGTTGAGTCCACGGAGGAAGAAAGATGGTATCATTTCCCTTAATTAACTTACTGCACCACATTAGCCCAAAAAGGTTGATTCCACTTTTTTTTATTATTCATGCCCATCACTATTTTACTTGCATAGTTGCATTTTTATAGTTGCATTGCTAGTTGTCATATTTTATGTTAAACGTCATTACAATTTACTGTAATAAAACTTGTGTAATACGGTGATTAAATTAATGTTGCTAGATGACGGTGATCGGGGTGATACTAGTGAAAAAGTGAAAACTGTAATATGTATTTTGTATAGAGTATTATTTGTTTATATATAAATTAATTATTTTAAAGTTCTTATTTGTATGTTTATTTCAAATATGAAATACAACCAGTAATGGTTAAAGATGTTGTAGTTTAATGGTCTGCTTTTTTGACAGACTTAACTTGCCACTATAGCAAGTTCGAAACATGAATCTAGCATCTTTTTTCAATTTCCTTTTTACTTTTACATACTAGCATGTATGTCCCATACACTTATATAAGTAGTACCCTTTAGTTTAAAAAATATATAATATTATTAATCCATTATCAGTTATATCTCTATTATGATAAGTGTTAGTATTATATATAAATAATATTTAGAAAACATTAAAAGGTCTTCAGAGAATAAATAATGAATAAATATCAAAGAGCGGTAAGGTAATATTCTTGACCTATTGTCCAAAATTAATTTGACTTCATTTTAAAAGTATTTTTGTATCGCTTTAGTTTTTTTTATCAACATTAGATCTTGTACTTTGTGATGTCTTTAATTTTTTAACTAAAGAATATAAACGTTAAATATTAGCAGTGAAGCGCAGGTAACTATTCTTGTTAACTTTTATTCATTTAACCATTTAATTATTATTTTACTGATTTAGTGAAAGACTTCTAAGATCCATTTTGAAATTTACACAAAGTTTGATGTCCTATCTATCTAATAATCATAACAAATTTAAACTAATTTTTAGATTTTCAATTCTCGCGAAGATTTGACGGATTGGGTACAAAATAAGGGACGATCTATTGGTGTTGTCGTTATCACTAAAAGATCTAATAAATATTCAAGTGGTTTTGTGTATCAAGTTATACTCATGTGTGATCGTTGCGGTACATATAAGGTTAAAGATTCAAGTAAAGTTTCTGGCACAAAAAAATGTGATTGTCCATTCGAATTAGAAGGAAAATATGTAAAAGAATATGATCGTTGGACGTTAACGGTGATATGTGATGAACATAATCATCAAGCTGTGCAGTATATGGAGGGGCATCCATTTGTAAAGCGATTAACTCAAGATGAAATTAGTTTGGTCGCGGAACTTACAAAGAAAAATGTGGCACCACGTGATATTTTATTAATACTAAAGGAGCGGAATGTGAATAACGTATCCTCGCTCAAAACCATTTATAATATACGGCAAAAAGTTCGTATGGCCGAGCAAGTAGACAAATCTCCCATGCAAGTTCTTATGTCCATTTTGCATTTGAATGGTTACATCTATGAGTTTTCTACGAACGATTCAAACGAGTTAGAAAATCTTTTCTTTGTTCATCCAAAATCATTCGATATTTGGCGTGCATTCTCACACGTGGTGATTATAGATGCCACGTACAAAACGAACACCTATAATATGCCATTTGTTGAAATTGTTGGTGTAACTTCAACTAGTTTGACATTTTCCATAGCCTTTGCCTTTATGAAAAAAGAAAGGGAGGCTAACTATACATGGGTATTAAACTGTCTAAAGTTAACATTAGATGCTTGTATGCACCCACATGTTATAATAACAGACAGAGAGTTGGCTCTAATGAATGCATGCCATCAAGTGTTTCCGGATGCTACTCGATTGCTTTGTAGATGGCACATTAGCCAAAACATTTTGAAGAACTATAGGCAAACAATCAAATCACAACCTGACTGGGACTCATTTCTTTCGTTGTGGAAGTTGCTAGAAGATTCTCCAACATCGATATCGTACTTGAATAACTACAATCAACTTAAATCAATGTTGATTCCATATCCACGTATGTTTCCGTACTTCACATTCAATATTTATTTTTGTGTATCCATAGTATTTTTACGTCGAATATACATTTTTTCAGGTGTTTTCAACTACATAAATAAAAATTGGTTGAACAAATATAAGGAAATGTTTGTGTCTGCCTGGATTGATCAACATCTCAACTTTGGAAATCGCACTACCAATCAAGTTGAGAGTCAACATGCTCAGTTAAAAAAATATTTGAAATCTTCAAAATCTAGTCTCGATAGATTTGTTGGTTGTATTGATCACGTCGTGGAGTCGCAACTTACAGCAATTAAAGAAAGTTTAGAGAAAAGCATAATTGTCCGCATTCATCAACATAACCTAAAGTGTTTCAAGTCATTACACGGTTTTGTTTCAAATTCAGCTCTAAATATAATATTTGAAGAACTTCAACGGTTAAAGGATTCCCAGTTAGACTCATTAAATTGTGGTTGTCAAATACGTAATAGTTGTGGGTTACCTTGTGCTTGCGAAATTTCAGTCAATTTAAATTCAGGTAAATATATACATCTAAAATATATTGATTTTTTTAAGCTTGAACTTTATAAAATGCAGGTATCTAAAATACTTATTTATATATAAATGCAGGTCAATGTATTCCCTTGGATTCGTTAGATTTCTTTTGGAGGAAGTTAGATATTTCGCCGTCAACGTCTGCACGAAATGACGATATTAGTTGTGACGATGAAGTAGAACTTTTTAAAAAAAAACTTTAACAAGGAGTCTATAATTGTGACAATCGTGGACGACCAAGCTTAAAGAAACAATGGCAGAAAAGGTGTTTCGATCCTAGTAGTCAAGATCCTCACAGAAATAGTTATTCCACCGCGCCAAATGAGTTTGTGTCAGATTCCATCAAGGAACCAACGAGACATAGTTCGTACGTAATGGACTTGAACGAGGAACCAACGGAAAAAAATTCACGCGCTTTTGACTTGAACGAGGTACCGGTATGTGATAATTCGTATGATGATGCATGCTATTCACACCCATTACTGGTCGAAATTCCAGATATATTTCATCCTTACATAACACGTATACAAAATGTAACGGGTGATGGTAATTGTGGATTTCGATCAATTGCTGTTGGTCTCGGATATGGTGAAGAAAGGTGGCTCGACATTCGACTTCAGTTACTAAACGAGTTAAAAAACGGATATTACTACTTACAGGTTTTTAACGCAGGTTTTAATGAACTGTATCAATTGTTGTGTTTTTCAAAATCGCCTGCACCCCCACAACACTGGATGATTATGCCTATGACAGCTATTCTGATTGCCAATGTGTTTGGAGTGATTGTCCACTGTTTAAGCATTCAAGGCTCTATGACTTGCTTTCCTCTTTGGAGAGGCCCGGAAGAGTTTCAACACCATCAAACTCTTACAATTGCACATATAAATGATAATCATTATGTGATGGTACAGTTACAAGGAGACTACCCAATGCCTCATATTACTCGATTTTGGACTTTTTATAAATCTCTTAATGCAGTTGGATGGGAAATCATGTATGCGCCGCGTCTAATGTTATATACTCAACTCAAGCCTTGTAATTCTCAAAAGCATTTTGTGGATTTAAAAGATTAATTGTTGATGAAAACTATGTTTATCTTTTCATTTTGTAGATTTAAAAGATTAAAAGTTATATACTTTTTGTCTTTTCTTTTTTGTTTACGTTTTTATTTATTTTCATATAAATTAATAATAATTATTTCAAACGGACTCAAAAATTGTATTTTTATTAGTAATAAATATATAAAGATGATATTTAAATTACTTTATTATATATACTCTTGGTGCACGTTTTGTGACAACAGCTTCTAGTTTGTAATAGTTAGTTTTAGAAGTCATTTTGTTAATCGTTATAATCATTAACTTAAGTTTTGTCTGTGTATTTTGTAGATTCGTACGAACTTGTAGGTTCGTACGAACTTAGAGTAGGTACGAACTTAGATGTTCGTACGAACTTGGTAGGTTCGTACGAACTTAGAAGCAGCTAAGTTCGTACGAACTTAGTTGCCTATAAATACACAAGTCCGAAAAAGTGGGAAAAAAGGAGTTTAGGAACTGGGTTTTTCCAGCTAGGTTCGAATACTCTGTGTAACTTCGAATGTAACCTCGTTTACATTCAATAAAAGTGATATTTATACTCGTTTGTTATCGTTTATGCTTATGTGAGGATTCCGCACTCATATAAACGTTATTACCCCGTAGATCCAAACCCTGAGGGGACTCTCATATACTATTAAAAAATATGATACACATTAAATAAATAAATAAAATAAAAGAAAATTCACAATAATTAAAATACAAATATAAAGTTAGTTAGTTTTTAAAGTAAAAACATTAAAATATAATCACATCATTAATAATTTAATTATTACTTTAAGTCACATCATTACAAACTAATTAACATATAAACATAATCATCATTAAATTATTGCTTTAAAGTTTGGGTAGTAAATTAGGAAAAAATTCTCAGTATATAAAGAATTAGCCTATTGGAATGGGGAACCCGGTTTATACACCCTTATTCAAACTGAGGGATTTAAGTGAGGTGACATGAATTGACTTTTGTGTGGGTTGGTGACTGCATGTGATACGGACTACGGAGTGTCAGATTTTTAGCCCACCATCATCACTTTTCAGTCACTTCTTGTCTCTACTTTCAATCGAATCAGTCACTTCTTGTCTCTACTTTTTACTTTCTAACTCCCACCCCCTCCTACATATCTGATCATTTTTCACTTTCTAACTCTCACTCCCACCCACCTTTATCTTTTACATTTATAAAAATAAAGAGAGAATATATTTTTATAAAAATAAATATTTTTATAAAATAAACTTGCTAATTTTTTAACTACGTTTTAATAAAAAAAAAATCTTCAAACTTAGTTTCATAAAATATGTAGTTTTAAAAATGTATATTTTATAAAAAAAAATAGTAAATTTTTTAAAAATTTCGTTTAAATGGTTAATTTTTATAAATGCGTCTTTATAAAATAATACGACGCGACTAAAGCAAAAGTATAAATAATGCGACGTGACGAAAGCAAAAGTATTAATAATGCGACGTGACGAAAGCAAAAGTATTAATAATGCGACGTGACTAAAGCAAAAGTATTAATAATGCAACGTGACTAAATCAGGGTATTATTTGAAAATATAATCTCGAAAATTTTCTTATATAAACACGTTAAAAATTAATCAAACACATATCCATACTCTTTCTTTCACTAGATCATAGAAATGTTTTCTGTTTAAATCAACTAAATGTCGAGTTCTAATGGGAATGATGCATCTGCTTTTTCTACTGATCAAGTATAAGAATTAATCTTATTTATATAGTTCATATATTAGATGTTTTTAAATTCTACTCATCAATGTTGTTGTTTTCAAATTTGAATTTTAGGTTTTTAAATCTCGTGAAGATTTAATAAACTGGGTTCAAAGCATTGCACATCGAGATGGTTATGTTATAGTTACTAAAAGATCAAAAACAAAGCCAAGTGGTTATGTGTATAAAGTTGTACTTATGTGTGATCGTGGTGGTGTCTACAAAAGTACACAAACGGAAACGTTTACTAAAACAGTTAGTTCGAAAAACTAACTGTCCATTTGAATTGGCAGGACTTTATTAAAAACTAATGATTTTTGGATGTTAAGGGTGATACGTGATGAGCATAATCACGATCCTACTCTTTATTTGGAGGGTCGCTCATACGCAAAACGCCTAACTGATGATGAACTTCATTTGGTGGCAGATTTGATGAGTAAAAACGTCAAACCACGTGAAATGTTAGCAACATTACACGAGAACAACAAAAATTGTGCAGCCACAATTAAAACTGTATATAATGCGATGCAAAAAATTCGAATGAACATAGCTGTTGATAGAACCCCAATGCAGGTTCTTTTCTTAAATTTGCAGGATAAAGGCTATACATTTGAGTTCCACAAAAATGAAGATTCTCATGAGTTGGAAGAATTGTTTTTCATTCATCCGGTCTCATTGGAGATATGGCGTGCTTTCCCACATGTATTGTTCATGGATGCAACGTACAAAACAAACAAGTATAATTTTCCTTTTCTGCAGATTATCGGGGTAAGTTCTACTTGTCTATCATTTGGTATTGCATATGTCTTTATTCACAATGAAAAAGAATGCAGTTATAATTGGGCGTTAGAATGTTTAAGATCGAATATGGACGAAAGTGTTTACCCTCGCATTATTCTAACGGATAGAGAGCTGGCCTTGATGAATGCATGTCAAAGGGTATTTCCAGAGGCTAAACAATTGCTTTGTAGATGGCACATATCACAAGAAATAACAAGGAAATGTAGACCAAGTTTTCACTCGCAGAAGAAGTGGGATTATTTCAACGCAAAATGGAAGTCATTAACTGAATCTCCAACTTTGATGACATACTTAAGTCGTTATGCAACACTTGAATCTATATTAATCGAACGTCAAGGTATCACGTTTTCTCCATTGTTTTTCCTATAAATACTCGGTCTTATAAAAACATGTTATTTTTTGAAAACAAGTTTTAAAAAAAAAATTTATTTTACTTTTCAGGTGTTTTGGAATATTTGAATGAAATGTGGTTAAATAAATATAAAGAACTGTTTGTGTCTTTGTGGACAGACAAAGTTCTTAATTTTGGAAATCATACAACCAACATAGTTGAAAGTCAACATGCTTTGTTAAAGCTGCACCTAGGATCATCACATTCTAATTTGGATAGATTTGTATATTTTATTGATCAAGTCATACATAATCAATATAGCATGATTAAGGAAAGCTTGGAAAGAAGCAGGATATTTGTTAACCCTAAACACAACACCTATATGTTTCATAACTTATTGTGTGTTGTTTCAAAAAACGCAATAGATTTAATCTTTGAAGAACTTAAACGTTCAAATGGTCTTGAGCTAAATGTTGAAAATTGTGGTTGTATATTGCATACAAGTTGTGGGCTACCATGTGCATGCGAACTTGCGACACATTTCTCTAGTTTGTATATTTTTTATAGTCTATTATTATTACTTTTAATTTAATATCTAACAATTGAAGTGACTGATATTATCTTTCCATGCAGGTAAATATATACCAATTAAATCCGTTGACGTATTTTGGAGGAAACTTGACTTGTTGTCGTCTACATCTATGCAAGATGATGATCTTACCTGTGATGCTGAACTAGAGAAGCTATAAAAAGTTTTAAAAACAGTCAAAGTTCGGAAAGACCAGTATTTTAAGAAAATTAAAAGGAATATTTGATGCAACAACTAATTTTTTTGTTGAACCGGCGGTTCGGAAAAATACCCGTGGATGACCAAATTCGAAGGATAAATAGAAAAAAACCCAAGAACCGCCAAGGTATAGTTCGTACGTGGATCCGGATCCACCAAGTTATAGTTCGTACGTAGATCCGGATCCACCAAGACATAGTATACGGATCGACAACCACCACGATATAATTTCTATATGGATCCGGAATCACCAAGGTATCTAGATCCACTAATTAAAGCGATTTCGGATATCTTTCAACCTTACGTCAAGCACATACATAAAGTTCTGGGTGATGGAAACTGTGGATTCCTAGTAGTAGCTGCTTGGCTTGGTCTTGACGAAAATGCATGGTCACGGATTCGTAGTGATTTGTTAAGTGAAATTATTATGCATGAGGAGGATTATGCCAGTTTGTTTAGATCTGGAGTGCTTAATAATATTCACTACTCCATCAATCACTTTGAGTCAGGTTTCGCACCTGATCACCATTGGATGCATATGCCCGACACAGGTGCCATTATTGCGTCACGCTATAATGTAATTGTTCATTTTCTTTCCACTAAAGGAAGTTCGACGTGGCTACCGCTTTGGTCTAGTCCACTCGAGAATCCACAAAATGTCACCTGGGTAATTGCACACGTAAATGGTAACCACTATGTTAAAGTAGATCTGCAAAGAAATTACCCGTTACCTATAATTTATCAAAGTTGGTCTAGATACAAGAGAGATTGTGCAGCTGAATGGAAAAATTTGTATTCGGCAAGAATCTAATTTTAATGTATGTGATCGCTAATTGTAATAATTTGATTGATTGTACAATATTGTTTATTAAATATCGAGTTCTAAATTTTTTAATAAAATATTTATATTTTTATATCTATTAAAAACTATATTTAAAAAAAAAAAAAAAAAAAAAAAAAAAAAAAAAAAACGCAATAACAAAAAAATGCAAAATGACGAAAATGATAAATGCCAAATATATGACATGGGGGGGGGTAGGAGATAAGAAAAAAAAAGGTGGGAATAGGGTTTCCCTTTTGGAATTTATTACCATCTCTAACTTTATTTTTGTGAATGTTTTCTTGACTTTAATAAAGAAGTAAATTTCCAATAAAATAGTTTAATTGATATATTGAGATTGGTTGTAAGCTAATACTTAGAATTTTTATTTATAGATGAAAGTTGAATTTTTTTATTTTTATTTGAATGTTACGTTTAGTTTTTTATACATTTAATAATAATTATAATAATATAATAATTATTGTGATAATAATAATACTAATAAATATATAAAGATAATGTAAATATAATAAAAGATAGTAAACTAATTAAGAATAATTATCAATTAACAATTAAAATAATTAATAATAATTCACTAATTAAAATAATATAATAATAGTCACACCATTAAAAACTAACTAATTAGTTATTACAAAGCCTTAGTTTTATTTATTTGTCCTTCAAAATTTACAAAGGGGATATACGAGTTTCTTTTTAATCGTATAATCCAATCAAAAACACTCATTGAAAGTCCCCTAGGGCTTGAATCTACGGGGTAATAACGTTTATACGAGTGCGGAATCCTCACATAAACATAAACGATAACAAACGAGTATAAATATCACTTTTATTTAATGTAAACGAGGTTACATTCGAAGTTACACAGAGTATTCGAACCTAGCTGTAAAAACCCAGTTCCTAAACTCCTTTTTCCCACTTTTTCGGACTTGTGTATTTATAGGCAACTAAGTTCGTACGAACTTAGCTGCTTCTAAGTTCGTACGAACCTACCAAGTTCGTACGAACATCTAAGTTCGTACGAACCTACAATTTCGTACCTACTCTAAGTTCGTACGAACCTACAAGTTCGTACGAATCTACAAAATACACAGACAAAACTTAAGTTAACGATTACAATGATTAACAAAATGACTTATAAACCTAACTATTACAAACTAGAAGCTGTTGTCACCAAACGTGCACCAACAGACTCCCCCTTGACAATAGCTCTAGTTTCGATGCACCAACAGACTCCCCCTTGACAATAGCTCTGGCTCCACCGGAGATGTTGTCACCCGAGTAGTCTTCGATCTTGATTCTGTTAAGCTCTTTTGTCTTCTTGTATAGAACACCTTTTCCACAAAGTCTTCAACACTCTCTGACATCTTCAATCTTCATGTCTCTAACTATATCTAGCTTCTGACATCTTCATCGAATCATGTCATACACTTCTCAACAACTCTTGTAGCTTCCGAGTCACCTTTAGGAATTTCATCTTTTTCAGATCTTAACTCCTCTCGGTCTATCACTACAATTCTTGTAGCTTCCGAGTCACCTTTAGGAATTTCATCTTTTTCAGATATTAACTCCTCTTGGTCTATCACTACAATTTACCTTCAGATATTTCTTCATTTCTGAACTAAACTTCTGTAGGTATCCTCTAACTCGGATTTATCACTATTGAACTTGTCAGTTCAATGGTATCTCTCCCTGTTAGTTTGACAGACTCACCCTTAACCTGTTCAAGCATACCAAATCTTCCAGTTGAAGAGATCGGCAGCTCAAATTGTTTGGTCACTGGGATCATCGTCTGTCTCTATCTCAACACTTCCTCTTTACAACCAGTCTTCACCCCCTACCAGGCTTCTCCCCCTGAGCTGCTGTGCTCTTCAACAAGGGATCTCCTGCCTAAGCTATGGTGAAATAGTTGTAATAGGCTTGGTTGGAATTGTTGTTGTAATGTGTAGGTGGTGATGGTTGTGGATTAGGCAATCGACTTACTAATGATAACCCCACTAGACCTGTCTTCTTGTTGGACCGTCTAGTGAATAACGAGGTATCATTATCAGAATCAGCATCGTCATCTTGCAATGGATAATCATCATCTTCATTTAACTTATATTTGCCTTTATTCGTAGAAAAACGAGACCCTAAGTGAGATCCAAGTTTTATTAGATCTAGATGCATCCAACTCTGTGGAATATCATCGTACACTTTCATCATCACTTTCGGTCTGTTTACACGCAAACCCCCTATATCCTCCTCGAATTTAGATCTTCTAGCTTCAACTCTTGGTCATACCTAGGCTTTGAATTAATCTCATTCGAGTTGTTTCTCCAATCGTATAGAAAAACAGTCAAAAGTGATTATCTCCCCATTTAGTAAGAACTTAAATTTGTACAAATTAAAAAATGAAAAAATAACTAAAAATAAACAAACAAATATGAAATTATTCATATTAAAAAGCACATTCTTTTTGGGAGAGTCACTGTTACGAAGATCATATTAGCCATGATGTAGACTATACACAGTAGGAATTATTGAATTCCTTGGTTATTATGTATGTAATTTATAGTTCACGACGATTATCGGTATTGTTGTCCACTTAAGCAGTTAACACTCAGGATTTTCAAGTACAATGTTAGTTATTGTTCACGATTATCTATGTATCTCATATTTGATATACACTTAGGATCGAGAAAGTCCAGAATTCCATGTAATGGATGTTTTTTTTTTTATTTAAATTTCATCTCTAAAGTCAAGTCCTTTATATTAAGAGCAATGTACTTTTGTACATGTGAAGAGACTAGACTAGGGTTAGAGCCTAACAAATCTAAAATCAAACCAGAGGTGACAGGTCTGCACTTTCGTACAACAAAGCGACATAGTTTGACTAGAGACCTTGAAAACGGTATTCTTGTTTCTTGGTCGAGTTTGCTCTATTTTTAGGATACACTGACTGAGTCTAGGTCAGCATGTTTCAAGATGTTGCAAAAGAAACAATCAGTGAACCCCCCAGATGAATTGGTTTTTATTTATCCAATAACATGTATTCAGGTACAATCTATCTCCTAAAAATTAAGACTTAATGTCATACATCAAAATAGATATTACACAGAAAAATCGTATTATTTAATATTGATTGGGTACTTGAGAACCGTTATGCCTTATGCCTACCAATACATCGTATAATGAAGCTATTCGTTACGTTTAAAATTAAAGTACTTTTTACTGTGTATGTACTACATCTAAAAGCCACACATATAAAAATGTTATAGGCATGGGTAATGTTTTTGTCATTTCTTCGCGTTATTACAGTGACACTCATATTTTTATAGTTTTTCAAACTAACTAAAAATCCTAAGAAATAAAGATAGATAAAAGTTCTTAAAGGAGATATGTCACTCATGATTTGTTATTCCAGTGATGTGGACTAACAACTCAAAACTTGATTTATCAAAAGCCTTACCATACAAATCAGCTAGATTATCATCTCATCTTTGATCTTATCTCCCCCTCCATCGCTACGTCTTCTGCTGAACTTGTAGCATATGAAGTTTGTGTTCCTGCACACTAGATAAAAAAAAAACATCAATTAAAAAGGGGGACCCAAGCCACCACTGACTTGGATCGACCATTGTCATCAACAAAAGTAAATTCCTTCAGATATCCGTCTCGCCTTTCAGGTGACTTGGATACTTTGGAATTCTCAATTGTTGGAGAAAGGGAGGAACTACCACTAGCCCTTCTATCCGGAGATTTTTGAAAAGTCTCTGATTGACCGGCCTTAGGTTTGAAGAATATCTAACCCTAGATTTATAGTTAGAATTCGAGTTATGTGAATTCTTATTACTGCAACCCTGGTTAGAAAAACTTTCGTTGGGGCTATTAATACTTTTTGAAGGTTTCGACCGAAATGATTTTTCACTTGAGCTTCCTGTTTCAGGAGAACTGCTCCTTGGACTATCATTTTTCGAAACTTTTGATTTCTTATATGGACACACACTTGCTATATGTCCTTTTTGATGACATGTGAAGCACGAACGCTTCTCCCAGGCTTTCTTTGGAGCCTTGAGAATCGCTTGGTGTTCCAATTCGGTTTGTTTACCTTTTTCATTTCTATTCTTAACATCTTCTATATTAGGTCTAACAAACTCAAGTTTAGTTTCTGACCCCTCATTGGTCCCTAACTCAGCTCTCTCTGACTTGGTGGACTCGGTGAAGTCTACCATCTCAGAGACTGTTGTTCGTGTAGTCTCAGTTTTTACTGACTCTATTTTAGAACTTGACTCATCTTTGGTACTTGACTCAGCTTTCTCTGACTTAACAAATTGTATTAACCTAGGGACTGCTGATTGATTGAAAGAGTCATTAACAGTTGACAGCTCAGTTTCATCAGATTTAGAATTATAATTATGATTAAATGGAGGAGGGGTTTCAATGTAACCCATTCCCCTGTAATCACTGGGCTGTTTCTGAACACTTAATAGATTATCTAAAGTTTCGATTGAATATCTTCTTAGTTCCAGTTTTCTAATAAGATCTGCAATCCTAACCTTAGTGTCTGCTAGTTCTTTTTCTTTATCTGAAGACTGTTTAGTTAAATCTAAAACACGTTCACGAGCTAAATCAATTATTTGACTCTGCTCGTTCACTTTGTCTTTTAAAACTTTTAAATCCTCTTTATCAAAGTTAGCTTTATTAACTAACTCAGAGTTTCTCAGTTTTAAAATTGTGTTTTCTTCTTTTAAAGCATTTAGCTGAGCCTTCATCATATTAGATGATTCAATCAAACTCTCAGCCTGCTCTGCAAAGTTAGTACATAAAACACAAGCATTAACTACAGAGTCTAAGTTTATAATAACCTTATGCTTCTCAGCATCCATGTTGGCCATATATGCAATGAAGTCTTTTGTACTCATAGTACCAGTAGACTCCATCCTTATAACCCTGGTCTCTGAAGTAGGTAACTCTCTCTCAGTCTTCTTCTCACTAGTATCCTGTTGATCTGCCTCATCAATTGTGGTCACGAATTCCTGAGGCCCTTTAACAGGTGTACTCCAATCATAGGAACTGTCCCGTGTTTCAGTAACCAATGCTCTAGAATATGTACTATTCCCTGAGTATTGGTCATTAGAAGACGTCCCTTGATGTGAGTCAGCCCTACTCTCTTTGATCTGTTTACCACCGTCAAATCTTTTCTCCAAAGCTACCCAGAGCTCTCTAGAAAAGTGGTAACGTTGTTTGAAGGTATACCTAATATCATCAGGAAGACACTTGATGATTGCAGACAACGCCTTGTTCTCTGCATCATACATCTTTTTGTCTGCCTCCTTCATCGTTGAATACGAACGAAATACTCGTTTCCCTTCGAATTCATAAGAAGGTGTATCATACCCTTCACTGATACAGATCCACATGTTGATGTCAGTGAATTTTACAAATGATTCAAATCTATCTTTCCACTGGAAGTAATCTTCAGCTAAAAGCTTTGGTGGTGAGGTATGATCCATTTCAATCATTTTGTTCATATTTGACATCTTGTAAGAGTGTATACGGATTACGGATATGAGGTAAGTTTGTAGTAGAGAGTCAACTAATGTCACATTCACTCAAAACACAAATTTCCCTCCAAAATTTCGTGAATATTTTCCGAGTAAAATTTGAATTTTCTCAAACCAAAGTTAAACAATGGTAAGCCTAAATTCAAATTTTGGTCAAAGAAAATATTTTTTTTTTTTTTTTTTTTTTTTTTTTACGAACTTATGGAAGGTTATATGTTCGTACGAAGTTAGAAATTTTTCGAACTTATAGGTTCGTACGAACTTAGTATGTTCGAAGGGTAGGTTCGAACGAACTTACAGCTGTAAGTTCGTATGGCTATTCTGGGTAAGTTCGTACGTACCTTTCTAGGTTCGTACGATCTGCTGTTGAAAAACTCAGATCTGAAATTTTCAGATCTGGGTTCGTTTCAACCTGCAAATTCGAATCCACTCCACCCAAAGTGATAATACACTACTTTGGAAGCTAAAAACAACAATCTAACTTCCAAATCTCTTGTATTCTCTCGTTTCTTTAAGGTTTCTTTACCCCGAACCAAAAACCAAATGTTTAATGGCTCTGATACCACTTGAAAGTCCCCTAGGGCTTGAATCTACGGGGTAATAACGTTTATACGAGTGCGGAATCCTCACATAAACATAAACGATAACAAACGAGTATAAATATCACTTTTATTTAATGTAAACGAGGTTACATTCGAAGTTACACAGAGTATTCGAACCTAGCTGTAAAAACCCAGTTCCTAAACTCCTTTTTCCCACTTTTTCGGACTTGTGTATTTATAGGCAACTAAGTTCGTACGAACTTAGCTGCTTCTAAGTTCGTACGAACCTACCAAGTTCGTACGAACATCTAAGTTCGTACGAACCTACAATTTCGTACCTACTCTAAGTTCGTACGAACCTACAAGTTCGTACGAATCTACAAAATACACAGACAAAACTTAAGTTAACGATTACAATGATTAACAAAATGACTTATAAACCTAACTATTACAAACTAGAAGCTGTTGTCACCAAACGTGCACCAACACTCATTAACCAAGTCCAATATCTCATGATGATATTCCCCCACCTTTTTGACCTTTGACCGTGTGTGTTAAAATTATTTTGCTAAAAAAATGACAATTTAGTAACGGATAGAACAGTCGAAAAAAAATCTCATGACTAAAATGGATCTATAAATAGCTCTCAAGGTTTCATCTTCTCTATGTGATAAAAAAAAAATTGTTGTTGCGGGAAATTGTTTTGTTTAACAAAGATGTCATATTTTTATGAAAACAACTCAAACCCAAGTGTTGATGAAACTCAATTTTTTTACGGAACCGAAGAAGCTGAATTTTCCACATGGACATTGCCATTTTTTACCAATCGGGTACAATAAATATGAAATAATAAATAGCTATATTGTTTTAATAAAATTAATATTTGTCATATCACTTATCACAACCTCAATCTTACAACGAAATATGACATTTTTACGTATACAATGATTTTAAAAAAAAATTAATACAACTTATACAGAGTCACATATCATATAAAGGTGCAAAAGTGTACATTTTTAACATTTCTTGAGTTCCGATAAGAAAGCAATTATCTTGAAAGTTATGTGAATTTAAGTTAAATTTTTTATGTGAAACTACATTCAAAGAAATATCATTTATTTATCCGTGTTGATATATATATATGTGTGGTAACTAACCAGATACCATAGCAACAAACTTTTGGAATATTAGTAGGAAAAAAGAATATATACGGTAACTAGATCCAATAAAGTTTTGTTTTATACAAGTTGTTATGTTTATAAGAAAGTAGTTAAGAATATTTAAGTGAAGATCAAAGGGCCTTAAATGGAAAATATAAATCACCTTCCAATCTTCCACGGGTGCACTACGACGAGGTAATATAACTACAACTAATTATTAAATAATGTTAATGATATATAATAATATGTTTAGAAATAAATAAATATTATTAATTAATCTTCCACTGGTGAATTACCACAATTTTGGGTGCACTTAATAATATGTTTAGAAATAAATAAAGACTGTTTGGATTTGACTTTTTAAATATGTATAAAACTGTAGAAGTTAACTTATATATAAAGACCGTTGGGATTTGAATAAAATGCATAGAATATTTATCTATTAGATGTCATATTTGACTTTTTGGATTTGACTGTTTATTTTTATATTTTAAAATTAATATTTTTCATATCATCATTAACCAAAATTAATTCAATTGTAGGTTTTTGGGTCTCGTGAAGACATGATGAATTGGGTGAAAAATACATCATACTCTCTTGGTTATGTCATTGTCACACAAAGATCAAAGAAATGCAAAAATGGTCTCATGACTAAAATGGATCTTATGTGTGACCGTAGTGGTAAACCTGACGGATCCAGATCAAGTAAAAATACTAGTTCCAAAAAGACAGATTGTCCATTTCGGTTGGTAGGAAAATATTCATTGGAACATCATTATTGGACGATAAGAGTGGTATGTGATCAACATAACCACCCCCCTACAGTGCATCTAGAGGCTCATGCATACGCAAGACGGTTGTCTGATGAAGAATTTCGTTTGGTAGAAAATTTGACGTGGAAGAGTGTACCACCGCGTGAAATACTATCAACACTAAAGGAGCAAGATGAGACTAACTTGTCAACACTCTCGACAATATATGAGGCACAAAATTTTTTTCGCAAAGACGAGAAAGGCGGGAAAACTCCAATGCAGGTTCTTATGTCCCTTTTGCATATTAATTGTTATGTTTATCAGACTCGTACAGACCCAATTACAAACGAGTTGCAAGCATTATTTTTTGTTCATCCTACATCTCATGAGATATGGCGTGCATTCCCACACGTGTTGATTATAGATGTCACGTACAAGACGAACATATATAATATGCCTTTTATTCAAATTGTTGGTGTAACTTCAACCAGCAAGACATTTTGCATAGCTTTTGTTTTTATAAGTGAGGAAAAGATGGACAACTATAAATGGGCCTTAGAACAGCTAAAGTGGACTCTAAATGAGTGCATGCACCCACGTGTTATAGTTACAGATAGAGAGTTGGCTCTCAAAAATGCGTGCGAAAAAGTATTTTCGCACGCCAATCATTTACTCTGTAGATGGCACATTGGCTAAAATATTTTCAAGTATTGCAGACCAACTATTAGGTCGCATCGTGATTGGGACCTTTTTCAATCGACGTGAAAGTTACTAGAAGATTCTCCAACGTGGATAGCATATACAGAAAACTATGAGAAACTTCAAACATTGTTGTCAAAATATCCCCATAAGTCTTTTACAAAATATCCCCGTAAGTCTTTTACAATATTTATTTTTCTTTCATTACCTCCTATCAAATACTTGTGTTTCTATTCTTTCAGGTGTTTTAAGATACTTACATGATAATTGGTTGGAAAAATATAAAAAACATTCTGTGTCTGCCTCGATTGACCAGTGTTTGAACTTTGGAAATTGCACAAGTAACAGAGTTGAGAGCTAACATGCCAAATTGGAGAATTACATGTATAATCGAAGTTATACTTTGGATAAATTTGTTGGTTGTATTGATAAGATCGTAAAGTCACAACTCACGGCAATCAAAGAAAGTTTTGGGAAAAGTCAAATTGCTCGTTATCATAAACATAATATACAATTGTTCAATTTACTACGGGGTTTTGTCTCAAATGAAGCTCTCGATTAGATGGTGAAAGAGATTCATCATTCTAATGGTTTTCAACTAGATTCCTCAACTTGTGGTTGTCAACTACATAACAGTTGTGGGTTAGCGTGTGCTTGCAGACTTTCATTGTACATGAATTCAGGTCCGTATATACAATTACTTACGATTGATTTAATATTTTGAAGTCTTTATTTTTTGACATTTGAGACAAAATATATATATATATATATGCAGGTGAGTGTATTCCCTTGGATTCAATAGATATATTCTGGAGAACGCTAGATCTTTCACTAGCAACATCTTTACAAAGTGACAATATTTGTTACGATATTCAATTAAACCATGTCAAAGAAATTTCAACAAGCAGTCTGATGCTGGAAAAACAAGTGTCTTAAGAAAGTTAATTGACATATTCAATCCAAGTAATACTACCATTAAACCACCCAAGGTTAAAAAAAACACCCGGGGACGACCGAGTTTGAAAAAACAACAACAACAACAACAACAAAAACATGTTCCTCCTAAGAGTAAAGATCCGCAAACATCTAGTCAGTCAGGGAGGTTTTTTTGGGATTGATTTGAATGTCGAACCAGAAAGACATAGTTGTTACTTGAACTATCAAACAAATTACAGTCGCTATCCGACCCCAGACCTAAATGAAGAACCGCCAAGACATAGCTCATTTGTGAGTCAAACGTCTACGTGGCATGATGCATCTATGGACCTACTAAGTGACACAAAAAGACTTCGTAAACAAATTCCGAAAGTTGTCCATCCTTATATGTCCGTCTCGGGTATACACAATGTCTTGTCGGATGGAAATTGTGGATTTAGATCAGTCGCTCTCGGTCTTGGTCTCTCTAAGGATCAGTGGCCTCGAATTCGGTGGGATTTGGTGCGTGAGTTAGACTCCCGACAACTACAATACAAGTATATATTTGGAACTATCGGTTATGAAAAAATCTATAAAACCGTGAAATTTGCTGGAAAATGGATGGAAATGCCAGACACACGCTTGGTAATTGCTTCGGCATATAACAAAGTAGTTGTAAATCTATCAGATGATGGAGGTTGTACTACGAGTTTTCCTATTTGGTCCAGTCCACCGCAATCAGACTCAAATGAGACCATAGTGATTGCACATGTGAATGGTAACCATTATATTAGAGTTGCATTACGGGAATGTTTCCCTTTACCGTTAACTCATCCACTTTGGATCACATATAGAAGCGATATTGCATCTGGGTGGGAAGACAAATATGTTAGTCGTCAAAATGCTTTTCGCGAATATTATTATCGTACTCCTGAAAGTTACGATCTAACTTAATGTAATTTTGCAACACTTTCGTGATTGAAAATTACTTAATAAAAGTTGTAATATTTAATTTTGAATTTTATGTTTATTTATTTATTTATATATATGTATATTATTTATATAGAGTTTGGATCAGATAAGAACAACATATAAATAAGAACATATAGGAACAAATCGTAATCGTTAATATTTTTGATTGACAGTGGGAAGGATTTAATGAATTTTTGATTAAAAAGAAATGGTAAAAGGTAGGACTGGAAATTCAATCCATAACCGACGCTCCTAAATTCTATCAACTTGGTTCTCTCTCCAGAATTGCTTTCTTCATCCCTATCTCCTATCAAAATCTATTTATAACATTTTCTATAAAAGTCATTCCAAACATCTTTTATCGACATAATCAACAGCAAACATCAAGAACGTCTCGATTCACTCGTTTTGCAATTATCGGTTCTTTTGTTCGCTACCATTGAAGTCCATCATTGCTGCTTAGTTCCAATCGCACATCCAATTTATTATTTCTGTAATTTTGTAAAGGTCAATAACGATGTTTTACCAGGCCATTCTTTCTTTTCGTTTTCAATTTAGTGTGCACCCAAGCATTTGGTGCATCTGCACAAACTGTATTGTTGAAATTTTTGAATAAATTAATTTAATTATGTCTTTCTGGATGAATCTTGGAGAAATCAATTTAGTTTGAAATTTGCAGATATAGTCAATGCTCACAAGTTGGATGTGCATCTTTTTATTACGGCGTATGTAATTGAAGTGCACTAGAAGCACAATTTTTGTGCGTGCATACTCTATAGATCATGATGAGCAATTTTATATTTATTAAATGCTCAATATCATTGTTGGTGCATCCTTTAATATTTTTTTATCTTCCGCATGGGCTTTTCATTCAACTGTTTTAGATACACAATATTTATAATGTGCATATTTTGTTCTTTTTCAGTTCTATTTATAAGATTGATATCAAAACAAAAAGAATATTTTTTTGGATTTAACTATGTAATTTCTATGATTGAAATATTACCATGTTTAAGATTATTTAATTTAGAGAAACTGGTGGAAGGTTTCTTTAAGAACAGAAATGAAAAGGAAAACAACTGGATTCACATCATTGATTAATAATTAGGTAATAAATATAAGTAAACACAAATATTGATTAATATTAATTATTATGTAATGATCAAGGTATAAACATAGAATTAGTGGTGTACAAATCCATTAATTATTATGTAATGATTAAGGTATAAATCTATAATTAGTGATGTACAAATTCATTAATTATTATGTAATGATGAAGGGGTATAAACCCCAAATTAATGGGGTATAAACCCATAATCCCTATTGGAATTTATCGAAATTTGTACAGTAACTAAAAAACTGTCTAACTTGACCGCCCGAGGTGTTTAGAGTCTGAAAACGATATTTTTTTTATTTTAATCATTTTATATTATTTTAATTAATTCATTTTATTCTAAATAAGAGTTTATAATTTATTTTCTACTCGTATTAGATTTATTAAATATTTAGTACATAAGAGTTTTTTCTCTGAGTTTGTTTATACTCAATAATTACAGAGATTATATATTTGGAGGCTACTAAAATATATCATTTTATTTTTGTACGCCACCATATTTTGAAACGACTTTGTAGGCCATCCAAATATATCTTTTTATTTTGTAGGCCACCCATATTTGAAAACGATTTTGTAGGCCACTCAAATTTGTATATTTTTTCATGTATACTAAATTTGACTAAAAACTCATCAAAAAAAAATGTGAAGGCACACAAATACTCATGTATCTGAATAAAACTAAAATAATATAAATAATTTTAATTAACAAATATAGGGGTATTTGTATCCCTTCATATTTTTTTGATGAGTTTTTAGTCGAATTTGGTATACATGAAACAATATATAAATTTGGGTGGCTTACAAAATCGTATTCAAATATGAGTGGTCTACAAAAACATAATGATATATTTAGGTGACCTACAAAATCATTCTCAAATATGGGTAACATACAAAAATAAAATGATATATTTGAGTAGTGTACGAATATATAATCCCATAATAATAATATAATATTACTTTCAAGATAGGGTTTAACAATTGTGAAAAATTTCTTCCAATATATACATATTATTATATGTGAGATACATATTGTGATGTTATATTCTGGAGTTACTAAAAAATACTATTGTAGTAGATGTGTAATATTTAATAGTTTTACTGTATTTCTTATATTAATATACAGAGTACGAAAGTTTCATAAATATTATTTTTATATATAACAATTGTAATCCAATGAAGATGTATATAATCTGTAGAAATAATTGTACAAAAGTTTATTTATTTTTAAAAGAGTTGTTTTGAATAATTATATCTTTATTGAGACGATTTAAACGGGTTATAGATTACTTCGAGCATAGATCCATTTAGATGAGTTAACCAATTTAGTCACTTTGTTAGGTCTATTAATTTACTTTTCTAATCTATTAGCTCATATAAAGAGACTTCCTTATATATAGCTAATAGTTTAACATATGACATATCACTATCACTATGACTAAGACTATCATTATCATTATCAGATTCTATGGGTAACTACTCCTTAAGTTTCAGGTGATGCAAAGTATTAAACTTTAGTAGCAAACTATGTTGAACTTGATTAATTATGGTATACGTTAATTTAGATTAATTTGGATGTAAAAATTCGCTACTTTATACGTAATGAATATCCTATATAATAATTTGTACACCATTCCATGAATTTCGATGATTTGCTAACTAATATTTTTAGCATATGGCGTAACATGAAATTCTGGATATAAGAGGGCAAAGCTTTTAAACTCTCGCTAATACCTTTATTTTATTTTTTACATAATTTAATATTTTACGAGGGGATAATTGTTCCTTCCGGGCCCTTTAGATCTGCATATCACTCTAGCACGAGCTAAAAAAGAAAGCTACCTAATGAAAAGATCACCAGATAGCGCTGTAGATTAAACCATCTAGACAAAAACTGTAATTTACTACTTCCTATTTATTTTAGATGAATGATACATAAATATAAAAATGTATTTTCATCAAAATCAATGAAATAAGAAAGAGAATAAGTTGAAAATATTTTCAAATGAATTTGATTTGCACGAATCATTCTTATGTATTTGTCAAAAATGTATGAATCATCTCTCAAAAAAATTAAATAATATTGGATGCCTTCGAATTTGATATTTTCGGTCAATCATCATCATTTTAGACCCAAAAGAACGAAAAACTCTCATTCTCATTTTTATTAATTGAAAAACAAAATTTTCTATACCTTTTATAATTTTCCCCCATTTTAATCAATAGCAACCACTCTGTATCATCATCCTCACGACAACATCAGAGTATCATCATCAACTAAACCTATGATAGTCGAATCGAAGCGTTGTTAGTCACCTTCATTCAACCTGGAACTCGGCGGACAAATTTCCGATTACCAGCCGCCCTCCAACCACCTGACTAATCTTTAAATTTTTGATGCTAATAGATGCAATATTATTGTTGATGATAATGTTTGATTATTTAATTTAAGATACAATATAGGTCTTGGATACTAGAGGGTTAAGTCGTGATGTTTATTTGTCACTGTGAAGTTGGAGAAGACCACTATAGATGGATGGTTTTCTCGGAGATGGTGTTAAATGAAAAAAGGAATCATAAAAGAAATAAAAGAAATAGAAAATTTGATTTTTTAATTAAGAAAAATGAGAATAAAGGTATATTTATCGTTTAGGGTTTAAAAAAATAACGATAAATTAAAAATATCAAATTCAAGGATATCCAATGCTATTTAGTTTTGTGAGAAATGATGTGTGCATTTTTGACAATATATAGGGATGGTCCGTGTAATTTGCTCTAATTTTAACCTTAGGATGCATTTTAGGCATAATTATTAATCCTTATTTAATTGTGGTTTGATTTTGCTTTAAAATTTTCCCGCTAATATAAATAATTTCTAGCGCCCTTCAAAGTCAAAAACCCACATTTATTTTAAAACTAATTACAGAAGGTCGTCATCATCATCATCAATGGCTCGAAAGAAACCCTTGTGTTCCTCCTCATCTGCTTCCCCAATCACAATAGGTATTATAAATTAATTAACTTTACCATTTCCTTCAAAAACCCATTTCAACTTTTACATATATTTATATATCTATTTGTTGTTTATATCATCATCATCAGGTAACTGCAATGTGGTTGTTGAAGCAAACAAGTACACTGCTGATACTAATCAAAACACCCTTCAAATATCCGTCTCCAGAAACGCAAAAATCATAATCTCTGGTATTATGAACGAATAAAATAAAATTATTCCATTTTTAGGTTTTAAATGAAAAAAATCCCCTTTTCTTATTTCCATTGTTTTGGGCAGTTGTGGATGATAATGCAAAGCAGCATGATTGTTATCCAGAAAAAGGTAATATATCACATTTAAATTGTTGTACTGATTGACTAAAGATACATAGTTTTATACAAGCGCTGTGCTATTTTCTTGAATATAGAAAGGCAAGTGATTCTTACAAGGAAGATTTTATTTCCTACAAGGAAATTAAAAGGTTACTTGCGAAAAGAAGTAAAATTATCCTTGTAAAAATCACTTCCCATATCTAAAACATAATTTAATACAAAAGTAACGAGAGATCTTGTGGACCTAAAGATTCCATCCACTAGAAGTAAATTGTAGTGATCACATAATGGTAAAAAGGAAATTATTTAACTTGAATTTTGTTTAAATAAGGGTATTGTTGCAATTAATAAGGACATCTCGAAATGAAAAGATTTGTGACTTTACCATAAGGAAGTAACTTCGGTTATTTCGGTTTTGGGATTGTAAACTGTATCTTTAACATTAGTATGTAATAGTGATGTTACTCATTTGAAATTTTTTGTGATCAGCAAATTATGATTTCGTGCTGGTTAATCCCAAGGATTCTGATACTAAATCGAAGGCTATACTCCAAGTAAATCAGTTTTCTCTCTGTATGCAAATACAAGGCTTTAATGATGTATGTATATAGGGGTGAGTTAATTGAAGACCCCTAAAAAACTTGAGAACCAGGGTACCAATTCGGGCCCTTAAATAATAATATGGATGATTCCATTTTTATGATGTAATAGCTCGGATTGGTTCCATGGTTCTTGACCTTTTTAGCTGTCTGAAATGAACTTCCCCTATATATAGGATATATGATTGGCATTGTATTTTCCGTCTTTAGGTACTCATGTATCATCAAACACTGTTTATTTGTTCTGTAGGAAATATTAACCTTATACACGAAAGAACTACCTTCAATGAACTATGCTGCAAATACTGGAAAGAAGTCGATGTTCCTTGAAAGATGTATATCCAATGGGTAAAGTTTTTTTTTTTTCTATGATTGTTCTTTCTAAGGTTTCATATCCATTTCCCAAGCTTGCTACTACTAGTGCAGCAGTTCCACAACTGCGCTTTCTAAAAGCTTTTATTGTCAATAAACTGTTTGCTATATATGCAGGAAGTATAGCACACTAGTTTTGAAATCCATGTCTGAAGAAGGCCCTGACGAGGTAGGTTTCTTTTTTCGTTGTCAACTTTTTTTATGTTTTGGATGAAACACTGCAACTTTCTTAGTGGATTTAAATAAGCCATCTGCATAGCTATAGAACTAAGCATCGACACAATAATATTATACATTGCACACATTTTTAAATACAAATTTGTAAACTAGAAGTTGTGTTTTATAAGTGAGTGTCATTTATTCTAGCTTCTTTTTGTTAGTTTTATGTGGATACATATGCTTTAAAAACCTAACTTATGTCGTTTCTATTCCCCTCTACAGGTTGTCGCTGCAATAAGTTTTCAGATAATTCCGGCTGATACTCAATATGCTGAGGTTCCACTTGCTGCTGTCAGTTCAGTTTACCAGCACAAGGTCTTTTGCTCGTTCATGCCTATTTCTATTGCTAAACCATATGGTGCTTTTTTTGTTTCTTCCTTTTATAGAGAATTAATTGTCAAGACAATGTATTATCTGTGGAAAATTGTTCTCAGCCATTTTCTTCAATTTTTACATCAATAAACTTTAAGTAATGCTCCATGTCAAATTTACAGGGCATTGGCCACCTGACATATTTAGAAATGAGGAAAAGATTGCAGAGTGTTGGTGTACACTCTATATTTTGCTGGGCTGATATGGAATCTGAAGGTTTTTGGCTGAAGCAGGTAATCAGGAAAATCTGTTTGTGAATGTTTATATTAGATCAGCAGTCAATACGTTCACTATGATAGTTGGTTAACAAAGTATCTCTATTGTTGGTTGATTTAGTATTTATTTTCATAAGTCAGGCTTTCCTTACTGTACTATGACTTTGTTATTTAGATTGTTTTAATGCTAAATGACAGGGGTTTGTATCAGTTGGACAAGTAGACACCAAGGGTAAAGCTCGAAAGCTACCAGTTAGGGCAGATATTAGGAAAGCTTTATGCTTTCCTGGTGGTTCAACACTAATGGTTGCTCATCTTCAAAAGGAATGTGCAGATAACTCTGCAGAGTCTTTACAGCTGATATCTTCTCTTTTAAAACCGCTTCAGAAGTCATCGACTGCCTCTATGGTTCATAGCCAATGCTCTGGAGATGACAAAGTGTTGAAAAATAACCACGTGTTGGATGGTGAGCCAAAATTTGTTACGTAATCAAGTGCATTGTTTGCAATCATTTTCATTACATTTCTAAATGTTACAAATTCCAATTTCTGTAATAGGATGCCAGGACCTTGTTTGGTTGGACAGTGTGGAATGCATACATACAGGAAACAGTGGAGATGAGATGAGAATTATAACTGATGGTGACGCTAAGAAATGTTCGTGTTCTTCATCGGGTGCAAAGAAGAGAACTTGGGAAGCCTCAAAAACCTCACTGAAGTCAAAAAAAGTCAAAGGAGGTCATCTGATTGTTTGTCAATCGGATAATGGCTGTCTTTCAACAAGTAATAAAACTAGTCAATGTTGTATGGGTATAAGCCCCATTAACATTTCTAGGGACGAAAATTTGGAAATTTGTACACCTACAATTGGAGGTCCTTTGAGCATCAGTTATGATGACAATGCTCAAGAAAGAAATTGCTATAGAATCATGTTGATGGACATTGCTGATGATGCTAAAAAATCAAATCTTACCAAGGTATTATAGCTTAATGCTTCAGTATACTCCTAATTGCTTTGTTTAATGTTCTTGTGGATGACAGATAATCGAGGATCTTGGTGGCTCTGTTACATCTGATGGAAGAGGAAGCACACATGTTGTCACTGGAAAAGTGAGAAAGACGTTGAATTTTTGTACAGCTCTTTGTTCAGGGTGAGTTCTACTTAGGTGGTGTTTGGGATTGCGTTTTGAAGAGATTATCTGATTGTTGTGTTAGCAAAATGCAAATAATCAGAAAAAAGTGTTTGGCAAAAAAGTGATTATTTGCGTATTGCTAGAGAGAAGACGCAGATTTGAAAAAGCAGGTAGGGACATGCTTTTTCAAAACGCCATTTTGAAAATGCAGAGTCTATTTCGAAACGGAATCCCAAACACCCTCTTAAACCCGAGACACAACATCGTTTCCCTATCATTACTTGAAATTTTTAAACCATTATTTAGCATCATATATTATCAAGAAACCTACTTTTCTTGTCCACCAAACATGTTATTTAACATGAAAGTTAAATCATGTATACAGAGCTTGGGTTATATCACCTGCTTGGTTAAAAGAAAGCTTCAGAGAAGGCCGGTTCGTAGGTGAGTTATGAGGCTTTTGGTGATTTTTTTTCATTTTACATGTTGATGGGTCCTTACAGTTCTTGCTCTTCTCTCAATATACAGATGAGATGCCCTACATTTGGAAAGATCTCGAGTATGAGTCGAAGTACAGGACTGACTTAAAAAATACAGTACTTAAAGCGAGAACAAATCCCGGAGGCTTGCTCAAAGGGTTTGAAGTGTGCGTTGCAACTCATGTGCAGCCTCCTATCAAAACTCTATCTGCCATTGTGAGGTCTGCTGGTGGAACTGTAAGTCAAGTAGTTTTTCTTCTTTCTTTTTCTTTTTCTCATTAATGGTTGCAATGATTTCATAAAACTGAATGTTAGGTATGCCTTACATTGTGTAAGTTTTTTATGTCTGTTGCAAATTCAGGTTATTCGCAATCTAAATAAAGTGAAGGATTCAGCGAAAACAATATTTGTGGCAAGTGAAGACAACATGGAAGAAGCATTGTTAGCTATAAAGAAAGGCATACCAACATTTAGTAATGAGTGGTTCATGAATTGTGTCATGAAACAAGATCTAGACTTGGATGCTTCTCAGTTTGCTGAATCCCTTTAACTCAACTTGAAGCCTCAGTATAATATTATGCATTTCCTCTGCTTATAAGTTCAAGAGAACACATCTCTACTTGTATAAAGTTTTCCAATCTTTTTTTGTCACAAATTCCAGAATGGAATTAGCATTCAAGGCCATGGAATTGATTTTTTTAGTTTTTTGAGTTATGTTCTTGAGTTTTGACTTTTATTTCTAATCTTTGAAAGATAAAGATACCAGTTTTCCGGCATTTGAGATTGCTAATTTGTAAGCGTTATTCTGCACAAAAATTAGCACACGTTCACATGCTTATTTTAAAGTATTTATTCCTTAAGAAATAAGCCGTCTTGAGAAGAGTGTTTATTTTTACTTATTTGTCGTAAAAATAAACAATAGACAGATAAGCATGTAAAATAAGCAATTCTAAACGCTCCAAGCTTTTGTTTAATTATCATTTAAAAGAATTAATTAGAAAAAGTAGAGAAATTTTGAAAATAAGAATCAATAAGATATTTATGTTTTATAATTATTACCGACAGGCAAAAAGTAAAGCTTTTGTTGAATTGTTATCTAAGAGTCGAATTCTATGTATGTCAATAATTGTATGAAAAATGTTTCATCCACATTTTTCATTTTTGTAAATGCCTGTCTGCAATTACATTTAAGAAAAAACAAATTGCAAACAAATGGGAGTTATGGTAAAGACCATTTTAAAATTATTCACAGTTAAATAGATTTCACTACTCCAAATTTTTAGAAATAAAAAATAAGATCCTTTACCAAACTACAAAGTGCCTATTTTTGAGCTAGAAATCCCAAAAACTAGACGCAATAGTAAATTAGTAACAATAAGATATGGGGAAAACATGGCTAACTGACTAGACCATCATGTGTCAAGTCAAAAGTTGCAGTTTTTTTAGGACGAATATGTTCTTATATTCCTTTATTCTCATAAACAATAGGCATGTATGTGATATGTGATTAAACTAGGTGTGGTCGTCTCTTGTATAATATGTGTTGTTAATCTGTGTGTGTTTGTTTGTGATATTGATATGTAAGTGAGAAGGTTCTAATTGATTTGCTAAAATGAGGAAATTTTTGTTTATCTTGAACGGTTTCCCTTGGATGTAATTTGCTTGCATCTGTGGGGCATTCGTGTGATTTCAAAGAACTTGTTCCTGAATATCAATAGGAACTCCTGCACATAACAGGTCCGCAGAAACATATGCTAAATAATTTTGTTTCTTTGTGTCACAGAAGTTACTTCACAGAAGTTACTTCTTTCATATACAATCTCATCAGTTGACTTGACACTTTGGCCAAAAGTCTATAACTAATGATATTTGAGGTTAAGTTCTTCTCCAGAATTATTCCCAAAGTAGAAACAACCTCAAGTGATGAGTAATTATAGATCATAACAATAAGGAAGTGACATTCAGAACACAATCCCAGCACTTCCAGCAAATTTTGGTCTTTTTCTGCTCTTGTGTTTGTACTGCTGCACAGATCTTCTTCCAGCATCGAATCACGATAAAGGAGGGTACCAAAACCCAAATCGAATTCGCAAATATGTAATAAGAATAGTAGTGATATGGGCTTACTGCAAAGTTGTCGCCTTCTAGGTAAGACGTTATGAAATATACAGCTGTTCCATAGAGTTGTCCTATAGCAATAGCTATTTGAAGAAAGTGACACTATGACTTTCTGGTGGCTATAGCATACCTGTTAAAAATCAGCAAATTAACATGCCCAAATGCCAGCACAGGTATAGTGACCAACTTTTCTAATCATTAACCTTTCACAAGAATAAAAATAAAACTATTTCTTTTTGAAAAATAAAATAAATTGCAGCCTGGGGAAAATATACGAAATATGACTCTGAAATAATAAGTCAGTAAAAGTAAACTTACGCAGCTACAAGGCTAGCTGGACCAGTGATAACAGCTGTTATTAATTCAAGAGCAACTATTGTTGAATCCCTTGCAATATATCTGGAGTCACCTTTGCCTTTCTCTTTCCCTGTAATTTTTAACAAAGCACATTCAAAAGTATTTTCCAGTTATTGAAATGAATCTAGTGTATATGAGTAGGTCTACAAAATAGTAAGTATATAAACAACTTAAAAACTTCTGCAAGGAAAGTGGGAGTCTTTTGTTTGTAAAAGTCAGGGGTGTAAACAAAATAACCCTTAAGGATGATATGAATGAGGCCAGTGAAAACCCACCAGCACATAAGAACTTTGTCCAGTTGTCTAATTTTAGGAAACCGCCCTGTCATGACAAGAAAAGGGAAGGCTCTCGTTACACTTTCACTTGTGTGGTGCTACTTTATCCTAAACAAAGGCTGACAGTCGTCATTTTACTTAGAGTAGAGTACGTTAACCCAAGAGACATTCATAAGAACTAAAATCAGATATAAGTATGGTGCAACTGCCTGTTGTTATCATTGAACTATTACTCTCTTCATTTGCAGAAAAAACTAAGTATTATCTGAACTAATTTCTATGCATTCGTATGTTATATACATTAGAGTAATTGTAGATTTAGTGGACACTGGTTAGGTGGTGTGGAGTGCACACCTTGATAAGTTGCTATATTCTGGGACTTCAAACAAAAGCGCGGCTCAAGGGGGCAGCTCAGGCTTGAAGCTGACACCGATAGGTCATCATAAGTCAATCATGTTTCGTCCTTGAGGATTTCACTTAGTCAGCTTTAGAGCGACCAGTTTTCAACTGCTATGTAACCACTCATAAATTAGTAAACTGTTTTTTATTTTTTATTTTTTTTGACAACTATAACTGCCATTAACTTCTCGAATTATGGGTATACTATATATATTATTTACAAACAGAGTACTTAGAGACATAAAAGTTCTTGTTTTGTGTCTAAATCAGAAAACTGATCTCTTTTCCAAAGTGAATTTTGATATCTAGGCAATTAGATTCAAATTATTGTTTTTGGAAAGCGATTTTCAACACAATTCACAAAAATTATATTCGGTCAATTGAATCATACACCCTCTGTTCACGAACCAAAATTCTACCAATATAGTAGTAACTCGTATATCGTATGTTATGAAGTTCAAGCTGTTAATCTGCCCCTTTAATATTTATTGAGTGATTTGTGTAAGAATTATAGCACTCCCTCCTTTTCCAACACTAGATCTACATTATAACGTAGTATGCATACAATTGTATTATAAATACAATAGATATAGATATAATATATATATATAGGAGTGGGTTCGAGGGAGAAGGAAAAATTGGTGGAGAAGGGGAAGATGAGTTTTTTAACCCTTTGATTCAGTAAAATAACTCTTTGATTCAGTTTGAATTCATATTTATTATTATTGACTCATAGTTGTTTTTGCTTAATCGTAGTTTTAAATATATATTTCTCCCCATTCTCCACCCAAAATTTCCTTCTTTTTAGATCATGGTACTATATATATATATATATATATATATTTATTTATCGACTTTGAGAAACAGAAATGCACATAAGTGTGGATTTAAACTGAATTTCTTGGAGTTCAATCGACTACTATACCAGCAAGGATTCACAGAAGGAGAAGACTATGAAGGAAGCACAACCGAAAACACCAAGAATTGTAGTTTGAGAGAGGATAGTCCGTACATAATCGGGAATAATGAGATCTAAAGGTATGTAAGGGTGATTCGCTTATGATGACTCGACTCCAGCCATCCTTCTACACCAAACCAAAGCAAGTAGTGCAAGTCTTCTTACTCTGGCCGGCTTTGCATGTTATGGAAAAGTGTTACTCCAAAATATTACAAAAAGCCCATTGCTATTTTATGTTTTGCAGTTTTAGTCCATTGATTATAACCTTATGTTCTTGTGACATTTTCATAGAGAACGGGAATGACAATTGACTGTGCTTTTTTCACAAAAAGGAGATGTACACACCAACAAGTTTTATTTTGTACACTGCCAAATCAAATAAGACCAAAATAAAAAGTAATACAACATCATAATGGTTGAACAATCATACCTCACTCGACAAGTTAAAATGTTTGACCCATTTGACCCTTGCATACTTTTGGCCAAATTTCATAGGGTTTATAGTTTCAAAGCATTTGAAACTTTACATGTTTTACTATTATATGTGTCCAACTTATACAACTATATCTTTGGGATTAGCAAGTACATCCACATATCTATCAATGAGTTAACATGTAACACTAGATGCCTATACATATTTTATTCAACTACTTATAACTAATTATTCAACATATGCGCATCACTCTTTCTTACTTCTTTATAATGCAGAATGAATATGAATATTATGGCATACCTACATCTTGTCTAGGCACAATGACGAAAACACATGCTTTAAGTGGCTAAGCCCCAAGCATAAAACTTAACTGATTGACTGCCACTTAGAGTGGGTTATATACTCTTTCCATAATCCATTGGAGTTAACAAAATGAAGCAAGTTTTGCATCTTTGACTGCAAAAACTAAATGAAACAAGGTTAATTCTCAAAATTCTTGGTCAAGTGAACAGTTTCCATGCTACCTTACCAATGGGTTAAAGCATTTTGTCATCAACGTACTATCCCTCAATTTCCGATATCACCATCCTACTAATTTTAATACTAATGTCACCAACATACTTGTTAGTTACCGGTTGAGGTCACCAACATACTATTTTTGACCGGGAAGCATTTTTTACATGAAATTATCAAGGGTTAAAGCCATTTTTCACCAACCTACTCTCCCTCATTTTCCAAGATCACCATCCTACTCATTTAATACTAATGTCACCACCATACTTGTTAGTTACCTGTCGAGATCACCAACCTACTTGTTAATCAATAACGTTAATGATTAATTTACAATCATAATTGTGTAAACACATGAAGATTATTTTCAAAAATTACCAAAGTTTATTTTCATAAACTAATATTGGATATAAAATTTCTGTAAAACTTTGAGAATTTTTAAGACCATATGTATTTTCTTTAATTTAATACAAAACTATTACTAAAATGGAGTGTTTAATCATGAAAATTAGTTCCCAAGACCAAAAATTATTGAAACTTTTTCTGAGGTGTTTATATCGGTAAATAACACCCCACAAAAAAATTATATCATTTGCATTCTTTTTAGTATTTATTTTAATTTGCATGCTTTTAGTCTTAAAATATTGGAAAACCGGGTTTTATTGCTCCAAATGACTTGAATTTTTTACATAAGTCTTAAAAAATTAGAAACTGAGATGGTAAATTATGAAAGTTTTAGTTTGGTAATTTTTGGAACTAATCTTCATGTGTTAATTATGATTGCAAATTAATCATTAACGATATTGATTAACAAGTATATTGGTGATTGTTGGTCCCAAAGGTTAACAACAAATGTTGTAGAAGCGGGGGGGGGGGGGGGGGGTGAATCATTCTTCAGTCTCTGTGCTGCTAGGTAAACTGATCATTAGTCTCTATGCTGGGTCTTCAGACTTTTAAATCATAGCTCAATCTTCATATTCAAAGAGAGTCTTCAGCACTTGATTGATTAATGTTCAATGATGTGGGAATTGCAAATGTCTAGTCTTCTCTGTGTTGGCTATACTTTATCAGATTTCTCAAAGCTGGGTGAACTGCCAGTTCTGTCTGCTGGGTGAACTGAGAAACAACAAATCCTTTGCAATCAGCATGCAGATGACTTAGCTTCAATTTGAACAATCCCTTTGCTGGATGGAAACACCATATAGATGATGTTAACTAAGGGTTGTTGTCATTATCAAATCATCATAAAAAGAATCATGACTTAACAGTGACATTGACAAGTAACTAACAAGTATGTTGGTGATATTAGTATTAAATGAGTTGGATGGTGATCTCGGAATATGAGGGAGAGTAGGCTGGTGACAATGGCTTTAACCCTTTTACTATATGTGTGCAACGTGTGAAAAGTAACCGGTTGTTTCGGTTACCGGTTAACGGTTAGTGACATCGAAAATTTTCTAACAAGTATGTTGGTGACATTAGTATTAAAATGAGTATGATGGTGATCTCGGAAAATGAAGGAGAGTACGTTGGTGACAAAATGCTTTAACCCCTTACCAATCAAATATAAATAACTGCTAAATGTTTAATTGTCATAAATTATAACAATAATAAACACATTCGAGCATATGCCATCAGTTTTAACGAGTTTTGGTCTTTTTTTGGTCTTGTAAGCGTACTGCTACACATATCCTCTTCCAGGATCGGATACTATGAGGGAGGGTATCCAGACCCAAAACGAATTCATAATGACGTAATAGAACTAGTAGTAATATGGGCTTGTGGAAAAAGTATCGCCTTCTAGGAAAGATGTTATTAGTACACAACTGTTCCATAGAGTTGCCCGAGAGGGATGGCTATTGGAAGCAAGTGATGATAAACATTGTCCAAGGAAAGCTAGTGTTCCAATTGTGAAAGTGGTTATGAATTCGGATGGGTTTCAACAGGTTTTAAAGAAGCCGGTTCGTTGAGCACAGGTTGATAAGCAAGGTACAAAGGTTACTATGGGTTTTAATATAACAAAAGCTTAGTTGACATATAAGGTTGTTAATCGTAAAGGTAATGATGCATCTACTTCAACTGAGGCTGCAAATCATAATGCTTTTCGTGTTTTAAATGATGTTAACGAAGATGTTAGTGAGTTGAAGGATGACCCGAAAGGAAAACAGCCCCAAGCAACTGAAGGTGGTAAGTGTGGTCCAAAACAGCCCCAAAAAGCTTCGTATGATAGTAATGTTGGTGTTAACCAAAAACAACCTTAAATGGCTATTTATGACTTGGATACGGATGTTGAGGAGGTGTATGATAAAACGGCTAATTATATGACACTTTTGAAGGTGAATCCTTCTTCCGAGGGGACAAGCACTCCCAGTAACACGGTTTCCCATGGTTAGTCTTTCATCATGGAATATCAGGGGGCTTGAACTGTGTCCCAAAACAGAAGGAGGTTCAACAAGTGGTTGGTGAGGATAATCTGTGTATCTGGGGGCTTTGGCTTTATTTCATCCTTACTAGATACCAGATCATTCTTCTGTTGTTCTTACCCTCTTGTCGCCTCTTGTCGGTTAAGAAGCCTCAGGTGAAGTACTTCAAATTTTATAATTTGCTTGTTTATAAACCGGAATTATAAAGGACTTGTTCAGGATGCGTCAAAGAGAAACATTAATGGTCTTTTTATGTTTAAGGTTACCAACAGGTTAAAGGGCCCTAAAAATCCACTTGCGGCTTTGATGCGGAAACATGGGAAAATTCATGAGAAAATTGTTAAACTTCGGGTTTAACTAGATGCAGTTTGGAGAGATTTAGATTCTAACTCAACTCGACTGATTTGAGAGTGGAAGAGAGCCATTATCTTCGGGCTTTCAATGAGGCTGTCATTGATGAGGAGGGTCTCTTGAAGCATAAGTCTAAGATCGAATGGCTTCGGGTGGGAGATAGTAACACCAAATATTTTCGTAGTGCAGTTAAGGAGAGACCGAATAAGGGATGTATTGATCAAGTGCATTACATACACAGTTTTGTGCATGATGGTGATAAGCGTGGCATTGTGAATTTGTTTTTTGCGGATGATCTTCTCTTATTTACTCATGGTGATTTGGATTCAGCTAAGGTGCTTCATTCTGCCTTTAATGAATTCGAGGCGGTTTCGGGTTTGGTTCCTAGTCTCTCGAAGAGTATTGCCTTCTTTTATAATGTTTCCCAATTTGTATGGGAGAATATTCTTGGTATCATGCCTTTTGAGGAAGGTATTTTAGTGGTGAGCTACCTTGGGATTCCTTTTATCTCTTCATGCCTCCTGAAATTGGATTGTAGAATATTGGTGGAAAAGGTTAGGAATAGGATTGGGGATTGGAAGAACAAGTCGTTATCTTTGCAAATTAGTTGCAGTTGGTCACATATGTTCTTTCTTATATACACGTCTATCGGGCTTTTGTGTCCATTTTTCCATATTCCATTATCCTTGATATTGAAAAGCTGATGAGGGGTTTTCTTTGGTGCCAATGGGAGATGAAGGTTGGGAATGGGCTTGGGAGGACATTTGTTTTACGAAGCACGAGGGTGGCTTGGGTATCAGGTGCTTGAGTGAGTGGAATGTTGCTCTTATGACTTTTCTTGTTTGGAGAATCATTACTCGGAAGGAGTCTGTGTGGTTTCAGTGGGTTCATGTGCATAAGTTGAGTGGTCGTAACTTTTAGGATTTTCCTGCTGAACGTGACATAAGTTGGGGTTGGAGGAAGATATTGGAGATCAGAGATATTATTTAGAGATATTATTTGGCCTTATTGCTAGTTTCAGCAGCGGGTATCGGTTTGGTATGATACTTGGTGTGGTCAATGCCCTATTGCGTGTATTTTTCCAAGTTTGACTCGCGTTGATTTTCAGTTTACGGACTCTATTGTTGATTTAGTTGATGATTATAGTTGGAGCAATGGCTCATAATTCTCAGATAGCGGTGCCTACTCTTAATTCTCAGCCTAATAGATTATGTTGGCGTGATTTAAATGATAATCTTATTTACTTTTTGGTTGGGGAGGTTTGGGAGTCTATTCGGCCTCAGGGTTCTTTGGTGGATTGGATGCCTATTGTCTGGTTTCTCAATGTATTCCTAGGCATGCTTTCCACCTATGCCTTGTCTTGGAAGGCAAACGAAGACGCAAGATAGGTTGAGGCAATGGGATATTGGTCCTTCAACTGACTTAAACATGTTTTAGTGCTCCTTGTGTGGCTCTCATCAGGATTCTCATGCTCACCTGTTCTTTAAGTGTTCTTTTTCTTCTCAAGTTTGGCTTCGGGTTTCTAATTATGCGAAAATGGGAATTGCTTCTAACATGATGGATAATATTATTCCTTATTTGATAACTGCTACTAATTCGAAGAATGCTATTCATGTTTCTGCTCGTCTCGTCTTGGCTTCAACTACTTATTTTATCGGGCAAGAGCGGAATAATCGGCTCTTTGGCAAAGGTAGAAGTACTGTTGTGCAGGTGGCTAATCTCATAATTGATACACTTCGCTTGAAAATGTTCTACTTCATATTTAGATCTTCTCCTCAGCTCTCTGCAATGTGGAGAGATGGAAGATTCCCAGGAGATGTGTGTCGGGTCTAACTGATCTCTCATTATGTGATTATAGTGGATTATTGCTTGGATCTATTTTTTGTGTTGGTTTAGTCATAGATGCTTGATTGTTTATGGGGTTGTTATACAAGTGGCATGTCATGTATATACACTTCGTCTTTCATGTTTTAGTGTGAAATTAAGTTTTTATTTGGATCCTTTACATCTTTGTAATTGTAAGCTTATCTTTTGATATATAAAATTTGTCGGGGAGAATCCCTTTTAATCACATATTTTCATAATAGTTTACACTAGAACTTTCAAAAAGTT
Source organism: Logfia minima (assembly GCA_963921325.1). Taxonomy (NCBI): domain Eukaryota; kingdom Viridiplantae; phylum Streptophyta; class Magnoliopsida; order Asterales; family Asteraceae; genus Logfia; species Logfia minima. The sequence goes on along the minus strand of OY992763.1, from coordinate 17,760,647 downwards.
AATAAGGTATGAAATTGAGAAAATCAATATGTTACAATTTGTATTTGCATTATATATGAGCAACAACTCAAAGATCTAAAACAGATAAGTTTGACCAAGAAAGTCAACCTACTAAAACTATTTTATTTCTGATGGTTCAATCAATCTGTAAGTTTCTGGATATTAAATTAGAAGGATGGCAACCCCCAAATCAAAAAAATTAAAATTAAGATTAAATAATCAGAAAGTACCGGCGATGATTCTGAGAGAGAAGATGACAAAGACCGAAACAGTGTCTTAAATACCGAGAATAGTAGATTGAGAAAGTAGAATCAGTACGTAATCAGTTAGAATCAGATCTGAAGGTATGAATGGATGTTCCTGCTGAATTGATTCTGATGATGTCATCCTTCAACTGTTTGGATACGAAAAACCTGTTTCTATCTCTATCTCTCTGGGTTCAGTTTAAGTCAACTTGTACCTATCGATTTGATTTAAGAAGACAAATGGATTTAGGGGTATAAATGAGACGACCCAACTCTTGAGTTACTTGGGATCGACTCGAAAAATACTCGAGACCGACTCAGTACAACTCGAGTCGAGCTCGAGCTCGAGCTACTTGAGTAGAGTTTCAAGTCGAGCTCGAGTATTAAAATACTCGGCTCCAAAGGCTCACAAGCCTAATCGAGCTTGCATTATTTTACACTTTTACCCTCCATTTATATGTACATACATATTTTTCGTATTTTTTGATAAATCTCGAGTGGAGTCGAGCATGAAAGTATTGACTCGAGTCGAGTGAAGCTTTAATTTATAGATTTTATTAATATTAATTCCAAATTTTTTAATATTAATATTTTAATACTATAATCGAGTAGAGTCAAGTTCGAAAGTATCAGTTAGTTAGTCGAGTCGATGCTCGAGCTTGAAAATACAAGATTGATCGAGCTCGAGTTGAGTTTCGAGCTTAGAGTTTTCTAATCGAGTCGAGCTCGAGCTTGACAGTGTATCGAATCGACTCAACTCGATTACACCCCTAACTGGATTTGTGTTTTTTGAAATAAATACCTCCTTGACTATTTCCATGTTTACAATTTTAGTCCATGGAGTATGACCATTGTCATCCCTAGTTGCATTTAAGTCGTCCATATCCACCATTAGTGGATGGATCGGATGGATATCCACCGGATCGAATGACCATTGTCATCCCTAGTTGCATGTCCCCCATCGTTGGGCAAGTATCATATCGTGGGACTGCATTGCATACAAAATGACATGAAATATCGATGTGTTTCCATGTAGCACGATTGTAAAATGTTAAGATTATTAAGATTGAGATTTAAATACGGTAATTATATGGTTGAAAGATAAATTTGAGATAGATTCAAAAGAAACCAATGTATCATAGTTTTTTTAACTCGTCTTCTTAAAATAGACATATTTTTATTTTTTTTCTTGCATTGTTAAACATACAACACAAAACTTTCTAGCACGTTGCAACAATGAAACGATTTGCGAAGAAAGGAAGACCTGAGTTGTGTTATTTTAAGTTAACGTGTGTATATGTTGTGGATTTGTCATTTTTCCTTTACACTTTCCTCACTTAGTAGCATGATTATTTTATTTCGAACTTCTAGAAAAAAAAAGTAAAAATATGAGTATTTTGCAAAATCTAGTTAGAAATGAGCAACAGATGGGATCAAGAGGCATAATGATGGTTCTATCTCATAGTCGGATTCAAATCGAACCATTCTTCATCATAACTAATTTGGTTAGACCCTTGATCTGGGAAGTAGGGTTGATGTAAAATAAGAATCCCAGTCCATAACCCTTGCCTTGAAACAAAACCGCCCATGATATGTTCTAGAGTTGTCGTTGTTATGTTACTGCCTTATCATCTTGGATTTCAGAAGGATAAAACACTCTCAAGTCTGGACACCCAGTTACAGGCTTTAAGAAGCACTTATGTATATTGAGAAGTGTCTTCTCAATATAATCTCAGTTTCTTGATCCGGTCACGATCTTTCTTTTCTGCTCGTTTTAAAGTTAATGTTTCATTACTATGTGCAAGCAATTGTAAATTATATAGAAAATTAGAGTTAATAATTAACATTGAAAGTGGAAGTTTAAAAGGTTGCAATCTAGAAAAACGTTAGAACTTGATGAAAATGTTTTAAATTTAAAACGGAACAGCATATTAAATTTAACAGAGATCTAATATGTACTGTCTACCTTGCCTCAATTACAACACCGTCTTATACAAAAATGTTAACAAAACTTATAGTAATCAGAGAGCGCAGCATAAGCCAGCTTGGTATGTGAAATAAAGTGTTGTGTTGATAGCAGTTATATACATTGTGTTTATTATGAATGCTATGTGAGTGTAAGAATCCTGGTTGAAAATTGTGTCGTTCACAGTTAAATGCAGGACCTGCCTAAAATGACCGTATGATTTCACATGCTATCGCTGATCATGGACTTTCTATAACTGATTTCAGGCAGGTTTCATATTTGCCACAATGAAGGACCAGTTTAGGTACATGTGAATGGTCCTCTCACATTTTCTAATTCCTCATGCGCTCTCTGTAACCAACTAGTCATATATTTCATCATTTTGCACATCTACACAAACCTAAATCGACTACGGGCTATAGATTGTGTACCAGCTAGCTTAACGCACAGATATGCTGATCAATATATGAAGTACATTTTTTATTTAGGTTTGTATAAAGCTGGTTGTTTAACTATACTACAGGTTATAGTTGGGTCAACTATCAACCAACAATAAAGGTCATGTGCCAAAAGGAATACAAAACTGTGTCCAATTAGACATACACTGACATTTGCACTAGTAACAATAGATATTCATATGGAGTAAACAATAATACAATGCGACAATGGTCGAATAACCCAAATTGAATACTTGAATCCATGAATCATCACCAGCAAGCATAATGTTGTTCATAAGGGGTACATGAACAAGCAATTGTAGAAAACAACAAATTTGATCCTAGTGACAAAATAAGAATCGAGTCATAGTATAATAAATACCAATGAGTTTGTGAGTTATATAACCTTTTTCTAATTCACATCAAAATTTAAAGTCATAATCACAAGAATCAGATAACATCTTCCGTTCGAAGAGTAGAAGTAGTTGATCTTTTTGCTTCATCCAAATGCTTGTAATACACTTTCAAAAGTTCCAGACCTTCTTCATCATACCGCTTCATAACCCAACTGAGAAACTTTGTTTCCGGGTACATCAACCACTTAGTAAAGCAAAAATCATCATCTTCCGTCAACCCTTTTTCCGCTAAATACTGATAAACTAAACACCTAGGAATAATCCTCTTCTCCAAGCTAAAACAAATAACAATCGGCCACTGAAAGATATAATTTCTTTCCCAACCCATTGTGTTAAAAAGAAAATCCAAGATTCGGCTAATTTTATCCGTTGAAGCCATCATACACCCTGGATATTTCTCAAACGCCATAAAAATATCATCTTGAGACCAACCCCATCTTTTATAAAGCTCAATTTTCTTACCCCAAGTTGATTTGCTCATCGCCCTAACTGCATGAATCGCCCAAAGAAACCTCGTTTTCGAAGGATCAAATCCCATTTCCATCACATCCTCAACAACTTTTCTAAATCTATCAGCAGACGTAAAAAAAGTTCTAGGCTGCTGTGTCAACATACTCACAATATTCGATTTAGGAACTCCTATTTCTTGCAGCAATCTAATATTTTCAGCAGCGTAAACTTGCAAATCATATGTTAAAGCTAGTGGGAACCGCTTAATAGCATAGATAACCTTATCATCAGACTCTAAAACACTTTTTAAGTAATCAACACATGGTAATGCTGTTTCTTGCAACCTTTTACGGAAAAGACCTTTCGGTGAAGCCGTAATAATCGCTGCAAGATCGGTACTTGAGAACCCTATAGAATTCAAGATTTTGAAATTGGGCAAAAGGGTCTTATCAGGGTCACATAATAAAACTCTAGGATGTCTAGAAATTACATTTGAAACTTGCGATTTGGTTAACCCTTGATTGTTCAAAAGGGCAAGAACAGAGTCCGCTGTATTTGGGGTTTTCGATAAATCGAGATGCTTAGATGCTAAAGCTGCAGATTCTGGTGAAACCCCACATGAATTAATGAGGTAATTCATTGTAAATGAGTGTTGATTTGAAGTTGTGGTTGTAAATAGGTATGATTGAAATGAGGATGATGATAATAAGCCATTATAGTACGGATGTTGGAGTTTGATATAAGGTTTCACATGGATTGAAATTGTTTTAGAGATGAAATTAATCAACATTAGAATGAAATTAAGAATAAAAAGGAAGTAAAATTACCACCGGATATGGTTGATTTGTGATGTATCAGCATGAGATGATGTATGAAGTTTGAGCTCTAAAACACTGTTCTTTGAAATAAAACCCTAACCATTAGTTCGAGTGTTTATTTGAAATAAATAAATAAATTAAAATTGAAATGCTTTACAAACTCGATCCAAAGTCATCTCTCTTTTCTTTTCTTTTCGGTAAATGCAATTCATTTTTCATTTTATTTTACTTTTTTATTTATCTAAAAAATGCCATTGTATTAAAAATAAAACAATGATATTTGATTAGTTAATTTTATTTTCTTGAGTTGACATAGAGGGTCAACAAGTTACCTTCAAAATATCATTTCAGTTATAGTCAACTAGTAATTCTTGCGTTAGACAGTTAAATTACGGAACATAATATATAATATTTATTGTAGAAAATAATTCAATAATAGCTTTATATCATGTGTGTTTCATGAATTATAATTAATGGTGGGTCAGTAACGATAATTTACTCATTTAAGTATTTGAGTGATAATGATTAAAGTGATAAGGTTAATATAAAATTCAAATGACTCGAGCTAGAAATAGAAAATTGAATATATGATCTTTTCAACTATTTTAGAACAAAACTCCAAGCATTTTATAGATAGATAACATAGAAAAGAAAGTGACTATTGTTTCTCTCTTCTGATATCAACCGGCTACCACCACCATCATCACCACTTTCATTTTCTGTCTAACAGCGTAACCCGGTCAACTAGAGGTCAATATGAAAATCGGATTTCAAAACATTGATATAGATAATAATATACTTGTATCTTGTTACCAATTATAAGAGTAATCGTTTGAATTCTTCAGTCACGGTTGGTACTAGTTTCTATCATTCTTTTTCGTGTGATAGTTGCTATTACTACTTTCAACAATCATAGTAACGTAATTTTACTGATACTTCATCTTTGCTATTATTAAGAAACATGATCTTTTCTTCTACCATTTCATCCTAATAATTCTTCTAATATCATAGGATGATGACATATGTTATCATTTCATTGAGTATGATGATTGATAAAAAATAATAGTAGCATCATACATTATTAGTCAATTTTTAATGGGCATTGATATTATAAGTAAAACAAGTAAATTGTCAAGTTATTTTAATCAATTCAACCGTGTAGTCATTTATACACAAGGTGAGATCTTAATATGTTGCATTGTCAACTCAAACAAGTCATAAGTTTTGATTTAGCTTCTAAGAAGGATATTGTGGTTTGATGATCTTTGTTTTCTTGTTTTTGTTGGAAGTTTATAAGGATTTATGATATTTGTTTGCTTGCTTTTATAAGGAGTCTATGTCAAACCGTAAATAAATAAAAAAATAATATATAAGATTAAAAAAAATTGTTGTCGATAGCCATGCCATACTGTTTCAGTTGTGCTTATTTAAAGAAATATACCTCACAGTCCTAATAATATATATCTAAAATTGTCTCTAACTGAATCATTAGGGCATATTTAAAATTCATTGGTAAAACAAGAAGAAAGATTTAGTAAAAATATGTGTTAATTATTATATAGAATATATAGTTTTAACTCTACAAATTCGTCATTTATAACAACATTCTTTCTGAAATACTTTCATAGTCTGAAGGTTGTTTCGGGTGTCTCTCAGAGTCTTTCTTTTTCTTTGTATGCTGCTTTCCTCTCACATTTATAACCCGCTCCCGAGTTGTTTTTCTATAAGAGGAGAAGGTATATGGAAAAATAAAAATCATATTGTGTTTTCGAGTTTCTTTATGGAGAGAAAAGAAGATAAGTGGAAGGAGGATTCAACCTTTTTTTCTCTGCAAACTTTCTCTCTAAAGGTAGAAACAGAATGATGAAAGTTTAAATAAGTTATAAAGGTCACTTCCTTCAAGTTCTTTCCAACTCGAAAACACGAAACGTATACATTTCATTTTATTTATTTCCAACTCGGGAACACAAAAATGTTTCTTCTTTTCTATCATTTTATACTTTATTCTTTCTTTTTTGTTAGATTAAAAACTTGAGAGTAGACTTTTAATGGGTTAGATTTCTTTTTGAATATATCTTTATTTCTAGGACTCTATTCGAGTATAAAAAATGTAAATAAAGTGATACATCATTAATATTCATGTTAAATCAGCCCTACAACTTCAAAAGATACACAAAATAAAGAAACAATATCATACATTACATGCTTAAATAACGGAATAATTAACCAATTCTAAAACATTTAAGGGTGTGGGGTTTTTTAATATATCTAGAACTGGGGAAAAAGTCACTGTAGCACTTGTTTGTAGACAAGATTACTTTCTAATCCTTTTACAGTTTTACTCATTGAAACTAACTATCTATTGGCCCATCAATACATTGGAATGTTTAGAATATGCTACAAATTCAGAGGACTCTAGAAAAAATAAACACCTTTGTGAAAGTTCTTGCAATGTTATAGAACATAGAATGTAAGTAGGTAATTAGAGATATCTAGAACATTAGAACATTCATTTGAGAAATACTTAAGTGTTATTTTCAATATTATATCAAATCTCAATATCTTTCATAGTAAGAGTGAGTTTTAGGTTAGTACCAAGAGGAAAAATTAGTACCACATTATTTGTTAATAAATTATACAACCCGTGGTAACATGGAAGGAATGTGAAGAGTTTTGGGGAAAATTAATAGACATAGCGCGAAAATTTAATATAACATTTTTCTTAATAATTAATTGTATTTATCAACTCGTACACTAATACACGCTTAAAATATTATCAAGAATTTTTGCAAAATATCAATTCAAGACGACAATACAAAGAAATAAACGGGTAAGAAACTTAAAATTTCTACAATAATGTTTTTGCATGATTAACAGTTAATGTATAATAAGGTAACCCATTGTCCGGACGAAAGTGGAGCAGATGACATAAAGAGTAAGATGTCCACCCACAAACCAACATCAAAGAGATAGGCAAAATAGGAGAGTAGTGACAAGCATGACCAAAAAGCCATGAAACACAAAAAATAGTACCTAAATCAATAATGGACCAGCGGTTACCGTGAAACTCAGTGTCAACAAGAATAATTGCACACGATCCAAAGGATAAACAGAGGAACATTAGAACTAGAAAACATAACCAACACATACCCTATAAATTGCAGCAATAATTCCAAAGGAAGGATGCCACATTAGTAATATTACTCGCAACTCTCAGAACAGTCAATTCTGTCTAAAATATTACAACTTGGCGTACATACTCTCATGCTCGAGATTGATCAAGAGGGATGTCTTTCAGCCCCTAGCGAGTTAACAATTTATTACTTCTTAGAAGTTCTGGTATACAGTTTGGAGCAAGACGTGGAGACCATGTCCGACATGGATGTCCGACTTCATGAAGGTTCGACCTTGCCCAACATTTGATATTTCAACTATGTGACATGACTTAATCAAATTGACTAAAAGTAGTCTAATTGATAATAAGGATCAATTGCATATAATAAATAATCTTTACTTAAATATATAAACAATAAAATGTAGAACTACAATAATATTTATCTTTACAATTTCCCTTAAAAGAAAGTATGCCACCCGATCACTTGATAAAAGAAAGTTCACGGATGCTTTTTTGAAAGGATTTACAATTCTTTTGATCGGCCATCCTTCATGATTAAAACAATTTGTGACATGGTGCCTTCCACACATATATTTAGAAAGTTTTTCATCTAAACAAAAATTTATTATTAAATACTAATTTTTCAACTTGTACGTATAAATGAGCTCGTATGTACAATAACGTACAAATGAGTCGACTCGGCATCAGGTGCTTCGTGTCACACTGGAGTGATCCAATACGTGGTTCCAGCACGTTCCTATCACTTTTTCGTAGATTTATATTTATATAAACATTTTTAATAATTGGGTTAAAATTTCCAAGTAGTGACTGTTATGGTCATTTACCAATTACCATGCCAAATTGCAGCTTACAACTTTGAACCCGTATATCTCACACTCCTCTCGGTTCGACTGTCTGGTCTCCTTATTTCTGTCATTTGGTCCAATATAAAGTTATTTTAATTAAACAGTTTTTATGTAGGCATTTATATATCAAGTTAGTCAAGATGTCCTTTTGCAAAGCAAAGAAAAAGTAACTTGTATGCTTTTCTTTTAGAACAACTTTTATGTATATTTTGTTGCAAAACAGTGATGCAATACATGTTTAATAATACGTTGGTACTCGATTACACTCCAAATTGCACATGCTGATACATCAATGTGGTGGTCACACAAAGTGTATATAAAATATCAAAAGAAGAATTTGTTTGATCATTCATTTAGTACTCCTTCAGTTAGTTTGTTTAACAACTTAAATCTGTGCTTTCCAATTATTTTATTTATGTCAACAGATCTAAATGGGTCTAAAGCTATACTTTTGGTGCCTATTAACTTTAACATCACATCCGTTATACAAGATAAACTTTTGTAACTCATTAACTATTAACTACTTTTACTTATTTGAAACATAATCTGCATAAACATTTTTAAAGGCGATATAATTGGCTCAATGTTTGCTTTACTAAGCACATATAACTCACACATATAGATACCAATAATAATAATTAGGTAAAAGCTTGTATGTAAATAATTAACTTAAGATATTTTATATAATAGCTATAATATAATGGACATGACAATTTATTTAAAACGTAGTATAAATTATTAACGTATTGATATAATAACTTATAATTGTACACTCAGAAAAAAAGGATATGTTTGTTATTTTTACATTTAATTTCATTAGATATAAATATAAATACTTTAATCCACATTTTATATAATCATGTCATAGATAGAATGAAATGAAGGTCAAAATTTTTAATCAAGTTGAAGTAACGGGTATCAGTTGAAAAAAATAAAATACAAATTGACAATGACAGATATGTCATCCACTATAAATAGCCCTTGTATAATTTCTTGCCTAAGCACAAGTCATATTCAAAAGCCAACTTTCACTTGGTGTCCCCTAAACGATATCATGTCATTCACTCTTTTGTTTCAGTTGAAAAACTGAAATGATTCCCTTATGATACATTTGTAACACATCAATTCTTTCAATTTTATCAATCAGTCTTTTTCAGTCTGATGGGGAAGAAAAGGTGTTGGTTTGGTTTCTTAAAGCGATTGTTTGTCTGCAAAGCTGAACCGACAGACAAGAAAGTGAGTTTCATGTTAGTTTTACCATTTGTTTGCGCCCAGTAATATTATGGTACCATAATGTTAGGACTTTTGAGATTGGTTTCAGGGGACAAAAGGTAGAAGATGGTGTTTTGGCATCCTAAAAATGAACCACAATTACCATGCACTTGAAACACCCAAGACAAAAGTGCACCATCATATGAAGGATCAGAAACAACACGCAAAAGCACTTGCTATTGCAATGACAGCTGCAGCAGATGCAGCCATTGCGGCTGCAAATGCAGCCGCTGAGCTTGCTAGGCTTGTAAGGTCTCCTGAAGATCTAGAAAGTAAAATCCAGAATGCTGCAGCCATCAAGATTCAATCTTTTTATCGTGCACATTTGGTACATATATCTTTCACTATAGTACTATTGGTTTGACTTTTTGGGTCAAGGCTCCAAGATTTGAATTTTAACTCATATCAATTTGGTCAAGTACTTAACATCATTATTTACTTTTTGTACTGCCAATAATTATATTATAGTATGATATATACTTATAACTTTTTGATCAGTAGTTTGTTATGAACTGACTTAATTAATCAAATAAAACAAACAAAAGATAGAATAGTCAACGTTCGAGAGGTCGACCGGCTCTTCCTGTTGACTTACTTTCGAGAGGTAAGTCGCTCTCCTAATGAAATCCAAATCACTTATTAATATTTAGCATGATCAGTTACAACGATATAACCCTATATTTATAGATAAACTCTAACTTGCTCCCTAAGATTATCCCTAATTAAAATAATATTATCATAATACTTTCCTAATACTAATAAAACATATTCCCTAATAAAATATTAAATAATAAACTTAACGTATTTCCTAAATAATAATCTGGTACCTATCAGAGTTATAGAAATACCATTTCAAATTTGATGTTTAAATTGTGTATCTATGACCTTTCAAAAGTCAAAACACACGTTTATGCTTTGCTTTGACTAGTTTTATGTGGTTGACACTTGAAATAGGCATGGAAAGCATTGACAGGTTTGAGGGGAGTAGTAAAGCTTCAAGCTTTGATTCGAGGCCAAATTGTGAGACGAAGAATCTTAAACAAATTAAAGAATACACGCCAATCTAAGGTCCATCAAATATGTGTGCCTACATTTGTTCAAGTCTCTAACATATATAGAGAGAAGCAAGATGCTTGTACCCCACGAATTGATACAAAAAAGGATCAGATTCTCCATGATCCGACTTCCATAAGAACCCACAACCGATTTGATCAAGAAACATCGATCAGGGCCAATCAACCAAAGAAACTGAGTTTTGGACACAAACATAATACAGAAGAACAAAATTCACCATCTTTTCGACCACGAATATTGTGTAATTCAAGAAGACACTACCACTTATCCTCTGATCGATCAGATGACACTTCGTTACCAAATTCATCAAATTTTCCAGCTTACATGGCCACCACAGAATCGTTCATGGCTAAGGCTCGATCGCTGAGCACCCCGAGACAAAGGCTATCATTTATTGATGGTTACTGCACTCATGGTTCATCTTTTGGTATGCCCATGCTGGCTTCATCATCATCGTTTAATGGTAGCATGAAAGGCAATTATAGGCACATGCATATGTGAACTAAAAGTTATCATTTTTATATGTTTCAAAAGAGTAATCCTTTTTGCATCCCTCTAATATGATGTATCTGTAAAAATTTATAATATCTCATGATATTAACAAGTGTTTTTTATAAATCAAGGCTTAGATATTTTGTTTTAACATATCTAAGACTTAAAAACTATTTTATGTGTTAATGGTTATGAGTCCATTTTTCAGATTCTGACAAAAGGATGGTTTATGTAACCATTATGAATTGAGTTGTAGTGAAAAGTTCATCCAAGAGTATCAAATAATTAAATAATTGAAGAAATCATCCTCCACCTTCGGATCTAATAAATCAATGCTCTAAATTAATTGAGCTTTACTCTTTATTTGTATTTGATGCAGTTAAAAAAAACATTGAGAGTATTTTGATCATTTTACATTTTACCCCTAACTTCTCGTTGTAAGAATAAACAAATCGTTCATTCGTTCAAAGATCAAAAAACACTTTCTCACTCTCTAATTTACTTCCATGACCGCCGAACTAAATACTCTCGTAGTCTCATAGATCACCCAAAAATTTCGAAATTCTCTCAATAAATTCACACATTACTGATAATCTCAAATTGATTCATGTTTTGTTAACATTTTTGTTAGTGCATGTCTGATTATTTAAATATAACATATTTAGTGAAAATGTAAATTCTTTATTTTAATGAAGCAAAAATAATTAACATAAATTTATACTTAATTATGAGAAATTATATAAGTTACATTTTAATTAATTACGACAAAAATAGAGGCTAAACCAACTAATGAATAAAAGAGGATTTTGGTCAACAAGTATGCAGCTGATCCACGGTCGATATGTGGATCAACCGTGGTCCTGCTGTCCGTCTCCACTTTATCGGGTCAATCATCAATGCTCGGTCAACCAATCGACCACTCTATCTTCACATCATCGTTTGACTCAAAGTAAGTCAGCTCTCAATTTCTTAATTAATTTGAACTTGATCACTATTTTTATAAAGATTTAGCACTAAATAAACGACGAGATATTTTATAAACATTGTGTAATGTTTATAAAACTTCAAATGATTTTAAAAGGTTTTTTCTAAACTCAAACATAGCCGGAAGAAATCTTTCGTTAAAGAAAAATATTAAAGACAACCTTTCCTGTAAAACAAAATCAAGCCACTAATGGAAAGTAAATTTTCTTTATAAGGAAATATGTTTTATGGTAAATTTCACTTGTGTCTGAATCCTTGAATATAACAAAATAAATATTTTTATAACGTTTGTAAGTGAGAAGGGGAAGGAGGAGGGGTGAATCATCACTTATTTTATGGTTATTTATTAATTTTATCAATTTAAAATCTTTTGGTTGAAACTTGGATGATTAATTAACTAGCAATTATAATCAAAGTAACATGTAAGCAATTTAATAGTTAAAGGTTAGAAGAATATCACCAAAAGACACTACGATTTATAATGATTTGGCGGTCGTTAACTAGTCCACCTTAATCCACTCCCCAATTACGCGATATCGGGACTTCTCGACTATGATCCAATCATTTTCACCAGTAGGAATGAAAATCGTTTGAAGTGTTGGTTCTTCTTCACCAAGAACACAACACTAGTCTTCCTTAACTAAAAGAAGATAACCTAACCAACTTGTCTAAATTCTACCAATAGAAACCTAGATGCCAATTATACAATTCATTCACTTTCAATATTGAAGACTTCAACACCAACAATGTCTTCTCCTAACACATAGATGACAGTTAACCTTCAAATTTCTAACTCAACTTGAGGAGATCACCACACAAACTCTTCTTCTTCTAACAATCTAGAAGACAAGACTCTTATTCTTCTTCACAACCTTAGAAAAACACAAGAAACAATAACTTACATAATGAGTCTTCCCCTAACAAATGGAATACACTAATTACTCAAACTTTCTTCCATAATAAATTGCAAGAGAAATAAATGAGATCCTCATCACACAAAAAATTGAGGATCTCTTACAACGAACTACAACAATGTAGTGACACAAATTATTACAACTCAATAACCTCACGACATAAATCAACTCTTTGTTAAGAGCTTAATCTCTCAAATACACTCTTAGTGATACAAAATACAAGCTGCTATCACTTTTTAATTGAGAGAAATTTTTATCTTCAAAACTAAAGAGGATAACCTTAAAGTTTAAAATGAGTTGGATATTTTTAGTCAAACTTTTCAAGATTTCAAAATACATCTGTCATGTCCATGGTCGACCCACATTTTTCTAAAGTCAAAACACATTTTTCAAAAGTTAAACTCTATAAATCAGTTCCCTAAACCTTACAGAAACCTTAATTATAATTTACCAATCGGTTAAAAGGTTAAACACATTGGATAAACATAAATATATTGTTGGAAAAAACAATGATTAAACCTAAAATATTAATCTGAAGAGTCAAAATCTTGAATTTGTATAAAGAACTAAGTGTTATATTAGTCTGTGTATATCTGAGTTTGTGTGATCAATACAGACTGAAATGAGACTCACAAAACTCTACAGAGTGAAGATTCCAGACTTAGAACTTGACAGACGGAGATCATACAGACTGAGATTCTACATAATGAAGAATACTGACTGAGATTCTATAGAATGAAGAATGTTTGACATAGTCAAACATTGAAAGAGTTAAGAGTGTTGCAGATTCATTGCGCTGCAATGCAAGGAAGATTTGAATGTGATCCTATCAATTATGATATTTCAAATTTAGTATTTGATTAAGTCTTCCTTAAATTACTCAATCACAGTTAATAATAATTGGTACCTCACATGTATAAATAGGTGTTTAATTCAAGATTATAAAAATATAACGTAGATTACTGCAAGATATATTCTTAGTGAAAGTTCGATAAGTTTCTAATAGGCTAAGTGCATTTGAATTAGTTTCATACTTGTAATCTTTGTAATACATACTTTGGATTATTGAATAAGAGAGATTCATCTTATTCATAATTTGTGTTAATTCAATTGTTCTTACATCTGCCAAGAACAATTCAAGTTTGATTGATTAATTACTTGATATTATAGATTTAATTCTTAATTTCATATGTTAATCAAGTTCTGGGATCTAAACGACCTAACAACTGGTATCAATGCAAATAAATATTTAATTTCTAATTCAAATCTTTAACAATCAATAGGTATCTAGAAAATCAAACTTAATTTTTCAAATTAAATTCAATCAATTCAAAACAAAATGTCTACAGTAGTTATGGTAGGAAAGGAATTTTAGTTTTTAATGGCACAAACTTTGCTCATTGGAAATTGAAAGCCGAATGACATCTAGCAAGCATCTATCATGAAATGCTGAGAAACCTAAGAAAAGGACCCATTATTCCTGGCAAAATTGTTGTTGCAACTTTGGATGCAGATGGCCAGATGGTAACACCAGAAACTTTTGTTCCAAAATAGAGAATTATTCTCTAGAGTAGAAATGGCTCTTCTTGCACGAAAATTGGAGAAGAAGAAGTTTGCGGGATAAAAAGGAAAATCTACATTTGATCCAAAGAGAGCAACCTGTTATAAGTGTGGATATACAGGTCATATAGCTGCTGAGTGCAGAGTGAAGACTGTGGAGGCTTCACAAGTTGTAGGTCCGAAACGTACGGATCTAGATTCGAATTGATCAATCTAAATGTGCTGAATCCAGTTTAGATTGTTTAGCATGTGATTGTGATTGATTCAAGTGACTCCTTTCTAATGTTTTGCATTACGATTATAGAAGTACTTTGCAATATAACTCTCTCTCTAATCACTCTCTCAACAGAACTCAAAACTCAGTTATTAACAACTTACATGAAAAACTTACTAACTGAACAACACTTCTGACTATTTATAATTGACATACGTTTCACTCTAAGTGACATTATTAAGTGTCGTTATAGGCGACACTAGAAAGTATTGCTAAACACTTATACAATCAAGCTAAGTTTTCTAAACAAAATGATTTTCACACGAATATGTATCAACACAAGTTGATAAAATGGCAGACAAGGCTATGAAATATAAGAAAAAGTACTTGAATTCGAAGAAGAATGATGAAAAAGTTCATCCCAAAGCTTTGTTGGTAGAATAATGGATTGCTGAAGATTCATCATCAGATGAGGATGATGATCTGTATTTAATGGCAATTACAGAAAGCCAATTTGAGAAAGATGTGAAAGAAGCAGAAAAGTTTGTTGGCATCCCGACTCGAACAAAGCATTTTCTTAGAATGTAAATAACTTCAAACTTTACTCTTAATAAAAAAAAATGTTTGAAAATATCTATAAAGATTTCTTAATGAGACTTGATGATATTGCTTATCTAAATCTAACTTGATCAAGTCAAAATTGAGCTACATGATAAAATTGGATCACATCAATGAGAATGTACAATATAAGCTTGAACTCAATGCTCAAAAAGAAGCTTATAAAATGGTAGCTTTGGAAAAAGCTAAATTTCAAAAGAAAGTAGAGAATTTTGAGAAAATATGTAAATCATGGTGTATTTCATCTTTTAAAAATGTGGACTATTTATTCAAAGAAATCCGGCATCAAGTTCAAGCTATTTTAGGTGATGAGTTTGATCTAAAATCTCATTTAAATAAAGAAGCAGACTCAAAATCCAAGGTGTTTTGTTCCTGATGTTATACCTCACACTTTTAGTTATACAGTAGGAGAGAAAAAAGTCTTACTAATGCATATGTAAAACCCAAATAGGAATTGGAAACTAAATTAATTATATGAAACTGAGCTAGACTCAGAGGACACAAATTCTAATGTAGATTATGATGTTTCATGCTGGAACACTCCTGAATCTATAGTGCCAGAAATCATTATAACTAATGAAGTTTAAAAACCTAGGGATGACAAATGGAAACATAGTTTTACACAAAGCAATATTATAATTTTACTACACAAAATGTATAGAAATTTAATGAGTTAAAATGGGATTATGATAAACAAGAATGTATATGTAAGTCTGTAATTCCTCATACAAATCTGTAAAACAAACAATTGCCTCTTTTATGGAGCTCAAGATAGAATCCACATTGATTGTGAAACTTTAGATTATCACATCTTGACAAACTATATATACTTGGGTTTATGGAATGGAGATACATAGCAAGGTTCATAAAAAATGACAGACAAGGAATTAACAAAAGAAGTGATGGTAGAGATCATATTGTTAGTTGAAGTTGCACATGATCTGAGGTAATTAAGTGAAGATAATTATAAATATTTATGTGTAGCTTTCAACTGAAGATAGATAGGAGATATGCTAGTCTAATTGATGAAGATGTACAGAAACAAAACCAACCATGTGCCTACTGGAGTAACCTTTGTGGAGATATCCTATGTGAAGACTAAAAATGATTGGGGGTTTCTCAATAAAGATAATAAGCGATTGAGTGTTTCCAATCTATAAATGGTTTGAATGAAATTCTATATTACCATCTATTTTCTCTACTAGATCTATGTAAGAGTGAACATAGTCTACCATTCAGTAAAAGGGTGGTGACATGTCTATTTTATCACTTCGGTGAAAATAAGTAGATTCCAAAATTAAAGAGTAAATGTGATAGAATCATAAAGGAACACATGAAGAATGAGAAAGATAAGATGGAAGAAATCGAATTGGAAAAGAGAAAAAGAAGAAGAAGAATAGATGGAGACAAATGGAGAAGCTACAAGTAGTTAATGTGTGTTTTTTTAAATAGACTAGTAATCTGGAACATACTTCATAATGTATGAAAGTCTATTTCAAATTTTGCATTTAATTGATTAAGAATTACTTAGTAGAAATTGTAGTAGTTTTGACATCATCAATATGGGAAATTGTTGGGAAAATGATCATCAAATCCAACTTATGAATCTGATGAGTCAACTAATTCTAAGTCTAGAAAATATTTTAAGTGTTTATTTTTAGTCTGGAGTTGGTTCAGTCTAAAAGTTAGTCTGAACTTTATTTCACGATTAAGTCTGACGTTTTCAGCCTTAGAGTATTTTAGACTCAACTAGGTTTCAAACTCAACCAGCATAACAATTCAGATTAAGACATTTTAGACTTTAAGTTTCAGATTAAGAATTCAAAGTTAAAGATTTCCAGAAAGAAGATAATCTTTACAGTTGACATCTGAGAGGATATGAAGATAACTACAAATGCTAGAAGATTTGTATTTCATAGAATAGTTATTTAGTTTCCACACATATCCGTGAGTCAGTTAGATTCCGATATATTTGAGATATAGGGGGATTATGATTCATATCTCAAAAACTTGTATAAATAGAGATCATTAGGTTATGAAATAGCTAACTCTAACACAACTTTTGCATCTCTATATAAAACTTGTGTGAACCTCGTATATTACAATATATACATTCATAGTCAATACTATTCGGAAAAATAATTTATGTTCTTAAATTTGTTAATCAAGTAAGTATTAAAGTTTGAAACTCTGTTTGATTATTGAATACAAGTTCTGGGTTAATACTTTAAGACCTAACACCACATAATCATTTACGATTAACTTGAACCAAACATGCACTAACAACATTTAAATTAAGGACTGATTAATAAAGATTTGATTATGGAAAACGGTATTTTTGAAAGATTTAAAATGACTATAACTTTTGTCACATTTTGGACGGATTGTACACATGGCTAGAACTTTTTGTTCCAGGCTTATAAATAGCAAACTCATTTCAAAGTATAAGATTTATTTAGTTCATATAATTTACGAAGTACATATATGTTTGTTAGATAATCATCTTCGTGATTTATTTTCATATTATGTGTGATTTTTTATTTTTTATGCTTGATATATTAATTATAAACATCTTGACAGTCAATTATATGATAATCGTATTTGATTTTTGATTATATTATAAATTTCTAGTTATTTCATATGTGAATTTTGATTATTAATGTGTTTAATACATACTAAACCGCATTTTGATAGTCAAATTAGATTGTGATCATACCTGATCTATCATTAGTGTTGGGTCAGATACCCACTTAGGTAATTTATGTATGACAAAAATAAACTAAGTGGTTTATATTTCGTTGCATCTATTAGCAGTGACTTTAGAATATACTAAGCAGTTTTGTTCGTTGCTCATGTTGAACATCAAACTATTTGATAGTTAAATTATATATGAAGTCAATTAGTCACTACATCTGTTAGCAGTGACACTATTGTAACTTAAAATAATATTTGAGTAACTATCATTAGCTGATGGAGATATATCATCTGAAGAAGTTACAATGAGCCTGCCGTTGTCAAAGATCTGAAGCATCTGTTCAAGTCAAAGACTGAAGACAGAGATAGAGAGGAGTAGGCTGAAGTGGAATTCAATACTTCTCTATTAACCAACTGTTCATGCTTTTATCCTGTAAAGTACATTGGGTTTGACAAATACCCAATGTACTAAACCGAAGGTCAACTTATAAAGGATAATAACATTTTACATATCTTTATCAAAGATATATACAACTGGTTATTGTACTTTCTCAGAAAAGTGCATTACTTTTCTGACTACTAGGATTAACTAAATCGCCATACCCTATCCCAGTATGTAATGTCACTTCCATTCATTGGAAGTTACATTTAAACCTTCTTGAATACAGTATTGACACGTGTAGAGTGTGAGGATCCATTGCACGTATTTATTGCACTATAAATACTTCCCTTAACTATCGTATTCAATGTCTAGAATTGTGTATTCACTTCAACCTTGATCTAAGCATACTCATGTCTGTCAGCGAGCAATTATGCCCCCACGTATATGTTAAGTGTTGATCATTGAGTGTTATCAGCGTACCCAGCTAATAACCCGTTGAAGCAAATTTGTCACAAGTTTAGTATACTTATAGTAGTTTGACTTGCCTTATTGCGTAGTAAACTATTGTAAAGTTATTCTTTTTATTGAATCAATAGATGGAACTTTAAACTTGAATTTATTGTTGTACTTTAACATTTGTTGTTAGTAGTTTAACGTTAAACTTGACAAACCGGGACCAACAATTAGATTATGTTATTTATTATGATTATTCATTTGATTCATTTGATTCATTTTTATAACATTATATGAGAAGTCACATGTGGTTCAACTATTTTTTTTAATTACTTACACACGTTATGACACAATTGTAGTTCCATCAAATGCAACTAGTCAGGATCCTTTTAACTACTAACAACAAATGTAAATAGACAACAAATTCAAGTTTAAAGTTTTCTTTTATTGATATGAATCAATTGAATACTTTACAGAGTTTACTTGCGAAAATAGACAAGACAGACAAGTCTAAGTAAACTAACTTGTGACAAATTTGGTCTCAACGGATTATCAGAGAAGAGCTCGCTGATAATACTCAGTGATCAACACTTAACAGATAAGTGAAGACACTTGGTTCTCTGATTAGCAGGAACGTGCTTTATCACAGGTTGATCGCGAATACAAAATTCTGGACATTTAATATGGTTGTTGAGCGTGGTATTTATACTCTCACACAATGAGAGATAAGATCACCACGTGTCAACACCATATTTGTTGGGACAGTAAAGCAACTTCCAAAGTTTGGAAGTGACAATACATCATAAGAATAAAGTTTATATTTTACTTTAATCCTAGGTTACAGAAAAATGTACAAGAAATTAAATGCAATTGTACAATAAGTGTTCGTACATATCTTTGAAAAGATATGCACGCTTTCTTGTATGCTACATAAGTTGACCTTCTATTGCACATTAAGTATTTGTCAGACCTAATGTACTTTCTGGGATAAAGGCTTGGACCACTGGATAATAAAGCAGAGATGATTTCCACATCATTGAACTGCTCTCTGTCTCTGTCTTCAGTCTTTGACTTCAACAGAGGATTCTTGTTCTTTTCATCAGCGAGTGATGAAGGCTTTATGAATACTTCAAGTTACGGGAATCACTGCTAACATATGCAGTGATTAGAGTAGATCAAAAGATATTCCAAGTATAATTGTTCACTGATTAGTTTGATCAGCGACAGTTTCACTTTTCTACTCTATCTGTTCACTGCTAACAGATGCAGTGAACTTTAAGAACACTTAAGTGAATTTGTCATCTATAAATTACATTTAGTGGGGTCTCTGACCCAACACTTCCGGTCTTCCAATTTTTAAACATTAAGCATTATAGCTAAATACTTTATAAGTGTTTAAGATAAGATAAAAGATTCAAACGAAGAGTTAACACTATCACTGAGCTTTTGAAGAATGTATAAATGCACCACACTCAAGGAGACATAGGTGCAGGTAGTGTGAGGGGAGAGTTAGTACGAAATTCATATGCAAATGAAATGCGGGCTGATTATTTGTTACATCCGAATGATGAAATTGATATGTCAAAGTAATTTTATTATAGTATTTTCTAGTGCTTAATTTTTAGCATTTTATTGAAGATTGATGTTTAAAGTTGTTTACATTATCTAGTGTACCTATTTTTGTTTAACTATTACATTGATGATTGCATATAATGTTACTTTTGTATATTACTTTACTATATAATAGCTAATCATAACAAACCAGGTAGCCGATGGTAGTATCGGGAAGAGGAATCAATTAGCATGGACATCTTAAATGAATTCGACATGCATTTAAGCCAAGGGTGTTATTTGATTAAATTATTCAGCTTTCGGTTATTCGGGTTTTCAAGATTATTAATTTACCCATAAACCGATTTAACTATGGTTCGGGGTATTTGGGTTCGGGTAAATTGGTTCTGGTCGGGTATAGATAATGTGTTTTAACCCGGAAAAGATGATATGTTAAACTTTTGCATCTTGAACAAAACTTAAACTTTACAAATTAACACTATTAGCTTCATATAAATCATTATTAGTAATGTATATGTATATTATATATTGCTAGATTCATATAAATTATAAAGAACTTTATATACGTGGTTATTATTTGGGTTATCTAAATTCGAAAATATTTTGTATTCAAGATTTATCAATAATCCGATTCAAATAAGATTCAGAATTTTGTATTCATGTAATTCGGGTTCAGGTGCCCGATGAAGCTTCAAATCGGAGTTATTTGGGTGCCTTAAATGAAGATTGCTCCAATGCTCAATACTATGAAAACTCTCTTTTTTTTTTTCAAATGGAACTCAAGTTCCTATGACGGAAAATGATCAAACCTCACAAAATACTGAAAAAAAACCATTAGGTAATAAATGAGATATTGCTGAAGACATCACTATAACTCAGCATGGTATATGGCTAGTGAAGATAGTAGACGTGGCAAAAACCAGAAGAAATCGTCATTGTGGTTACAAATAAAGGAATTGTATGATGTCGCTCGGGCAGATAATCCAAAAAAGCTTACTAGCAGGAACAAAGATCAAATGAGAGATCGTTTTAAACGACTTACTAGAATGAGTCATAAACTTTATGAAGTCCACAAAAGTGGGTTGGCGTATATAGGGAAGCTTGGCGCCAAAGAAGAAGTGGAATGAGTCATAAAGATATTGAGAATGAAGCTCATAAACTTTACGAAGCAAGTGGGAACAAGTTTAATGACTTTATTATTTTTAATGAAGTTATGTATGCACACGAGAATTGGGCTTTACAGTTAGATCGTGACACAAAACGTTCTCGTCTCGAATGTGAAGTGGGTAATGAGGAAAGTGGTGGTAGCACGAAAAGCTCAAGGACTGCCGAAGAAGGTGAGTATTGTGTCCATTCCAACCCAAAAATTCCAAATAGTGGTGGCTCGACAATCTAACATCTAGTAGGTAGGGATGCATCTAAAAAAACAAAGGGTAAGGCTTATAATGAAATTGCTGAAGAACTTCGTACAATGAGTCTTACTAGAGAAAGTGAAGTTGAAATCATGAAAATAAGACTCGACTTAGATCAAGAGAGGGAGCAAAAAATGGAAAAAAGAGAGCTAATGAAGATGCAACTTGTGCATCTGAACATACTACTACAAAATGAGCATTTGTCGCTTGAAGAAAAAACATGAATCAATTTCGAATGTTGAAGTATTATGGATACTAGTTACAATTAATTATTTGTCAGTTTCATCTTATCATCTCCCAAATTGAACATTATCTACATTTCCAAGTGTCAAATTTGTATTGGATGTTTGGATTTTATTTAGATAAAATAATTGAACATTATCTTTATCTTTATTTATATTTATACAAAATGCAAGTCATTATTTTCCTAGTATAAAAAGGGTATAACATTGGCATACTTCGATATCCAGGACTAACTCTTCATTTCTAATCACTTTGAAAAATGTCTCACAATGAAAACTCATCGAGTTCGAATTAATATGATGAGTGGGAAGCACTAGCTGTTTAACATAATTGACAACTTGATGACATTATCATTGAATTACTCATAGAAGATCATCCTCCTAGAGCAAGAAAACGGTATTGCGATCGAGATTGTGAGCAGGGCGTGACACGTTTAATGGAAGACTACTTTGTGGACAACCCAACGTATGATCAAGCAACCTTCTAGTGTAGATTTCTATAGTGACAGCTGTTACAACCAATGCCATATTTTCAACAATTATGTGATGCCATGGGTAGAAAAGGTCTTTCACCATTGCATAAATGTACCGGAGCTATGCGGGTGTTGGCATATGGGACATTAGTAGATGCACTAGATGAATACTTGAGAATGAGTGAAATCGTAACAAGGGATGTTCTAATAAAGTTTGTCGAAGGTGTCATTCCATGCTTCGGTGAAGAGTATCTCAGAAAGCCCAATGAAGCTGATTTGGCAAGACTATCTCGTGTTAGGGAAGAATGTGAATTTCCAGGTATGATAGGAAGCATTGACTGTATGGGCTGGACATGAAAAAATTGTCTCACTCCTTGGGCTGGACAATATGTATGTAGAAGCGGTAAACCAACAATCATTTTAGAAGTTGTTGTATCGTATGTCCTATGGATATGACATGCATTCTTCGGAACAACATGTACATGCAACGACATTAACGTCCTCCACCGATCTCCTCTTTTTAGTGATGTCTTCACAGGTCAAGCGCCTAATGCGAGTTATATCATGAATGGTAAGAAAACTAATATGACATATTATCTCACTTATGACATATATCCTTCATCAGCTAACCTTTGTGAAGTCAATAACTTCCCCTTTAAACACAAGTTGTTTGCTGAAATCAAGAGACCGCTATAATAGATGTTGAACGAGCATTTGGAGTTCTACAAGCTTGTTTTGCATTTCTTCGACACCCATGTATTTTGTGGGACAAGGATATGATGGGTAAAATTATGATTGCGTGTATCGTCATTCATAATATGATCGTTGAGGATGAATGCCATACATACTTTCACTATTATGATTCATCCGAATTTCTAAATGACATGCTTACAAACCGGCAACAAAGAACCTTAACTGAAGATGATGAACACTTTTCAATACTCTACTAAAAAAGTTGTAGACTTATCCAGTTATATCACCAATAAGGCACAACTTTGCAATAGAGAAGCTCATAACACTCTAAAAAAATTTGACAATGTGAATAATTATGTTGTTCGCATCTTCCGTATTTGTAAACTTGTATTTTACATTACGATTGTAACTTGATTTATCTATTTTATTAAGTTTGTTTGATGAATATAAAATATTTTTATTTATCTTTGTTTAGTTTTATATTTAAAACAATTAGTTTATTTGTTTTGAAGTAAAGAAATTACTTTTTAGTTTTTCTAATAAATTTTATTAACATAAAAAACTATTACAAAGTTTATTTATTTAATAAAAGTTAATTTAAGTTGAGTTGATAATCGGTGTAATAAGTTGTGAGTGGAGTCGTGTAAGACTGCTCCCTATGGGAGCGTCTTAGCTTCGTCTTGCGTGACCTGGTCACCGTCTTGCTCCCGCCACCATAGGCACGGTTCCGTCTTAGGGACCGTCCTATAGTCCACCATTTTGCGTAAAACGAACGAAGAACGGGAAGTAATGCGTCCAACGGCCGGATTAGGAATTTTTTTTTTTTTAAACAATCAAACATCTATATATAATACATAGAATTACCCATTTTTTAACACACAATTCTTATCATCTTTACCTATTTCACTCACAAATTATATCAAACAATTACCCTTTTTTTTCACACACAATCTCTACTTACATTTTACTTACAAATTATATATCAAACACATTCACCAAAAATGCCTAAAAAACACAACAACAATTCCCAATCTCAATCACCATCCAATAATTTTTTCAATAATTTAGTTAACAACCCAATTCCGGGTACGAATTATTCACCTAAGGGTTCGTCTTCCGCACAACAATGGAGCTCAATTCAAATGGGTTTTTCTCCATACATACCTCTCCTTAATCCGTTTTCAATACCAACCGATGACCCACGATCCCAATTTTATTTAAATATGTATCATCAATCACAACAATACTCACAACAACAATTCTCACAACAACAACAATACACACAACAACCACTATCGCCAAATCAATTCGAAAACGTCTACACACCACCCAATGAGGAAGCCGAATTCGTACCCGAAGCCGAATCGGTCAAATGGAATAGAAAAGGAAAAAGTAAAAAAGTTGCCGAACCAAGCGAACGACCAAAAGGCAAAGAGTGCTGTGGTCCGCCGAGGAAAACAAGATATTGGAGGAACGGTGGGTTGATGCTTCTCAATGGAGCGATCGGGAATTTGGAAACGGGTGACTATTTTTGGAGAGTCGTACAAGAAAATTACAACTATTGTTAGGATACGAAACGTAATCTTGACCAAATAATGGGAAAATGGTCAAAACTCCAACGAGACGTCAAGGTTTTTCAAAGCATCTACCAAAAATATCAAAATGAGTGGCAAAGTGGTATGACCGACGTAGACATTATGTTGGCGGCCCGTGAAGGATTCAAAGATCGAACAAACCGGAACTTTCTTTTCGAGTCGGCATGGCGTGTTTTTAAAGATGTACCAAAGTTCTTTTTTTTTCGGAAGGTGTTATGAATAACAAACGACCCATGGAAGAAAAAGATTACGAGCCGGTCAATCTTGACGAGGAAGACAACGATCTGATCCAAGCGAAAACCCCTAACCCGAACTTCGAACTTCGAACATTTATTCGCCGACGACGCGATTCGTCGTCCACCCGGTTGGGCACAAAGTCGAAAAAGCCAAAAAATTTCGGGTTTGTCAGATGCTACTTCTCACGGGTTTCGGCCGACGAGGTCTGCGCCCAACTTTTGCAAACAACACTAGCTCAACAAAAAACAATGGAAACATTAGTTGAGACGTCTAGAAAGAAAGCAATGTTCAGGGCGTTCAAGGTTCTCAACAATCCGATCAATTCAAATTTGCCACCCGAGGAACGAGCATTTCTCCAGAATCTTCGGGAAAAAGTTAAACGCGATTGTGTAATGCCTACCCAACAAACGAACAAAGACGCTGACGAGGAATAATTGTATTGTAATTTTATTTTTTATTAGTGTAACGTAGGGGTTTTTAATTATTGTAATTTTAATGATTAGTGTAACGTAGGTTTTTAATTATTGTAATTTTAACTATTAGTGTAACGTAGATTTTTAATTATTATAATTTTAATTATTAGTGTAACGTAGGTTTTTAATTAATTTTAATTATTAATGTAACGTAGGTTTTTAATTATTAATGTAACGTAGAATTTTAATTATTGTATTTTTATTATTAATATAATTAGTTTTTAAATTATTGTAAGTTTTATTAATATAAATTAGTTTTTTAATAATTTTAACTTTTTATTATTAATAAAAAAATATATTTATATTGATATTTAAAAAATGACGTGATACTGAAAAAATTTAACTCCGAGTCGTAAGAAGTGTTCGGTCATGAGTTATCCTCGACCTTACACTCTAGAGCTTAGTTTTTAGTCTGTTTCGGTGGAGCGGTCTAAGTGGAAAAAATAGAGTAGTTTTTTAATTGACGGTGGGTTGGTTTTGTTGAATGGCGTAGTCTAATAACGCTTCCCTCCTTTTACTTTCTTTAAAACAGAGCAGCAAAATTGTTCAGGTGTCAAAACTGAAACCAACTCTCCGTCCACCGCCACCGGCGGCAACACGACGGCTGTTTTCCGACTTTGCCGTCGAGATCGTACGCATCATTGTCATGTCACTTGCAGTCGAAGATTTCCTATATCAATCACCATCTACACAGCGTTCGAATTTTCAAAACCCTAACCCTAGCGTTCTCAAATTTTCTACTGATTCAGGTATATTCAATAATAATAGTTTTAATTCAAATAAAGTTGATTTTGATTGTTCAAATGACGCGGCCACCATGGCCGCCGTACGCCCGTCTAGGAGGAAAAATGTGAAAGTGAAGAAACATTCAAATAACGGTTCAGTGAGTTCAAAGCCTGCTAATTGTGCAGTTAATGGTGACAATTTTGTGTTTAATGTTAGTAATAATCATTTGGTGTTGAATTCTAGCATAGGGCAAACTACTAGTAGTGGAAATGGTGAGAAAGAAAGTCTTAGTGAGTTATTGGATTCTAATATGTTGCGATTTAGTATGGGAGCTACTGATAATAGTAAGTTAGGGAATAAGTTGGGTTCAGAACAGGCACCGGACTGTGGAAATAAGTTTCATTCTAGTGATTTGAATGAAAATGGAGAAACCGAAAATATTAGTGAAAGAGGTGACAGTAAGTTTGGAAAACTCAATGGTGTGGATTTTGTGTTTGGTGTGAAAATGAGCAATGGTGTAATGAACTTAACTTCAAGCAACGTTGAGCATGGATATGGGCCTGATACTGAAATTGGCGGAACAATGGGAAGATCAGGTGTCGATGGGTTTGTGAAGGTCAATAATTTTACGACTGAGGTTGAATCCCATTTGGTTGAATCTATTTCTGGCTTGAATCTGGGAACAAGGGGACCAGGTGAAGTCAAGCCCTTGAATGATAACCTCAAGAGAGAGGAGAACAATAATTCAGATAGCGGAAAATCTGAAAATGTGGACTTTGTATTTTCTGCCAATTATAGAGATATCCGGAGAGATTTGCATCACCAAAAAGGTGAATTCAAAGAGAAGATTGCGAAATTGGCTCCTGATGAAACAGCAACTGAAGATTTGGGGAAGAAGGATCACTCGACGAGTGATACAGAATTAAAATCTGGTATTAATGTTAACAGAAAAGTAGATAATGGAATAATGTTTTCGAACAACAAAGTTAATTGGGTTTTTCATGTTGGAAGTCAGACAGAAATAGCATCGAGCTTCAAGGGAAGAAGGAAACTCAATAATGAAATGACCAATTTGAAGAGTGAAGGAGCAGGGAGCTCTGATTACTTGATGAAGCAAGACAACTCTATAGATTCTGTTCGTGATGGTAGCAGCCGTTCTGTTTTCAAAAGTAATTTAGGCAATGGTTCTGGTGACAACCCTCAATCTAAAGTGTCTGCTGAGACAAAGATAACAAATATCTATGATCCGGCAGAAGTCTGTATTACAAATAAGGTCAATCATTCTGATGGTGATGCATGTTCCAATTCCAGTAACTTGTTTGTGTTTGGAAGTCATAAAAGAAACATATCATGTGGAGAAAAGGGAAAGAGTGACACGGCTACTAAGGTATATTCTTTCAGGAACACTGGAACATTAAATCAAAATGAGAAGAAACCAAATGGGGGTCGCAGCTATCAAGATCAACCAAAGACTGTGACTGAATCTATAAAAGAGACAGTTCCATCTTCATCTTCGTCATCGACTACAGGTCTTGGTTTTGTTCTCAAAGTTGATTATTCTGAAGCACCTCCAACCAATGGAGCTGGAATAACCAATAACTTCAGCTTTTCAAGTAAAGTTGGTGAATTTGAGGATTCATTTACGGGATTTAATACGCCAGATATAAACTTGGCAAATTCTTTCACATCCGATATGTTTCCTTGTTCAGGTAAGAAGCTGGAATTTAGTAAAACTAATTCTGTTGCCATGAGAAAATTAAAAAAGACGAAGTTAAAATTGAGGCAGCAAAGGAAGAATTGTCAGCAGGGTGGTCATACTTGTTTATCCAAAGAAGTTCCCCAGTCATTTGAAGAACCTTCTGGATGTTCACCAATGGATGTCTCCCCTTACGGTGTTGCTGACTGTGAGCCAACTACTACTGAGCCTGCAACCTTCCAAATTCACAAAAATGAAGATGCTGTTGATACTACAGAGAAGTTTGGTGCAAAAAGCTTCTCATCATCTTCTGCTACATCATTTGCTGATGGTAATGTGTCAGCGAGACAACGGCCTCATCAGAAGAAATATAAGATGAAAACAGGTCGTGGTTTAGAATTTACAAATCACAAGAGCCGAGTTAGTGCATCTTATGAACCTGCTAATGGAGGGCATACAGAGGTTTCCTATCAGGATATATGTGAAAAATGGCGAAAAAGGTTTATATTTTCAGTCATGTTTTGATATTTCACATTTCTATATCTTAAGATTTTAGGGTTCGTATATGCTATAGCGTTCAGACTCTATTTGTTGTTTATTTCTTGAAGTATATTTTTGTCAGGGGAAACCAGGCTTATAAAAATGGCAATTTATCAGAAGCTGAAGTTTGCTATTCAAAGGGTATTAGTTCAATGCCCCATAACGAGACACCTGGCTTTTGTATAGAGTCTCTTCTTTTGTGCTATAGCAATCGTGCAGCTGCACACATGGCTCTTGGTAGGTTGAGGGAAGGCCTAAAGGACTGTAGAATGGCTGCTTCCTTAGACCCCAATTTTGTCAAGGCCAACTTGAGATCTGCAAAGTAAGCTTTTTGTCTGTCTTGTATGTAGTGCTCATTATCTGAATCGCTCTTTGTGGTTCTCTCCTTAAACTCCCATAGCTATATGACATGATTTTATTTTTTTCCCTTCCCATATAATACGAACTATCATACTCCTAAATAACTGATATATATGAGTGGAGATTATGGCAGAATAATTGGAACTTTCTAAGGTAACATGAAAAGTGATAGGGAACTATATAAATGCTTGTAAGTTACTGTGTATGAATAAGTATTAATTATACCGAGTGGTCATGGGTTCAAGTCTGGCAAAAGTGCAGAGTAGGTATTTGGAGTAGTCTGCGGTTAAAAAAATTTGTGCATGTTAAATTGTTTAAAATGAAAATAGCAAAAAGCTGAATGAGTTATATCATTAACTTGGATATGGAACTCATTTAGGATATTAGCACCTCATAACATTTCTCCTGCAGATTGTCACATGGGGCACTATACTCCAACATTACCTTTAATATAGCTAGTAGGAACCTGATGAAGATGATGGATTGTTTAACTAGTGATGCTCCGGTCCCTATCTGCTGTTGGATATAATCAGTTTTCACCTTTTGTTTATTGTTCTAAACTCTGAACCACTCTATCATCTCTGACAAGAGTAATTTACAAATAGGAATATGGCCAGCAGCATGAGAAAGGTTGCCTTAAATGGCTATATCTTACCGTTAGAGAAGTTTAGCAGCTTAGCGCCTCCCTAGTGGTTTTTTTTTTTTTTGTTGTTGTAATTCTTAGGTTTACTTCAATATGTTGTGAAGAGTTCAGGAGTCAAAATGGTGTTATTATTCCTGTTTATGATGTGGACCAATCCTACGTCCACTAATCGTCTTCATATAAAAATTCACTATAAATGACGTTGGTTTTATATACTATCACACCCAATGCCCAACCAAGTGCTTACTGTGTAGTAGGATCTTCATCGTTAGGTATTTGAACTTTGATTTTCTGGTTGCTATTTTGTTTTGTGTGCTTTCGCTTTTGTTTAATTCTACTTCTGACTTGCTGGTTGATATGAAAGTTGAACATATTCAATCTAGAGTTTGTGCAAGCGTCATGAGGAAGTAATGGCATGCTTTTAATGCACACATTGAGTTTCTTAACGATATTAAGTTTTCTTCTTCCATATACTCATTTTAGGTGAATCTTGAATTTTGTTTTGACCATTCATCAAACATGTGATCATATCTACTCTATTCATCCAGTGATTAAAAACTGGTCTTTACTTGATTACTTCCGTAGAATAGTCATCTCTGAGGCAAAAATATTAGACTTGGTATCTTGTACTAATATCTTCATTGTATAGCTTGGTTAACACTTGGCGTCCAAACTCATACATTATTGTTAGATTACAACTTGATAACATTTAAACATAAAGGTCTGCATTGCAAACTTACTGGATATGCCTAGGAATTAATTCGCATGTTCAATAAATTCTTTATGCTCATTCTAAAATCAAGTGAGTACTTCTACATACGTGGCAGCAACAGATGCGTAACTGCTCACATGAAGAGTTTGATGTTTTCTCATACTATTGTGTTAATAAATTTATATCCATATGACAACAGTACATAGATTTTAATTTATATTAAAGCTGATAATTGCACTGTAAGTTGTTTCTGGATTTGCTTGGTGGGGGTGCTTGAGCCTTTGTATATGTCATGAGTTGGTGGGTTCTGGAGTTCTGTTCTTTAAGCTATACAATGCATAATTTTGTGTTGATTAATAGGATGTCTTCTGTGGGGGAATTGGAGGCTTTATTTAGTGTAGCAAGGAAATTAGTATTCATATCATGCAACATGTAACTTATTGCAATGACTTGACATCTTGTTTGTTTCATTTGGATTTATTTTGTTTTTGTGAGTTGCAAGGTACCTTAGAACTCTGTTTAAGGGATGTAATGTCTTATCGATTTTTTTTGGTAGTTGTCATTTACTTCTAGGAGAGCTAGAAGACGCATGCTACTATTATAACAAGTGCTTGGAGTCTATCCTTATCTTGGATAGGAGAATAGCAATTGAAGCTGCTGATGGCCTGCAGAAGGCACAGGTAACAATAAATTTTATGTAGCTTTGTCTCTTTCACTGCGTTTCCAATAATCACTGCAATGGTTCTGTGATTCGTGTGTGGCGTCTTTGTAACTCGGTTTCGAGGTCACTGTGGACTTGAGATCTGAAATTCTAATTAGTTATTAGGATTATAGATTGGAACAATTATTTGTTATTGGATATAATTCCAAGAGTTCATAAATTCAGTTAAATGAATAGGTTGAGAATCTATTGAATCTTCTCATTGGCAGCTTCTAACCATAAATTTTCTCATGGCAGAAAGTTACTGAGTGTTCGAAGCTGTCTGCAGATCTTCTTCTACAGAAAACCTACGAGTCAGCAACCAATGCATTGGCCATTATTGTCGATGCTTTATCCATAAGCTGCTATTCAGAGAATCTACTTAAAATGAAAGGGGATGCTCTCCTTGTGGTCTGTTATACTCTACTTGCTTTATAGTTTTCATTAGTTATGCTTGGTTGATTATTTAAATTGATTGCTTTGCCTTGATTTGGTCTAAAAGTTGGGGAAGCATAAAGAGGTGGTTCAACTGTGTGAGCAAACTCTAGATTTAGCCGAAAAGAATTTTGAAACTGGAGGTGTTGCTGGTCACATGAATACAGATGGCTATAATTGCAAGAACTCGTTAAAGCTTTGGAGGTGGAACCTGCTGTCCAAATCCCACTTCCATTTGGGTAGGCTTGAAATAGCTCTCGACTATATTGAGAAACATGAGCAGCTGAGACATACTGCAGACAAGTAATGCATACTATTTTATCATTACAATAATGGAGACTCTCCCGCAATTTGCTAGGGAAGGCCAGCTAAAGTTATTTACTGATATTGCTGTAAATTATGTGGTGCAGGAGTAGGGTTGTGGGCTCTGAGGAGTCATTAGCTCCTTTGGCTGTTACTATACGCGAGCTTTTACACTGCAAGGTATGACTACTGGCTAGCATTATATTTTCTGTTATGCAGCACATTTGTTTATTAATCTATTGTGGAAGAAACTGTACATTTATGGCCCTGTGTTTTATTAGCTGCTAAATAGAAACATTTGTTTCAGGCTTCTTTTGCTCTGCTCACATGACTTCTATTTTCATTCTACATAGTTTTTATTGCATAACCATCGTCAATATGGCCTAGTAGTTGGCGTCTTGATATCCTCACAAGAGGTCTCAGGTTCAAACCTCACTAGTTGCACATCTTGGGGTGGCCGGGGAAAGGGTCGGAAATGGTAACGGGGATACCCCGGTTAGACTGTGTACATCTGAGTAAAAACACTTGCCTTCCCCGGGTAACCTGAACAGGGAAAGCCTCCTCCGTTTACTCGTATAGTTTTTATTGCATGTAATAACCCTTCAAAATGAATAAAATACTTTAAGCATGAATTTCGTAGGTATAACGGGAACTTTTCATTGAGCTAAAGATGCAGAGAACTTGTGATGGTTGACCTTAGCCTGTCAATAGTTTGAACCATGAGCTTAAGAGTACAAACCTTTTAAAGTTGGTAGGAAAGAAAATTATAATTTGAACTTAACAGAAATACTGGAAATTTGGCTACAGCTTATTATATCAATAGAAATTTGAAACACAAATACGTATGAACTTCATTTCAATATGGTAATGTGAACAGCTGGGTACATAATGCTGTATTTTTCATTAACTAAAATCTAGGCTACAGTTTATTCTGAATTCTTGATGCCTATACTGCCCGTGTTCCTTATGTTCGGACTTGTTTGCTGCCTATAAGCATTTATGACTGTCGAGGGGAATAAGGTGGTGATTCTTTAGTTGTGTTTTATCCCTTTGTAGCCATCGCAGAATGTTACC
Organism: Logfia minima; assembly: GCA_963921325.1. Taxonomy (NCBI): domain Eukaryota; kingdom Viridiplantae; phylum Streptophyta; class Magnoliopsida; order Asterales; family Asteraceae; genus Logfia; species Logfia minima. The sequence continues at coordinate 17,727,791 of OY992763.1, read as the reverse complement.
TTATGAAGTACAAGCAAACAGATGATCTAAACGTTATAAATATCAGTGCATGTTTGCCAATGTACTCAATATTTGGTTTTTTTTTTGTTTTTTATCTGAACCAGAATGCAGGAAATGAAGCCTTTCAGAGTGGTAAGCATATGGAAGCAGTAGAGCATTATACTACTGCAATATCAAAGAGTATCGAATCACTCCCATTTGCAGCTGTCTGCTTTTGTAATCGTGCTGCTGCGCACCAAGCTTTGGGTGAAATTATTGATGCCATTGGAGATTGCAGCACAGCTATAGCTCTTGATGGAAGTTACTCTAAGGTATGCTGCTATTTCAGTACTCTGGTTTTATCGAATAGCCTTTATTGATGTGTAACTTAGATCATGTCTCTTTTTCAAATGTGAGTTGATTCATCTTAAGTTTTATGCAAGAGCAAACCCTTATCTAGGATCAGGTCGTGTGGAGTTTGTAATACACAAAACTATCTGGCTTTTCGGTTGATGATTAATGGGTGGTTTTCCCGGTTATTGCTTTGTCAATTGTTAGGCCCTTTCAAGAAGGGCTACCTTATGGGAGATGATTAGAGACTACAAGCATGCAGTTGATGATCTTCAGAGACTCGTAACGTTTCTCGAAGTTCAGTCAAGAGAGAACTCACAGAAGTCCGCCACACCAGGGAGAACAACTAATAGTAGCGTGAAAGATTTGAGAAGAGCTTGCCGACGTATTTCGTCTATTGAAGAAAAAGCAAAAAAAGAACGGTCTCTAGACTTTTACCTCATTCTGTAAGTTCTTATTTTAATTAATCTCCTGGTTTCTTCATATCCAAATTTATTTCTAGCAGAACAGTTTAATGCTCATCGTTTCTTGCTTATATTCAGGGGAATAAAACCTTCAGATGCTGCAGCGGAAGTTAAGAAGGCTTATCGAAAAGCAGCTCTCAGACATCATCCAGACAAGGTTTTGCTTTGTCTTTTGTATCTATATCAAGTAGGCTTCAATTTGAATATCATATTTGTCACTTGTTTTCCTGTCTAATAAGTTTGTGTTGAGTTGTAGGCTGGTCAGGTTATTGCAAGAGCAGAAAGTGGAAGTAATGGGCAACAATGGAAAGCGATCAATGAATCGATTCAAATGGATGCTGACAGTCTATTTAAGATGATTGGAGAAGCATATGCTGTGCTTTCAGACTCTACCAAGGTCTGCATCTTTCTTCTTTCACATCCTCTGTTTTCTTAATGAAAAGTTATATTTTTTTTAACATCTCATCTTGCATTGCAGAGGTCCAAGTACGATCTCGAAGAGGAAATGTGGGATGACATGAACATAAACGTCTGCAGCAGTAGCCGAAGAGCATCTGACTTTTACAGTTCTCCGTTTGAAAACACTAACCGCAGAAATTCACACGATTCAAGGAAGAGTTACAGTAATTCCCACTATCACTATTGGGAGGACTCCAGAAAGACTTACCATGGCTCCTATCCTCGTTGGTAAATCCCTAACAAGCATCGGCATACTAATTATGTTTCGTTCATTAAAACAGAATTGAGTTCCAGGCGAATATGGTTGATTTGCACATGACTCTGCTGGTCCCTAAACAGCAAAATGATCATCCTTCTATCTAGGAATTAAGTTACCTGGGGATTAAAAGTTAGAGTTTCTGGGGTTACATACACATCCTACACACATATATAAGGTGGAATAGGGACTCAAGCAGTAAGATCAGATAGATCTTGCATTGAACCCTTCACCACGATTACCCATTGTATCATTCATAACTCAATGCAGTTGCCCTTTTTTTTCTTTATTCAAAAGTTTTCTTAATCGATTGAGGCTATGAAGGTGTTGTACAATGTAAATGACTGCTATTAAGCTACCGATACTATTTGAGCAATAGGTGTCTCTTTTGTCGTATTTTCTTGGACAGAAAGAAAACAAAAAAGCGGCATTCGTAAGTTTGATTAAAATTACCACTGGTCTTTTTGAAGGATGGAGACTTGGAGAGTATAATTATAAGAAGGTTTGAGTTTGAAGAAGAAAAAAGGAAGGCGTGAGTTTTGTTTTGAGTATGTTTTGAAATATGAACTAAATTCCAGACATATTAGTGCAACTTGTAAAGCTATTAATGTTGTCATTTAAATCACGTTTTTATTCGAGTACCTTATGGTGTGTTTATGTGTATATGTGTGTGTGTGTGTAGGGGGATGAAGTACATGTGAACGTCGAAACAAACTAATATATAATGCAAATTGCAGCTCTGATTTTTCTTTGTGTTTCGTGATATATGTTACGGTCATCAACACAGTGCACAAATTGAAGGTTTTGTATTGCACCGTTAAAGATTTTATATTACGGTGCACAAATATTCACATATTCAGTCCTTTATTCTTTAAATGATTTGTGAACAACACTCATCATGTTCCATGAACTATACAAGTCCGACATTTGTTTGTTTCGAACGACATTTGAGTTTTGAAGAATATATTTATTGAGTTGCAAATTTAAATATTCCATGCCATTTATAGACTTCTAAAAACAAATTCTACTTTTAATGTTATCAATACATGTCAGTAGATGTAAACTAGCTTAAGTCTCACGCTATGAAGTGGAGTACAACTCGTTATTAGCGGTAAATTAACGATTTGATAAATTATTTTTTTTTTATCAAATTGATTAACTATGGTGGTGAATTAGTAATGGTCTAGATTTTCGTCTTTGAAAATTACGGCTTGAAAATATTGTGGTGTAAAAATGAAGAGGAGTGACACTTGATAGTTAATAAAAGATAAATTAAATTTAAGAAATAAGAATTACATGTGTACATTTATAGAAATGTTGAAGTTTAAATATAGATAAAAACTTCTATTATAGTATAAATATATCAAATCTTCTAAGTTGACTTTATATAAATAGTATAATGGGGTTTTCTCACGTCTCTTTTTAACTTTTAAAGAAAAAAATGATGAATGCATAATAAGGGGTTATAGATTATTGATCTCTTTTTAACATGTTAAACACTATATTTAGGATTAGGCACAACAGGAGTATACCTTGATTTGATTGTAGCAATAGTAGCTCCTGCATTTTAGCCGAACAATACACATCTGCAAGGGATACTAACTTGAACATCTTAATGGGATACTGATCTCTAGTTTCAACCCTTCAATGAACAAACTGATAGAATAAGCTTCACTCCACTCCAATTTGTTCAACGATGCCTCAAACAACTCCTGGTAGGAGTGAACAGTCCCTTCCTGTTTTAGATTTTTAAGGTCCACTGTAGATCTTCATATGCCACCCCAGACCTTTTGACCACTTTAGTTTCATATAGCTCCCATGGAACATTAACACCATCCCTTCTTTCAAACTGTTGATGCCAAGTAAGAGCTTTATCATACATGTGCATTGAAGCTAACCCAACCTTCTGTGCATCAGGTACACCATCATTCTTGAAGAATTGTTAAGTCCTATATACCCATCCTCTTACATCATCCCCTAAAAACTTAGGAAAATCCAGCTTAGTAAGCCTTCCATACTAACAATAATCAAGTATCCCTTATCAAGAGCAGCAACCACAGCAGGGAATTCTTTTTCATATGTGGACAAACTTTGATGGTTAAGTGATAAGGACTTGGTCAAATAGGCAATTGGGTGACATTCTGTTGAAGTACTGTACCACTACCCGAACCCGAAACATCAGTCTCGACCACAAATGTTGATTTAGTAATAGTCCCGTAACCAATGTTTTAGGTTCAGGTATTGGTGCAGTACTTCAACAGAATGGTCACCCAATTGCCAATTTGAGTAAGTGCTTGTTTCTTAAACATTAAAGTTTGTCCACATAAGAAAAAGAATTCCCTGTTGTGGTTGCTGCTCTTGATTAATGGAAGGGGTACCATTTAGATCGACAATTTAAGATCAAGACCGATCATTTAGTCTTAAATATTTACTTGATCATAGACTCGCTACTCCTTTTCAACTTAAATGGTTCCCTAAGTTGTTAGGGTATGATTATGAAATAGCATACAAGAAGAGCTGTGATAATGTTGTGGCTGACGCATTGTCTAAGTTGATCAAGGAGACGAATTGTATAAGTTGCTAATGACTAATGTGGCAAGTGATCTATTTGGTGAAGTACAAAATAGTTGGCATAAGGATACTGATCTGCAAAAACTCGTTAAAACTTTGCAAGATGATACCTAGAGTGGAGCAAAAATCACTTGGCAGAATAAATCAAAGAGGATACTTACTCAATCAGTCCCACATCGGTATGCAATAAGAAATTTGAGTCCCTTATAAGTCTAAAGTAGTGGACTACTAATATCCTTTCACTATGGTTTTTAGTTGAACTTGAAGGATACCCGAGTAGTCCATTGCTTTCGTCTTTGAGGTCGTTACATATGATATTAGAGTCGTAACCTCTCGGGGGTGACCGACACGCGGCTCGTGCATCTCCTAGGGTATGGATCTTGGCTATTGATTATGTTTTGGCTGACGAGGACTTTAAGTGTTTAACTGGGGGAGTTTGTAACAACTCGTTCCACATCAGTTTTTAACAACTCGCTAAAGATAGTAATGTGGATGTAGTGGATAGGTCTTTACAAGAAAGAGATAACCGTGTGGCCTTAGTCTCGACTAAGTAAGCCTTGCTCAAAACAACCAATGATTCAAGAAATCAAATGAGAGCACAAGAGAAAGAACAAGTGGAATATAGGAAATGCTTTGATAATCGAAGAGAGTTTTTACAAATGATTATAAGAGCTATTTGAGTTGTGTTGTGCCAGATGAGGCATCCACCTATTTATACTAGTCCTCCTACAGAATCAATGGCCAAGATCAAAGTAGATCAATGGCTAGGATTACATCACTAGAATAATCTACAACCTACTCACTTCTAGATATTTACATGGACCTTCTACACCCTTCCGAAGGAGGAACCATGTGGATGATTCTAGAGATCTTCCATAAGGCTCCATATCTCCAAGATTAATGTAGAAGCTTCCAGATTCTTAAACATGGTGGTCTAAAGAATTGATAGGTTGTTACATTCTCCCCCACCTAAGCTCGCGACGTCCTCGTCGTGCCATCTTCATGATACTTCTTGATATTGTCTGCAAATTGCCATAACATGTCTTCTGTCTCCCAACTTCCTTCGCTATCTTGCATGTTGCGCCAGTTGACCAAGTATTCCTTATAGCGTGGCACACCTCTTCTCCTTTTCGTTTGATCCGATAAAATCTCATCAACCTCTCGATCAAAAGATGTTACAACTGCAGTTGGTGCCCGTTTTGACACCCCTCGTTCTGGGTCTTCTCCATCCTCATGATAAGGCTTAAGAAAGCTCACGTGAAAGAATGGGTGGATCTTCAACTTAGGTGGTAGTTGAAGCCGATAAGATACCTTCCCAACACGTCTAATCACTGGAAAAGGGGCCTTCATATCTCCGTATCAAGCCCTTGTGAACCTTCCTTAACGATTTGAATTGTTGAGGTAAGAGTTTTACCATCACCTTATCTCCGACCTCGAACTCGACGTGTCTCCGTTTCTCGTCCGCCCACTTCTTCATCTTCTTGGCCGCCTTATCCATTGATGCTCAAGCCATGTCCGCTTGCTCGTGCCACTCCTTCATTGTCTTGTAAGCGGCTGGTGTGACAACCCTCAAATTAGGGTAAATTTCGTACATTTTAATTACGTGCATTTAGGCTAATTCCCTACTTAATTAACGTGAATTCGTTTTCATCAAAATAAGTCTAGCACAAAGCCCACAGTTGCATATGAGAAGCACACTATTTTAATGCGGGATGCATTCGTAATCATTGAGAATTACACAAACAATCGGTAGAGACCGACATCCACGAACGTTGGTGATCATTTTTCATAAATAACGTAAAACTATTTGATAATTAAATAGTAGTTATTTACTATTAATATGCTAAGTTATGGCATAACGTTTCAAATAATAGAATCAACGAATATACAAATTCAATTAACGCAAAAACGTAGAGATTTCGCGAATTGTAATAAACGAATTATCGAAAACATACGTATGATATCGAAAGGACTTATAATTAATTAAGTCGCTAGGAACTACTCTAACTAACCTTAATCTACCTTAATTACTCCTAATTAACTTTAATCGCGGAATTAAAACCTAACTAATCGAAATTAGCACCTAATGACTAAAATATCTAGACTTAATTTGATTTGGGAAATCACAAGTGGGTCCTCCCCTTGACCAAAAATCTGCCCAAACACCCTCCCTAGGACCCCCCTCTTGGTCAACTTAAACCCATACTTGCACCCATACCTTGCCTCCCCTTACTCCCCATAACTTGGCCATTCTTGCATTACATTTCACACACACAAACATCTTTTCTCTCCCTCTAAATCTGCTGATTTCCAGCAGCCCTCCCCTCTCTCTTTTGTTCAAGAAAGTCCACCATACAACCACCAAACATCCACCACTCAACCACCCTTGAACCACCCTCAACCACCATGAACCACCACTCCTAAAAACCTCATTTTACACTCATTTTACTCTCAATCAATTTCACAATTCATTTTCATTTCATTCCAAGGGTAAAACAACTTTAAACTTTCGGATTTGAAACTAAGAGGCCAACCACACCAAGTTCAAACCGTTATTTTGCTCAAAAATCGCCTTTTAGTGCATTGTAAGGAAGTTTCCACAATAAACTCTTTAGATCTTTCATTTAAATGTTTATATGATAGTTAAATATGTTTAGGTGTTCACTCATACTAGAAATCAACTTGAAATCACGTATTTGTATGATCTATAACTAAGTTATGCTAAAAATAACCAAAACAGTCCCTTAAACAACAATTTGAAATCCGGACAGAAAGTTGTGTCAACTTTGGAGGTTAATAACTCGATCAAAACTTAACCAAACTTAACCAACTTTGGAGGTTAATAACTCGATCAAAACTTAACCAAATTCCTAAATCCGGACAGAAAGTTGTTTCTTGAGTCTAAAGTTAAGTTCAAAGAGTTATCTTTCCAACCCAACTGGTTTCATAATTTTTAGACAAGTATTGGTGCCTAAAAACGAATTTCTAAGAAGATGTGTACAATCTGTTCTTTTGTGACAGAAAATGACCTAACTTTGGAAGGTCATAACTTTCAAACTATAGATCTAAATGAGTTGATTCTTTTTCCTACAAGTCAAAAATTGTGTTAGCTTTCAAAGTTGTATGATTAAATTTTGTGAAAGTTAGTATAACTCATTAAACTCACGGATCTATGACCAACTGTCCAGCAAGGTACCTGATGGACCTTTGTGTAGTATTAAATATATTTGGACCCCTTAAACTTAACCAAAAATTATGAATCTTATATTTATGGAAAGCTAAGACATAGGGGAATATATGGTAAAAATGTCATAATAATCTAAGCTCGTTTGACTAGTCAAAATCGTGGCCAAAGAAGGACAAAAATCTGGACAGAAACTGTTAAATGATAACAAACAACTAAAAGTTAGGCTATAAAGACTAGAAGTTAAAAATCAATAGTTTTGGGGACTAATGTGTTGAAATCAAAGAAAAAAAAAAGTGATATTTTGATATGATCTATAGTTTAAAGTATAAAAATCTAGACTTGTGTGATTAAACATTAAAAAACCGAAGCGTTGAACTTAAATGACGGGAAAGTATAAACTATAAGGATTTAAAAGGGTAAAAATTGTAAGTAGTAGACTTAGGATAGTGAAATTTGTAAATTAAAATATACTAAAGTTAAAACTAGATCTTAAAGTGTTAAAAACGAGACATATAGGATTTAAAACCGATAAACCCAAAATCTAGGTTAAAGACGGAATTTAAAACAAGTTAAATGGTATTATAGCGACGAAAGTTATAGAAATGAATTATAAAAGATATAACGATATTGAATATATATATATATATACATATATAAGTATATATATAAATATACATATTGGTGAGAAATCAAGACGGTAACATATTACCAAATGATTCCCAAATTAAAATTTTAAACTAATGAATTATAGAAGCTATAACGATATTGATATATATATATATATATATAAACGTGTATAAGTATATTCATATTTGTTAAAGTATCATGACGAGATTTTATGAACATACGATTCCTAAATTAAAAGCCGATTTAACGAAATCCTAAACCTCGAATCAAACCCTACCGACACAATTATATATATATAGCTTATGAGAGTTATAACGCTATTAAAGGCTATATATATATTGAAATATGTATATGTATATTGTTAAGTATCACTATTACGTTATAGTAACGTACGACTAACGACTTAAAAGTCAATATAACGAGGTCGAGAACTTGAGACAATATACGATCGAGACGACCTATAAATAACGAATCGAAATCAATAATCTATATATTATGACTTATAATATGTTATAGGCTTGACGTAAATGATTTTACTATTTTGAAAACTATAAAAGATCACAACGTGTCGTTTTCGCCTATAATGGCCTTTCGTGATATTCAAGCCCGTTGATGGCATATTTAAACCTAGTTGAGTGAACAACTGGCATAGACTGGCTATTGAGTCGTCTACATATATTGATTTAAACTCTTGCGTTTAGGGCGCTAAGAGACTTTGATTGGGCATTTTATATAAACTATTTTGCTAGCACGCTCGGACTCAGGTGAGTTACTGCTTTCAAATTTGGGGTGAAAAACATATAACTAATTTATGCGATTATTAAAACCTGACAACATATCTTTATGGGCGACTAAATTCTTCATGTTGTAGCATAGAAGTCCTCTTGCTGACACTCACTATCACCATTAGTTAGATGACGCTAACCACTGAGTATACAGATAGTACTATCGGGGCTGACATCCCCATCCCACGTTTATTTTAGTTAGTCGCGCTAACTACCGACGTTGTTTCGCACTTTGGGGACGAGTATACTTAACCGGTCCAAGGCAAACGAATTATATGTGAGTTGTGGTTTGGTTATAGGTTTAGTTCGACATATTAACTCGCAGGACCTAGCTAGTCTGCGGGGGATCACAGTCAGTGTTTGCTTTTATTGTTTTAAATTGAGAATAATCGCACAATAGGCCGTTGATGCCACTTTTGATCTATCGATGAAATGTTTATAAATAATGGTTTATGATAGAGTCATTAAACCTGTGAATTCACTCAACGATATGTTGACCTTTTATAAATATGTTTTTCAGGGGAATTAGCTATGCCGTAAGACACATGCATATTTGGGACCGTACCTGCCACGATGATTAGGATGCCATATTTAAACTAACGGGATTTATTTATGATATTGACTTGATGTATTTTTATTGAATCCCGGAACTTGCATTTTATTTAAAATGATGTATTTGATAACCTTGACATGTTGACGGCTCGATGAGCCGAAATGTTTGTAAAACTATTTTGGCATCCTAATAATATCGATGTTCTGCGATAATCATACGCTCGAGGTATTGTTATTCAATCCTCGTCACGCCCCAAAAGCTTCCGCATAATTATCATACTTGTTAAATTTGGGGGTGTGACAGATTGGTATCAGAGCCAATGGTTATAGCGAACTAGGAGACTTAGAAACCTAGACTATAACCCTAGACATGAACATTCATTTATTCATGCATGTGCATACCACTTTTACTTATAATACTCAAACACTATCGTCACTAAACGTCTGACAAATACTCCATCATCGTGAATCGACACCGATGATAAACTTCCCGAGTACGACTACAATAACGAGGATACATCCGCGTACGAAAACCTATCATTCTGCTTTAGAGCGACCCCAATGACGATTGTGGCACGACGCCACCGTGTTACCGACCCTATCCCTGACGATACCGACACGACTCCTGAAGTCGATATTACTAAAATCTATTCGCCAAAATGGCACATGCACCCAAAATGGGTAAACACTCCGCACTACACGCTTGTGCGAACGAGGGAAGCATGTCTTATAATCGAAAGGTTGCAAATATCCTTTCTAAGTATAACTAGTTCGGGTGTTGTATCGTCGGTCTTTAATTTAACATAGCCTGATCACCTATGTACAATTGAAGAGGGATTGATGCAAGATCGGAATGAGTTATAGAGATATCATGCACCATGAAACTCATCTAATTCGGAAAATTCTCTTAAGTATGCTAGTTCCTTCACATGTCAGGAATTAATATACCTTCAAGGAAAAAGCCTCTACTTGAAATTCCAGTATGTAATTATCATCATCTCGTACTACATGCTAAACATATGTGTCTGTATACGTGACAAATCTTTCCGTGACTAATTCGCCTAACACCGAACTTGAGGAAGAAGAACCCCAATGGAAATCGAATCCATACGCAAGAAACAACGACGATACACTAAGGTTATCCTCGACACCGACATAATCCTAAATAATTCGCCAAAAACTGCTTATTAGCCGTATGACTAAGAAGATAGTCGTCATTCATCATGACATTGTCTATACCGGGAATTATACTTAACGGATAATAACGATGGGACCACTTAGTGACAAGATATTTAATCATTAAAACTTTTTTTTTTCGAGGAAAACAATTTCCATTACAATATAAGTATTTTGAAAACATTTTACACTTGATCCTACAATTTTGGTTAAAGGGAATTTTATGTTAATCGGAGTATTCAAAGATCAAGTAAAGATTATCGGTTTAAAAGAAATAAATAGGTTTTATGACGATTTGGTTTACTCGCACGAGTATTACCAACACTATGACAAAGTTCAAATTTTGGAGCGTCGTATTCTCAAGAGTTTCATAATCAATTTGTACAAATATCTTGCCATTAATATTAAAAAGATACTCTGTCATAAGAAATGGCAGAAATCACTATAGACGGTTACATATCCGACGACGATCTGATCCATGAACAAATCCAGTACGAATACCTCGACGAGAGAGTAGCTCCAATAGAAGGAGTAGTGGTGGAGATAGACGAGAATCAGATTGGCGGAATAAGTCATATATCAGAATATGAAAGATTGAGAGATCAAGCAGAAGAACTGGATGTCCAAGTTTGTGAAATCACAATGAGGTGAAAAACCTACAAGCTAGAACTAAGAATTGTGAAAAGGCCTATTCTCCTGCAAATCAAAGGTATGATTCGCTTTTGGAAGAAACTGACGACTAAACTAAAACAAAGAACTAAGTCTCGGATTAAGAAGAAGTGTCTACAGTCCACAAAGGAGACTGTGATCTATACTACGTCTCTACGTTATAGAGACATGCTGATTGGCACTAACATAGTGTCGAAGGTACAACTCGAGCAACGCATTCACCCTCTCTATTTGCCCATCGGTTTGGAGATGGTGTGACAACCCTCAAAATTCGGTTAATTCCGTACATCATTATCACGTGCATTTAGGCTAATTCCCTATTTAAACTTTGTGAATTCATTTTTATTAAACTAAACTTATTACAAATATTATAATTGCATATGAGATGCAATTCAATTTAATGCAAGAAGCATTAATGATTTTTAAGAATTATACGAAATAATCGGTAGAAACCGAGATTTCCGAACGTTGTGATTGTTTTCTTAAAATAACGTAAATCTATTTAATAATAAATAGTAGTTATTAATGATATGATAATTATGCCGAGAAATAAGCATATCAACTTTTAAAACTCAGTAAACGTTCACGTGAACTAAGAAAACGTGTAACGAACGAGATAAGTTGTGAATATAACCGAATAATTATCAATCAACATCCGAATATTATTGAGATCAATTAATAAAAGGTAAATTACTATTATTAAGATAAGTTATGACATGACATGCCAAGTAATCGAATCAAACAATTATTCCGAGTCAATTATCACAAAGCCGTAGAAAGTCCCAGTTAACGATAAACGAAGCATCGATAATCATTCGAATATTGATTCAATCAACTAATGACATTCTATTAACCTTAATCTATCCTAATTAACATTAATCAACCTTAATAAACCCTAATCTACCCTAATCATACAATTAACACTAAACTAATCGCAATTAACGACTAACGACCAAAATATCTAAGCTTAATTGTGTTTAGCCCTCAAAGGGGGCCCTCCCCCTTCCTCCTCCCTCCTGGAAATCAGCCAAGAAAGGGGCCCTAGGGACCCCTTTGGCCTTCTCTTCTTGATCCATGTTTCAAGGGAATGGCTAAGCCATGCTTCTCCTCCCCTTACCCCCATTTCTCCCTCATCTGCACTTCATTCCTCACCAAAACACACACACAACTCAAGCTTTTCTCTCCCTTTTCTGCACCTCCCACGAAATCAGGCACAACAGCCCCATTTCAGCCACCTTTCCACCACCAAAACACCACCACAACACCACCATAACACCACCCTTCAACCACCCTTGCACCACCCTTCACCACCATGAACCACCACCACTAGATCTCCATTTTCATGTCTTGAACACTTCAAAAACGTGCATACCTCAGCCCTTATTTCATTCCTAAGAAAAACAAACCAAAAACCTAACGATTGGAAGCAAGGAACTCCCTCACAACAAGATCAACCACTACCTTGCTCTCTTTTGCTCTTTTTGTGCATTGTAAGGGTGTTCCTACCTTAAACTCTTTACATTCCTTGATAAATTTCTTATGTAAATGTTAGAATATGTTTAGATGTTCCCTCTTGCTAGAATCTAACTTAAAAAGTCGTATTTGTATGTTATATAACTAAGTTATGCTAAAAATGACCAAAACAGTCTCTTAAACAGCAAACTGAAAAACGACAGAATCTTTTGTCAACTTTGGAGCTTCATAACTTGGTCAAATCTTGATGAAATTTCGTGTTTCTTGAGTCTAAAATTACGTTCAAGAAGTTATCTTTCAAACCCCACCGATTTCATAATTTTTGGATAAGTAATGATGCCTCAAAATGAATTTATAAAAAAATGTGTACAAACTGTTCTTTTGTGACAGAAAATGACCTAACTTTGGAAGGTCATAACTCTCAAACCATAGATCTAAATGAGTTGATTCTTTTTCCTACAGGTCACAAATCGTGTTACCTTTAAAAGTAGTATAATTTCATTCTGTGAAGATAAGTGTAACTCATAAAACTCACGGATCTATGACCAACTGTCCAGAAGATTTACTGTAGGACCTTTGTGTAGTATAAAATATATTTGGACCCGTTAAACATGACCAAAAATTATGAATCTTATATTTCTGGAAAGATAAGACATAGGGGAACATGTATAAAAATTTTCATAAAATTTTAAGCTTGTTTGACTAGTCAAAACCGTAGCCAAAGATGACCTAAATTTTGGACAGAATCTGTTAGAAATGGAGAAATGGAACTAAAAAGGACAAAAATGATATAAATCATATATTAGGGACTTTTGGTATAAACATTAGTATATTTCATGTATTTAGGTATAAAATAAGTGTTAGAACAAATTAGAACAAGATCTAGATTATTAAACTTCAATTTCACCAAAATTAGGTGTTAAAAACGAGATAAACAAGACTAGAGGGATTAAATTGCAAAAACTGAAAAATTGAGGACTTAGGTGTAAAATCAGTAGGTTAAGAGAATTTTAAATAAATCTATGAATCAAAATGTCAAAAACCAAGACTAGATATTAAATGTCGATGTAGGATCGAAACCGTCAGCTAAAAACGTTAAATTAGGAAACTAAAAGCATAAAACTCCTAAGTTATTAGTTTAAACTATGAAATCATGAAAATAAAATATAATTAAGTTTAAACCATGGCCTAAAGTATTAAGAACGAGACTAGAACGGTTAAAACCCGATAAACCCGAGAGTTAGGTTTAAAAACGGATTTTAAACGACTTAGATAATATTATATCGATAAAAGTGTAAAATTGATTTATAAAACTTATAACGACATTAATATATATATTTTGGTCAAAGTGTTGTAACGACAAATAATTATATATATATATGGGTGCCTATGAGTATGTATATATATATATATAACGTCAAAGTATTTCAATGATATTGATAATATATATATACCTATACGTGTTTGATTATATATATATTGAATAAATAACTTAATGATAATTATATGAACGTAAGGTTCTCAAAATTAAAGACGAATCCCGAACCTTGAACCAAATGTAATAACAATATATATATATATATAGATATGTGGATATATATATATATATAAGAAATCACAGTTCGCGTTAATTATATAATGTGTATAGCAGGTATTATAACGTTTGACTTAAATGAGATTTTATGATTTTTGAAAACTAAAAGGGATCACAACGTGTCGTTTTCTTTTAAAATAAAGTTACATGATATTCAAGCCCGTCGATGGCAAAAGTTATAAACCTAGTTGAGAGAACAACTGACATAGACTGACTATTGAGTCGTCTACATATATTAATTTAAACTCTTGTGTTTAGGGCGCTAAGAGACTTGTTTGGACAATTAGATACATTTTTTTTTGCTAGCACGCTCGGACTCAGGTGAGTTCACAGCCCCACTTTTACGGTTTTACTGTTTTCAACTTGGGGTGAAAAACATATAATTGAATGTATGCGATTATTAAAACCTGACATTGTATCCTTATGAGTGACTAAGTTGGATAAGTTGTAGTGCCGAAGTCCTAGCATGCAATACTATAACCATTAGTTAGATGACGCTAACCACTGAGTATACAGATAGTACTATCGGGTTTGACAGGCCCATCCCATGTTTATTTTAGTTAGCAGCGCTAACTAGCGACCTTGTTCGCACGATTTTGGGGATGAAGTATACTTAACCGGTCCAAGGCAAACGATTCATTTGTGTTGTGGTTTGGTTATAGGCTTAGTTCGGCATATTAACTCGATGGTTTAGCTAACCCTCGGGGGATCATAGTCAGAGGTTTTGATTGATTTAAATTGAGAATAATCGCACAATAGGCCTTTGTTGCCATTTTTGATCTGTTGATAAAATGTTTATAAATGATGGTTTATGATAGAGTCATTAAACCTGTGAATTCACTCAACGTTATGTTGACCTTTTAAAAATATGTTTTTCAGGGGAATTAGCTATGCCGTAAGACACATGCATATTGGGACCGTACCTGCCACGATAAATTAGGATGCCATATTTTAAATTTTAACAATGGGATTAATTGACTTGTTGTCTTATTTATGAAATCCCGAAACTGGTAATTTGTTGAAAACAATGTATTTGTAACATTGCTATTTTGACGGCTTAATAAGCCGTAACATTTGTAAAATAATTATTGGCATCCTAATAATATAGATGTTCTGCGATAATCATATGCTCGAGGTAATGTTATTCGATCGTCGTCACGCCCCGAAAGCTTCTGCATGATTAACTGTAAACGTCAATTTTGAGGGTGTGATAGATGGAAGCTAGTTTAGAAATTGAGATCCGTCCCGATTAGCTTGAAAAGCTCGGTCCAAAACCGTCTTGTGAAACGAGGGTCTCTATCGCGAACAATCACTTGAGGCACACCCCAATACTTTACAACATTCTTGAAGAACAACTTAGCCGTCTCATCTGATGTAACTTCTGGTGATGCGGCTATGAAGGTTCCGTACTTGGAGAATTGGTCCTCCACCACAATTATACTCCCATAACCTTCTGACTTCGCTAAACATGTTATGAAGTCCATGGAAACACTTTCCCATGGTCCATTGGGTGTGTGTACTGCTGCAATAATCCCCCCGGTTGTCGCTGCTCATTTTGTCTTGTTGGCATATACAACATGTCGGTACATATGTCTCTATATCATCTTCCATCCTCGGCCAATAGAAAGTGCCTTCGACCAATGCCAACGTCCTCTTAATACCTGGATGACCAGCCTATCTCGAATCATGACACACCTTCATGATCAACCGTCGAAGATCACCCCACCTAGGTACGTATATCCGGTCTCCTTTGGTGAATAAGAGATCTCCCTTAAGCCAAAATCTTCTTGTCTTCCCATCTCGTGCTAGTGAAATAAGATTCTTGGCCATAGGATCATGCTCTAATCCTTCCTTTATTTGGTCTTGAAGGAAGAATTGCGGTTGTGTCATGGCTGCAAACTCAGATTTGCAACTCAAAACATCGGCTACCACATTAGCCTTTCCTAGGTTTGTATTCGAGGTGGTAGTCAAACTCCGCGAGAAAGTCTGACAACGAGCTTGCTTGGGACTTAGTTTCTTTTGGGTCTGAAAATAGCTCGTGGCAATGTTGTCTGTCTTGATAACAAACCTCATACCCAAGAGGTAGTGCCTCCAAAGTCTTAAGCAATGGACCACCGCTGTCATCTCTTTCTCTTGAACTGTATATCTCTGCTCCATATCATTCAACTTGCGGATCTCGAACGCGATTGGATGACCCTCTTGCATTAGAACTCCTCCAATTGCAAAGTCTGAAGTGTAGATCCCTAGACGACCTTTGATCAAATCGTTACAAACAACCCACGTGTGGAATCCGTTGGATTGTAAATACTCAAATAATGTAAAGCTAAATAATAATTAAGAACAAAGAAGTAATTGCTTTATATTTCCTCAATCAATTCTCTCAGATGATTACAGCAGAAAAACGCAGAGAATATTATAATGAAAAAGTCTCACTTTAATTACATAGTAATTAGAGTATTTATACTAATCTGGCCGACTAATGCGACATAAGCACTATGTCGCTATAACCACTAATGCGACATAAGAACTATGTCGCTATTACAACTAATGCGACACAAACCTTGTGTCGCATAACACAGATAATGTAATTCAAACTAAACTCAATTACATTAACAATCACAATACAAACTCGACCAACTGACAGACACACTAAGATGTATCAACAAACTCCCCCGTGTCTTCAGCTTGGTCTTCAAAATCTTCATTCAAACCCAGCCTGCTGGAAATACACCGCCAGCATGTATTCCATGTGTTACACAAACGTTGATAATCCGCTGAAATTGAAATGCAATCTTCTTATTCACAGCATTTCTTTCATTAAAATGAATCGGATTATCAAACAATTTCCTCAAATCTTTCTCTGAAAAGTTTATCAAGCTCATAGGATCAAATACTCGAAATTGAGCTTTCTTCAAACCATATAACTAACTCTTCTCTGGTTGCTCTGTCTCAGGTACAAATACCAAAACTGCCTCACCAGTGTGAGCATCAAGTTCCCAGAAATGAAATCTTCTTAAAAAATCAAGGGGAACAGCTTCCAGAGGAATCTTCTTCAAACAATCAGCCAGAGGATAACGCATTTTGAATATCGGCTGTTTGGTGACTGGATCTATCCTTTTCTTGTAGATATGTCTAGTTCCCAAAGTTGGTTTAATAAAACTGTATCTTTTTGTACGAATTTCCCGTTGCAAAGTAGTTGGAATGAAATTAGCACGGTCATCTCTAGACGGGTTAATCAGAGTGAGCTGAGCAAGACGATTAACCTCTCCTTTTGGCAAAGTGCTCAGCTTGGTGAATGATCTCTTGAAATACTGAATACCATCTAATCTCTTGATCATGAACAACCCGTTAGATACCTTCCAACTCTTTATCAATCCAGTATAAACACCACTGACCTTGTATGATTTGCATGTAACAGGTACAGGCTCAGCGGTTTTTCCATGAGGCCACCATTTCGCAAGTTTATCAGCTCGTGTTTCAAAAGTTTCAGTTTCTGGAATCGAAGCCTCTGATGTTCCTTCAGCTGGTGGCTCGGATGTATCTTCAGCTTCATCTTCAGAAGAATCTGATTCAATGATAGGAGCATCATCATATAACTCATCTTCACTTAACCCTTCCTCTTCAACCTCAACATCATCATTTTCCTCAAAGTCTTCATCCTCAGAATCCGAACTGACTTGGTTTACCATGCGTTGTATATACGAAAGGTCTGCACATGAATAGTCAACAACCAATGGTCTCGGTTGGCCTGGTATATCGTGCATAGGAAAATAGTCTAAACTGGCCATTTCATTACCTTGATCAATATTTACATCATCATTTACAGACGCAGATCCCGGTCCGATTGGTTCTACAGATGGACCAGAGGGAACAGACTCCCCCGGACCAATCGACCGGGTCTCAAACTCCCTAAACCTATCCTCTAAAACAGTAATCCGGGAAGTCTGAGTCTCGATCAGCGCAGCTTGAGACTGGATAAGTGAAGCTTGATCTTTAACAGTCTTTTGTGTAGCCTCCATCCTTTCCAACAATTGCTTAATAAGATCCGGATGGGCATGCACTGGATGCTGCATCTCTGAAGGCCCAGTGGAAGTATAAGTGCGGGGACGACTGGAAGTAGGAAAATCTTCAGAAACTGTGTAAGTTACGTCATCCCGGGGCCTCTTACCCGTCGACCTAGGTGGAGAGGACACATAATCATCGAGGTCTTGAAAGATATCATCAGATGAAAGATCGGTTTGGGGAGGTTGTTGCAGTGCTTGTGTAGGTGGTTGCTGGAGATGCGCTTGTGTAGGCGGTGAAAGTGGTCGTTGAACCGGAGGCGGATCCTGAAAAGCATCACCCTCCGGAGGCACATATGCTTCATGTACAACATGCCCAAATAAAGCACATCGGCCGGGACCGCTGCGCCCCTCGCGTATTGACAAGAAACCACGAAGATGCGAGTATTCCTGGAAGCATGTGATTGATTAGCAACTGAAAAAACCGTAGATATAAAGCCCATTTACCATCACCAGCCTGGGCATTGTCTACAAGAGTCCGAAAAATATAACCGGGGAAGTTGAACAGTTTGTTGTAGACCAGAGCCAGCATAGCCGAAGCAGTGGAGTAGATTATCCCGTCTAACCCTGCCTTCCTGCCATATAGGCAGACAATCATGATGTGCATTAGATAGCGCCAGACCTTGGTGAGAAAGGCCTTGCGATACTGATCACGAGGAACGCCTGGATAACCCATCCGAGCCATTGCACCCGCAATAAAAGAGTTAGCATAAGCAATCGGCATCTCTGAATCATCACGAAATTGAAAGAAATCCCGAATCAGCTGCTCGGTGAGAATAATCTCGCGATCGTAAACCCAAGAAATGATCCGTGGATAAGAAAGATCCGAATTGATAATGGCAATTGTCCAAAAGTCGGACACATGATCACGATAGATAGGCGTGGTTGCCGTGATCGCAGTGTAGATACGTGAACGACGCAGAAAAGCAATCATTGATCGATAGGATGCCGCGGATTCTTTGTCATCCTCTAAAAACGCCGTGATATTATGTCTCGGTTCCCAAAAATATGCGTTTACATTATTAGCAGCCATAACTGTAAGAGCAAAACAAACTTGGAAGCCATTAGATTTAAACAATTTAAAGAGTTGACATTTTTGAAATAAAAATGTAAACGACACAAGACTTGTGTCGCAAATCACAAGAGCGACATAACGAGTTATGTCGCAGTGCATCAATATAATCAAGTTAATGAATATTCAGCAATATAAGAGTTGTGTCGCAAACAAGATGCGACATAAAAGTAGAGACATTATGCGACACAAAAGTTGTGTCGCAGATTATGTCGCAATGATGAACACGACGAACCCAGAATTTTGCAGAGTTAAAAATTTTAGGGGTTTCGTGTTAGAACCATCCCCGAGGGTACACTAGCATATCAGGAGCATAATATAACAATTATTATCCACAATTAAACCCCAAAAGGCAAGTAATTTGACAAAAACTTAAAAAACCTAAAAACCGAAACTTTAATTGCAAATGTAAACCTGAATACTAGATAATAGCGAGTGAAATGAGCACCTATTGGTTCGTATGATGAAGGAGAACAAGAAACCAGCACGGAATCAAACGGAGAACCACAAAAATCGCAGAAAATTTCGAAATTTGGAGCGTTATGGTTGTGTCACAGGATTGGGATTGTGTCGCAGAAGGTTTAAATTTGTGTCGTAAAGATTAAAGTTAATTACAGCGAAACATTTGAGGGTATATATACCTGGGCCAGTCTGCGACATAACGTGCGACACAATTATTGTGTCGCAGTGTAGGCAATAAAGTTGGCGACATAAATGGCGACACAAGAGTTGTGTCGCAGAAGTCAATCAAGGGTTTTATAATTTGAATTTTAAGAGAATATTTGTGACACTTATAAAAGAAAATTAAAAAGAAACAAATATATTTAAATATAAAATATAACGGTTTGAGTGGTGTCTATGTAAGGATCATATTAGAAAGACAAGCTTGTTTAGAAAATAATTAAATTTTAATTCGATTATCAGTATAGATGTCCAAGTTTAAATTTACCAAGCATAGTTAAAAA
The DNA here is from genome assembly GCA_963921325.1 of Logfia minima. Taxonomy (NCBI): domain Eukaryota; kingdom Viridiplantae; phylum Streptophyta; class Magnoliopsida; order Asterales; family Asteraceae; genus Logfia; species Logfia minima. The sequence continues at coordinate 17,707,550 of OY992763.1, read as the reverse complement.
AACCGGAGAAACAATCGGTAACAAGACGATTATCGGTATTGTTTGTCCACTTAAACATGTAACATACGCATCTTCAAGCTGAGCGATTATTGTGAGAGTGATTATGTCTCTGTGAATCCCACATTAGATATACTCCTAGTATCAAGACAGGAACAGAAATTCTATTGTTTAGAGAAAGTATATGAATTAAACATTTTTAAGAATCAAGCCAGTGGTGACAGATCTCTACAAACGTACAACAAAGCGACTTAAACTTGACTCAGGTTTAAGCAAAACCATACTTGGTCAAACCGTTTGGCGACTTTGTTAGGTATCTTTGATTTTATAAGACTTTGAAAGTGCATTGACTTTTGTTTGCTTAATGTTTGAAATTATACTAACAGAGACCAGGTCTGTACTTACGTACAACAGAGGAAACAGTCAGCATAAGTCCCCAAATGTTTTCACATAAGAGCTCAGTACAATAGAAGCATGGCAAGCTGATACGTAGGAATTAAGATATATTGTCATACATCATATGATGGTCATCACAAGATAATAAACACGTATTAGATGGATTTCTTAGTAGCTCAAAGAGGAGTATGGAAATGCCTACCAATACATCTTGTAATGATTCGAATGTCTGTAAGGACACGTATAACACATACGAGATAAACCTACTGAGATATCAAGGATAAAACTTAAGATTTTTCGTTTGAAGAATGTCTCCTAATTTACTATCATATCCCTAGTTGTTTAAGACACAACTAAACGTCTTTTGCAAATGTTGCAACCTTGCATTTCTTTAATGCTAGTAAAGAATGGCTGTTGTGTACTTACCTTTTCCTTTTCTTTTCTTTTTTTTTTTTTTTTTTTTTTTTTGAACAATGACGAAGGTCACAAATATTACTGGTTTAGTTGAAAGAATCGTAACCCTATCATGTTGACAAGCTCATTGAACCGAGCACAAGAGAAGGCTTTTGTGAACAGGTCGGCATTCTGCGTAAGTGTATCTATTTGGACCAGATCAATTAGGTGTTTTTCATAGTAGTCACGAATAAAATGAAACCTAATTTCTATGTGTTTGGTCTTAGAGTGTTGGACAGGATTACGTGTAATAGAAATAGCAGCAGTATTATTTATATGAATAGGAGTCATATTTAAGAGTAAACCGTAATCACACAATTGATGTTGTATCCTCTGGACAGCCTTCATATGAGATACCTTCGGTTTCGCTTGATACCTGGAACATAGAAAAACTGCAAACACAATGTCCGGACGTGATGCAGTGAGATATATCAAAGAACCAATCATAGATCGTAATCTTTCTCCGGACAGTCCTCTTCATCGTCTGCTGGACCAAGGTTATGATTGAGCTCTAAAGTTGTCCCATAGGGTTTACACTCAACCAAATTATATCGTGTAAGCATATCATTGACATACTTTGACTGATGTATGTAAATCCCCTTAGCAGACTGTTCAACTTGTACACCCAAGAAGAATTTAAGCTCACCCATTGCACTCATTTCAAATTCCGACTTCATAATCCTCTTGAAGTCCCGACACATTTCATCCTTAGTTGATCCAAAGATAATGTCATCCACATAGACTTGTACCAATAACAAATCATTCTCTTCATGCTTTGTGAAGAGAGTATTGTCGACGTAATTTGGATGTACGGAATCTTCAAAACCAGGAGGTTGTTTTACATATACCTCTTCAAGCACTTGACCATACAGAAATGCACTTTTAACTTCAAGTTGATATACTCGAAATCCTTTAAAGGATGCATAAGCCAGAAAGATGCGAATGGATTCCCAGCGGGCAACCGGGGCAAACACTTCATCATAATCCAAACCTTCAATTTGAGTAAAGCCCTGGACCACCAGTCGTGCTTTGTTTCTAATCACCACTCCCCGATCATCCTTTTTCACACGATATACCCAACGGGTGCCTATTAAATGAACACCCTTGGGTAAAGGAACCAGTGTTCACACTTGCAGCTTTTTGAATTGTTGAAGCTCTTCCTGCATCGCCTCAACCCAGTATGGATCTTTCAAAGCATCAGTATTCTTCTTCGGATCAACTTGTGATAGAAAGCACTCTTCAATTTTTGAAGCAAGACAAACTGGATCAGTATCTGCATCTGGTGAAGATGTCAAAGCAGATTTTTCAGCAGGATCAATCTGTCTTCTAGTTAAAACTCCTTTTTCTAAATCACCAATAATAACATCAACTGGATGTGACACATTTATACGAGAGCTCGGAATTGCAGCTGGAACAATGATGGAATCAAGATTTGTAGAGTCAGCTTCAAGTTCAAGTTCAAATGCAGGTAATTTTGCAAGTTCAAACGCAGGTGATTCCTCAGAAGCCTCAGACATTGGTTCCTCATCATTTGCAGAATCAAGAACGTCTTCAGCGACAAGTGGAGGCAGAGTTTCACAAGTAGCAGCTGCAGCAGTGGTGGGTGTTGCTGTAGGGGGTGGAGGAACAGAGATGGGTGGTGTATCAGAAGTGATATCCAGCCCATGAAGTAGTGTCACCATTTCCTCTTCTTCATTCTCCTCAGGAATATTGAAAGAATCAAACAGTGTTTCGTAGTCAAACAAGTATTCGGGTCCCTTTCCTTGAGGGTTGTCAGTGTAATGAAAGAAGGTGACCTCAAAATGCTCTTCCACTCGCTTTGTCATCAAATTATACACTCTCTTGTTCGGTGAATTATTAAAAAATCCCAAGAAGACACCTTCACAGGATTTTTCACCAAACTTAGCAATTCGCTCCTTGGTATGCAAGATTGTGCATAAACAGCCAAATGGTTTAAGAAATTGTAAATTTGGCTTTCTATTGTTGAACAACTCATACGATGTCTTGTTCTGTTTCTTAACCGTTAACACCCGATTGAGGACATAGCAAGCCGTATTGACAGCTTCGGCCTAAAAGGTGATTGGAAGCTTCGAATCCGATAACATAGTTCGAGCAACCTCAATCAATGTCCTATTCTTACGCTCCGCAACCCCATTCTGTTGTGGAGTCCTTGCAGCACTGAATTGATGTTCAATGCCATTACTTAAACAGTACAGCTCCATAATCGAGTTTTTGAACTCTGTACCGTTATCACTTCTTATCTTTTTGATTCTCATCTTACAAAGATTCTGCAGTTTGTCAAATAGATATATGAGAATCTCAGGAACCTCATCCTTAGTCTTCAGAAAATATACCCAAGAAAACCGCGAATAATCATCGGTTACCACTAGACAATACGAAGCCCCTCCCAAACTCTTCTTTCTGACTGGCCCAAATAAATCCATGTGGAAAAGCTCCAATGGCTTTTCAGTTGAATTCACCAGCTTCGGTTTGTGAGACTTCTTGTGTTGCTTAGGAACACAATGATCATTCAGCCCAAAGGATTGCTTAGGAACACCTCGCACTAAATCATTCTTGATCAGATAGTTCATCTTGCGATAGTACAACCGCTGTCGATGTACCATTTACTATTCTTTACAGATTCAGGTTACTGCGACACCACAAACAAAGGTAATTAGTTAGAAATGGAGACCCAAGCCTTTATAGTCTTGGGTACTCCATTAACATCATCAACAACGACCACATCAGTCAAAATTTTATTTTCAAACAGTTTAGAATGCTTGACTGATGAGGTATTGCCAGATGTAGAATCTTGGCAAGATTCTTTAATCTTCTAAAACTGTTTTGGTTTGGATGCTTGCGAGTCAACAACTTTGAGCTTTAAGTTTTGCGATTTATTTTGCTCAACTTTATTGATTTTGACAGCTGGGAAGGGAGTCTTTGAACCTCTCATTGAAAAGGGTTTCGTTGAAAGAATTTTAAATTGAGAGACCCTTGAAACTCGTTTCCTAAACCGTTTCTTTGCAAGCACAGGACAATCATTTATTAAATGACCTTGCTTCTTGCAGTAGAAGCAGGATTGATACTCAACACATGATTGAGATTGAGGAATAATCCGATGAGCCCGACCAAAAAAAGCACTTGTTGAACAATTACATTGACGTGCGCATTCAACAGGGGATGCTTTAGAAGTATGTTTAGAAGATTTATTTAGAATACTCATTTTAGTTTTAGAAACTATCTTCTTTTGAGGTTCAGCCGTAGCTTTACCTTTTCCTTTTGACAGCGCCTGTGCATTTCTTTCAGTAGTGATTATATGATTTTCAGGCTTAACATTTTTCTTGATTAGTTTAAATTCCTCATCTGTTATATCCTCAATTTCAATTTCTTCTTCTATAATACAAGAAAGCATAGAAAGAGCCTTACCTAACTTAGGCTCAACCATATTCTCAGACTTAATTATCTTAGTCTGACTAATCTTAGCCTTAATAGGCTTGACTTTCTCAACCTTTTGAGTCTTACTAGTTTCAGACTCACTAGTATTAGCCCTAACTGGTTCGGGCATACTAGTTTCAGGTTGTGGGGATGCAGTGATGATAGTTTCAGCCTTAATTAGCTCAAGCTTACTTATTTTGATACTAACGGCAGGTCGAACAGGTTTAACATCTATCTTTGTAAAGATAGGCATTAAGTCATTGATGTTATCCTTGACAGGCATGGGAAGATAGTCTTTTGGAGGTGGACTTGATGATAACCAAGTCCTGCCTTACTTTTCGTGTCAGTCCTCTGTGCCTGTAAGATTTCATCAAAAACTAGAGAGGAGGTTGAAAAGTTAGAAAGCTTTTTCTTTAAATTTAGAACTTCAGTTTGAGATTCAGCAATTTCTTTTATAACAGATGATAACATATCAACATAGCTACCAATTTCATCTTGTTGTTCAAATTTTTTTGCTTTTAGTTCCTTTTTCTCCTCCAAAACAGCTTTCAACTTTTTGCCACTTGCCTTATCACTATCTCTTAACATGTCATTTGTTTCATTTAAGTTTGTAATAACAGTGTTAAAGCGTGTGGTGTCCTCTCTATACCTGTTTATCTGGTTAGTTAATTTTATGCACAAAACACAGGATAAAAGTTCATTATCTACCTCGTGCACTTCAGCCATCGGTGCCTTTTCTTCTTCATCCTCATCTGGATCAGACCATTCCCAAGCATTATTGGAAAGTAGCAGTGCAGCGGAAACCATCGCCTTTTCATCAGTTTTGGTCTTATCAAACGAGTTGAACTGAGAAGGTTTAGATAAACCAGAAGGTGGATTCTTTTTGCGATCACATTCACGAGCAAAGTGTCCATAGTTATGACACTGGTAGCATTTCACTTTGCTCTTGTTAAAACCCAGACCTTTCTCTTCCGGATCAGTCACATTCTTCCTTCCAGTTTTCTTCAAGAAGTTCTTGACTCTTCTTGTGAGCATAGCCATACTCCACTTCAGATCCATACGCTCAAGCTCTTCTTGATCTATTTGACCAAAGTCTTCTTCAGTCAATTCCACTGTACTGTTCTTGTTGGACAGAAAGTCATCATATGCCGACAAGAAAGCTGTAAAAACAGCAGCATGTTCTTCAGCAACTGCAGGAGATGCGCCTTTGAAGTTTGAATATGTACCACCCCCACTTGAGGAGTTGGTGTTTGTATATCCAAATCCGCCAGATCTACTTGGAGCACCAGAACTACTAGAACCCCCAGAAAAGAATGCAGAACCAGCAGTTTGAGTCGCTGCAGCAGGAACACCGTATAATTTAGGATTTTGAAGGTGTGCAGTAGCCTTGGTTTCCTTTTTCTGCATGTCTAGAAGATCAGCAGCAATTTGTCCAACTAAATCATCTAGCTCCATATCCATGATGTCTTCATCCTTTTCCATCAACAATACCCTTGTATTCCACTTTTTAGGTAAGGAACCCAAAAGCTTCTTATTTACATCAGTTTCAAGAGATTCAGTAGGCAGCATGTCAAAGACTTCAAACTGTTTCTTGACTAGATCCAGTTTGTTCCGTTTGTACTGATCACTTCCACCACACTTCTTTTCAAAAGCAGTCCATAAATCATATGCGGTTTTGTGATGGCGTAGTTGTCTTAAGATCTGTTGAGGTAAGGCCATGGTAATGGCAGAATGAGTTTTTCTCTCAGTATCAAAAGCCTTACGTTCCTCAGGGGTCATAGACTTAAAGGACTTTTCAGGTATAGGTCCATTAAAGATACCGGTTCTACTAGGGCATTCATACTTTTCCTCCTAATAAATAAGCATTTTAGGATCGTTGAAAGATACAAACGCTTCAAACCTTTGACGCCAGTCCAAATAGTTCATTCCATTTGTATACATAGGTGGTTTATTGGTTGAACCCACCTCACTATTATGCTTTAGCATTGCCCCGACTTGTTGAATAGATGCTGATGCAGAAGAAGTCATTGTAACGGGCTCGAGAGACTTTTCAAAAATTTTCTAGAAAGCTAGAGTAAGTAACACTAAGGTTGTGTCGCAGATAATGTCGCAAAAGAACTAACAGCGAGACTAAGATTTGAGGTTGCAACTTTGTGTCGCAACTGTGTGTCGCAAAGATTTGAAGTCGCAAGAATTAAGGTTGCAAAAACCCTACAGCGACACTAAAACAATTTCGCAGTCTTATGTCGCAAAACGGCGCTGTCAGACCCAAAAACCTCAAAATCGAAAAATTTCGAAACCTAATAATTTTTTAGCGAAAAACTTCGTAAAACCTTCGAATTTTAGGCTTAAAAACTCCAATTTTCAGCTCCAAAATACCTATAATGAGAATCAAACACCAAACAATACGTTAAATAATCAAAAATTTAATTAAAAACGTACCCAAAACGATTTGATACCATCAAAATCCTTAGATTATGGCTCTGATACCAATTGTAGATCCCTAGACGACCTTTGATCAAATCGTTACAAACAACGCACGTGCGGAATCCGTTGGATTGTAAATACTCAAATAATGTAAAGCTAAATAATAATTAAGAACAAAGAAGTAATTGCTTTATATTTCCTCAATCAATTCTCTCAGATGATTACAGCAGAAAAACGCAGAGAATATTATAATGAAAAAGTCTCACTTTAATTACACAGTAATTAGAGTATTTATACTAATCTGGCCGACTAATGCGACATAAGCACTATGTCGCTATAACCACTAATGCGACATAAGAACTATGTCGCTATTACAACTAATGCAACACAAACCTTGTGTCGCATAACACAGATAATGTAATTCAAGCTAAACTCAATTACATTAACAATCACAATACATACTCGACCAACTGACAGACACACTAAGATGTATCAACATGAAGCGTCCATGTGTAGCTCAAAAGACTTGGTCACATCGAGTAGTCTCAACACCGGCTCCTCAATCACCGCCTCCTTTAACTCATTAAAGGCCGTTTGGCAACGATCATCCCAACTCCAAGCCTTAGTCTTCTTCAAGAGATCCGTCAAGGGTGCCGCTTTGGCCGAGTACCCCTTGATGAACCTTCGATAATAGTTTACCAACCCAATAAATGATCTCAACTCCTTCATCTTGGTTAGTGCTTCCCAATCTCGGATAGCTATGACCTTTGAACCATCCATAAATAGTCCTCCATCATTGATCTTATGTCCCAAGAATTCCACCTCCTTTTGAGCGAATGATCACTTCTCCAATTTCACAGACAACTCATGATCTCGTAGCACTTGCAAAACCTGTTTCAAGTGCGAAACATGCTCCTCCAAGGTATGACTATAGACGACTATGTCGTCCAAGTATACTACCACAAATTTATCTAGGAATGGATGAAATAACTTGTTCATCAAGGTACAAAATGTAGCATGGGCATTAGTCAAGACGTTGTCGTGGCTTCATCTCCTTCGGCTATCCGCACTTGGTAGTACCCCGATCTCAAGTCCAAATTCGAGAAGTATCTCGCCTTTCCAAGTTGATCAAACAAATCTGCAATGAGGGGAATCGGGTACTTATTCTTTATCGTCACCTTGTTGAGTGCCCGGTAGTCTATGCACATCCGCAAGGACCAATCCTTCTTCCTTTGAAATAGAATCGGCGCACCATAAGGGGCTTTAGAGGATCGAATATACCCCGCGTCTAGTAACTGCTTAAGTTGCTTCCTTAGCTCTTCCAACTCCGGTGGTGGCATTCGATAAGGAGCCTTACGGGAGGTTTGGATCCCGGTTCCAACTCGATAGTATGATCTACCTCCCTCCTAAGTGGTAGTTTCTTCGGCAACTCCTTGGGTATCACATCCTTGAACTCCTCGAGGACGTTCTCTATCTCTTTAGGTACTTCCATCTTGCCCAAATCTCTATCCTCTTCTAGCCGGGTTACCGCCAAATAGCAAGGTTCTTTATTGTTGTACCCATTTTTGAATTGCATGGCTGATAGGGTTTTTCCTCCACTCTTTGCACCTCGCTCCGTGTTAACCATGCAAGTCTTCCCACCATCTAGGATACACAGAATTAGCAAAAGGTAAAGGGAACCCACGTACCTTATCGAGAAATTCCAACTCAAGCTCCACTTTGAAGTCATCCATAGGCACAACCGAGAAGTCTATGGTGCCTTCCTACTCTCCAATCTTCGCCCAAACATCCTTTGCCACCCCATGTATTGGTTTGGCATTTGAGTTTACTGCCTTCATCACCCCGCCTTCCTTTGTAACATTAATCCTTAGCCGTTTGGCTTCATCAATCGAAACAGAGTTATGAGACGCACTGGTATCAACAAGAGCGCGTACTTGGTTGCCTTCCATGCTTGCTTCCACGAATTGGAGTCCCTTAGCTACCACCTTCGGTGCCTCCGTCTTTGCCTTGATTGTGTTTGTAGATCCCAATACTGATCTTGAATCAAATCGTTACAATTAATCTAACGCGTGGAATTCGTTAGATTATCAAACACACAAATATAAAGCTTGAATTAATAGGAACAATAATCAAATATGAACTTTATATTTCCTTGAACAATTCTCTGATCAGATTACACAGCAAAAACACAGAGAGAACTAATATCAAAAAGTCTAACCTAATTACAAAGTAATTAGAGGTATTTATACTAATCTGGCCGACTTATGCGACACAAGACTTGTGTCGCAGGATTCACTATTGCGACACAAGCACTGTGTCGCACCTATCACTTATGCGACACAAGCCTTGTGTCGCAGTACACAGAAAATGTAACTTTATTTACTCTATTACATTTACAGACACAGTACAGACTTGACCAACTGACAGACACTCTAATATGTATCAACAGCGTTCAAGATTTGTATTGACCCCATGCACACATCTTCACCTTAACAATCTTTGTTTGGGATAGCCATAGCATAGAGGCTTGCCTTCTTCGGGAAATCTTGGGCTCGATGTGGTCCTTCACATATGAAGCATGCATTGTTCTTGTACGCCGTCCTCAAGTCTTTGTTTTTCCCAGTTGGTGGCTTCCCCGCATTATCATTCTTTACTTGAGATATCTTCTCTCCCCCACCTTTCTCAGGGTTCCATTTCTGATCCTTTAGCTTAAACGATTCCAGTCTATTGCTAAGGTCGATCAAGGCCTTCGCTTGGGCAATGGCTGAGGCAAGGTCTTGAACTCCCCGTCTCTCCAATTCTGTCTAAGCCCATGCTTTTAAGTTATCAAGGAAATAAAAGAGAGAATCCTCCGGGAAAATATCCGGAATCTCAAGTACAAGGGTCGTGTACTCCTTAATGTATTCCTTGATTGTTCCGGTGTGCTTTAATTTAGGAAGGCGACTCTTTGCTTCGTTTATAGCATATTGTGGATATAATTTCCTTTTGAAATCAAGGACAAAATCAACCCAAGTACCGATAATGCCCGTACCTCATTGGATATCTCCATATTGACGTCGCCACCATAGGGCCGCGGTACCTTTCAAGTAACGGGTCGCCGTCTTTATCTTCGTTGCATAATCTACGATGTTAACTCCTTCCAAGTATTGCTCCATCTCCCATAAGAATTCATCAACCGTCCTAGCTTCTCGTTTCCCCATGAATGGTGATGGTTTTGGGGCTTCCACCTTTGGAGCAAAGTTGCTAGTGTTGCCACCCCCACTAGCTATGAACCTTTTGCATAAACTAACATCCGCTTGGATCTCCTCCCATTGTTGGTGAATCGCAGAGATTTCTTCCTCAACTTCACCTCGCAATTTCGTAATCTCGACCATGAGCATATCTCTTAAGTCATGGATCTCACGTTTCAAGTCGCCACTTAGTACGTTAAGAATACTTCTAAAATCATCTCGCGTATCCACAAAGTCGGCATCCAACCCATCCATGCGTTGGTTCGAGTGCTCAACTCGTGCCTTCAAGTCCGTCACAGATGCCTCTACACCCGTCACTCTTTTGTTCAAATCCACCATTGGGTCTTTGGACGACCCTCGGCTCTTCCCGTCTTGATGAGACTCATCTCGACCACGGTTCTCATCAATCACCACACCACTTGATGCATTCACCGTCTTGTCGGTCTCGTTTGCCATTGTCTTGAATCAACCCGCTTTGATACCAAATGTCACAAACTTATCTCGATAGGCTAACCGTGTGACCTCAGTCTCGACTAAGTAAGCCTTGCTCAAAACAACCAACGAATCAAGAAATCAAATGAGAGCACAAGAGAAAGAACAAGTGGAATATAGGAAATGCTTTAATCATTAGAGAGAGCTTTTACAAATGATTAGAAGAGCTATTTGAGGTGTATTGTGCCAAATGAGGCATCCACCTATTTTCACTAGTCCTCCTACCAAATCAATGGCCAAGATCAAAGTAGATCAATGGCTAGGATTACATCACTTGAATTATCTACAACCTACTCACTTGTAGATATTTACATGGACCTTCTACACCCTTCCAAAGGAGGAACCATGTGGATGATTCTAGAGATCTTCCATAAGGCTCCATATCTCCAAGATTAATGTAGAAGCTTCCGGAATCTTAAACATGGTGGTCTAAAGAATTGATATGTTGTTACAACAAGCTAACTTCAAAGTCTCATGGACCATTTCTCGTTATTGAGAGGATAGGAGCAGTGACTTATTGTTTACAGTTTCCTGACCACGATATGGTTCATCTTGTATTCCATGTATCGTAACTAAAAGAGTGCAAGGGAAGTGGCCAGAATGTTCCTTGTGGATAAGGAAGTTATTGAGGAGGATGGAGTTTATGCGCCCAAAGAATTAGCATGTGCCAAGCACATGATTAGCTAAGAAAGATTTTTCATTTGTGTATAAAAAGGGCAGCTGAGTCATGTTAGTTACTCAGTCTACTTGTAACCGTTTTTCCTTCCAGTTCTTGTAACAAACTTTCAGTTCAATCAATAAAGATCTAAACGTTCGAGTTCTTCTTCTTAACTAAAGAACTCCCGCGTTAGACTTTGCTAATCCTCATTACCTAAGTGATTTCTGGATTAGCTACGTGCATTTGAATATTAAATGGATGGGAAGACACTCAAACTTGGTTGAGTAGGTGTTTGTAGGTATGTCATAACACATCCAACTTATTTAATTATGTCTTCTATTATGTTATAATCACTAATAATGAGATATCCTTATGGTGATATATTATTATTTTATTTAAGGTACGAAGCTTTAAATAATAATATCATCTCTAGATAAATATTATTAAATTTTTAAATATTAACTTTATAATTAACATTGTAGATCCCACTCTGAACCTTTGAATCAAATCGTCACGAATCTTATGCAAGATCAAACCACAACACAATAATAAAGCTAAAACAATTAAACTCAATGAAGTATGAACTTTATATTGCTAGTGATCAAATTATCTCTGAGAGAAAATACAGCCAAAAACACAGAGAGAACTAATATCAAAAAGTCTAACCTAATTACAAAGTAATTAGAGGTATTTATACTAATCTGGCCGACTTATGCGACACAAGCCTTGTGTCGCAGGATTCACTATTGCGACACAAGCACTGTGTCGCACCTATCACTTGTGCGACACAAGCCTTGTGTCGCAGTACACAGAAAATGTAACTTTATTTACTCTATTACATTTACAGACACAGTACAGACTTGACCAACTGACAGACACTCTAATATGTATCAACAAACTCCCCCGTGTCTTCAGCTTGGTCTTCAAGATCTTCATTCAAACCCAGCCTGTTGGGAATACACCGCCAGCGTGTATCCCATGTGTCACACAAACATTTACAATCCTCTGATATTGAAGTGCGATCTTCTTGTTCACAGCATTCTTCTCGTTAAAACGAATCGGATTGTCGAACAATTTTCTCAAGTCCTTTGATGACATGTTTATCAAGCTCATAGGATCAAACACTCTAAACTGAGCTTTCTTCAAACCATACAGCGAGTTCCTCTCTGGTTGCTCTGTATCAGGAACAAAAAACAAAACTGCTTCACCGGTATGAGCATCCAGTTCCCAGTAATGAAATCTTCTCAGAAAGTCCAGGGGAATTGTTTCCAGAGGAATATTCTTCAAACAATCAGCCGGAGGATAACGCATTCTGCATATTGGCTGTTTGGTCACCGGGTCTATCCTTTTCTTATAGATATACCTAATTCCCAAAGTCGGTTTGATGAAGTTATATCTCTTTGTGCGTATCTCTCGCTGTAGAGTGGTTTGGATATAATTTGCACGATCATCTTTGAACGGATTTATCAAAGAGAGTTGAGCAAGACGATTTACTTCTCCTTTTGGTAAAGTGCTCAACTTGGTGAATGATCTTTTGAAATATTGGACACCATCAAGTCTCTTGATCATGAAAACACCATTGGATACCTTCCAACTCTTTATCAACCCCGTATACACCCCACTAACCTTGTATGATTTGCAGGTGACGGGTATCTGAATTCCAGCCTTACCATGAGGCCACCATTTAGCAATTTTCTCAGCTCTTGTTTCAGTAATTTCAGTTTCAGGGGCCTGAGCATCAGATGCATTATCAGTTTCTTCTTCACTTTCATCCTCAGAAGAATCAGTCTCAATGGTCGGTGCATCATCATAGAATTCATCATCATCAAGTCCTTCCTCCTCAATATCCACATCATCGGAATCCTCAAAGTTTTCACTTTCATTTTCAGAATTTACTTCGTTTATCATTTGTTGAATAAACGAGAGGTCAGCACACGAATAATCAACCGCTAGAGGTCTCGGTTGACCTGGAACTCTGTGAACAGGGAAGTACTCTAAAGTAGGTATTTCATTAGATGGTTCAATAAGTACATCATCTGTTACAGATTCAGAACCCGGTCCTATTGGTTCTCTTGATGGACCGGTGGGAACAAACTCCCCCGGACCAATAGACCGGTTCTCTAACGCCCTAAACCTATCCTCTAATTGATTGATTCTACAAGTCTGAGCGTCAATTAGGGCGGCTTGTG